>OZ026792.1:3600000-4200000 GCA_964023155.1 Ganoderma resinaceum
GGTCGCAGCTTCGAACTGTGTAGCACTGCCTATGATGAGCGCCGACATCCGCACAGTATTCAACTGGTCCTCGAGCCTCCTCGCGCCACTTGCAGTTTTGCCCACTCCCCCCTTCCTCTTTGGCCATAGCTTTACCTCTGATGTGTTAGGAACTATAGAATTGGCCTGTGTCCCGGAATTGGGGTTGTTGCGCACAAAAATGCATCTTCTGGCGTGACTATTACAGTGAATCAGAGCGAAAACGAAATTCTGGGGGCAGATCTACCAACGGTCTTTTGACCAATGGGTACCAAACTCGTGAGGAAGCATGCTTATATGTATGTTTACCATTTGGTATCATATATATGGCGAATGTACATTGGGGACAAGCACAATGCGTTGAATAGGCCACGGAGGGGTGGTCCTCGAGCCACCAGACGGCGCTAAGAAGCCTGATATACCATATCGAGGGCTCGGCCACGCTTGGCTAGATGGATGTCGCACCAAATTTGGGTGGCTCGAGGACTGAGGAAGTCATGATAAGGGATTTTTGCAAAGATGCACTTCGATTCTTCTCAGAATGCGATTTGTTTACTACGAAACTTGGCATAGTTATACTTTAGTATATGCTCGAATGAGCTATCAACTTATATTTGTGGACAGGGAGGAGGGGAAAGCTTAGCAGGGCAGACAAAATTTCATAGGTTCGAGGACCGGTTGAATACTGTATGCCTTCGGGATGCCCACGTCCAGAGCATTTGAGTTTTATAATAGATCCGATTCTGAGGCACCATTCGATGTGGTGTGGCGAAATCAGCCAAAGTTGTACTATACTGCATGTCCGTTTGAAGAGAGATGAGATTTCCGGGTATACCGTGACCTCCAGAGTACAATATTCAAGCTGCACTACCTCGAAACCAGTCCATTCATCTTCGCAGGCACCGGAACCGGAACCGAAACAGACCATCAACCTCTTGACCCACTCTAACCACACCGCAGAGGGCGGGGTGGATGGAAGGGTAGGGGTGGGGGGGGGGCAAATGGTATGTATATACGTACAAACAAGATACAGCGAAAAGTTCACTCTCCACACGGAGGCACGAAGAGGAACACCAGCGCATGTACAAATTCTGAATCAAGCACCAATCATCTGGGATCTGGGTAGTAGTAGTAATCGTAAGAAGCAGTCAGAACGGCCAAGAGGGGGCGTATGAGAGGGTGAGAGAGAGGCAATACGAATAGTTAGAGTAACCCATCACAGGCCAACCAGGCGGAGCAGCAGGTACGTGAACGATCCGAAGAAGCGGATGGCGGAGAGGCCGGCCCTGTGAAGAAAACGCACAGACAGTCAGAACGCCAGTCCAGTTCGATCACGAAACACATGCAAGGGAAGCGCGCAGCGTATGCACATGGGACGTGGGACGCGGGGATGGGAAGGGGGAGAAAGCAACACTCACAAGGCCCAGAAGAGGAACGTCAGGTAAGGGTTGAAGGTCGCGTCCTGCGTCGACGCTACGTGCTCCTTGACCCAGTTCGTGAACGCCGTCGAGGTGAAGACGAGGATCATCAGGATGTTCGTGCCGACCCACGCGAGCACGACGTTCGTGCGGCTGTTGCGATCGTGGTCCGCCTGCTTCGTGGCCGCGTCGCGGTGCTCCTTCTCCTCAGGCGGCTTGAAGGACAGCGCCGTGCGCGACGCCTGCCACACCTGGTCCACGTCCTCGCGCGCGGTCGGCAGCTCGAGTTCCATCACTTCCTTCCCATCCTTGTTCACCTTCTTCGCGCCGCCGAGGTCCTTCGCTGAGCCGTTGTCACCCTTGGTGCCCCAGGTAACATCGTGCAGGTTACACATGGCGTACATCACTGCGAAACGGCATCTGTCAGTAAAGAGGGCAACATCCATCGTTGCTTCAATACGCACTAAGGATGTTGACGTCTGGATAAGGCATGGAAGGTCAGCCAGTTCGCTTAAGGCGACAGCGAAGGAAACACGCACAGCTAGGAAGCCAGAACATGTACTGGATGAACGAGGTGAACATGTGCCAGGGTTCGAAATGCATGAACGAAGCAACGAAGTAGAGACCATAAGTCGCTGCAAGCGAGATGACAATGTCACGGAAGGTTGCATTCGTCTGTACGAGGCTGCATGTAGTGCGTCAATCTCCGTCCCTGATAGCTACGATTTAGATAGACGTACTGGCCGAAGTTCTTCCAGCCATCCAGGGTGTGCGGTACCGCGAGGTACACGGTAAAACCGGCACACCACAGCGTGATGATATTGCACAGTCCAAAGAGCACGATACAGATCGTGTACGTCCACTTGGAGCCTTGCGGCCGGTTACCGAGCGAACACACGAGGATGATGAACAGAAGACCGAGGTAGAGCTTGAGGAAGACTTCGAACACATCCGCGCCGGCACCCTTGGCGAGGAAGTTGAAGGCGTCATTCTGCTCATTAGAGGTGGCCGAGGAGACCAGGAAGAAGAACGCGAGATAGAAGTTGGCGAGCGAGGTCCAGGTGAAGAAGAGCTGGATGGCGTTGTAGATGAACTCAATCTGGAGGATGAGCATGCGGAAGGGGTTCTGCCCAGACGTCCAAATACGCCACCAGAACACGGTAGCGTGCACAGAGGCAAACAGAGAGCCGTTCAGCCAACGGCGACGCTGAGAAATGAACTCTGGGACCGTGGTGGGCACATCAGTGGATGCTTTCGCACTCTTGACGTACTTGAGCCTGTGAAGAGGTGGTCAATTTCCCTCCGCGTTGGTACGGTTACGAACTTACACCCAAGCCTCACGCTTCTTGGTGACAATCTCGAAGCAAAGAATACGATCTTCAGCGAGGTACATGTTACGCTCTGGGCGTGCGGGCCAGCGATCAGCATTCCACTCAAAACTGCGCTCGAAGAGTATGACTACGTACCGAACAGGCCAGCGTTGCTGCCTCCACCATGCATCGACTCTCCCTTGAAGTAGGATGCAAGCGGACCCGTCCCGTCGGGACCATTCTGGAGGGCCTTGTAGCGATACGCAGAGAAGGCACCCGGAAGCACGGAGATGTAGCCGAACACGCTCTCCAGAGGCTTGTCCAGGATGTTGGACATCTTGTACTACATCCCCACGAACTCGTCAGATTATTTGTTCCACAAGGGAGAAACCTGCAGGAGCAATGGCGTACCTCGAAGTTCTGCGACGCCGCAAGGGGACTCGTAAGGAGCAGCGAACAACCCTTACCAGTGTCGACACAGATCTCTCCGCACGCGCCACCGACACCAGAATGCTTGTCGAAGCCTAATCAAAGGTCAATCTGGGTTGGCCTTGTCGTTGCCGTCAAATTGACTTACACTTCCACAGTTCATAAATCGACGTGCCAGTTGGCTTCGTTCCGACATCGAGGAGAATGCACACTAGCCACGGGGAAGATCAGCAACCCAACCCCACGTTGTGGGCCAATCGGACTGACCGTTGGGCTGGATGAGAGGCCCAAACGCGTTGAAGAACCAACGGTGACTGAAAGCCGTGTCAACCAATCGTTTGACTGCGATCAAACCACATCAACAAACCTGTTCAGCTTCTTCTTGTTCTGCTCCTTGAGGCAGAAGATGATCTGCACAGGACACGGGCCCTGGGATACTTCACCGCGGTCAGTGACAACGACGCTCGAGGTGTACCTGCGGTGGTTTTAGCACGGAGTTGCAGAAAGATTTCATCGAAGCACGGAGCGCTCACTCAAAAATATGCGCGGTCACATCCTTGCCACCAATCGAGTCCTTCGCGATACCCTCCTGATAGCAACCCATCTATGCGCGGCTTCAGGAAGCCGCCGTAATACGACAGGCAGTGAAGATACTCACAAGGGTGAGGACTTGCAGTGTGCGCTTGTTGATCTTGCTACGACCGTCGGAGACGACGCAGACGACGACCTTCTTCCAGCCATCGGGGCCCCAGGTCTTCGACTTGGTGCGGCTGCAGAGGTGCGCGACGTTCTTCAAGACGCTGCGTGACATGCTTCCATTCAGCAACACTGCTCCCGCCACTCAAAACAGAGGCAAACATAGATCAACCACGGAAGAGAAAAAGAGAGACGTACGCGTTCATAGTGCGGACGAACAGGACCTCGTCCTCGTTATACATGGTCATCACGATGAACAGCTCCGTCTTGCGGCCCATGAGGTACGGGCGGAGGGTGTACTTGTTGCGCATGAAGTCGTCCGGGTCGCACGTCGCGGCGGTGTAGCGGAGCTTGGTCATCTCCTCCGTCTTGTCCATGTTCCGCGGCACGATGTGCGACGGGACCTCCATGTCGAGGACGAGGTTGCCTTGCTGGAGTTCGACATGGCGGACGGATCGCCGCTTCATGAGCTTCTCGCGCGCGACGGAGTAGCCAGTGCTCTGCTGGCGGAGGGCGTCCGGCCGCTGCTGTGGCGGGTAGTTGCCCTGGTAGGGCATCGCAGGCATCTGCTGCACGGGCATATCATATCCATGCGGGTTGAGGTGCGCCTGAGAGCCAGCGTAGGTGCTGCTGTAGGACTTTGTCTCCCAGTTGGAATGCTGATCGAAGGAATAGTCGTGCTGTTGGGCTTGCTGGGCTAGATTGGCATGGGGATTGTCGTTGTAGACATTGGGATGAGGGGCAGCAGGGGGGTAATCGGGATAGGCATTGGCGTAGGCGTTGTGTTGCTGGTGATAAGCCATTTGTTGCGGGGGTGCGGGGGTGTTAGAGAGAGAGGAATGGCTTGCACCGAGAAAGAGAGTGAAAAGTAAGGAGTGACTGTCTGCTCTACACGGGGGAACCACCAGGGAACGAGCGAGAGAGACGAGGCCTGGGGCGAGGAGGCGGGGGGGAGGGAGGTGGAAGTCGTTGAGGAAGGGAAAGCAACCAGGCTGTGAAAGCCTCAACCCTCTTCGGCATCTCTATGGTCACGCTCCGCATCCAGTGTCTGGCCACCCCCGTCATTTCCTTGGCAGCGTCAACATCCTCACACCAGTGATCCCACTTCCACCCGTCGTGCTCAGCGTTCGTATCGTCTACCCCAAAGTACTTATGTCTGCGGCGACAAACCACGCCCTGTATGTAGCGTGTCTCCGCCGTCTAGGTCCGTGGACATGGGCCCCCTGCGTTTCTATTCCACAATAAATAGATCAATTTCCGACGGACGCACCCGTTGCTAGGACTCCTCATCATCAGGCCACTCATGATCGCTTTCAAGATCAGGCACTTCCAAGGCACGCAGTCCACAAAATACCCCACATACCGATGCCACTTGGCGTACTTGCAGAGGTAGTCTGAAGTAGTGCGGTATGTTCAATATATGTTTAACAGGCATGACCATCCTCGGTGTCCCATTGGCTGCAATTGGCAGCGAGCGCATACGTTGACTGGGCCGTCGAGGGTGACTGACAGATAAATCCATGTTGCAACAGCGACGAGCGAAGGAGCCGGATGGTGAGAATAAGAAGGGGGCACCCAATGGGCAGAGGTCGGCCAAACAGATAGACGACCGATTCAGAGCGTGGCTTTCCCTTCACACATCTCTCACAATACCTGCATGGGAAACGGTGCACGACAAGGAGAATTGAGATAACACGGACATTCGGCCAAGGAACGACGGGACGTAAGGATGAATGATATTCGCAGCACAGGCATCATTATCGAAGCTTAAATGAAACGACAGAATGGGCATGTGCATGTGGAGTACTTGAAGATTAATGGGCTCGGCCATAAGTGTCGAGAACGAAGCTGGGGGCGTGGAACCGGAAACAGCGAGGGTGAGCCCCAGCTGGCAGAGGAGAGGACAGGGAAGTGATTAGAAGGATAAAGACGGAGGAGTGCATTGACATGGTCTAAGTTGAGGCTCGGGAGTGTATGGGGATGACGACAGAGGCCGCGATGAAGCCGGGAGCGAGGAGGGAGTTATATGACGATAAGTATCTATCGGAGGAGGTTGTCACCGCCAGTGGGCCCAGGATCCGGGGAAGCGTTCACAGCCGTCCAGACTGCGGCAGGGGGGCTGACGAAGGAGGGGCCGGTCGGAGGGGAGAAGCATGCGCTAAAGGAAGTCTCCGCCGAGCGAACCTCGGGCCCAGTTCTTCTGCGCGCCGGAAGGATGCTGCCAGGTCAAGGACACCGTAGCCAGACGGAGGCGCGAGAAGGGGGCTGGAGTAGAGCGGCAGATAAGGTAGCCTGATCAGCGAGCATGCGAAGCGCGAAGGACGGGACACTCGGCGAAATGAGACGCGGGAGCCATGTGAGTGTCAGGCGCCCGGCGCAGTGGGACCCTCGGAAAGACGCAGGGCCGGAAGGTGATAGAGACTGGAGATTCGGTGGCCGACATGACGAGCGTGAAGTACGCGAGGAACGGCGGCGGCGGAGGCGGACGAAGAGGAGGAGGGCGGGGCTGGCGGAGAGAGGATCGATGAGGTGGCGTGGTCGGCGGGCGCCAGCAGGTACTTGGGCGATGTTCTCACGGGGTAGGCCCCGCCACCTGGGCTGCGCTGCCTCCGTGTTCTTTCTCCTCCCCTTGTACTCCAACCCCTCCCCCTCCATAAATACTCCTCTTCCCCTTCTCCGTCCACTTCCTCTACGTCGTTCTCGTCTTCTCTGCCCCCCTCTCTTTCGTGAGTATCGTTGTCCTCTCATCTTTCCACCCCCCACGTCCCCCACCCCGATCCCCATCTCGGGGCCTCGAGGTCGTCGCACCCCCTGCCTTGCCATCCAGCCGACCACGCCACGCCCACGTAAAGATCCTTGCCATCCTCCGAAGTTCAAAATCTGTCCTTTTCGGCCCTCCCTTCCTCCTCAGGCGCTGCGCCGGTGCTGTGCTGGGCGTTCCCAGGATCCAGTCGCTTTTCAACCTGCCTCCCCCCCAACCTCCCCCTCCCCTCCTCTTAAGCCTCTCTCCCTTCCATTCCCATCCTTCATTTGCTCCATTCCTTCTCTCCCGAACCCCTTTTGCTCACTCTTTCCCTCTCCCCCTCCAGACACAACTACCTCTCTATCGATGGCAGACTCATCATCACACCGCCTCGACCTCCGTGTGGGTGGAAAGTACAGGTTGGGGAAGAAGATTGGTTCGGGCTCCTTCGGTGCGTCGTTTTCCTGTTAAATGTAATCCATCCCTCACCTCCTTTTGTGTTTTTGCAGGTGACATTTATCTCGGGATCAACATCATCTCGGGTGAGGAAGTTGCCATCAAGCTCGAGTCAGTCAAGGCCAAGCATCCCCAGCTTGAGTACGAGTCCAAGGTTTACAAGACCCTGGCCGGCGGCGTTGGCGTTCCCTTCGTCCGCTGGTTTGGGACCGAATGTGACTACAACGCAATGGTCATCGATCTCCTCGGCCCCTCTCTCGAGGACCTATTCAACTTCTGCCATCGCAAGTTCAGTCTTAAGACCGTTCTTCTGCTTGCTGATCAGTTGGCGAGTATTATTCAAACCACCTGCTCCATGTCTAGAGTGCTTATCCGATCGTCGTAACGCCACGTCATGGCAGATCTCTCGCATCGAGTACATCCACTCGCGCAACTTCATCCACCGCGACATCAAGCCTGACAATTTCCTCATGGGCATTGGCAAACGTGGCAACCAAGTCAACGTCATTGATTTTGGTCTCGCGAAGAAGTACCGGGACCCCAAGACCCACCTTCACATCCCCTACCGCGAGAACAAGAACTTGACGGGAACCGCTCGTTACACGTCAATCAACACCCACTTGGGTGTCGAGCAGGCTCGTCGCGATGACTTGGAGTCCCTCGCCTACGTTCTCATGTACTTCCTGCGTGGCTCTCTCCCGTGGCAAGGTCTCAAAGCTGCTACCAAGAAGCAGAAGTACGACCGGATCATGGAGAAGAAGATGACTACGCCCACTGACCTGTTGTGCCGCGGTTTCCCCAACGAGTTCGGGATTTTCCTTAACTACACACGTGCGCTCCGGTTCGACGACAAGCCGGACTACTCGTACCTTCGCAAGCTATTCCGTGACTTGTTTGTCCGCGAGGGTTACCAGTATGACTACGTCTTCGACTGGAGCATGCAGCGCGCTCTGGACGAGGGCGCCAGCTCCAGCAACAAGGCTACCGCTGGTCGCCGCAAGGTCCTCCAGGAGGAAGAGGAGCACCGCGTCAGCGACAGGATGTGAGTTTCGGCGTAACTAAAGGTTCGCCCCACTTTTACTCACCTGGTCTAGGCTGCGTTCCCACACCCGCCAACAGCAGCAGGCTGCAGCCGCCGCTGGTGCCGTAGGCCAGCAGCGTCCCATGCGCCAACGTGAAGACCATTGGTAAACGACCTCCCCTTGCATGAAAGGGGTGATGTCGTTGTAGCACGTCCGGGTCCGACCGAGCATGGGGGGCGGAGGGAAGATGCATCAGCGCTCGGTTTTGGTTTGCCGCCATTGGTATGGATCCTTCGGATGTCGGATATGTTATTGGTCGGTCACGTCGCTGGCGTGAACGGGACGGGTGGACGCTTCGCAGAAGGTGGGGGTACGTCGAGAATATGACGTGCAGGCGATGGATGGACGGTCGCGCAATGCTTCGCCTTCCTCGATGGGAATGGGTGGACTCGCGCTCCAGGGGATCGTCCAGCAGCTCGCCCTCGTCGACCGGTTCGATCTCTTGCACGCTCCCACACTACACGACCCGGGTCCAAGCTTCAAGAGCTCGCCCCCCCACACCTCATCGATCGAGCTGTCCCGGGTTTCGGTTTCGTACGGACGCTTTTTCAGTTCACGCCTACCCTGTTCGCCTCAGCCGAGGTTGCTCTTGGATGGGCCGCTCCATTCCTCTCGCATGACTCGCTCCCCTTGCGCCGTACATCGTGATGACTACTGCCCCAACCCCTTACTTGATGACCACCCCACAACCACTTCCCATCACATTACACGCAATATCACGTCTTCATTCACGCTTCACTGTACATATGTTCCGGTCGCTTTTTCATCGCCATATTCCTCCTAATACACGCGACGCGTGTCATCCCCTCGTTCATATCTTCCATTTTTCCTTTCCCTCTCCCTCTCCCTCTCGTCCCACGGTTGTGTCGTATAATGCCTCGTCTTTCCGTTGCTGGATCTCGTTCTTCGCCCTTTGGATCCTCTCTCCTCCTCCTCTTCAGGGCCCGACCTACGCTTTGCGGTACCGGTCGGGATGCTGTCGAGGGCGCGCTGGCAGAGAGAGGGCGCCGCGTCTGGTCAGGAGGGGTAGCTTGCTGGAGTGGGAGACGGAGGACGTGGGTGCGGGCCTGGGGGCGAGGAGCACGCCGAGTTCTCCGTGCTGGGCCGGCTGTGGTGGAGGTGGAGGCAGACGCGGATAGACTGAAGAGGACGGCGACATTGGAGACCAGGCGCGGTATCCCCCATTGTATTCATATATTGTGCACATCGCATCATCCTCACCCTCATCCTCAGCACACCCCGAATCCTCTCCGTTTGCGAGTATCATATCCCTTGCCCTCCCCCCTGTCCTTTACCTCCGTCGCACTACTTAACGAGTTTGTCGCTCTGTTTTGCCGCTCGCGTATTCAGTCCGTGTTACCAATATATCGTATTTTGTGCAGTATTTACCCCCTCGAGTGCGTCAAGATTCTTCAATTCCATGGTTTGAACACGGTCGAAAATGAAATGTTGAATGCGGAACGCACAGAGATAGGCCACGTGTGGCATTGAGCTGCGATGATGAGTGGGCGCTGGTCAAGGTTGTGCAACACTTCTGCTTCCACGTCGTGCTATTCGGCGCGCCGGTCCTCGCTTTTTTCTTCTCGCTATGGCTTTTGCAACGAAAAAGGACGAGGAGAGCGGCCTCAGCACGTACTATAACAACAAGACCACCGTCATCCAGGAGGCCCGCGTCTTCAATGAATCCCCCATCAGTCCCCGCAAGTGCAGGGCGCTGCTCACACGCATCGTTTACCTCCTCTATGTCGGCGAGACGTTCAACACCCAGGAGGCTACAACTCTGTTCTTTGGGACGACGAAGCTGTTCCAGCACAAGGACGTACGTATCTTGCACCATCTATACCTTCACCTGCCCTTGCGCTCTGGGAAAGCGAGGACAAGCTTATGATTTCGTCTATTTCCGCAGAGTGCCCTCCGCCAGATGGTCTACCTCGCGATTAAGGAGCTCGCCTTGACGGCGGAGGATGTGATCATGGTCACGGCGAGCATAATGAAGGACATGCAGCCCAACTCGGAGGTCATCTACCGGCCGAACGCCATCCGTGCCCTTGCTAGAATTATCGACGTGAGTGCCCTCCGCCCTTCCACATTTCCATCCTACCTTGTCGGGCCGATGGCTGAGAGAGCGATACGGAGGGTAGCCATCCATGGCGCAAGGCGTGGAGCGCTTCTTCAAGGCCGCCATCGTCGACAAGAACCCGTCCATCTCATCCGCTGCGCTGGTCTCCGCGTACCACCTCTTCCCGAACGCCAAGGACGTCGTGAAGCGGTGGGTGAACGAAGCGCAGGAGGCGGTCATCGCCAAGTCGTCCTCGTCATTCTTCGGCTCGTCGGGCAGCTCGGGCGGCGGGTACCTCGGCTGGGGCAGCTCCTCGTCGAGCGCGAACCAGGGCCAGCAGACGATCCCGAGCACGAGCTACATCACGCAGTACCACGCGCTCGGGCTGCTGTACACGATCCGGCAGCAGGACAGGATGGCCATCACAAAGATGATCCAGCAGCTGGGCGGGGGCAAGTCCGGGGCGGGGACGACGCTCAAGAACCCGATGGCGCTGTGCATGCTTATCCGGTATGCGGCGAAGGTCATGGAGGAGGACCCTAAGTGCGTGGTCATTGCTGCTGTCCTTCGCCCGTGTTGTAATGACTTCATATGCAGCGTTCAGAAGCAGATGCTTGACCTTCTGGAAGGCTGGCTCCGCCACAAGAGCGATATGGTCAACCTTGAGGCTGCCCGGGTTATTTGCGAGATGAAGAACGTTACTGCGACGCAGCTCACTCGGTCTATTGCTGGTGGGTGCCTCGCGAGGTTCTAATCGACATTCACTAATTCGACGTACTAGTCCTCCAGCTATTCCTGTCCTCGCCCAAGTCTACGCTCAAGTTTGCTGCCACTCGTACTCTTGCTGCTCTTGCTGTCACCCACCCACAGAGTGTCGCTGCCTGTAACATCGACCTCGAGAATATCATCTCGGACCCGAACCGCAGCGTGGCGACCTACGCTATCACGACTCTCCTCAAGACCGGCAACGAGGCGTCCGTCGACCGTCTCATGAAGCAGATCAGCGGCTTCATGAGCGAGATCAGCGACGAGTTCAAGGTCATCATCGTTGACGCCATCCGCTCGCTCTGCCTCAAGTTCCCAGCCAAGCACGAGTCGATGCTCGCGTTCTTGTCGGGCGTTCTGCGCGACGAAGGCGGATACGACTTCAAGCGCGCTGTCGTCGAGGCAATGTTCGACATGATCAAGTTCATCGGGGAATGCAAGGAGCAGGCGCTCTCGCACCTGTGTGAGTTCATCGAGGACTGCGAGTTCACAAAGCTCTCGGTGCGCATCCTCTACTTGCTCGGCGTTGAGGGCCCTAAGGCCCCGAACCCGACCAAGTACATCCGGTTCATCTACAACCGTGTTGTGCTTGAAAACGCGACCGTGCGTGCGGCTGCCGTGTCGAGTCTGGCCAAGTTCGGGTTGAACAATGTCGACGAGAAGCTCGGCAAGAGCATCCATGTTCTTCTCAACCGGTGAGCAAGACAGTTTCCATGAATACTACTAAGGCTCATTTCCGGGTGTAGATGCCTAGATGATGTGGACGATGAGGTCAGAGATCGTGCCGCGATGTACCTTAAGGTGTATGAGGAGCCGCCACTCGTGCAGCCTTATATCAAAGAAGGTGCGTCATATTCTCACTTGAGATTAACCATAGTATTGACAGTTGCTCATAGAATCTATCTACTCCCTATCTACGCTGGAGTCAAAGCTGGTCGCCTACATCAGCGATCCTGAGGCCCTTGAGCAGCCCTTTGATGTTACCGATATACCCAAGATTAGCCGAGAGCAGGCTGCGAAGGACGCTGCTCGTAAGTTGCTGCTCGATAGCCTGTTTTGCATGGAAACTGACGGGAGTCCACAGGCCCAAGTACCCTGGAGACCATCGGTGTGCCCTCAACGTCGAAGGCCGCTACGCCGCCACCTCCATCGGCGGCGGAGACGCAATCCAGCTACGCCCAACAGCTCGCGGAGGTGCCCGAACTGGCGTCATACGGGCCCGTGCTCAACAGCAGCACCAAGCCCAGTCCTCTCACGGAAAGCGAGACAGAGTACCAGGTGTCTGTGGTCAAGCACATTTTCAAGGAGCACGTCGTATTCCAGGCACGCTTTCATTTCATCGCTCTATTAGTTGGATTCTTATCACGTCCCACAGTTCAACGTGTCCAACACTATTCCAGATACCGTGCTCGAGCAGGTTTCCGTCATCATGCAGCCTCAAGCGGACTCAGGTCTCACGGAGGACTTCATTATCCCCGTTCCTACTCTCACATCCGCGTCATCGCCCAGCATCGTGTACGTTTCCTTCACACGCGACTCGCCAGAGGAGTACGTCCAGGCATCCTTCCAGTGTATCCTCAAGTTCGTCAGCAAGGAGCTCGATCCTTCAACGGGCGAGCCCGAAGAGGAGGGCTATGAGGACGAATACCAACTCGAGGAAACCGAACTAGCTGCGGCCGACTACATCATCCCCAGCTACGTCACCTTTGCGTCGGAGTGGGACCGCATGCGCGGTGGCGTCTCCCTCACTGAGACTTTCTCACTACCTGCCATGGAGTCCCTCAAGGGTAATTTTCATTCCATTGGTTCCGATCATGTGGAAACATGGGCTGACCTCATCGTTTCGTATAGCTGCATGCAATTCTGTCATCGAGATCCTCAACATGCAGCCATTGGGCGGCTCGGAAGAGCCCCAGCAGCCGACTGTACACACATTACAGCTCTCTGGGCTTGTGGGTGGCGGCGGAGGCAAGGTCCTCGTGCGTTGTCGCATGACGTACTCGAAGGCGCAGGGCGTCACGCTCGAGGTCGGTGTGCGATCAGAACAGCAGGCCGCTGCGGACCTCGTCATCGCTGCGATTGGTGGTTGAGCCTAGCTGGCAGGCTTGGTTTTCATGCGTTGATAGTAGTTACTTGTGGAGTCGTGACGTCGCTGTGTGTGAATACTTATTCTATTCGCAGTTTGAACGGACGGTGACCCCGGCGCGGTCAGGACAACACACTACCATCCTAACGGTGTTTGTCCTCGTTCAATCTTGATTCAACTAGGTATAGCTGAGAGCACCTGTGACTGGCCTTGAACATGCGCCACACTCTCTAGGACGGTGCTCGCCTCTCTCCTCCTCTCATTTCGCGCATCAGAATCCCGGAAAAAAATGGGCGCATGGGGTACTCAACATACTTGCATGAGCAAGTACCTAGAAAGTTTTGTCCGAAGCGCCCATGAGGCGATCCGCACGCCAGGCCTTTCCTCCTTCAATATCGCGACAACGATTGCATCAATAAAACTCATTATTTTTGCATCTGAAACGTAATTTGAACTTTCACATTTCTACCGGATTGCAACTTTGACGGGTGGTGAATGTCGGAGCTATGGCTATGGCAGGTTGTCCACACACAAGCATCGGTAAGACCTCCAGACGACACGGGCCGTGGCGACCATCGGGGGACTTTAGGGGTATAGGGGGCTCGATGGCGGCTGGGAAGGATTTGCTCGGAGAAAATCGCTTGTCTTAGCCGTCCATAATGCATCGGCGACTACTTATGTATACTTCCAACATAGCCTTCCGGCAGGGGCTTATTGGCCCGCTGCAGCATTCCGTTCCAAGCCATTTCTTCTTATCCTCTTCTTTCATCCTAGGTATGACATTCCTTCCAAAAAACCAGAGCTCGAACAAATCTACTGACGAAATCTCCCGAAACTTGCTACACCTATCGGAAGTAACCGAGCACACCGCCGCCGGTGGCACTACGGAAACATCCCCTGACGAGTTGAATCTGCTCGCCTCGGCGGTATGCGTTCACCATGTATTTCAGACTCCAGTGACGATCGATTTACTCGAGATTGATAGATCACCATAATGTCAACAAGCGACGAGACTCAGGAGCTGACGAGGGATCCAGATTTGTGGTTCGAGGATGGCAACACGGTCGTGATTGCTCAGAAGGTTGCATTTCGCATCTACCGAAGCATTCTATCTCGACATTCGGATACCCTCAGCGGATTATTCACCATTCCACAACCCAAAAGCTCGGAATCCCTCGATGACTGCCCGGTCGTCCATGTCGCTGATCCAGCCCGCCGAAGCTACCTGCGCCACGACAAAAGGATGGAGTTCTCCGAACTGGCCGCTTTGGCGAGGCTTGGCCACAAGTACGAACTGGACACCCTCCTGGCCGGTTACGTGTCTGCAGCCGCCTGGCTCCCATTTTCGTACCCAGTAGCAGGAGCTTCAACCTTTTTGCGTGGGGACGGAGACCTCGCTCGTCAAACTCTCCGTAGTGAACGCAATCGAAGCCGTCAATCTCATTCGCCTACTTGGCCGAGACGGCATGGTTCCGACCGCCTTCTACGCGTATTGCCAGCTTGTCCCCACGACCGCCATACGTGGAATCAAGCGGGCAGACGGCACACCGGAACGCCTGGGCCTTGGCGACTTCGAGCGTTGTATCGAGGCGCGAGAAACTCCGACGACATGCTACGCGTGGTTTTCCACCTTGTTCGAGGCGGGAGTCAGTGATACATGCTCCACTCGAGGGCCGTGCATGCGGACCATGCTCCGGATCAGACGGGCACCCAGAGCATCGAAACTAGATGTATGTCAGGGAACGCTTGTTCTCTCGTCATTCGCGCCTATGATCGAGCACCTGCACCGGGACCAGATGATCTGCAAGGACTGTCGAGACTTGCTGATCGGGCGAGACAAGTCTGCTCGGGGGGCAGTATGGGAGCAGCTGCCAAAGACGATGGATTTGAAGGTGGACGACTGGCCTCCGTTTGACGGGAATGATTCAGTAATGAGAAACTGGAAGAATCGGTATATTGGATTACTACGCTCGAGAGTTTTCGAGATACCACCATAGCACACTACGCCACGCGATTCGACACCGGGACCAGAGAGAAGAAAGCTTTTTCAGCGGGTGCGGATCAACGACACTGCTGCCTTTCCATCCCGTCGGCCATCTCCTATAAAAGCCCAGCAACCTACTGTCAACGCCGTCTCGGGAGAGGGAGACGAGAGGCACGCACCGCTCAGCTGGCGTAAGTGGAGCCGATGGGGCCAACCTTGATGTTGGAGAAGATAACAGTCGCGTCGCCGTTCTGGCTCTCGAGAGTGGGGGGGTCGCCGGAGGTAGTCGCACAGGGCCCGCGGGAGACACCAGGCTGCGACGCGTCCTTGTCAAGGGGGTAGTCTGAGTCGAGCCAGAGCATGTTGGCCTCATGGTCGTCCCAGAGGGACATGACGAGGACCATGCCGGTGTCGAGCGCGCGGCCCATCTGGGCGAGACCGCCGAGGCTCTCGAACGAGTTCGTGTCGCCGAACGCGGTCTTCTGCACGTTGCAGAACGCGTCGGTGATGGAGTCGTACGTGTCCATGCCCGCGATGTTCGCCTTCGAGTTCGCAATCACCTTCCCGTTCTGCACGTACAGCCGGCGGATCTCGGAGAGCGTGCCGGACGTGCTGTTGTTCGACGTGTGGAACTGCGTGACGACGGTGAACTTGGACGACGTGTCGACCGTCTTGCCGATGCCGAGGAACGTTTGGTCGCCCATGCGCCACGAGTTGAAGTCGCAGCCGTCCTTGTCGCAGATGCCGCCGTAGCGATTGTCGCCGTCGCCGCAGTCGTTGCCCGAGCAGCGCGTCTGGCCCTGGACGTTGCAGACGTGCGGGGTCACCGCCTCGCCGTACGCGTTCGCCTCCCAGATGTCTAACTCGTTGCAGCAGGTGCCGTACTGGCCCGTGCCCGCGTTCGAGTCATTGGCGGACGGCGTCCAGCCGAGGATGTTGGCCTGCACATCCGGGTGGCGCGTCAGCATCCAGCACCACTCTGAAGAGACCAGGGGTCAAGGTACTCACCTCGCCGTTGATGAACTTGATGTCGTGCGGGCACTGGGTGTCGCAGTAGCCGGTGCCGTACTTGGCTCCGGCCTTGTTGCCCGAGAAGCGGCTGAGCCCGCCGTCGGCGTCCATCTCGACGAAGTAGAGCGCGCCGTTGAGGCCGCACGGGAGCTTCGACATGTCGATGTCGAACGTGAACTCCTGGTTCTTCAGCTGGAACATCTCGTATTTAGCGTCCGACGCATCCATGAGGTACACGCGTGAGCCGATGTTCGTCGAGTACGGGCCGTGCGTGACGAACTTGAGCGTGAGCGCGTTCCCGCTCGTCGTAATACCGTACGTGCCTGTTGTATACCAAGTCCGTTAGCTGAGCTCGCCAAACTAGGGGAGCGAGAACGAGGCGCACCGGGGTAGTCAGCACCGTCGAGGGCGCAGTTCTTCGCGCAGGTGGTGGGGTCGGGGCAGAGGGAGGTGTCCCAGGTGTTGCCCGTGTAGCAGTTGTTGCTGCCGCTGACCGAGTGGAGCCACCGCCAATTGGAGTCGAGCACGACCGAATGGTTCTCCGTCGTGCAGCTGTTCGAACCCGTGCACTTCTGGATCGTCATCTTGGGATGCGTCTCGGTGGTGAGCGTGCCGGCCTGCTGGCCGTACACGATCGCCGCGTAGGAGAGAGCGAGGAGGGAGAGAGTGGGGAACATCGTTCTGAAGAGGAGTGGAGATCGGGGTGGAGTGTCGAGGTTGTCCTGCTGTCGATAATGAGGCTGTAGGACTTGTGCTGGAACTGTAGACCCCGAGGCAGGTTTTATACTAGGAGAGGGACAGACGGGGCCCGGATAATGTGCGGATGAGGATGTGTCCTCGCGTAGTTTTCCCGTTGACGAGGGGTGCCCTCGGCCTCTTCGACGAGGGACATAAGTGGGCTGGATGACTGCCGATGGTGGACAAGTTCCGATGAGGATCCGGTTTGCTACACCAAGATGGCAGTGAGGGGAGATTATATTATCACGCTTGAATGTTTACTTGAAACGGAGTGTATGTTAGGAGGCCGAAGAGAGACCGACCTTGTCAGGAGCGGGGGGGTTGCTTCTACGTAGCACATGGGACTCCATAACAAGGGTCACGTTTTGACGGGGTCGGGAGGATAGCCGGGGGGAGAGATCAACGAACATGGGAACACGTTGGCAAGTGACCAGTGATATCGAGTACGAGTGAACGTGCCGTACGTAGTTGTTTGTTCCTTCTGGCGATGGAAGCGACCTTGGCAGCGAGGAGATGCCGAAGCAAACGTCAGCGAACGCTCGCATACATTTAGAAACGTTGTGGAGTGGTGTCGCAGGGGCGTGGAGAGGCTAGTAGGAAAACTTTCGAGCTTCGGGTGTTGCAGCATCAACGGAAAGAACTCCGTTGTGGACTGATATTCGATTGGTAGACTTGATGCCTACCTTTTGGTTTCCCTCTTCAACTGTGATAACATGTAGTTCGTTAGTTAACGAATATGAATTGTGTTGAGGCTACCGGTTAAAATCCGGTAGTTGAGAGCAAGGGGATTACCATATCCATGGACTGTGATCAGCACGGGTGGACCCCGTCTTATGATCTCATATATAGAACCGGAAGAGATGAACGGCAAACGGTCCCATAATTCCGCCATCAAGGAAAACGTTCTGTTGCCGAAGATTTTGTCATGTGATAGTAGTGACCTGCCGTAGCATATCGAACACGTTAAAAAAATACAAACCGCACTCTGCTCGGGTTTGCGCATAGACATTGCACAGAGTCATTCGTTGGCACGGCGTGCAGCAATGATTTGCCTGAATTTGTCCCATCTGGTGCCATGGCCACATTACGAATGGTAACGAGACCGGATCAACCAAACGTATGGTAAGTCAGGAGCTCTGAGGTGTCTCCAACTGTTCGTCATGTTTCAAGATCGCCAGCGGAGAAAATATTATATGTGGAGACACCCAGGGTATGTCAAGGATCCGTGAAGATGCATTGAACAAGAAGACAGCACAAAACAAACAACGTCAAGCCACTTTGTCACCGTGTCCGGCTTGTGGTTACTGAGCGTATATGGAACGCACAGACGGAAGCCACCACAGCCACAGGCCCAATAGGCTACTGTCCACAGATCGCCCGATACGCCAGGGAACATCGTGGCAATGCAATGCAATCTTGCTACTTGACTGGATCTGACGGGTCTTAGATTCGTTTGGTCTCGCCATCGTTGTGTTAACTCCGGCAAGCCAATGGGTGAACGAGCTCAGGGATTCTTCCGGGGGACAGTGTTGCGAAGGAAGTCATTCGGCACGCAATCGAACGCGGGGAATGCGATATCGGTGTAAAAGATGAAAATAGACAAGGATGCGGAGCAAGGACATCTTGTGTGGGGCGCGGGGAATATATCCCGGTTGATTAGGGAACAGACGTTGGGGACTCACTATCTCGGAGGCAGTGAGGAGCTCGCACAACTGCGCGGCGCACACAAGTAACGTCAAAGAGCCTGTTTGAGACGCATTCAACCTGTTAAGATGCAGAGTGTAAGTTCTGGGACTTCTTAGCATGAACTGTTAGAACGCACCTCATGGCCCAACTTTCATAGGTCAAAGCCAACGTCGTCTACCATTGGGCATGCATCTGGTCCATATGAGTCGTGGCGGGTTTGGTACGCGAAGCGGGTGATACTCATGGATGGGCAGACGCTACGGTATCGCCGGAAACGAAGGCATGGAGCAGATGGAAAGCAAGAAGAGAACGGAGAAACCAAGGTCATTTCACGGCGAATTGCAGAGCCAACACAAGTGGGCGCCTAGGTGGGGTCGCGCGATCACGTGGGAGTCGCGTCCTGTTGAGTTTACTTATGGTTTGTTTGTTGGGCGCCTCTAGTGGCTCTGTGTTTCCTTCAATCCTCCGGTGATCTCGTCCACGCGATACAACTTCCATTCTCCCGACTCGACCGCTGCGATCCAACACACACCATGTCGACCTGGGGTGTCGGCGATGACCACGACTCCGACGAGGTCCGCGCACTCAAGGAACAAGTCCGTGTTAAAGGTAACTCTGTCGTAGCTCGGGTCCCGGATCAACCAGCTCAAACTTCTTCAGATGCGACAAACGCTACATTACATGGCCAAGTAATGAAGAGGGAAGCAGAACTGAAGGAGGTGAAGGACTCTATGACCGAGGTGCTCATCAAGGTGCGTCTCAGTACTCGATCTCATTGCTACCTTTCGTGAATATATGCACCTCGGCAGCTTCGTAAAGACGCCGATCGCGTTGTCCAACTTGAGGCGGACATCAAGCGGCGCAACGAAGACCTATCGAACGAACGAATAACACGCGCGAATGCAGAGGCCGCCCTGACCACAGCAGAACGGAGAGTCAAGGAATCTGAACAGGCCACGCTCGAACTCCAATCTACCCTGGACACCTTGTCCTGTCAGGCGAATTCGACGTCGTTAGGACGCTCGAAGCTCGAGAAGGATAATGCAGCGCTCCAGACCCGTGTCCGTGCATTGGAGCAGGAACTCCAGAACAAGTCGCAGGCGGAGAAGGCCGCACTCAGTCGAAGTCATGGCCCGTCGGGTTCACGGAGCCGAAGACAGTCCCCAACAGACGACTCTTTCCGAATACCAGTGTTGGAGAAGGAGGTTACTGAGCTACGTGCTACTTCGACGCAGCAGGCGTCGGAACTGCAGCGCACAACGGAGCAGCTGACCCGCACCCGTGACCAGCTGGTTCAGGTCCAGAACGAGAAGATCGCCATGGAACGACAACTCGAAAGGCAGCTCGACGCTGCACGAGCCGCGCTGGAGGAGCGCGAAGAGGATTTCCGTTTAATGCAGGATGCTCGCGGAGGGGAGGATGCCGCAGCCCGGGAGGCTGGTCTTTTGGAGAGATTGGAGATGGAGGAGCAGAGGGTTGCCGCGTTGGAGGAGCAGCTGGCTCGCTCTGCGGGTAGCCGGAAGCAGGACACGGCGATGCTTCGGGATGAACTCGATCGTACCACGCAAATGCTGGATAATGCTAACGAAAAGCTCACAGCGGCTGAGAATAGGTTCACCCAGCTCTCCAGAGATCGTGAATCCGCATATCGTGATCGGGATCGTCTGCAGCATGAGCGAGATCAACTGTCCGAGGATATGCGTGAAGCAGGGGCGAGGATTAGGTGTGTACAAAAATTCTCGAAAACAACTTGCAATACTCATTACGTATTCCCACAGCTATCTTGAACTCCAGCTCTCCACATCCTCTCAAAGCTCTGTAGCTGATGAACCCTCTACTGAGGAACATGTTGCGACCATTGAACGCCTCCTCCACTCCATCACGCGGATACGCAGTGAACGGGATGGGCTTCGGCGGGACCTCGAGTTCCTCAACGTGGAGAACAAGTTTGCTGTAGAATCTTTGGAGGCGAAGCTTGCGGTCGCGTCTGCGCCAGTGACCCCTTCGGTCAACAGCACCCAATTCTCTCAGCTGTCGGCCCTCGAAGGCTACATCCAGATCCTGGAAGGACAGGCCGAACGTACATCGCGGACGACGCTCGCCCTCGCTATCGTTGCCCAGCGCACTGCCGAGCAAGAAGAGGCCAAGGGAGCGCGCATACAGTCACTTCTGGACCAACTTGCCTCCACCCGCGAGAGCCTTCAAGAGTCAGAGTGCCGTCTCCAGGAGCGCCAGGGCGCCATCGAGTCTCTCGAGACCCAGCTGTCCTCAAGCACGAATTCGATCGGCGAGGCAGAGTCCCAGGTCGCCGCGTTCCGCTCAACCATTCAGCGCCTCGAGGACGAGCTTGCCCGGGAGCGTCACTCACACGTCGAGACGGGCGCGGCGCTCTCCGACACCGAAGCGCAGCTCAACGAGCTCTCCCAGACGCTCACCGACGCCGAGGCGGCGCGCGATGCGCTCGCGCTCGAGAAGACTCACCTCGAGGCGGACCTCGACGCCGCACGCGAGGAGCTCGCGGACGCCGAGGCACGGCACGCCGCCCAACTCGCGGAGCTTGCGGGCGCGGGCGAGTCCGGCCGCGGGGCGCAGGCGGCACTTCGCGCGCAGGTCGGCGAGCTGCAGGATCGCGTGATGCGGCGGACGCAGCAGATTGGGGAGCACCAGCACGACATCAAGCGTCTCGAGACGAACATGCGGCTGCAAGAGGAGCGGATCGCGGAGATGACGGCGGAGCTGGACGTTGCGCAGAGTGAGAGGGTAGCGATGCTCGAGGACTGCAGGACGACGCGCGAGCAGCGGGATGATGCGATGCTGCGGTGCGACGAGCTTGAGGAAGCGATGGAGGCACTGGAGGAGGCGAGGGAGATCGAGGTGGAGTCGGTCGTCAAGGTCGCGTTCGACGCAGTTGTGGCGCGGCGCGATGCTGTCGTGCGGACGAAGGGTGCTGTTGAGGCAGCTTCTGGAAGTCGTGCGGTGTTGGAGGGGCACCTTCGCGTCGTTGAGCAGGAGAAGTCCGAACTGGCTTCGCGGCTCGAAACTCTCGCTGCCGAACGCAAACAACTTGTCCAGAGCGCCCAGGATGAACTCGCTTCCGCCCGCACTCAGCTCGAGGGGGCTTCCTCAACCGTTCGAGCAGCCGAAGAGGCGAAGTTGCTCGCGGAGTCTCAAATTTCCGACTTGCAAGACCAGCTTGAGGCGAAGGACAGGGAGGTCATTTCTCTCCGGAACCAGCTCGCTGTTGCACAGGCCAACCATGAAGATCGCCAGTCGCTCGAAGCCAGTCATTTCGCGCAGGAGAAGGCTACTCTCGAAACCTGTCTACAAGAAGCGCGTCGGTCTCACTCGGAACTGGAGACTCTCCACCGCGAGACTGTTGAGAAGCTCCGAGGGGTCGAGGCGGAGCTCAAACACGCCGAGGACGAGCTCGCATGCCAGCTTGCGAGTGATGCCGCGCATTCTGAGGCTGAGGAGCGCCTGCGTGACGAGATTACTCGGGTCAAGGAGGAGCATGCGAAGGAGATGCAAGACCTCGAGGAACAGATGAGGAGCCTCTCTGCGGAGATTGAAGACTCGACGCGGTTGCGTCGCGAAGCCGATTCAGCGAGACAAGTTGTCGAGGAGGAGCTTGCTCGGAACAAAGAGCAGCTCGAATCCCGCCTTGCAGAGGCTGGCCAGTCGCTCGATACGGCGGACCGCTTGGAGGCCGAACTGGCGCAGGCGAAGGAGAATTACGAGGAGCGCATCAGGAGCCTGAACAGGCAGCTTGATACACTCAGGTACGAGCTCCAGGAGGCGACGCACCAGAGGCAGGATGTCGAAGTTCAGCATGAGCGTGCTATGGAGGATTTGCGCGCCCAAGAGACAGCAACGTCCGAGGCTCAGGAAAAAATCAACGCTCTTGAAGCTCGTCTCGCCGAACTCAAGGAAACAAACGAAGAGGATGTCAACACTCTGCGCGCGCAACTCGAGGAGGCCAATGGGGCCCTAGAAGATGCCAAAGCTTCGGCAAACGCACAGCAGCGCGACGCAGTGGACGAGCTCACGCGCAGAACTGAGGAGCTCCAGGGCCGCGTCACTGCGCTCACCGGGGAAGCGGACGAGTGTCGCTCGGAGCTCGACGAGGAGAAAGCAGCACATGCTCGTATCCGCGAGTCCACTACGGCCGAGATCCGCGAGATCATGGCTATGCGCGACGAGGCTGAGGCTGCTCTCACGGAAGCCGAGACGGAGTTGCCTGGGTTGCGCGCCCGGTTGGAACATGCCGAGTCCTCATTGCGCGAGGTGGAAGAGGAGAAGCTCAACCTGCAGTACCAGGCCACCAACTTGGAGGCCGAGGTCCAGCGGGCGAAGTCGCTGCAGCGGTTCTTGGAGAGCCAGACTACGGAGAGGTATGTTGATCGATTGGTTCCCCGCTGAGATCTGCATCTCATATCTTTGCAGCGAGCGTCGTATGGCATCTCTCGATGCCGAGCTTGTCGATCTTCGTGCGAAGTGCACCTCCCTCAACAAACTTGCCCAGAGCAAGGAGGCGAACCTGGCAATGCAGTCTATCCAGCACGAGCAGACTATTGCCTCCCTTAGGCGCGAGCTCAATGCTCTTCGTACTCAGCCCAGGTTTGAGGACGAGCTCGCCGAGCTCAAGGAGAAGAACACGGAGTACGAAGAACTTTTACGGGCCAAGTGCCTGGAGATTGAAGAAAATGACGACAAGTTCATCGAGTATGTGTTTCGTTGACCTTGACGGTAGTGGCCCAGGCTAACGACTATGTTTCTAGTATGCTGAAGGAGAAGAAGAAGCTTAACAGCAAGATCGACTCCTTAAACCGCAAAGTGCAGAACCTGCAGACCAAGTTGAATGCCGCGACCGAGGCCGCCGCCAAAGCATCTTCACCTCCTCCCGCTCTTCCTCCCAAGCCCCCAGTGGTTTTCTCGCCTTCTCCCACCTTTACCCTTGCACCTGCACCTATCATTTCGGGACCATCATCGGGTTCTACCTCTCATCCAACAACCTCCTCATCACGTCAACGTGTTGTGACGGCCCCTGCGTCTCGCTTCTCACCAGAGAACGTGGCGCCTCCACCGATGCCCACCTACAGGCCGAAGACTCCCGATTCACGGTCACGAATGATGTCTAGCCATTCGTCATCGTCACGTCCAAAGACCCCGGAGTCAAGACCTTCGCACATGCCAGTGTTCAAGGCACGCACACCCGAGCGTCACCGTGTTCCCACCACGATAAAGGCCGAAGCACCCAATTCATCTTCGCTAATTGGAGTGAAGAGGCGTGCCCCTGACGACTTTGATGATTGTGGGACAGTCCCCCCTCAGACGTTTACTGTCGACAGTGCGCCCTCAGGGTCTACTGCAGATGGCTCAACACACGTGCAGCCTACTACGCCCCGGCTCCGGAAAGCACTGCAGAGCATGAGATCAGGCTTCACTCCCGTGCGCCACACCACGAGTCGAGCCGGCTCCGCATCTCCTCGACGGGCAACCACGGGAGGAAGTGTCCCTGCTCCCCTGCCTCACACCATCTCAGATGTGACAAATAGCCCGCGGGCCGCATCCCACTCTGAGACTGGGAAGGCTGCAGCAAAGAAGGGCTGGCTCGGGAAGATCAAGGCCGCGCCTTCGTCACAACCTCGCGGGTTCACCTCCCGACCACCTGTCTTTGATCCCCCCGGCATGCGATAGCATCCCGGGATTGGCGGTTACTGTGTTTGCACGTCTCTTGCTGTCGAGTCTGATTGCTATCCCGCATCCATGTATTACTACGCATTCCTATGTTTATTACGCAGCCTCGCACGGTCGTCATGTTTTCAATAAATGCATATTGTCTTCATGGGAGTGACAAGCTGGCAGAGTCGCGAAAGCTTGTACGAGATGCGTCCGTGTTCGCAGAAGGGTGAAAATATGATCGTTCATTCATCGCAACGATCCTGCTGCTGGATTCGTATCCAGGTTGAAGACGCCAAAGGTCCACCTTCGCAAGTGACAGAATGACGATCAGCTTCGGTCGTAAGTAGTTTGACATAACATAGAAGCAGACAAGAGGTGAGGGGGGATCTTCAAAGCATACGGGTGTAATGGCCACATCTGACAGACATCCACTCACAATGTTCCCAAACAAGCCTTGCTAACACGACGTTGACATCGTCAAAGGCTCCCGCACTGCCTTAAGCTTCCTATGCGCCCAAAACTTTAATAGAACAACAACATGGCAAAACGTTAGCGATACACTTTAAGTAATATATTGTCTCGTAGCCGCGTATGTAAGCCCCCGAAAGGCCGAGGCCGTCATGTACACAGGATTAGTCCCAACAACAGAATAAGTTCGCTCGAGCCCGAGTCACCAGCGATAAACGAACCTCTGTCCACACTCCGACCAAAATCACATCCCATCTCCATAGCGCGGAGGCGCTTCCATGAACCTCCGTTGCGCCTCCTGTTGTGCCCTCAGCCCCGCGACCTCCGCCCGCAACGACGTGAGCTGTGAGAGCACCTCCTCGTTCGAACTCGTGTCCATCGACCTCGCCACGGACGTCGGGCTGGCCGACCGTCTGGCGCTACCAATCGGGCGCGCGATATCCGGAAACTCGAGCTTGCCATCGACGACAACTTCAGTTGAGGTGTGGGGCGAAGCCGAAGTCCCGTGTCCCCCTCTCCCTGAGGCTACCAGCCCAAGTGACTGCGATGAGATGGGCTGGTCAGAGAAGAGGGAGGGAACGGAGAGGCGGCTGTCCCGGATGACTTCGGCTCCACGTTCGACGTCTTCGGCTGGGGGCGCCGCAGAGTTTTGAGGGGAGGTTGTGTGGGAGGAGTTCCCGGGCCGACACGATCGCGAGGACGTGATGTGCAGGATACCTTCGCGAACCTGAACTTCCCGGGAGGCAAAGCTCCTGGTCTGCCGCGTCTCCGTACCGGTCCCCTCGTAAGGAGGGAGCCAGCTCCACATCGTGGGGTGCTTGGCCCGCATGTACACCCACAACGCGGCAATAAGCACAAGGAACGTTGCAGCCCCGCCCATCGACCCGCCGATGATACCTCCCAAGGATGCGGAGTTTTGTTTCGCGGCTTGCATTTGAGATGGCATGGGGGTTGCAAGCTGCAAGTGAGAATAAATATGATATGCATCCGAAGAATAGTGAGAAACACGTGAACCTACTTCTGTCTGCGAATTGTCCAGAGACGTTGGGCAGGGTGCAGAGCATGAAGATGAATTTGAGAGCGTGGCGCCCGGCTCGGATGTAGGCGAAGAGAGTGATGGGGACAAGGTCGACGATGGGATAAAGGTCGACAATGCCGATATCGACTGCGAGCTTGGTAAAGAGGAGGGAACGCGACTTGAAGTGGACGAGGGCGCCGCAGACTCGTTGAAAAACGTATACAAAGCGTAGTCGAACATACAAAGGGACTCTGGCGCGGTACTCGGCTGCATCACCAATACGTGCTCGCCATGAGCAAGGTCAGTACGGACATAGACGAGCTGGTTGAAGAGAAACTGCGTGCTGTCCGTTGCCCTGTGCACGAACTGGCCGTCCGGCGCATCGTCGAGCGTAAACCTCAGACTCGTGCTCGTCGGGAAACGGGCAGAGGGGACGCTGTTGGCCAGCACGTTGTACACGTAGACGGCGACGCCAGTGAATCGTAGTGTGATTTTGGGAGCGGGGTCTTCGTCCTGTAACGTTGCGGTCCCATGCCAGGTTCGGCGGAATAACTTGGCTATGTCGAGCTTGATGGCGCATCCGTCGCACCCGTCTCCCTGGACCCAGTGCCCCGAGTACTGGGGGAGGACTCTCGTAGCACTGTCCCCATACTCGTCGTCGATGGTGCGGTTGCTGAGCTGAACAGCTGAGGCTGTCGTGAGTGATACAAGCAGAAACACATGAAAGCGGCCGGACATCCTAGCCTGAGAGGGTGAGAGGGGGAGTGGAGAGGGGGCGCAACCAGCCACTGTAGTGCGTAACACTTTTGTGATATATGGAACATTGTGGTAGTTGGCGATGGTGTCCTAGAGAGGTAGCTCACGCAGCCACAGTGGACTAGTCGATATGGTAGAATGATATGTGGATCTGAAAAGCAACGAAGGAGATCGTTACCCTCTGTCAGCGGTTGTTATCATGATGTCGCATTTGATAATGGGAGTTTCTTATTTCTAAGTACTGTATTCGCATCTCCCGATCTATTCGCACCCGAGACAGAGATGGATTAGATAACCTGATCCAAATCGCATCGAGCTTCCTCACCATACATACCTACTCGTTGCTCAGGCTCGCATTCAAGCCCGAGTTGACTAACGCTCCAACCTCCTCCGCTGCTCCCCACGACATCTGGTAACCAGCCGGGCTTCCCCAAAAGATGTCAGCGCCACATGCATGCATACAGCAGGTTGTAACGCACCCAAACCCATAAGCATGGACCACCAAGACCTTGCCGCCGGCATCGGAGGCGGCAGTACCTTCCTCCGCAGTGATCCACTCGGTGTCGCATGGAACGTCCAGCCATTCTGCTTCTACGCGGGGTCCGCCCTTCCGTGCAGGACGCAACCCAACGTTATGCTTGAGAATCTTGGTGTCCTTGTCCTTGATTGCAGGAGCGAGCGCTGCACACCGGTCAATGATCCCCCGAGCGTCCGCAGCACTGAAAGACGTGTCCCAGTTTCCCTCTTGGTACTTGCCCCCGAGAATGGTGGTGAAGCCGCTGGCATTCGGCCATGGGCGAGGGATGATGTAAGTGACGCTGCCGTCTCCTGGACAGTCTACAATGGAAATGGAGTTCGTTAAGTGGGACGATGGACCGGGGATAGAGGTGGTGCTTTACCGCTCCCGATAAACCCCTCCGTCACTGTCATGAATTCGCGAACTTTCGGGTTGTCGATCACGATGGTCTGTCCACGGATGGGATACACGTCCTTGTCTTCGAGTCCGATCAGCGACCTCGCACCTACGAGCATATGGCGTTAGTTTGAATGCGATGTCCGCGGAAAGTGGGGAGGGATGCACCTAGGCCGGTCGCGTTGACAAGCACGCCGTTCGGGCCTGCGAGCGCGGCCGCTTCTCCGATCGAGGGCACCTTCTTCCGAATGAACTCTACTCCCCGTGACTGCAGTTCCTTCGCGAGCCACGGGAGGTAGTGGTCGGGGCACACCGACACTGTCTGGAAAGCGACGCCGCTCTTTTGGCTCGCCGGTACCTCGCTCGAGTCGAGCACCCGGAACTAGAAGAGCAGTGAGGGGAGGTCCGTGCAAGCACCGATGATGACTCACGTCGCGAACGAGGTCCTTAAACCATAAACCATCGAGGTTGGTTCCCTCTTGGTAAAAGACTTTGGAAGGGGAAGCCTGTGCCATGAAGAATGAATGTTCAGCCACCGTCAATCTTGCGACGCATGACGTAACTCACGAGAGCCAGTCCCGAAGGGATCATGCCCCAGAACTTGTCACTTTTGAATTACATTGAGTTGGTGTGGGCGAGGTGAATTGAATTGATAGATCTTCAACTCACAAGGTTGTCTTCTCCCATCTATAAGAGCGCTCGGTCGGCTGGCCCATCGGCGACCAGTTTGCGCCCTGCATGCACGGAGGTCATCAATACCGACACATGTCAAGAGAATGGGACGTCAACCGCGAGCTGGATTGAATGGGGGAGAGACGTCGATGCGACGGGGAGAATGAGAGACATACCGCCCAGGGAGACGAGAAAGCCTGCGAATCGAGGTCCTGGTATGTGTCCCTCGCGACGACCTTGATCTTGTACCGTGCATTCTCGGAAAGAACGTGGGCCACAGTCAAGCCGATGATTCCGGCGCCGAGGACGACAACATGTGTCTGAGATGATTCGGACGACATGTTCTGGTGATTTGGCAGTGAGATGAGTTGGCGGTGGTGATGGCTCAAAGATGACGGTCCTTGTCAGAGTGGGTGTTCACTGTAGACCGTTGCGGTCGCCCGGTGGGTTGATAACGAGTCATTATTTTCCGGGCCGTGTTTGAGCTCGTCAGGACTGGGGGTCTAGAAGGAAACATATCGATCGGCTTATCGCACGTGATGGGAGGCCTCAGGCACTCACATAAACTGAATGACCGAGACTAGTGGAATTACTTTTGAGCCACGCATACAGGGAGCGTCGAGGGAGCGTTCAAGTCGGGTTGCCAGTGGCTGTTGACGTTGAGGAGCCTGAGTGCAAGGGGCCGCGCCATGTGAAAGAGGGCACAGCCACCACGCTGTGCGGCAGAGAGCGGCCTGCAACTGAGCTGAGCCTCCGACTTCAGACTTGAGAGTCAACCTCCACGTCCTCTGCGATGGCCACAGCACGGACTAGGCAACAAGGCTCACCCGGTCATCGCATGACCGTCGGAATGTCGCGGTGCCGTAGTCGCGAACTCCGATTGAGGCTACCGTTCTGGTCGATCCCCGTCTAGCTACTGACACCGAGCGCTGCAGGGAATTCGCAGCACCAAAAACAGCCAGCTCTCGCCTCAAAACAACCGTAACCGCGTCCTGAACACAATTGTATGGCCTCTCCGGGGACATACTGTATGTATGACTGCAACTGGTCCCGGCCGGAGCGCCTGAGAAGTTACCCCATTCCTTGCGCCGCCCCGATGCTATCGAATCTTGGGCAGCTATCTGGACAGTACCGTGGCCATCGCATATAAGCACACCGCTGCAGTCCCTCTCACACCCTCCAGCACCCCGCGGCTACCACAGCCCACATTCAACAACACAGAACTCCCTAGTCCATCCTCTGTTTCTCTCAATCTCGCCTGCTACCTACCACTTCCTTCTATGCCACGCGACGACTACCATACTCTCGAGCGCACCGCGCTCTGGATTCAGGCCCAAGACTCCCTCAAGGTGCACCACTCTCATTTCAGCCCAAATCCACCGTCCCCAGCAAGGTCGTCCACCAAGTCATCGTCCACCAATCGATCGACAACATCGTCGGACGCAACATCCTTGAGGCCACCTTTGCTCAACACCACATCCACATCCATGCGGCGTTCTTCACACCATCCACCCCCGAGCGCCCGCGCCCCAAGCACACATCCACGTGCCCCGAGCACCTCTACGCAACGGCCTCTACACCAGTCGTCCCATTCACGGCGGTCAAGCCTTCCTTTCCCCGTGAGCCCACCGGGTTCGGGGTATCCTGTGGCGATGGAGGTAGCGCAGCCACGCCGTCCAATAGCTGAAGGAGGCGACAAAAACGCGAGTAAACCTTCCAGTCAAACAGGGCCGATCGATGCGACTGACTCGCCCGTAGATGCTTCGCCCACCTGTGAGAAAGGACAGGAGACCTTCGCTGCTCGAGCAGATCAAGCAACTCGGAACACCCGGCCACCGAAGGCGAGATTCCGAGCCGGGAAAGAAGCCGTAGCCGGGCTGTCACTGGCACTCTGCCTGCTCTGCATTCTCCACTTCGTTCATGATCTTCACCCTGCCAGGCGCAAGGGGTACAGGGTGAGCATGTCGGATACCCATCCCGATATCTTCACCAGCATCCCGCACCTCGCTCTATACACTTTTCCATGGGAAGCTTCTTTGCACGGCTTCACATCGCGGACTTGCGAGAGAACGTATGACTTATATTGGATACCGAGAGGCTTCATTTGTGAACAATACTGTACTGTACTTAATTTTGCCGCTTTGCTATGATATGTTTTAATGCGTGGTTCACGTTATGGGACTCCTGGGGGACGAACTTAGCGAGATGAAACATGCAGGCGTTGTCGGACCCCGGGTATGTCACATATGCAGTAAGGGAAGGCAACCAGGTGAACGCTCTACAGCCACTTTCCGCCCCGCCACACTGTTTGAGATGCCTCAGACGATGAAGAAGCTGACGGCTGACTTCCCGATGAAGCGCCCACAGCGATCTTGCACAGCAGCGAGCGCTGCACTTAGTACTCGGCGCCCCGGCGGTGCATCCTTCTCTTCAAGACCGCTGCCACAATGTACCACAGCAATAGGCATTGATCATGGAAACAGGGTTAGCATATGCTATTGATTGTGTTTTGTCTTACCGAGCGGTTGAACCGAGCCTCCAATCCGCCGACACCACGCTCGGTTGCACTGGCAGGACTCCTCGTGGTTCTCGTGCACTTGGTAGCCGAGCAATCGTCTGCTGTTCTCGTGTTACGAGCACTCATCTGACATTGCATGTGCTTATCAGGTTTAGCAAGACAGTGTACGCTCCTGTTCGGTCCGATCTTCGTGCCCTGTTACTTACGCCGGCAGAGGTGACCGTGACCACCGGAACTGCCCTGGGTTAGCGGTTCTGAAGGCTTCACTGAAATGGCTGGCCTCCCAGAGGGAACTTATGATGTCAGAGGCCTGTACGAGACTTGCTACAGCTAGGGGGTCTTTGGATTGAATGGGTATGACCCTTTGCATCCCTTGGCCTGTTCATCTCGAAATGAAATCTGGTGGGAGTCCTCACTTCGTCATTCGACGTCTTCGAACCTCTGCGCACCTAGCCGGTCGAACGTGTTCTCCTCAAGGTGGCCCATGTCCCCAGATAAAAATCGGGTGCGACTATCTTGCAGAGACTCGACACTTGTCCATCCACTGCGCTACCCATCGGCCCCACCTATCACCCACTCTTCGTTCCTCACTTTTTCTTGTCTCCAATCCGGCATTGGTCTTATACCCCTTCGCACCCCCACAGATACCACTAGAGATGGCCCCCGAGATCCGCTTCAACTCCTTCGGCATCCCCTACCTTGTCGAGTTCGCGAACATCACTTTCCGCGCTCGCTCGCACAAGGCCAAGCACTCCCCCCGCCCCCGCTCTGGGTCCGTCACGCCCACCTCGAGCATCTCCAAACCCTTGCTCGAGACGCGCCCCTCGTTCGAGAGCTCAGCTACCATTTCCTCCCGGCCCTCGGTCGACACCTACTCGTCTTCCCGCCCGATCCTGAATCTCCACCCCTCGGTGCACCGCAATCGCGCCTCGAGCCGGCTCTCCTTCGAGTCCGACTGGACGTTCGCGACCGCGTCCTCGGAGACCCTCACAGGTCCGAGGATGGCCACGGGCAAGGCGCAGCACAAGCGCGACCCGAAGCTCGCCCCCGTCCCGACGCCCCCGTTCTCGCCCGTTTCCACCTCCCCCATCTCCCCCATTCTCGCGACGGAGCCGCGCATCGTGCTCGAGAGCGAGATCGACACCCACGGCCGCATCGACTCCGGGTACTTCGGGCCCGGCTCCGCGTACGGCCCTCTGGCAGAGGCGATCGCGAGCGCGAACAAGAACGCGAACGCCAGCGGTGAGCCCGAGGGCAAGGGCCTGCTCATCCGCTTCGCGTCGCAGCGCGCGCCGCCCGCGCACGGGCTCTCGCAGAACCGCCTCGCGCGCCTCAAGTACCGCATCGCCAAGGCCGTCATGGCCGCGGGCATGCACGCCGCGTCCTCGCCCGAGTTCGCGCCCGCCGAGGAGGGGACAGACGGGTGTGGGACGACGCCGCCGCGCGAGTCATACATGTCGATCGGGAGCATCTACTCGGACGAGGTCGAGGAGTGCGGCCTGCCCGGCTCGCTTTTCCGCGGGACGTACGGGCAGGTCATGCACGCGCTCCAGGGCGCGGGCCTCACCGCGAGCCCGTGCAGGGAGTCCGGCGTGCAGTACGGTGAGTGCGGTGCGGCGTTCATTTCCGAGTCTGATCGTGTGTGTGCTGATAAGTACTGTTGCTTGTGTGCCCCATGAACTGTGCAGCCACGAACCTTGGCGCGTTGTTTGTGGCACACCAAAACGCGTACGGCGACGTGGAGTTCACGAAGCTCACGTTGTGGGCGTGAGGCTGTCTAGTCCACTGGTACGTCCCGTCGACCGTGTCCCTAAATCTACCCGGCGAACGAGGAGGCTGATCTTTGACGCAGACCATATCATATCCGGTATCTGGCATACGCTTGCGTATTTATCATATTTTAAGAGCTCAGCAGCTCTTTCTTCCGCCACGTCTTATGGTCGTCGCCCCCTTCGCTTTGCTTTGGTCTGCTGGAGCTCATCAGGTTTTGTTCGTCTATGATGACATGCCACTACTGTATGCGTAACGCTGTCGTTCGTCTCTCGGTGAGAGACAGTTGTTGTATGATTATGTACTACTAAGAAGCAATCGAACCCATGTATTATACCGCGCATGGATATTCGTATGTACAGTACAATCAACTACGAGTCCAGTTGTGTGTATGCGTGCTATGTGAATTTCCAGGCCAATTATACCCATGAACCCTTGGCACAGTGGTAGCGCGTGAGATTCCAGCTTGGGAAATCCTCAAGGTCGTCCGTTCAATCCGGGCAGGGTTCAGCACTTTTTATCTTTCTGTTCCCCGATCCTTAGCCAAAATCGACTTGCTTTGAGTCAAGTGATATAAAACATATCAGCTGTCAAGTTAAGACCGTGATAAGTGCGACATGAGTTGTGTCGGGTTCTAACTTGTCTGCAACCTTCGCAGCAACATGAACCGTGGGTCACTAAGGCAGGAAGCTATGTCACCCCGGAACGGGCAATATTTTAGTCTATGTAACATGAGTAGTCGAAATGCAATTATACGAGCATGCATAGCATTACAGTACTTGTATAGGAAAGCCCTCTAGGGAACGCAATAGTAGGTCCTGTCCGGGTCCCTCATGCCTCAGCAAGACCATACTTGCGCAAAACGCCCCGGTAGTCGCCAATGTCTTCCCGACCCATGACGACGACACTCGCCTTCGCTGGGCTGCGAGGCCCGAAGAGGCGCGCGGCGACACGGCGGATCGTCGCGTTGTCAACCGCGTCGATTTTTTCACACATCTCCGACACGGGAATCTTGCGGCCATGTACCAAGACCTAGCACAGGGATGTCAGAAAACGCTACGAACGTATAGGATGACATAAGAACAGACCTGGCGTCCAAGATCCTCGACCTCGACCGCACGACTCTCAAGGGCCATCATGAGGCTGGACTTGAGCTGGTTCTTCGCACGACTCAATTCCTGTTCGGGAATGTTGGAGTACAGCAGCAGGCTGAGCTGGTGGACGAGGTGGGGGAGAATGTGTGCGGGGGTGTTTGCCTGGCGGCCGCTCGCGGGGATGAAGGAGGCGAACAGGCCGAACAGGGCAGAGTCGGTATAGATGTGGTGGAAGGACGCGCAGTGGTCGATCTGCGGGAAGTGGTTGAGGATGTGGGTGTACAGCCGGGAGTACATTCCCTTTCCAGGGCCGCCTGACAAACGCAAGGCGTCAGTTCTATCTGCGAGATAACGCAAAACGGACGGAATCTGGCAATGACGTACCTGCAGAGAAGCTGCCACCGCCGCCCAACAAAACCTGCATGGTCGCTACGGCATAGACGTCGTCATCGTGGATGCCGACGCCCTCGAATGCAAGGTACACATGGTTGAACTCCGTCTCGGAATCAAAGATGAACTTGTGTCCCCCAGTGTATGATGCCGGGCCCGATGGTAACGAAGATGAGGAGGGAACCTTCTCCGGGTTATACAGATATGATGACGCCGAACGTGTCAGTGACTTGAGGAACGAAAGCGACTGTCCTGAGGAATGAAGGAGGTTGGTAGGGACTTGCTGCGAGGGACGTGTCTCGCCGCGGGACTTGGCCGCGTCCGCGCCCTTGAGGTGAGCGAAGTGCTTGTCCGCGAGTTCGACAAGGGCATCGTGAGGCATGCCAGCACCTGCTATGACCATCCTCTCGGGACGGTACCATGTCTCCATGACGTTGCGCATCATAGGAGCGTCGATCTGGTCTATTCGATCCTCGGGACATAAAAGGGGATTGCCAAGTGACTGTGCGCCGTACGCGACATGGTGGAGGACCTCGGGGAGGATCATCTCGGGCTTCGAGCTCACCTCCCGCAACTCGTACCGCGCAGCTTCTCTCTGGGCAGCGATTTCTTCAGGGAGGAACGCGGGATCGAGGACGGTGTCGGCAATGAGCGACATGGCAAGAGGGGTGCCATTGTGGAAGTGAGAGGACTGATACATGATAGACTCCCTGGCCGAAGAGCAGAGAATTTGACCGCCAAGCGCGTCAATGTCAGTTGCCACTTCTTCCTCCGTGCGCGATTTGGTTGTCTGTAAAGTGGAGCATGGGTTGAGAGAGCGAATGTTGAACACAATTCTAGGTGCGCACCTTGAACGCCATTCTATCCAGAAAGTGGCTTACTCCAGACGTCGAATGGGTCTCATATCGAGATCCTGCATCGACATACAGCCCCACCGCCGAGAAGTGACCCGGTGAGTTCTCCGTCGCTACTCGAACGCCATTGGGAAGAGTAGTGATCTGTACTGGAGGGTCGGGACTGGCGGTGCTGGATTTTGCAGCATGTAGTGACCTATGACATGGAGGTCGGCGGTGGACTGAAGTGCGTAGAGAGTGGACGGCGGCACGGCGCATGGTAGTGGTCGACGCGAAGGATGCCGGCGCCGAGAGCGCTGAGACTTGCGCTGACATCCCAGCACCGTCGCACATGACCTCATCATATCGACACATTGCCCGCCAAAAAAGAGGGCCCACCGTGGTTCGAACACGGGACCACACGATCTGCAATCGTATGCTCTACCACTGAGCTATAAGCCCGTCCGGCTTGATTCATTAAGTAATATATATCAAATGCTTTTGCGCCCTCTACGTCTCAATCGATACCTGTAAGTATTCTCACCCGCAACTTTAAAGCACAACTGTAAGTAAACTAAACAGAAACATGTATGGATATGTATCTCATGCATTTCATGTGTTCTTCCTCCTAAGGAGAGGGATCATATCGCCGCTGGGGTGATGCCAAACATGTCCCCGCTCTTTCTTAACGTATGCGAGGTAGGTCATCCCCCCCGCGACGATGCTGATATATGACGCTAGCGCAGCCCACTTGAACTGAGAAGGACGGCTGAGCACGATGGTTAGTATATACTGTGGGGAGTCATTACGGTCAGTTGTAGATCGAGCGGTATGAGCAGGACGCATACCTTGAGCATCCCGGCCACATTCTGCAGAGAGTTTTGCAGAGCGGTTCTGGCGTCGAATATTCAGACCGAGTGATATATGTCGCAAGACGGAAAACATACAGCGAGTTCCTTCGAGGATGATCTGCGAGTGCTAGCTGCAACTCCTTCAACTGGCACAAGTCGAATGCCCACAAGCCGATTCTCGAGAACATCATTCCTGAAAAGACGTTAGGGGAGTCTCCGGATTACTTGTACCGCAACGCCTCACCTCCGAATAGTAGGGCCGCATTCCACGCCGGCCCCCGAGCACCATCGGATGGTGCTCCTACGTACAGGGCAATAACGACGGGAAGCAGCGACAAGGCTTCGGACCTACGAACAGGTCAACAGTGAACTTTGAAAAGGAGTCTGGAGTACTTCACCAAATGCTCCAGTTCCCAGCCCGCACCAGTCCCAATCTTTTTTCGAGGAGGGGCATCGCCAAAGTGCCGGCGAGCCCCGCTACAACGTTCAGTGCGCGCATTCCCGCCAGGAATGGGTCGCTATATGCGTGCGCCTTGAAGTAGGCCAACATCGTTCCATCGAAGCTGAGCACCGTCAGGTACAACCATGAGATGGCCAGCGACGAGAGGAAGATAGGGTATCGCGAAAACTCCCGCCAATCGAGGAGGCCGTCCCTGATTCGGGTGAGGAACTTGCGCCAGACTATGGACGGAAGAAGGCGGGGATGCTGCGCCGATACCGGTGTATGTGGACGATGCGCCTGAGAACGTTCCCGCTGAGCAGCTTCCCTTGCGATCTGCGCTTCGAGTAGCACGGGGAAACCTCTATACGAGATGGTGATCCCTAAGAGCAATCGGTTTAGCCGCGAACAAGATCATTAATTCTTAAATAGAACGTACAAATCAACTCGAAGGCTAGACACGCGGCTTCTACTCCGCACAAGAAGATGGCCGCGAACCGATATGAGGCGGTAGTGGTAAGGAGGGAAACGAAGAGAGGAGCGGCAAGTTTGCAGAACAAATCAATTCGCCGCATATAGGTGTTGAGCGTGGTGAGGTGCGTCGAAGAGGTCCCGGCGATCGTCGTGACCCATTCCCTTTCAACGGCCACGGAGATGGTGGTGCCTGCGAGGGTGTGCACGCATCCTCCCAGCACGATGAGTGAAAACAGCCCCGAAGCGAGTGGAGTGGACCAAGGGCGTGTCGTCGCAGTTATCGTATTTTCGAGGCGGTAAAGAAGTACAAGGCTTGACCCGTACTGTACGCAAGCAGCAAATTTGATGAGTACGATGCTGGCGCGTACGATGCCTAGGTTATGGTGCTCGTCGACTAGCTGGCCCGCCCATCCAGAGAGGAAAATGGCGATTCCAGTGGTTACGAAGCCGTAGATGGATGCTGGAAGGAGTGTATCTGGGAATAAGGTGACGAGGAATAGGTACACTGCAAATTCGGCCGTACGAAGGCCCCAAGAGCTGCGACAAAACCTGTTAATGAGTGTGTGGGAGTTACTTGACAATTGGAACGCTCACTTGGAGAAATGCTGGACTAGTAGCACTATCAGGGCCCTACGATCCAATGGTCTAGCCGTGTGAGGAAGGGGACCTTGCGAGTCGGGAGCTCGAGATTCCATGGCTTGCTCTGCATCATCTGTGACTACCGGTGACTGTAAGGCAATGTCACTATCTTTCACCGACATCTTGTGGTCCTTTCATCGAAATGCAGATGGAAAAGGGGGGGGACAAGGTGATGCAGAGAGACCCAGGAAGGTCAAGCAGGCGGACGACGCATGCCGGTCACGGTCATGAATAAGTTAATTACAACATCGAACGACATCAATTGAAATGGGTTAGCAAGCGCCCAGGACCGTTGAACATCGCGAACGACCATGTACATCGTAGACGTAGTAAGTAATGTTTCCAGAGCCACTCAAGTTGGCTCGCTGTGCAAGCGTCATTAAATCATTTCAGATATACGTGATATAGTATACAACAATCTTCCGGGTTAACGTAACTGAGCTAGGCCTGTTCAGGGAACAACGCTGCAAACACCTGCAGATGCAAACATGAGATGAACATTCCTGAAGCAAGAGACCATGACGATCACCCACCTCGTCCACAACGGTATATACCAAATGCTGGTTCAGTCGACGATTCTGCAGCACAGCAAATATACGGCGAGCCCCACGACGGGCGTTGGACCGCCCGATCATGTTTGCAGCAAGGTCTACGCATCGTTTGAATACACATGCATATGGCGATAATGAATCGTCAAAGACGTACCTGGCATTAGAGCAGACAACTTGCGATTCGCCTCGTCCCTCGTATTCAGCTTCTCTTCGACGGTACGCGGCATGCTAGGAGGCTTGAGGTTGCCCCCGGGCCACAGACCATCCTTGAAGATGTTGATATACGCCATGAGATGTGGCTCATCTAAGAAAGACTTGACTGTCTCCCGCAATTTCCTGCTCAACCTAGTCAGCTTACCGTGACAATGGTGACGCAACCAATGACCATCACTCACCGCTCGATCGTATCCCCAAGCACCTGCTGCAAGATGATCACGATGGCCTGCCGCCTCAGCCAATTGTTCTTCTTGTCCAGCTCGAACACCGCCAGAATGAAGTCACAAATTGGCGACGAGAAGGTCGATGTGCTGGTCTCGCCTTCCAGTGGCTTCAAGTCTCCCGACAGATGCATCAGCGCGTCCTCGTATGTCGAATTGCCAGACGCCTTGAGAGCCTGCGCGACTAGATCCTCGTCACGAATCGCCGTGCCTGTGATTCCGACGAACTCCGCAGCTTGGGTGGTCAGCCGCTGGATAATGACGTCGAGCATGGACGGCCCAAAGAACATGTCGTCGATGCTCTCCGCGACGGATTGGTACATGGTCTTTACGAGGCCGTGACCGGGAAACGCGGAGCCAGAGGCTGAAGCGGCCTTTACGGGCGGAGGAGGTTCCGCTGCCATGAACGGCGAGTCTCGAGACAGGAACGCCCTGAGCTCCTCGCTCTCACAGACAGCGGTGATAGCGATCAAGCTCTGGTGGTTAGTCAGCACTGTAGCTGTCCGAGGAGGAAATCAACGCACCTGCAAGTACTTCTCGAGCGCGATCCTCCGGCTATCCACAAAGCTTCCGGAAAGCGCCGTGACGAGCCTCTTCCCGGGAAAGTCCAGATTCCGCACGAGCAAGTACTTGTCCCTCAACTTGTTATGCATGTTGAAGAACTCGTTGTACCGCCGGGCGACGACCCACCCCGACGCGAAGCTCCCGTCCTGCGCCAGCTGCTGCACCTCGACGAGGTACCGTACGACCTGCCGCCCGTCCTCCTCCCCGACCGCCGAGTCCACGATCGCGACACGCGTGCGGTCGCTCAGGAGGCGGTTCGCGCTCTCCTGCTGCTCGTACTGCGTCTTCTGGAAGCGCAACTCCCGCAGTTCGCGCGTCAGCTGTGACTTCGAGCGCCGCAAGAGCCGTAGCTCCTGCGCGTCCCCGGTCAGCTCCGCCTTCTTGATCAGCGTGTCCAGCATCGCGTCCTGCGTCTGCAGCTTCGCGACCTTGCCCGCCAACCGCTCGATCTCCTGCGCCAGCTGAAGGTCCCCTGGGCCCGCGAGCTGGAACGAGCCGTGCGCCTTGTCCTGGTCCTCCGCGTCCTCCTCGTGTAGGCCGACTCCGACTCCGCCTTCGCCATCCGCGTCATCGTCATCCTCTTCCTCGATGTCGTCGTCGAACATTAGACGGCGCTTCGCACGGACGAGCCGCGTGCTGCTCGATATGGTCGAGTCTTGCAGGCTCAGGGTGTCCGAGGAAGCACCAACGTGCGCCTGCTCGTGTTGCTTGTCGAGCGCGATGATATCCGTCAGTGCGGCTTGAATGGCCTCCATCCTCTGTGACTGCGCCTGCTGTTCCGCATCTTCGGGATCGTTGAAGAGTGGTGCGCGAGACGCAGCTGCTGAGCCGTCATGGTCATCCACGGGCGACATCAACACTTGAAGGTTGGACACGGCAGGGCGCGACGACGACTGTGCGGGGGCTGACTGTGCCGGGCGTGCGGATACCCCAATGACGGGTGACGATTCCGAGCGCGCCAGAGGAGGCTTGCTCGCATGCTTGGTACCAGCAGTGGGCAGACCCTCGATATCGCGACGGGTCGCGAACGGCGAGCGGCTCCGTAACGGGGTGTCGTCCGCTTGGGCTGCGCGGCGCCCATTCGCCTCGATGTCGGCGACGACGCGGAACCATAGCTCAGAGTGCTGGAAATCCTCAAAGTCCTGCTCCATCTCACGCTCGACCTGCCGCTGAGCAAGCATGACGCTCCGCCGGACGCGCCGCTCCGACGCGGGGGTCGACGTCTCCTCGTCCTGCCCGAACGAGCGGATCGTGTCGACGTGCTTCTTCGCGACGGCGCTGAGCACTGGATCTGGGATAGGGCTGGAGAAGTACAGCTCGTTGATGAGCGAGATATCCTCCTTGAGCGTCGCTGATTGGCCGGGGTCCAGCAGGGGTTCGTCTTCGTCGTCTGACCCGTCTGTGTCCACAGACTCTAGTGGGTTCTTGAAGCTCTCCACGGTCAACCAGAACTGCACGAGCAGTGAACGATGCCGCCGGTCCATGAACTCCATGAGGTACGAAAGCGAGCTGGGGTTGGTCAGAGTGTCTCTCAGGGTAAGACTCGGCGTATTCGTCGCCTCTTGATAAATGGTTTGTCGCTGTCAAGACTCAGGAATCAGTATATATTAGACGAAGAGAGATTGAAGACTCACTGAATCTGCCTCACCGCCCAATGCTGCAATCCGCTTCTCGACTTTCCGCTTAGCCGTGTACAGCCGGTCTAGGAACGCGACAATGTCCTCTGTCTTCTCTCCGTTGATCCAGTCGGAATTGGCATTGTTGGCTAAAGGAACAGTCAAATTCATAGTCTCCCCCAGCGGTACGAACTCTATGCATACCCAGCAAGGTCCGTGTCCGTCTGATCTCTCCCATGATGTCATTGCGCAACCTCCTAGCGTCCAAGAGAGATGAAGTACGACTGATGCTCCGAAGGAAGGACTCGAAATGCTTGGGGTCGGTACGAATCGTAATCTTCTCTGCCGTCGACTGAGGTGCCTCGGACAGAGGAGCTTGCGGTCGTGGCAGCTGCGCCTCCAATATGTTTCGGACTTTGGAAATCAACCGTCTGCAAAACAAACGGATAAACTTTGGGCTTAGCCTCAAACAGATCTCATATGGACGTACTGTTGACGGATCGCCGCTCCTGCCTGGGCCCTGTTAGACGGAGGAGAGAGAAGCACACATCGCGACGACTCACAACTTGGTCAATCATACGATTCCAAAAGTCGGGGTCTGATAGCATTTCCATGATAGGGTACAGAACGGCGCATGCAACTACTTCCCGAACGACAATCTTGACGGCGGGACTATTGGCCTCCTTCTCTGGGAGAATAGAGGGTAGTGCCCTGTCGACCAGCTCCCGCAGATGGCTCTCCTCCGACTGCTTGGTAAATGTAGAGGATAGGTTCTCCACTGCAGAGTGCAGCTTCCCTTCCCCACGGGCAGCGTACCGACTTGCGAGCAAAAGATCCAGCTCCTCCGACTGCGTCAACTTGCGCTCCAGCCCGGCGCCACGCAGGGCAACTTCCGATTGACGAAACTGTTCAATGTGTGCTGTGACCTTTGGAAGGATACGTTTAACGACGAGGGCGGACAGGTCAAGGGTGATAGCCCTCGTGAGGAGGCGATCCATGGAAGTGTGGAGGGTAGAGGAGACGGCGGTAGGGAATGAAGGGGATGAGGAAATGTCCTTGTACCATACCAAAACAAAGTCCCGAACAATCATTATGAGGATATCGTTGATAGCTGCAGAGACGATGGGGGCGTCGGGGTATAGAGGTGGCAATGTTTGAGGTGCCTTGTGGGACCATTGGGAGCGAGTCAAGACGGCCTGCCATGCTGCCGGCGTAGAGAATGCGAGAGGCCTTGCAGCAGTGGTAAGACGGTTGTGTGGAGCAGGTCGGATAGAGTCCAGTACATAGCCGAAGACGATATTAAAAGCGAGGAAACCAAGGATGAGGAAGAGGAGGAAGAAAGGGAAGAGGAGCACAAGAGCGAGTGGTGAGAGGACCACAAGCTTGAATACGGGCGCGACGAGGCCACCAATGACAAGCAGAGCGACTACATGCCTGCCGTATGGCATAGCCCCGCGTTGGTCGTTGGGATGAGGGCGGGATGAGGGCGCACAGTCCGAAGACGGCCTCGCGCCAGCCAACTCGGCCGCATCAACGCCGACCACACCCATCCCATAAGAGGAAGGTCGCTTGCAAGACCGCCATGACGTAAGGCGGTAGGCCTATGGCGCGTTTGAATACCAATGGGACTACCTCATAATTCGGAGAATATTTGATTCTAAATCTAGAGACCATACGAATACCCAGTATCGCTGGCCAGCCAGTAAGATGCAAGCATAAGCAATTCGGTGAGTCAAACCACTCCGAATACCGTAATACTACGAATTCTTGTGCGTGTGGCCGACTGGATCGGGGTTGTGACTTGCCTGCCAGTTTTCCGAATTAGAGACCGCAGGTATATATCGCTTCAGCTCATGTTTGTCAACCCACTCCCCAGACTCCCCTCCCCTCCTTCCCCCCGCTTTCTACAACACTACCATGAGTGCACCTGCTCCTGGAAGTAAGCCGCTCTCCAGCGCAGAGGGCTTCATCTGCGGCGGGGTAGCTGCCTGCGTTGCCGTATGTCTCCTTCCTCCCTGTCCCGGTCCACTCCGTCACGCGTCTCTTTTGGTTCTAGGTGACGGTCTCGAACCCCGCAGAAGTCGCCAAGACACGGCTGCAGCTGCAAGGCGAGCTCGCAAAGAAGGGGGCCCCAAAGGTATACACCAACGCGTTGGACGTCATCGCGAAAACATGGCGAAATGAGGGCATTCGCGGAGTGCAGAGAGGCCTTGGTCCTGCAGTGAGTGCTCTTCTATCGCATTCTAGGCAACTCGTTCTTACTGTACATCACGCAGTACATATACCAGGTAAGTCCCACCGCGACGCGCTATCCGGAGACTTGTTCCTTATTCCATCTAGATCCTCATGAATGGGTCGCGTCTAGGTGAGTAACACCTTATTCCAACCAGCCCCATATAGACCTTGGTGGCTCCTTGCTTTCAAGGTTTCTACGAACCAATACGAAGGAATGTCAATAGTTTGATCGGGGCGAACCCCGCGGACCAGATTCCTATCACCTCTGTCATATCCGGGGCGGCCAGTGGTGTGATTGGAGGTATGTTTTCATCCCGAGATTCCGTGCTAACATCCCTGAAACCCTAACCGTGCAGCTTCCTTCGGAAACCCCTTCTTCTTGATCAAGGCGCGGATGCAGGTCAGCTTCTCACGCGCTGCATCATGCCCCTCCTCCATGCGTCTACTAAACGAGCTGTGCATTATAGGCGTATTCTCCTGTACTCCCAGTCGGTGCCCAACACTATTACAAAAGTTCTAGGGGTGCGCTTAAGAGTATATGGAAGGTAGAGAAGTTTCGTGGTCTCGTAAGAGGCATCGACGCTGCAGCACTGCGTACTGCGATGGGCTCCTCTGTGAGTCGAGCTTTACTAGAGTCATCTATCCACTAACCTCACCCCGTCCCACCTCCTGCATCTGACAGGTTCAGCTACCCACGTACAACTGGACGAAAAACCAGCTCATCAGCCGTGGTATTACTCGCGGTGACAGCGTCTGGACATTCCTGGCTAGCAGCTCAGTATCCGGGCTGTGTGTAGTATGTCTATTTCTTACCACTTAGCATCTATGTTCACCGTCTAACGGACGTGATAGCTCGCAATGATGCAACCAACGGATACCGTACTCACCCGCATGTATAATCAACCTACCATACAAACGCCCGACGGCCGGCACATCGGTGCACTTTATAAGAACCCGCTGGACTGCCTGTGGAAGACCCTGAAGGCCGAGGGACCCCTCGGCTGGTATAAGGGTACGGTGTTCGCATTCTTCGTGTCCGGTCCTTGTGGTAATGAGCTTTTGTTTCAGGTTCCACAGCACACTTTCTTCGAATAGTGCCGCATACGTGAGTTCACCCTTATTCATGTTATCGAAGTTCACGATTTGAGCCTCGTATCCCTCTATCGTAGTATTGTTACCCTGACGGCGAACGACATCATTGTGGGACTATACAAGCGCGTTCGCGACGGACAACCATAGCATGGGGAATCGTAGACAGACCATGTTCCCGTAGAGACCCTGCGTACATTCTTGCCACTCATTCATCTCCAACAAAGTTCATTAAGCTGTCGTGATCCTGTCGCCCCATTCACCCCATACATATTGTTAACACCCACCCCCACATCAAACTACAGAGGGGAGACAGATGTGAGAACCTGAACAATCCGGCAAAAATGATATCGCACACTGTCATTGAACCCTGCCCGGATTGAACGGACGACCTTGAGGATTCTCCGAGCTGGAATCTCACGCGCTACCACTGTGCCAAGGGTTCATATTGGAAATTCCATTTAGTATCATTAATAAATAGCATCGCATATTTATGATTGGAATTCGTAATATTAACATGCCTGGCGGATGCACTGTCTCCGCCTGGGTCACCATCCGAACGTAATCGGCCGGCCAGGGAGTACTCACCATACAAGACGAGGTCTGGTACTAGAATCATCTGATTTTTCTATGGCTTGAAAACCACCATACTTGACTGTTGTGTAATCATTAGCTTCGACTATTCTCGGCGCTCGCCGCCGGGCAGCCAAGGTGGACCGCAGCCGTGTCAGCCTCCACTATAAACGTCTAACACTAGTACTATGGGTGTCCTGATATCGTCCTTTAGCCAGCCATATGCGCTTCTCTCCCAGGCTTTTCCTCCCAGGCCTGCCTTCAGCGTTGACCAGATCCCGGACCTGACAGGTCGAGTGGTTATCGTCACCGGTCAGTCACTTCGAACCAGCGCAGGCTGAGATGATCGAGGGCTCACCACCCCTTCGCATCGTAGGCGGGAACACAGGCATTGGAAAAGAGACAGTCAAGACGCTCCTCCAGCATAATGCCAAGGTGTATCTAGCTGCCCGTAGCAAGGACAAGGCAGACGCCGCGATTTGTGAGCTCCAAGCAGCGACGGGGAAGGGGGCCCTCTTTTTGGAGCTCGATCTTGCCAGCTTAGCCTCCGTCAAAAAGGCTGCGGAAGACTTCCTCAGGTTCGACTTCTCGTGGGCATTGCGCCATGTGGGCAGGCTAACCTGAAGTCATTCACACTGTTTCAGCAAGGAGCAGGAGCTTCATATTCTGTTCAACAATGCGTAAGGCTCTCCACTCTACTTACTTGCAATAAAATACCCTGATGTCGCATCTCTAGTGGAGTCATGTTTCCCCCTATCAACCAAGTCACTGCAGACGGCTACGACTTGCAGTTTGGCACGAACGTTCTAGGCGGGTATTCTTATGGACGGCCAACATGTCCAATATACGGCTTCGACTGACTCTCTATCCCACTAGGCCACTATTACTTCGCAAAGCTCCTTCTTCCTGCACTACGGGCAGGCACAGCGTCTTCGCCGGATCATCACACTCGTGTCATAACGACCTCTTCGGCAGCCTCATACCTCGACCCGCTGTACTGGGATACGTTCAAGGATGGCCCCGCACGAAGGCAAAAGTTCACCCACACGATGTATAACCAAAGCAAGCTGGTGCGCCCAGAATTATTCTTCCATCCTTTCCCCGATCTAGTCTTAGGCTGTATGGCCCAGGCAAACGTCATCGTCGCCCGCGAAACTGCGAAGCGTTATGGACAACAAGGGATCATCTCGATCTCGTTGAACCCCGGTAAGTCTCCGGAAGGCGATTACATTCCATCCGAGTCCCTTCTTATGAAGGAGCACAGGTAACATCCAAAGCGACCTTAACCGTCACCTCCCATCTATTATCCAGAAGCTGGCAGTGAGTCCTGGACCTCCGCTCGATGGCGCGTGGCACATCTCATGATGACCTCCTGTCCCAGAACCTGATGGTCTTGTACCCAACGCCATACGGCGCGCTCACCCAGCTGTGGGCAGGCACGATGCCCGAGGCGGTGAATTACAATGGCGAAGTGCGTCCAACCCCGGATATCTGTTACATGTCTAACAGTCTCCCAGTTCCTGATTCCTTGGGCTCGCCCTGGGAAATGTAGACCGGAGGCGTACGATCCGGATATCGGAGAGCGACTGTGGAACTGGCTCGAGGAGCAGATCCAGGGTTTGTAAGATGGGCCCCAGGTGGTCATTATGTTAGACCGCTAGGAGCCGGGAGACCGCACATTGGTCATGGATGACGAACGATACCCGCAAGCCTCAGCGGGTGAACCGGTGATGCCGTGTTGTAAGCGTTAACAGGTTGGACTTCTTCGGCCCGACGTGGGCTACATTCTTAGACTGCAGCTTTCGCGCGAGCCAGTCGTCTTGAACCAGAATGTTGTTGCCCCTATTCATGTTGTCGTCGTCTAAGGGCGACGTATTCGAAGTAGATGGATTCCCGATAGCATAATGTACAACATGAACATTACAGATTCAGCACTTGCGTGACCGGATATTCGTCCACCTCGCCGCCCTCTTCGATACAAGGTATATCATGGCCTCTGGACCAGGGGCCATCCACGCATTCGGCTGGTTGACCTCCAAGTTGGTGACCAAGAACCGCAGCCCCTCCCGAATATCGCCCGGGGTGCCGCCTTCGCTGAATACCATGCGCATGGGGTCCCATAGGGTGATCTGCACCGACCTCATCGGCTCCTTGCTCCACCAACGCGCATCCTTGGCGACGACGACGCGGAAGTCCCGCACGTTGCGCTGTGGACAGACGTGCTGGTGACACCCGTATGAGCACCAACATACATCCGCGGACATGAGTTAAGTCGAACGTACCTGAAGCTCGCGCTCGATATCATCGTTTAGTCGTTCCTGAGCTAACGCAATTTGATCGAGGGTATACATGTACAGATAGCCGCCATCCATGTAACTGAGTTGGTCGAAGAATTGCAATGGCGGTGCTGACTCTTCCGTCATTTCAGCGTACAAGTCTTCGACGTAAGAGGGAATTGGGTCTGCCGTTCGTCATCAGCGGTCGTTACATGGCGAAGAAGACTGAAGCAAAACCGACCGTCTCGCTTAACTTTAGTTTCGAAACGAGGTCCAGCGACACTGAGCAGCCGTTCAGAAGCCTTCTCGAGCACCTGGATCTGTCGCTCAAGGTCTGCGCGGATCTTGACCACTTCTCGATCTCGCCTTGTCTAAGGGACGCTTTAACAGTGCTCTTTCGATAAAATTGATGTACATACCAGCCACTGATCTTGCGCCTTGAGCTCCTCTTTCTCGTTGCGCGGGCCCAGCTTCGTCGTCGTCCCATCTTCGTTTCGGATAAACTCAAGGTAGGCTATAGGGTATGTCTGCAAAACGTCAGCCCTAATGTATATAGAGAGTAAAGCGTAGTAATATCACCTTCACGATAGTGAGATCCATAGCAGGAACCCTGCCCCCATCCGGCGTGAGACTGTCCAGCGTCGCAATGAAGGGGTCCTTGACGAAGCCAAGCTTCGCGTGCCACGGGGCCAAATGAGTTGAGTTGCCTGAAAGGTCGAGGTACGTGTTGTCATACGCCTCCAGGATCTCGCACGGCTCTTTACGATCTCCACCGAGCTAACAGACCGTCAGACCAGTTCGTTATATGCGGCAAATGAAGTACTTACTTTCGCGCCAGATACAGCTAGCTTCGTGCCGACACCCATAAGGCCCCGCCGGACGGCCCTAGCCAATGGTCGATCCACTCTGGCACGCAGTCGGTACCAGCCATCGGTGACTTCCAACTCAGGATGTGGGTCGACCGGCCGTCCCTCCCCGTCCACCACAGCAGGGGCCCACATGACAATGCTGGACACACACAGCATCATGGGACATGCTGCTGGCGCGTCCTCCGTTGAGATCATACGCAACGCCGGGCGAGACCCACCGTTCAGCTCGCGTTCATACCTACGTCCGCCAAACGATCAGATGAGTACGTTAATCCTGAGGATCTAAGTTTGCTAACTGACCTGTAGCGTAATTGCCGCATGACCTCCGGCCAACACCACCGCTTCGTCTTCGGATTTCGTTCACACTCCGGCTCGAGGCAGACCATGCCTGCGAGCTTCCAGAGAATGAGGCCGTAGTGATTCGTCACCCACTGTTGCGTGGCTAGTGAACAGCCGAGTTCCTTCAACTGCGCGTACGCAGCCTCGGGTCCGAGTTGAAGAGGTTCTGGCGAGTCTTCCGTTGGGTCCCCGGAGTGGAATGAGTAGTATATTGCATTGCTTGGGTTCATTTGCCGAAGCTCCTCGACGTCACTGGAAATAATGTTCACGCGTATCCGGGCAGAAAGGAAAAGGTAAAGCAGACGATAACTCACATGCCCATGTCTTCCAGCTCATCCTGCGCGTAAGATTGAGGTCTCAATCCCGACGATGCCAACGTCTTTCTGTCTGGTCGCGGATCTGCGACGCAGGCATCGTTAGCCTTACGCGGACACAGAATAGAAGAAACCTTACTCAAGTCAAAGAACTTGTACTCCTTCCTCGCCACGGCCTTCCCCTTCACAGACGACGCCGGCGTACCACGCAACGCAACCCGGACTGGTGTCTGCGCCCCTGCTTCCGCCCTCATCCTTGCCTCAAGCCGCGTCCTGCCCTCCTCTCCGGGACCCATCCCCGACTTGAACGGCGTTGAGAACTTCGCCTTGCCGACAGATTTCACGCCGCCCGGCATCCTGCGCGGCGTCATACCCAAACCTTTGCCCTTCCCCGGCGACGTCAGGGTTGATGGACCCGGCACTGGCGCTGCTCGCGCAGGAGTCGTGGGCACGGCTGTGGGCACGGCGCTCGCAGCCCCGAAAGTGAAGACCGCAGGAAGCCGAGAGCTGGAGGCTGCATTAGCTGGGTTCAAAGAGGATCCAGGGCGCGCAGCAGACGCAGCGGGAATGACACCCTGGTTCTTGACAAGCGGGGACTTGAACGGCTTGTTCCTCATCTGCAGCCCACCACCGATGTTCGTGTAGTGCGTCGGGTTCTTCGCGGCCAGGGGGGTGTCAGGGAGCTGCGCGGGGCTGTTCTCCATCGGGCGGAGCGCAGGACGGAGAGGCGTCTGGAACGACGGTGCGGCGGCAGGCCGCGGCGCAGAGGATGACGAGGACGGCCCTATGTGCGCATTCTCGACATCCTGTTTGGCCGTAGTCGCGCTCGTCGGCGCATCTTCGCGCGTAAAGTCGTCCTCCCACTGCTTCATCTTCTGCGCCGCGCGCGCGAGAGCCTCCGCGGAGGGCGCCGACCACGAGCTCTTGCCTCCGTTCAACTTCGCCGCCGAGCTGAATCCCATGGACGCAGCAGAGGAGAACCCTCCTGTAAACGGCACGGATGTATCTGGCGCAGCTGCATCGGGCAGACCCTCGCCGGATCCGCTTTCTGAGATACTCTGGGACTGCGCAAGCCCTGAAGCAGACGTGAAACCAACGAATTGAGGAGCCTTGCTCGCAGACTCCTCTCCCGCTCCGGCGAGGTGTGCGACTGTACGTGCTGTCTTGAATGCGAACGCTTCAGGAGGCAGCGCGGAAGCATCGGAATCGAACCACGAATCGAAGTCTTGTGGTGGGGGTGGTGGACTTGAGGGGCGATCGTCATCATGGCAGGGGTCTTCTGGTCTTGCAGGAAGCGCGGAAGCAGGACCGAACCCACGTGAAGCGGTTGTCGTAGATGTGCTTGGGTCGAACGCGGGTGTTTCAATGGGATTCGAACGTGTAGCGGAAGTGTCCTGCAGACTACATGTGAAGCTCCCAGAAGCGCGTAGTTTCGTTGCTTTGGAGACCGACGGAATGGTGGACGCAGAAGCGAAGCCAGAGACTGATGTAGATGGGATATCCACAGAAGGCTTGGGTGGGAGTGCTGCAGCAGACACGAATCCACGGCCTTCACTAGCCCCAGTGAAAAACGCGTCTTCTGCAGCGCGCTCTTGGGTAGTTGTAGGATGGTAGGGAGGAGGGGACGACCATTCTGACGTCCTTCTGTCATGAAACGGTCTTTAGAAGTGATGTATGCGCGTACCTTGTGCCCTCTCGCCATATCCGTTCTCTCCATAGGCATTGGTATCGGTGTTGTCTGCATCCATGTCCGCGGGCTCTTCTGTTGGCAAGCATCGCCCTTCAGAGGACATTAGATGAGGCCGCTGTGAGAGCTGCTTGTCGATTTCATCGAACGCGTGCATGTCCTCCTGTGTGATTGGGAAGTACTCGTCGTATGTGGGGGAAGATAGTCGCTGTCGTTTGTGAGCACTCCCAGGTTCCGGAGACTCAGCTGTACGTCATTGAGCCACTTGCTAGTACGCATATAATGACATACTTACACGACCTACGCATCCTCTAGTGGTTTGCGAGCGTGTCGGGAGATGGGCACGTGAAGGGAAGCAGCGATGGATGGTGGTCGTGTACAAAGCCGCGCGCCACAAACGCGACCCACGTTACGCGCTTCGTCACGTTATCGTTGTCACCTCATAGATCGGGCGCTTGCATCCCACAGGCCGAACCGCGGAAACAGTCGCGCTATAGTATGCTGTACATCTTAATTCCAAAAGCCTAGTGAGTGATAGACTTGGAATGTATTTAACGTATATACAATCTATACAATCGATGCTCTTATGCACCCGGACGCATACCTACCAAAGTCCGCGATATAAACGGCAGTTGAAAGGGAGTGATAAATACGAAATGATAGGATGGAATGGAAGACGCAATAGTCATAAGTAAGCTCGGAGATGGAACCAGGTCTAAGATCGATAGGGGTGATGAGAGGGGGTTACTTGCTTGGGGCATTATTGAGCCTTATGCTTCTGAACACGCTGTATGCACGGAATTCCCAACTTCTTCCCCACCGTGTAGTTAGTGTAGTTGTCCTTGATGCAAAGCGTACTGTTATATCGTTAGTCGTGGTAGCCAGACATTCGAGGACGACGCTCACAGATCTAGTACAGAGTTCAGTCAGCAAAGAGGGGGAGAGATCAGCGGTTAGACTTACAGGTATTTCCTATCAACATCAAGTAGGTTCCAGTTGCCTGGAGATCATGTCAGTCCCCGACAAGTCCAAAGATGTCGCAAAAGTAACAAACAGTAAGGATGTGCCACCATGAGTGCCCTAGTGTACAATATCTTAACAGCAGTTCACGGACACAGGGGGGTGGGGCTTTACTCACCCTCGAGAAGGAACGCGGCAGGCCACCCGACGGTCTGCTTCCATCGCGTAATGTTGGAACAGAAGACATTATCCATATTCCAGATCAGGAATCCAAAAGCGAACGTTGCTGCCCCTGAAGAGAAGAGACGTGCGACGGTAGAGCGTTGTGCCTGGGGCAGCCGGTTCGAGACCTCGCCATTACGAAGGAGGTAGACAGTCCGGAGCGTTGTAGTGAACATCAATGTCGCGAAAACGACTTGATGATAGATAGGATTGCGCGAGATATAACTGGGCGCAGACGTTATGATCTGGCAACCGGTTGAAACACAGGCGAGACACGTACTATGACCAGGTGAACAACACGTTGAAAACGGTAAATATGGCACCCAGTTGGGATGCGTTCGACTTGCGCAACTCGAATCCGCGGGCGGTGTCGAAGAGAATGGCACAGCAGTAGCTCGCGACGTACACCATGGGCAACTCGTCCATGAGCTGCGCTTCGAAAAGAAGAGTTGCATGGAAGATAAAACTTCCTAATCCGACCAAGGCAAAGCCCTGGGTGCAGTAGCAAACGGGTGAACGCAAGCATGAGGCCGGCTTACTATGCACCCAAGAAGCGAAAAGGACACACCGCATAGCCCAGCAAATATCTTCGGGGAAGGTTCTCGGTAACCGTCTGAGCCGCTCCATACACCGCGAGGCCGATTGTGAAGAGGTTGGAGAAGGAGTTTGCAACCTCTGCGATGTAGCGCGAGAACTGGTAATTGACCTGAGAGTGGATGTGTGTGGGAGCACGGAGGAGAGTCAACACGGGGCGGACGGGGAAAGCGGCACGAACAGCCGGGGGGGCTTGGCGGACGGAGAACGGAACGGGACTGACCTCGCACCAGTCGAGGGTCGCGGTGACGGGGCCCCAGAAGGCATGGACGGCCAAGAGTGCGTTTGTGGTAGTGTTGAGAGCCATGGGGGTCGGGGGAGGGTTGTTGGAAGAGGAGAAAAAGGAGAGGTCAAAGAGTGAAAATGAGGACATTACGCAATGCGGGTTATGGAGAGGGAGCCATCGGACTCGGAGGTGGACGGTTTTCTATCTTCGGACGTCCGCCCGCGCGGTCATTGTCCGGGGCGGAGTTGGTCGGCCATCTGCCTCTCATAGACAGCGTCTTCAGCCAGGGGGCCACAGGCTGTACAGCTCGAGACCGCGAAGACAGGTACAACATATGCACGGAGGTGGGAGGCCTAGTCTGACGCAGCATTGGTGGCAGTGGCAGCTGCCTCAACCGAAAATCATATGCTTTAGTCGCCCAATCAGACCAATTCAGTCCTGCTTATTGGGTCCTTACCGATATTGCCTCGTCTTGCTCCAGCTTCCACCCTGATGGGTCTCAAAACGGTTGTCTCTACTGCCGCTCTTCCTTTGTCCACTCGTACTCTCTAGAAGGCCAACGGATAGGACAAGAAGACTCAGAGGCTGCGGTTCGTGGCTCAAGCTCGGCGCAGCGACAATCGACCATGCATTGCTGATCTCAGTCGGTCTTGCCTGTGCGAACCGCGAAGCAGCTGGAGACGTTGAATCTTGATGCGCACTGGTAAGCACTGATATACTCACGAATCGACGGACGCAGTACCTTGCGCACAATCATGACGATCAGCTGTGGCATTTCGCTGTCAAGCCATCAACGTGGCCCATGCATGCTGCTATAAGTATTGTTTTTCTACTGAACTGCCAGCATATGTCCCTCGTCACTTACTTATTCGCGACCAGGTTTCGAATATATCGTGCATCATTCTATTTCTTCTTTCCTCCCCTTTGTGGCCCCTCAGATGACATGGAAAGGACCCCATACGACATGCAACCCTGGTCACATGTGGACGCCTCTCCATTCGACACCTGGCCTGTCATGACAATGCGCGAAGTTCCAGGAATCCTCTGTCATGAGATCCTACGTTTGAGCACGGGAGGAGTGCCCTGCATAACGAGCATTGGTTAGTCGCATGGAAGCATCGATAGGATGCATGCCAAGGTGGCCTCGTCCTCACATGTGCCGGCTAAACCCAAGAAGACGACATAAGTAGGTCCGTCTTCTTCCGTTGGCTAAGGCTTTATAGTCGCCCAACTTCTCGCACTAGTCGCGGATCGCGAAGGAAGGTCGTTGAAAAGGGGAAGGTGTAGTAGGCTGACCCAATGGAGGCGAACGAAGGGGGATGGCGAGCTGACGTGAATTGAGGTGAGTACAGGGCTTCATCAAGATCGGGTCTAGCACTCACCTGGGGAGTTCTGGGAATTTGCGCACTAGCTTGCTGTGGCAAGGATCCTTGAGCAGAACAGACGCTGAGCAATGGGATCTATAAAAATCCTCGGTCATGGTAGTACTGGAGGTCTGCCATCAAGTGTTGGAGTCGAAGTGCCATCTACGAATGTACCCTATAGGGCTGTTGCCGTATCCGTGGTTCAGGTTGCGTCAATTGCCGCCGTATTTCCATACGTCTCCAGATGTGTACCAGTATTCAATGCAATAGCGTCATGACATTTGTTGGACGTCGAATTGAACTTCACCCGATGTTCTCGTCCTGGTGGGGGGGGGGGGTTCGAACCCGGCCCGGCCACCTCATGACGGCGCTAATGCTTAGAGGCACAGTCCGACGCGTCGCGAGTGACGCGCCCACATCCTCTTCCTCCTCCATCACCTCTGTGTCACCTTCAGTCCCTCCCCTCTGCTACCTCGCTACAATGTACGCCTTCCGCCGAGCAGCTGCGTCCGCCCCGCGCTTCTACTCGACCTCGGGCTCGGTCAAGCCCTCCGTGAAGCTCATCGCCGAGCTCCGCAAAATAACCGAGGGCGTCTCACTCACCAAGGCCCGCGAAGCGCTCGCCGCCAGCAACAACGACCTCCCGGCGGCCCTCGCCTGGCTCGACGCCGACCGCGCCGCATCGGGCGCCGCTCGGGTCGCCAAGCTCGCGGACCGCGTCGCGGGTCAGGGCCTCATCGGGGTGCAGGTGCTCTCCCCAGGCATGCGCCCGGGCGCGAGCGGGAGCGCGGTGCGCGCGGCGATGGTCGAGCTGAACTGCGAGACGGACTTCGTGGCGCGCAACGAGCTGTTTGGGAAGCTCTTGGGCGACATCGCGCACACGGCCGCGTTCCTCGCCGAGCCGCACGTCACCGCGGACGGGGAGGGTCTCGTGCGGGAGGTGAGCCTCGACGTGCTCAATGACGCGCCGCTGCTCGACCACGTGGACCCGCTAGGTGGTGCGGGCCCGAGCCCGGCGGGGAGGGCTCGCGCGCATGCGAACACGGTCGGGAGCGCAGTGAGGGACTTGGTGACGAAGGTCGGGGAGAAGATCACGCTCCGCAGGGCGGTCGGCGTCGCAAGGAACCCGCTGCCGAGGAACGAGCGGGACCTCGGCCTCAGGGTGTTTCCGTACCTCCACGGGGCGGTGACGGTGCCGACGAACGGGACGAAGGGTGCGCTCGGGCTGCTGGCGTTCCAGGCGAGCGGGCTGCAGGACCTCATCGCGGACGAAAAGTTCCAGACAGAGCTAGGGGCGCTCCAGCGGTCACTTGGGAGGACGATCGTCGGGTTCCCGGTGACGAGGGTCGGCAGGCCGGATGAAGAGGACCCTGAGGGGCTGTATAGTCAGCCGTCGGACATGTTCATGAACGCGTCGGGGAAGACGGTCTTGGAGGAGCTCAAGAACTGGGCGACTCGGAACGGTATGCGTACGGGAGGCTCGGAGGACGGCACGGTCGCAGTGGTGGAGTTCAAGAAGTGGTCGGTTGGGGAGCCCCTCGAGAGCATCGAGAGCTCATGAGGCTTCAAGGTCTTGGATACCGCTAGATGTTAGGTGAGTGTGAAACACGTACCATCGTTGTGCAGGCGGAGCTTCGAAGCACTGTTTGCACGACCTTTTATTGACACTCCTTTCTGCGTTACAGACAATCTATTCTACAACAAGTATAATCTTTACCCTAATTTAGAGCCAGAATACCACATTCATCTCTACTCAACGCCATGTCCGTGCCACAGTCCCTGCAGGCGAAGCCGTCGGAAGGCGTGTAACTCACACGGACATGGGAAAATTATGGCGGAAACGATCGGGGTTGAAGTTTTCCGCCGCGAAGGATCGTTCCGCTGCGCACGCTCCTGAACACTCTCAAGAAGCCAGGCTCGTGTGCGGCATGCTAGAGTAATCGATTTCACCGTCGTTCGGTCATCAGAGAGCGTCGAGCGTGGCCAAGGATGATCTTACTTGCACGCGCGCGTCGTCTGGCTATTTGCGCATCCGATTGGACACTTCGCAACGGCGCTATGGCCGAGCGCGGGGTAGAATGAAGGGTATGTACTTAGTTGTCCGGATGATGATTGTTCGTCATCCTTTGGGCCCATTCTCACTTTGGCGGGTTGAGCTTCTTGGACGTAATCGGACAATCGCCTGCTTTGGAGGTAGATAGAGAACGCGAGTGAGCTGGGCTGCCTTGCAAGGTGCAAAGCTGAAAATAACGGGGGATCACAGGACGCACGTCGGAGGCAGAGGGTTCTTGGGGAGTTAGATGAAAATGCCGATTGGCCCATTCAACCTTGTGAGGAAAAGCCCCGAGCGAAAAGAGTTGGCAAAGCCGCGAGGGTCCGCGCCAGCACACTCTGGGTCGAGATGACAGCCGGAGACCAAGGACAGCGTGACAAAACACAAACGGGCGGGGTGCACAACGATGCCAATGTGACAAATGGACATGGTTGGATGCGCGGCAGGTCAAGAGGTTTCAGTTGGCGCCCTCCCGACCTCGACCGCCTCCTGCATCGTGACCTCACATCCTCTCTCTCCTCCCTGTCTTCACCCCTGCCCCCGCTGAGCCCACGCCGCTAGCAGTGTGCTACTATCCCAGGAAGATACCCTTTTCCGCGCGCACTGGTGAAGACACTAACCCCTCCCCATCACCCGCCATGAACGGCGCCCAGTCCGCGAGACACGGCAGGCCCGCCCCCGCCGGGCCCACCCCGCCTGCTCCCGCTGCTGCGCCGCCCGTACCCTCCAACGCAGCGGCGGGCACGAACGCAACCATGAACACGAACACGAGCGCTGTGGCTACGCCGGTAGCTGCACCCGCGCGGCAGACGAACGGAGCAAGCGTGAACGGGACGCATGCGCCCGCACAGAAGGGGAAGAAGAAGGTGGCAGAGCAGCCGGTAGACCCTTCGCAAATGTACGAGACGTTGAAGAATCGGATCGCGGCCCTCGAGGAGGAGGAGGTGCACGAGGAGGAGGAGGAGCGGCGGTTTGGTGAGTGGCCATCCCATGCGAGCTCGCCGATCATTTCGTCTTTGGGTGTGGTCTTGACGGTAGGAGGGTCCGGTGCTAATGTGGTGCTTGGGTGCGCTTTTGGGACGCAGCGGAGGAGGCGCAGAAGAGCGTGTCCGGGATGACGGAGACGGCGATCCATGCCAAGTACATTGAACTAGTACGTGCACCGCTGCCCTGCTCTTATTCTGGGAGGAGAAACGGGAGATGAACCACTGGGCTTCGCGTATGCCTAGTTCGCAGAGTTCAAACGACTGGAGCGAGATCATGCGAAGGAGAAGCAGAAGCTGGTGAAGGACAAGGATGCCGGTGCGTCCGCTGCCCGTTTCACGGTACCGATGGGGCACTTATACTCGCACATTTCACAGCCAAGAGTCAGTTGACGAAGGCAAACCAGACCAAGACGAAGATGGAGAACCTTGCTCGGGAACTACAGAAGGTGCGTGCCCGACACCGTCCATCTTGACTTTGATTTTGACTGTTCGGCTAGGACAACAAGAAGCTACGGGTCGGTTAACCTGCTTCATAGGCTTCGTTCAGGTTCTTATGGGAACATATCACAGGAAGACAGCAAACGGCTTGCTACATGCGTGGAGGAAGCGCAAGACGAGGTATGTCCCCTCCCGGCTAACCACCCTAACCACCGCCCTCGTGTGTCCAACCGCCCCACCTATCTCCTCGCAGATCATGCAAATGAAGACCGACATGGCAAAACGCGCAGAGCGGGCAAAGATCCAGGAGACCAAGTACCGGGAGACCCCCGACATCGTCGTCCGTGTCATCTGCAAATACCGCGCGGAGCTCTACTTCAAGATCTCACGCAAGACGAAGCTCACTCGGCTCTTCAACGCCTGGACGGAGCGCATGGAGACCAACGTTGCGCCCACCGCCGGCGGCAAGAAGGGCGTGAGCCCGCTCGTGAACGGCACGATCGTCGGCAGCACGAGCGCGAGTGGGTCAGTGAGCAGCGCGACGGGCGGGAGCACGATGCAGTTCATCTTCTCGCACAGCGGGCGGACGCTCGAGGCGGATCAGACGCCTGAGGAGGCGGGCATCGAGGACGGGGACGTCATTTTAGCAGTGGAGATGATGGACCTGACCGACGGGCCTGGGACGGAGGAGCTGGACGATGGCCCTCAGCCAGTGAGGCAGAAGCTGAGGAAGGAGTGGGTAGAGGATCCAACAGAGTGCGTCCCTCCTGACGCGGTCGATCTTCCTCCCTTCTGTCGGAGAGATTCACATTTTTGTGTCTTTGCAGGGCGCGGAAGACCCTTCAAAATATCTTTGACGGAGTGTACGTTTGCCTCCCCTGCAACATCACCCGCTTGCTCAGTATAATTGACGTCTGCCGTTCGGCTTCTAGCGTTCGCGAGCGTCTGAAGGAGGTCCTGCGGCAGTACGAGCTCAGAGAACGACACTTTGAGTGTGTCGTGCGGTCGAAGGAGCTGGAGGTTCTCCTGTCGCGCGCACGCGCGGCGGAACAGAAACAGCTCGCCGACGCCGAAAAGACTCGAGCGGACAAAACAGAGGATGAGGTATGTGTTTCCTCCATTCCCTGGCCTAGTGAGGGTGTCCCACCTTTGATTGCAGAGCAAACAGCTACGGAAAGAGCTCGAAGACGCGACAGAGCAGCAAACCATCCTCATTAACAAGCTGCTGTCCTGTTGTAACGAGGTACGTCCGCCCCTCCTCGATGCGCATGCGCGCGACCATGCATGCACGTTCGCGCTGCGGGGGTCCGCTTGATCGTACGGGTGCGGTTGTTGATTCCACTTTCCGCTTGCTGCGCGAGCAGCCCGATAGCGAACGAACGCGACAGTTCCTCCAATCATTACACGGCGCCTTGCATCCCAAGAACGAAGCACACAAGCACGGCACTCCTGGGGAGGCGGGGCAGAATCAGAAGGCCAATAATGCCAGCCGCAAGGCAGATGGCTCGTGACGGCGGCGTGGGCGAGCGCGCGGTGGTCGGTCCAGCTCTTACGTGTAGACTGTACCTCGTTGCACGCTCAGCACACATCGTCGTGTTCTGGTACCGAGATTCGCCTGCTTCCCGCTCTGCGCATGCTAGAAGCAGCACGGCCGGCCATCGATAGCACCGTCCGAGGACACGGCGCGCTCTTGCACCCTGACTCTACACGGGCGCAAGGTGAGGGATATTCCAGTTATTCGTATTCATGGTTGCTAGAGAAAAACGACGACAAAGTCCGTGGGTAACGAGACGACAGCGATGGGATATACGATGGTGGTACACATCACTAGGCAGAGTCCATGCGTCTCGCTCATGAGTTATTACTGAGTCTGTACGGTGCGGCTTTTACACTAACGCGTCCAGCTCCTCGACGGAGCCCACGACCCCCGACTTCGTGAACGTTTTCCCCTTCACGGACTCGAGGCCCTCCCCGGCGTACGTGATGAGCGGCGAGAGCTCGATCTCGACGCCCTCCGCGACCGTCGCACCTGCAGCCTCGAGGAAGCGCTTGTGCTGCGCGAGCAGGTCGCGGCGGCTCGTCTCGGGATCGTCTGAGCCCGTGCCAGGCGCGTTCTTCAGCGGGCTGAACTCCTCCGCACGCGCGACCTCGAGGACGGCGAAGCGACGCGTGAACGGGAAGACGTCGAAAACGAACATCTCGAGCTTCATACCATTTGGCGTCGTGGGCTTGATGGTTGCGCCAGACGAAAGCTCGACGTGGCCGATCTTCTTGCGCGCGATGTGGAATGCGAGCTCATCCTCGAACGCCTCGACGGCATGCAGGAACGGCGTGGTGTAGAAATGGTTCGCGATGTTGCCTGCGCGGAACGCGAGCTCGCCCGCGGGCGTACGGCGCTCGGCCTGCTCCTTTGAGATCTCGGAGTATTCGACGACGGAGAACTTGTCGCCGCGGCGAGCAACGACACCGACTGACTCGGTGGGGTAGGCCTTGGGCACGACCTTCGCGGCACAGTCCGCCTGCTTCTGGATGCAATACCCGAGGAAGACTGGGTCGGCGATCTTCACGAGGCAGTTGTCGACGCAATACGAGTGAACGTATAGGATCTTCCGCTTGTCAAGATCGGAAAGGACAGTGCGCGACTTGTCAGAGGGGGAGAGAGGCTGACGGAGGGCAGCGTAGAGGCCGCCATTGCCGTCAGGCGCCACAGCGACGCGGGAACGCGTCTCGAGCAGGACTTTGCCGTCCATTGTGAGACATGGCAGTGTTCCTATACGTCATAGCGACATGTCCCTGATCAGATTGCGCGCATATAGTGGGCTAAACGGGGATAAAAGGACGCACCTTGCTCAAAGAAGATGACGTTCCTCTCGTCCAAGCCGAAGTAACCGTGCTTCTTGAAGAACGCCTCCGTCTCTACACGCGTCGGACCGCTGGTCATGACGTACCACGGGATCACAACAGAGCCCGCAGGCTTGCCTGCAGACTGGGCGGCGATCGTCTGGAGACGGGCGATGCGCTCTGCCTGGTATTGGAAGAGCGCCTTGTGCGAGGGCAGGCCGATGTCGTAGCACCCCTTGGGCGCAGTGCTGCCGAGACGCGTTCCCTGCCCTCCCGCCATGAGCAAAACACCGACCTCGCCGCGCGCGATGGTCTGGAGGCCGACCGTGCGCCATTCCTTCTCCTTCGCTGGCACGCCAATCACGGAGTCTGCAGCATCGTCTGGGAGGGGCTCGATGGTATCCTTGCCGGCGTTTTCTGCGGACTCTTTCTCGGAGGAGACGGCTTTGTTGTAGATGCGGTTGACGCGCTCGATGTCGAGGGCCTCAAGCTGGGTGCGGAGCTCGTCGCGTTCGGACTCGGAGAGGGAGTCCCAGAAGGTGAAGAGGTGGCTCTGGCCGGCAGATTCGTAGCGTTGGCGGAGATTATCGATAGACATAGTGGATACGGTAGAAAGGGGAATTAAACGGTCTAGGGCAGAGGATGAAGTTCGAGGAGAAGAGAAAGACGTGGGGCGAAGTGGTGGTCGTGGATGAGGTGTAGGGGGGGGGGGTGGAGAGGGAGTGCTGGTGAAAGGGGGGTGCTACTTAACGCAGCTGGTTTAAGATGCAAGGCGTCCTTTGTCGGAAGTCGCCGTCTCCGGTGCACGCACAGGCAGAGTTCATCGCTTTGCTGGGCGGCGTGGCTGTTATCTTCAATTCACATTCACATTGCTCTCGCTTGTCGCGACCTGGGGAGGTTCATGTTCGTCATCTCGTCCTTCCTGTGCTGGGCTGGTCAAAGCCGTCTGAGACCTCGGCCTTGGTACGCCGTCAAATCTATGGAGGCGAGAGTGTGGGCCCGCTTGCCTTCTTGAACTGTAATCATCACCCCCTTCCATCTCCTGTCGCGAGTTCTGGTGAAGACCGCCCAATGCTCTGACCCAATCGGCCACAGGACATCCTAGGAGAACTCTTGGTTCGTGGAAGGTGACAAGTAGTGGGGTATGCAACGGCAACCGCAGTCCACAGGAAAGAGTCGCGCAGGTCCCGTGGAACCAGCTCTCATCCGCCCTCGTCCGCCTCAGGGTTTTCATCGTCCAGCCTGCGCTGTTACTGAGTCCACTACTTCTGGTACCTGCTTCCCTGTCCCGCATGCAATTGTCAATGCCCTGAGCCCGAAGCTGACGAACGGTCAGGATGCAAGTCAACACATGCTGACAGTCGCTTCCCTGGAGACTCGAGAGCGAGTACGGGTGTGACTATCTGTTGTTGTCTTGCCACCGTCATTTCTGCACTTCTGGCGTAGGTGAGGCCTTTGCCATCGGAGATAGGCCACCGCCGGACTCGACCACCCTCCATGCCTCTAGGGCAAGCAAGCTTTCGCCCGCAGAAATCCGCAAGGGAAGTGCCCTCGTCGTCGCTTCCTGATGACTGTCCTGACAGGTGCCTTTTTCTTCCAGAGAATGAACAGATCTTCTGGTGCTAAATTTGACCGCAGGGACCGCCCTGCTGCCGGACAACAGGAGACATCCACATGGGCAACAACCTGGGGCGGCGAGGCTGAACACACCAACAGAATTGTTCGGCTGCAGCCTACAATCACACGAGCGTCTGTAGTGGTCACCTGTACATTCACTGAGGGCGCCGTCAGCCCCGGAATGTACGCTTGACCTCCCGCTCATCGTCTTCTTATCACGCGTCTACCGCTCCACCTTTGTGCCATTCAGGGACGGTGGAAGCTGCCTTGGTCACAAGCACGACCGGGAGACCAAAACTTCATGTTCCTGGAATCCATCTCAGGATATCTGCACTCACGGATTGTCGTCCAAGTGTGGGCGAACTAGGTAATCGCACCCTTTTCGCCTCTGTATCAAAGGTGATCGGAAACGGCAATTAATCGCTCCATTCAACCGAGGCTCATGAGAGTCCTAAACAGGTTTGCTGCATGCATGGAGTGAAGCCAGAGCGGTGGGCTTCGTGTGGACACGTGGGTCCAGAGCCAGTCGGAGCCATCTTCGCCAGAGATGATGGCAGAAGCAATACCGTGACATTCCTGCTACCGCCACAAGAATAATCGGCGTGAATAAACGCGCAACTTGCTTTAAGAGCTCCCGGTTCCCGTCCTCTGGCTTCCCGGCTCTCAGACTCGTCCCCCCTACGTGTCCCCCGCTCTTGAGCTCGTGACGACGATGGTTTCCCTCAGAGCTGCCCTCTCCTCGACATCTGTCCTCCTCGCCCTCCTCGCCCATCCCGCTCTCGCGGACCTCCCCATTAATCCTAGCTTTCCTTATGGCTCGTCCAAGGTGCGAGGTGTCAACCTGGGTGGCTGGTTAGTCCTCGAGGTGAGTGTCCGTCCTGTATGGTCAGAGCCCTCTGGCCCCGCTCCTCAACTGTCCGCATTTCGGCATTGTGGGAAGCGTAGCGTACCGAATATATGTGTTGCGTTATCTCATGGTCGTCCTGCCCCACAGCCGTGGATCACACCGAGCCTCTTTGACAACACTGGTAACAGCGCCATCGTCGACGAATGGACATTCGGCCAGCTCCAGGACCGCTCGACGGCGCAGTCCGTGCTCAAGCAGCACTGGGATACATGGATCACTGAGCAAGATTTCATCGACATTGCCGCTGCTGGGTAAGTCACGTGCGCGCGATGTTCTCACCCACGAAGTCCTAGCCGAGTCTAGCTCAATCTGTGAACAACCGAATGTTCATGCATTTGACCAGCCTCAACCACGTCCGCTTGCCCATCGGTTACTGGGCCTTTGACGTTGGCCCTGGTGAGCCTTACATCTCCGGACAGGTTCCGTACCTCCAGAAGGCCGTCGGATGGGCGCGTAACCATGGCCTCAAGCTCATTGTCGACCTGCACGGCGCGCCCGGCAGCCAGAACGGGTGAGTGGATGTGGATAGTGCGCAGATAACCTTAACTTTGCTAAATTCATCACTCTTGTTCTTCTATTTTTGTTCGCAGCTTCGACAACTCCGGGCATCGTGTCTCGACCCCCGAATGGTATTCCAACCAGACGAACATCCAGCGGACAGACACCATCATCAAAACCATCGCTTCCATGTTCATCAACCAGCAGGATGTTGTGTCGGTCATCGCACCGCTCAATGAGTGCGTGTATCCCTCCTTGGTCTGTTGCTCATAGCGGAAGCATTTCGCTGAGACAATTCTGATGTTCTAGGCCTGCCGGTTTCGACGGCTCCAATGTCCTCTCCGCCGTTCGCCAATACTGGTACGATTCGTACGGGAACATCCGGTAAGCGTGCTCGTCCGACCTCGCGGACTCGCCTGCTGACGTCCGCGATGCTTTTAGCTTCCCTTACGGCACGACTCAGCAGAGCAACACCCTCGTCCTGCTCCACGATGCGTTCCAGCCGCTGAGGTACGCACGCCCAATCCCCGCCTGATCATGTTTCTGCCCGAGCTAAAATGCGCCCTTCCCCCATTCCGTTCCACAGCTACTGGAACGGCTTCCAGACGCCGCCAGCCTGGCAGGGCGTCGCGATGGACACGCACATCTACCAGATGTTCTCCCAGGATGAGGTCTCGCGCACGAACCAGCAACACATCTCGGCCGCGTGCGCCTACGCCGGCACGCTCTCCTCGTTCGACCTCTGGGTGATCGTCGGCGAGTGGACGCCCGCGGCGACGGACTGCGCGAAGTACCTGAACGGGCGCGGCATCGGCGCGCGGTACGACGGGTCGATGGCGGGCTCGACGCGCGTCGGGTCGTGCAGCGGCCTGACGGGCAGCGCGAGCGGGTTCAGCGCGGGCTACAAGACGTTCCTGCGGCAGTACTGGGAGGCGCAGACGAGCACGTACGAGACGGGCGCCGGGTGGCTGCAGTGGACATGGAAGGCGGAGAACGCGGACGAGTGGAGCTACCAGGCGGGCTTGCAGAACGGGTGGATCCCGCAGAACCCGACGCAGCGCCAGTACCCGAACATCTGCGGTTGAGCGGCTGGGTGTTGACTAGTTGGCTCCTCGATGGGGATGGGGATGAGGATGGGGAGGGTTGATACCCTAATCTGTTTCTTGGGATGATGTTGGCGTTGCTGATACTGGATCCGTGGGGTGTAGACTGGTGGTTCGTACTGTACACACTCTTTGTAACTGAACCTGCATTCCGTACCGCTGTCACTCACTTCTGTATTCAATACAATACTGCTTGCTCGTCACAGCCTGCGTTTGGGGAATGGGGGTATATATGTTAGTTAAGGTGCGAGGCGTATTATATGCGAAGGGTCGGCTGCATGGGTGGTATGTACGTTATATACGATACTGTTACAACTGATGATGACACTGTGTTGCGGGTATTAGATATATGAGCTCTTAGAAGAACCGGCGACGGTAACGCAGATAGTGCGGAGGATGGTAGTGGGCTTGCATAAAATACAGAGGCCAAAGCAAGAGATCGAAAGTGAGGGAAGGGGTGCTGAGGACGGGTGGCGAGGAGAGAGAAGGGGAGTCTAGAATTGCTGACCAGCAGATGGGAAAACACCACTCCCCTGAAGCCCTGTTGGAGAGAGGTTGTGGTGGTGGTTACTAGCTGCGGTCGGAGACATGCCGTGGCCGAAGAAGGGCGTATTGTCTTGATTATTGAAGCCCCAGTTCGAGAATTGCGCGTTGGAGTCCGTCGTCGGGAGCGGTTGAAAGGACGCCCAGAAGTTGGCGTGGACGGCGTAGCTGGTTGAAGGGGCGGGCGCGTTGGATTGGTTGTCGAAGTCGCTAGCAGTCACAGAGCTTCCGGAGGGGGAGCTGTGGTTGGCAGCGTCAGTGCTCTCTTGGCCATCGTCAACATACGACGTGCCAGCCGGAAGGTGAACAGTCGTCGCCATCGTCGGATCGTCTGCATAGGTTACGCATAAGGGACTTTCGTAAGATGAAAGGAGGTGTTAGCATACCCTTCAATATCGTGGATCGCTCCATGGAAACTTGAGTTGTTGACACAGTCATGGTCGCGGTCGCGGTCTGACGAACGGCGCGTGACCTTCGCTGCTTGCGCTCAGCGCTCACGCACGAATGCTCGAGCCCGTTCTTCTTGCAGCGCTCGCACGGCCGTCCATCGTCGCACCTCTTGTTGGCCAACCGGCAATTAGTGCACTAAGCTCGATGAGTCATCCGTGGTTAACGGGGAGCTGGCGCGAAGAAGACACACAGCAATCTTCACGCCGCGAGGTTTGCGCTGTCTCGCGTTGGCGCTCGTGGTGGGAGCAGCCGAGGCAGTCTCATGCTGCTCCTGGGGGGAAAGGGTGGGACTGGCAGGTGGATCGGTACTGGGGGAAAAGAGTGCTGTTGCGGGTGAGCAAAATGACTGCCTCGACAGAATGACGTCATAACATACCGAGTTGTGATCGATGGACGAGTGCGGGTACACAGACGTATTCCGGAAAAGGCGACGCAAGCGCCCAAGGGGTGGCAACTGTGGGTGGCGGCCCTTGTCCCGCGATCGACGCCAACAACATTTGCGCAAATGGTCGACACGATTGACACCATGGCCACCCCATCACATTCTCGCCGACGACGCGTTGGTGGCCAAAGGGCGCGTGCATGTCATTGGACGCCTGAGGATCTTGCAAGGGCCCAGAAGGGAAGAGGTTGGTGGCGGAAGGGGGGCGATGGAGTGGGGAGTGCATGATGACGAAGAGGGTGAGGGAAGCCTTTGGACAGGCCCTCCCGAGATGGGTGGGCGGGTGAGTTTATGAGGACGTCTTTTCCCCTTGGCGCTAAGCGGAACCGGTGGCTTCGCAACTCAACTCCGATGACGTCACTCCACTCTCCCGGTGTCCGGCAATGCCCACGGGCCACCACTTGTAATTGCCCACCTGTGCAGGACTGATCGTTTGAGATTGGGATTCCTGGTATTCTGCATCCCCTTAGGCGCGGAGATACCCGCTCACGCCATTCCGCCGCGTGCTGGTCCTGTCTGAATGTATGTAGCGGAACCTTAACGGCGACAGCGACTGTACCCTTTCCGCAAAACTTCAGCGGTCGGTCCCCACCACGCGAAACTTTGGTAGCGGCTTACAATGCCCCTTGCGGAACTCTCTTGTCAGAATACAGTCCTTCTTGCGGAACTTTAGTAGACTGTTTCCTAGAGCGGCGATATCACTGTGAGCGAACCTTGCGCAAAGTATAGTCGCAAGGCGACATGATCCGCAACAAACCCCCGGGTCGAACCTTGGGTGAGCTTGTAAGCCTTCGACAGGAACACCGGAATCAGAAATGGGAAGTGCATTCCCCCTTGTCATCAAGACCCACGTCGTACGGAGACGGCCGCCCAGCACGCAGCTGAGTTCGTGAGTACTTGCAGGCCACATGCTGACATCGGACATCATGACGTCATTGCTAATTTGTAGTACCACCTCAAGAACTGGTTCCTCCGGCACAGTTCGTCTCCATCGTTCGTCCGGAGATGTCTTGTCCAGCGGCGATCATCTGTAGACATGGCGGCGATACTACATCATGGATAGGGAAAGTACAGGATTGCCGGGCGGTAACTAGGGTTTGGGGCCCCACGGAGTCCTCAGGCTCCCCAGGACAGGTGGATAAGATGCCGTGTCAGCTCGGGATTCCGCTGAGTGCCGGAAAGTTAGAGGCAATACAGCCATAGTACTGTGGCGTCGTTGAAATTTTCATTTTGTTTCCCCAAACTCGACAAGGCCGGAAAGCTTCTTCTACCTGCGGCGCCAAGGACAGCCCCAAGGAATCAAGCCGCCCTGGAACTTTTGGAAGACGTCGGCACAGAAGGACTGTGATTGGTACGCTCTAGCGGCAGAGCTTAGCTGAGGCGAGGATGGGAGTGGAGAAGCACTGACAAGGATGCGGAGCGGCGCGACGGAGTATCGACCAAGATACGGAATGCCGGGAAGCACCACAAAGATGCGAATTGCGGAGATGCTACAACGACAGGATGGGAGCAAGGGTTTAAGTTCAGGAACAGATACGGAGGTGAGGAGTTCAGGTCGGACAACGTGGCTTACCTTCTGCGATCCTCGACGTTTCTAGTGCGGGTTTAGTACCACCATACTGGCACAGAATGTGGCGACCCTTACAAACGTCCGATATCTCAGCTGATGGAAGTAGGATTCATGCCGGGCGCACTGTCAGTGTTCCTGGTTCTCGGAAATAGGTATGCGGGGTTGAGGGGCCGGTGGGAGGGAGTGGAGGGAGAGCATGAGAAGGTGCTTGCAGCGTGGTGGTTCGGAAGCGTGTATATAGACGCCCGTAGAGTACTCGGCGCTCCGCAACATTCTGGGGTCGGGCATGGCGGCCATGTCTTCCTCATCCTCATCCTCCGCTGATCCCCCCGCTGCCGTCCTTGGTGCCGTTCTCAAGAAGACTCAGAACAAGTCTTGGGTCGCCTTCGCTCCCGAAGAGCTCTCTTCCTTGATCTCCGCATTCACCCCACAGCGTCTGGCCGCCACCCACACCAAGGGCTATCTTGTCCTCTCGGCCTTCTGCCAACGTCGTCGCTCCGAGGCTTCATCTGAGGAGGAGGGCACCCAATCGATATGCCGAACGTTTGACACCCCCACGGCGTCACGAATAGCGGACACCGACGAGTCTGAGGCACTTGCAGGGCTCACATTCCTCTCCTCCCTCTTTGACGTCGACCACCTTGCGGGTTCCACCATCTTTACCCGGGATGGCACGCTCGAGGCAGTCATGGACTCGTTGGATCTCTTTCCGAAGTCCCGATCCGTAGATCTTGCCGTTGCGCACGTCCTGGGACACGCGGCGGCGCACAAGAGCTGCCGTGCGCTGTTTGGGACAGACCATCGGAACTGGCTGGAGTGGAAATCGCGCCAGGCGGACCACCCGGAACTGCGTGCGGCTGCCGCAGTTGCGCTCGTTAAACTTGGGAGAGGGTCCAAAGCGGACGCGGCGGAGGTTGGCAGTACGACCGAGCAAGACGTCATGGAGGACGACGAGCTCGCCGCGCTCATGAAGGGGCTCGTCGTGGATGCTCACGACGCTTCTTTACTCGGTGATGCAGTCGAGGGGCTTGCGTACATGAGCACGAATCCAGCCGTCAAGGAGACGCTTTCGAGGGACTCGGCGTTCCTCGCGCGGCTGTTCACGCTCGTCCCGAAGCGTAAGGGCGCAGCTGCCGAGCCCCTTGGGGACTCTACCGCCTCGCCGTTGTACGGTACCGTGGTTATCATTGCGAATCTATGCGTCTACCGTCCACGTCTGTCCGCAGAGGAGGCCCAGATCGCCAAGCTGCGGCGCATGGCCAAGACGCCGAAAGGTGCCAGCCAGTCACTGGGTCAACAAGATGAGGAAAACGATCCGCTCGACGATGACGAACACGTCAAGGAGCGCGGGCACAGGTTACTGAGCGCAGGCGCCATGCTTGCCTTGACGTCGGCCGTGCGGGCAACTGACAGTCGTGCTGTCCATTCGGCGGCGGGAAAGGCGATACTCAGCCTAGTGGAGGACAAGGAGAACCGGGGAAAGGTCCTCCAAGCCGGCGGCGCAAAGGCTCTTCAAGCTATCATTCAGGCTGCGCTCCCCGCATCCAAATCTTCCGGCTCCAACAGGATCTCACAGATGGAGAGGAGCGACTTTGATGCTATTCAGGCGTTGGCAAAACTCGCCATTACGGCTGCACCTGTCCAGGTGTTCGGCCCTAACGAGGGGGCAATCTACGACACGATACGCCCGTTTGCACTCATGCTCACCCACCCCAACGCGTCTCTCCTCCAGGGTTTTGAGGCTATGATGGCTCTGACAAACTTGTCTTCCGTATCCCCCGAAGCGGCGACACGCATCTCCTGCGCCGACGGGCTCATGAACAAAGTGGAGCTTCTTATGCTCGAGGACCACACGCTGGTCCGTCGGGCCGCCACGGAACTCGTCTGCAACCTTGTCGCGGGATCCGAGGAGATCTTTAACAAGTGGGGTGGGGATCGCGATAAAGCTGCGCGCGGAAAGCTCCAAGTGCTCATCGCGCTATGTGATGTCGACGACCTCCCGACGCGCCTGGCGGCATCCGGGGCGCTGGCTACCCTCACGGCCTCCCCCGACGCGTGCGAGAGCCTCGCGGAGCTCGAGTGCGAGCGCCATCGCGTCCTACCGATACTAGGGCAGCTCATCGACCCGAATGTCGTTGCGCGCCCGGCAGCAGAGGAGGGCGTCGAGGTGGAGGAGGATGGACAGGATTCCCTAGAGACTGACCCCGGACTCGTCCATCGTGGGATGGTCTGCATGCGGAACTTGTTCGTCGGCGTGCGGGGGAGGAGTATGCCGGAACAGGCGGAGCTGGCGTCGGAGGCGAGCCGGGTAGGCATCGTGCGCGCACTCGTCCGTGCTGTGAAGGGCTGCGCGGACAACCCGAGCTCTCCGATCTTGCGGCCTGCGGCGGAGGCGTTGAAGTGGCTGCTCGAACACGGCGTCGAGATTCCCTTGTGAGCTAGAGAGGCCAAGTAACCTACAAGCATGTAGCCTAGAGTACGAGTAGTGTAGTATTCATAACACCATGCATCATCCTTTTTCTGTAGTCAGTCGATCGACAGCACGCAGCATAGTCGTCCTCGACTCGGACTTTCGGGATGCGTGCGCAGTGCGTGTTCTTCAAGCGCCCACGGCGCGGCGTGACCAGATATGGAGCCATCCACTTACCCTCACTTCATCCTCTTTCTGGCTTTTCTCTCATTTACGAACTACCCGGAGGTCTTGGTCTTCAATACCCCGACGACACTATACCAACTAGAAGCGCATCGCGATCGCAATCGTTACCATAAGACACTTCCCTGGCCTCGCTGCAGCGCTCTCTATCGCCTCCATCTCTACTTCTAACCTCTTACCTGCGTAATGGTCAGTAACCTTGAGAGCAGATACGCTGGTGGAGTCCCTCAATAGCATCCCACAGGCTCCCTCTAAGAAGGCGGGCAAGAAGGGTGGCGCCGCGGCTACGCCCAAGAAGGGTGGGGCAAATAAGGTTGCCAAGGTGCGTCGCCGTGCATACATTCCGCTCGTCCGATATCGTGCTGAGGGCCAGTTCATGCGCTATAGGCAGACTGGAAGGAGGGTTTCAAGAAGAAGCAGGTCGGCGTGTCCGATATGACCCTCCTTACCACCATCACGAACGAAAGCATCAACGAGAACCTCGATAAACGGTGGAAGAACGCAGAGATCTACACCTACATTGGCTCGGTGCTCATCTCCGTTAACCCCTTCCGAGGTGCGTATCTGTCTTCCGCTCCCTCTTCGACATTACAGCAGAACCGATGTCCGTATACTGGGCAGATCTGGGCATCTACACAGACGAGGTACTTCAGAGGTACAAGGGCAAGAACAGGCTGGAGGTCCCCCCGCACGTCTTCGCGATCGCAGAGAGCGCGTACTACAACATGAACGCGTACCACGAGAATCAGTGCGTGATCATCTCGGGCGAGTCGGGCGCGGGTAAGACCGAGGCGGCGAAACGCATCATGCAGTACATCGCCGCCGTGTCCGGCGGGCAAGACAGCAGCATCCAGGAGATCAAGGACATGGTCCTCGCCACAAACCCTTTGCTGGAGAGTTTCGGATGTGCGAAGACTCTGAGGAATAACAACTCGAGTCGACATGTGCGTGTGCGTTTCCGCCCCAAAGGACTCGGCCTCACCGTTCGTACAGGGGAAATATCTGGAAATCATGTTCAACGACCACGGGGAGCCGATTGGTGCCCAGATCACGAACTATCTCCTGGAGAAGGGTCGGGTTGTTGGCCAGGTGGAGAATGAGCGGAACTTCCACATATTCTACCAGTTCACGAAGGCAGCTTCCGACGCACAACGAGGTAAGTGATACGTGAGGAAGTGCAAGTGCGGTTTTAATACAAGCTCTGCAGAGGCCTACGGGCTGCAAGGTCCGGAGGCATACGCGTACACAAGTCTGAGCAATTGTCTTGACGTTCCCGGTATCGATGACACGCACGACTTTGCCGAGACTATCGTAAGAAAGTTTACTATGCTGCGGTCTGAGCGGTCGAACTGATATCTTACAGAAAGCGATGCAAATCATCGGGTTGAGCGACTACGAGCAGAGCGAGATTTTCCGAATGCTGGCGGTCATACTTTGGCTCGGTAACATCCAATACGCCGAAAAGGACGATGGGAACGCCGACGTAGCGGACACCAGTGTTACGGACTTCGTTGCGTACCTGCTGGAGGTAGATGCTACTCAAGTGCAGAAGGCCATGACCATCCGGACTATGGAAACCCAGCGTGGCGGTCGTCGTGGTTCCGTGTACAATGTGCCCTTGAATCCTGCTCAGGCCAGCTCAGGACGTGATGCTTTGGCGAAAGCAATCTACAATAACCTGTTCGAGTGGATCGTATCCAAGATCAACGTCATGATGAAAGCCCGCCAAGCTACTGTCCAATTGATTGGTATCCTTGTACGTTATGCGAATATCCGCATATAAGGACAGCGCTGACTCTTTTGTATAGGATATCTTCGGTTTCGAGATCTTCGAGGTCAGTTCGATAGAATCACCTCTTGTCTTATTCTCACGCGTCTTCTTAGGACAACTCTTTCGAGCAACTCTGCATCAACTACGTCAACGAGAAGCTCCAGCAGATCTTTATCGAGCTCACCCTTAAGACCGAGCAGGAGGAGTATGTTCGCGAACAGATCAAGTGGACCCCAATCAAGTACTTTAACAACAAGATCGTGTGCGATCTCATCGAGGAGCGGCGTCCCCCTGGTATCTTCGCCGCACTCAACGACGCGTGTGCGACTGCCCACGCCGACCCGACGGCTGCCGACAACTCTTTCGTCCAACGTACGTCGGCACTCGCTAGTAACCCCCACTTTGAAGCCCGTGGTGCACAATTCCTGGTCAAGCACTATGCCGGTGACGTGATGTACAACGTGTCGGGCATGACAGACAAGAACAAGGATGTTCTTGTGAAGGATCTGTTAGACCTCATTAGCGGCAGTGGCAACCAGTTTTTGCAGGGCCTCTTCCCCGACCGTCCTGACCCTAACAGTAAGAAGCGGCCTCCGACCGCTAGCGACAGGATTAAGGTTTGTGGTCAACCTGGTGGATCCCCTGATTATTTTGCCAACACATTTGCAGTCCTCCGCCGGAGCTCTCGTCGAGAATCTCATGCGCGCTCAGCCTTCGTACATTCGTACCATCAAACCTAACCAGAACCGCAGTTCATCCGAATATGACACCAAGGCAGTTCTCCACCAGGTCAAGTACCTCGGCCTCCAGGAGAACATCCGCGTCCGACGTGCCGGTTTCGCTTACCGGAACACATTTGAGAAGATGGTCGAGCGCTTCTACCTACTGTCCCCAGCGACATCGTACGCCGGCGACTATATCTGGCAAGGCGATTCGAAGTCAGGTTGTGAGCGAATCTTGGCCGACACCGGTATTGCACGCGAGGAATGGCAGATGGGTGTCACAAAAGCGTTCATCAAGAACCCAGAGACGGTATGCTTCTTATGTCGATGTGATATTCACGGTTACGAATGGCCGCCACTCATGCGGCTACGTAGCTCTTCGCACTTGAAACAATGCGTGACCGCTACTGGCACAACATGGCTGGTCGCATCCAGCGTGCATGGCGTAATTATATGCGCTACAAGCACGAGTGCGCCCGTCGTATCCAGCGCTTCTGGAAGAACAACAAGGAGGGTATCGAGTACGCCAAGATCCGCGACTATGGTCATCAAGTTCTCGCCCGCAGGAAGGAGCGCAGGCGTTTCAGTCTATTGGGCTACCGTCGCTTCATGGGAGATTACTTGGATCTCAACGGCAAGAGTGCGTTTGGCGAGGAACTCATTGAGGCTTGTGGCCTAGGAAGTGAGTCGGTCTTGGGGGACACCGCTTCGGTCGGCATCTGACTCACCGTTTTGCGTAGGGGATAAGGTCACGTTCAGCTGCCGCGGACAGATCCTCGTCTCAAAGCTTGGTCGCTCAAGCAAACCGAGTCCGCGTTTCCTCGTTGTGGTATGTCTCCAGTCAATTAAAGCTCGACTGCAGCAACTAAAGTTCGTTACGACAGACCGATAAGGCTTTCTACATCGCGGTCACAAACCTGACCAATGGTCAGGTGATCACATCCCTGGAGCGCAAGATCAACCTCGTTACAATCAAGAGCATCTCCATGTCAAACCTCAGAGATGACTGGCTGGTGGGAACCCGATAGAATGTTTGTGAAGAACGACACTAACAGGTTTACTTACAAGGCTCTCAACTTGGGCGCAACAGAAGAGGGCGATCCAATCCTTAGCTGTGTCTTCAAGACGGAGTTGGTTACGCACATGCTTAGGTTGACCCAAGGAAGCATCAACGTTCTCATCGGCCCGACGTGAGTCGTTGTAGACTCATTCACATGAAAGAAACGCTCATCCGTTCACAGTGTGGAGTACAACAAGAAGAAAGAGAAGAAGGCGCAGATCAAGTTCATCAAGGATGAAACAGTCCCTCGGAATGATACCTACAAGAGCCATACTGTGCACGTTCCTTCAGGCGAGTCACCGTCAAGCCAGTCACGTCCAGTCCCCAAGAAGAAGGAGGGTGTTGTACGGCCAATCACGCAAGGGAAGCTTTTGCGGAAAGGTGGCCCATCGGATGTGAGTAGAGACGCGTGATCTTTTGCTTGCTTGCTCATTATATTTCGTCAGAAACCTGCTGCTTCTCGGCCGAAGCCTGCATCACAACCTTTGCCCGGAAAGAGTGCTGTCGCGCCGACACCCAAACCTCCGGTTGCAGTTGCAGCAACAGCATCAACCTCAGCAAGGACATCGTCGTCCACTCCCCGCGCTCCACCACCACCGCCAAGTCGGAATCACGCACCTCCGCCTCCGCCACCTGAACCTGACGTGGAAATGTACAAGGCGAAGTACGCATTCGAGGGACAAGAGGGCGAGATGACCCTGAAGAAGGACGACATTGTGGAGCTCGTCGAGAAAGACAACAACGGCTGGTGGCTCGTCAAGATGGGCGGCAAAGAGGGCTGGGCCCCGAACAACTACCTGGAGCTCATCCCTCCCAAGCCGAAGGCTGCTGCCCCTCCGCCGCCACCTCCGCCTCCGCCCGCACCAGCCGCAAAGCGTCCAATTCCTACGGCCCCCGCAGCGCCAAACGTGGGCTTCAAGTCCGTCACCGCCGACCCGCACGCGAAGCCTGTGGCCGTCTTCCCCGGGATGGCAGCGGCAAACGGGTCCGCTGCGCCGTGGAAACGTACTGCTTCCGCCGCGGATTCGTCCAACGACAGCACCCCTGTGACGTCAAGATCTGCGAGCGCCGCCGCTCCGAAGCCACCCCTCGCCGCGAAGCCGAAGCCGCCACCACCAGTTGCGGCCAAACCTTCCGTAGGCGCTCCCCCGAAGGTGGGTGCAAAGCCACCTGTGCCGACTGCGCCTCGTCCAGGAGCGGGTGCCCCCAAGCCCAAGGTTGGAGGCGTTGCGAAGCAGGCAGCAGTCGGTGGCCAGATGGATCTCGCCGCAGCGGTACGTATCATGTTCATGTTTGTCTGTGACGATTATCTCAAGTCGAGGCTGAACTCATTCATCGCAGCTGGCCAAGCGGGCACAACGTATCGCAGAGGACGAATGAGCGGACTGGCACGACACATCGGTGGAATGATTTCGTAGCTTTCTTTAGAATTCACCTGTACCAAATGATCATCCTAAGTAGAACGCAAGTGGTCTCATAACATGCATGCATGGGTGCTGTACATATATGTATGGAATAAGGCAGGCTTGGCTGTACCTGTACGCTGTATGTATGCGCGAGAATTATATGCACGAAGGAGGAAGCCGTGTCATTACTACTATTAGACAATGGTGGGTGTTGAGTTGCTTCTACTTCTGTGTGGTCCAAATGATGAATGAAAGTGGGAACGAACAAAATGCGGCGCTGGGCGAGCATAGGGTATGTGGTCGGAATCCAGTCCAGAAACGAGAGGTGGTCAGTGGCTAATGGTGGGAAGGTATCGATGTGTATGGCGCGGCGCACACAGACAGGGAATTCTAGTACAGCGAGAGAATGGATGGAGACATAAGGCGAGATGCATGCAGCGGTCGTCAACAACAGCTAGGAACGAGCGGCGAGGTTCAAGACGGCAAAATTATGAGAGTGACAGGGGCAAGGACGACCAGGTTCAAGGAGAAGGCGTTATCCTAATCGGCGGTAGTGGCGGGGGCGTATCGGGCTCGAGTAGCGAAGCCTCAACTTCGTCTTCGCTCGAGAGCCCGTCGCCGCCGTCTGGGACAGCTACGCGCGAGGGCGTTAGCGGACGAGAGCTCGCAAAGACTGAATCCGCATCAGTGCCAAAGATCGAACGCGTCTCGGTATTGTCGTCATCGCCCCTCCATGTCCGCACTTCCTCCGCCGTGAGCACCTTTGCGCCTCCCTTGCCAGTTCCTACGAAGTCTTCGGGCTTCGACTCGAGGGCGGCGCGGCCGGACTCCAGCAGGGAGTCGATTACCGACCTGACACGGCGGTACGCTTCATCCGCCTTGTCACCCAACACGCCTGAGTCGTCCATGTCCTCCTCTTCATCATCGTCGTCGTCATCTTCCTCGTCTGCCAGGTCTTCTGGCGATAATGACGACTTCACTGCACGATACGCAGGCGGAGGGAGGATAAGGCGCGACTCGCGCAGCTTGCGCCGGAGTTCGCGGATTTCTTTGGCCTGCCTGTTCTTCGTCGCTTCTAGCGTCGCGTTAATGGCCATGAGGGAGCGGTTCGTGATCTCGAGGTCGGCGATCTAAGGAAGGTGGAATGGTGTATCAGAGTTGGGATCAAGATGATAGTCGAGACGGATGTAGAACGGGAAGATACAGACTGCCTGTATGTGCAACAAAAACGTACCTTGCGATTCGACTTCGCTGCTGCCTTCATCTTCCGCTCCTCATCTCCGCTATCGGCGTCCTGATGGCGTGCATCCGTGTCGTCGTCGGAGAACTCCATCCCGCTCGTGGATGGCTCGCGGCTCATAGGCTCGGAACGGATGCCAAGGCCGCTGTCCACGCTCCGTCGCGGCTGTGACGACTCGCTAGGTTGTCGTGCATGTCCGTTACCATTGACGTGCGAGTTTGGCATTGGCGCTGTGCTTCTACTCCTCTTCGAGTCGTGGGACTCGTACGATGCGGACGAGCGGGACGCCGAGGACCGGGAAGAAAAGGACACGGCGGACGTCGGTGGGGACTGTGGTGGGACAGGGATGCACTCCGGATCGACCTTTGCCCCACTCTTGAAGGGACCCCGGGAGCGATAGTCGATTGCCGTATCGTCGGTGTGGACGAACGACTGAAAAGCCTTGGGAAGCGGCTGGAACGAGTGGTGCTTCGTCTCCCGCGCGCTGCCGCCGAACCGTGTATGGTGTGGTGCCGGGGACGATGCGGTCGACGACGGGCTATATGCGCCCGGGGTACTGGGCATTAATGGCGGGGAAAGGGATAGGTTCGAGATCGACGGGACGCGCGCCGGGCGGTTCGCCAGAAGAGGCGAGGCGGGGAGTGACGGCGGGCCGTGCACGCCATGTCCATGCTCGGCCACTCTGGAGACCTTCGCCTTGACGCGCACGCTGAGGTTTGACGGGGAGGACGCGGGCGTGTTCTCATCAGGTTGCGATGGTAATGCCAATAGGGAACGGGCGGGGGACGAGCCGAAACTTATCTCTGTGTGTGCGGGGGAGGATAGGAGGACGGATGACGACGCACTCCCTCTCCGAGGACGGGTGAATGAGGAAGGTGCCGGGTTCGCCGCGGCAGTGAAGGGTCGTTGTCGAGATTCAGGTAATGGGGACGTCGAATTGTTCCCATTTGTACGTGCCGTAAGACGTGACCGCACCGGTTGCGCCGTTGCGGAAGGAGGATTGGGGCTGCGACCATTTGGTGGCTTGAACGGGGATGGGGAACGATTAGGAGCAGGATTGGTGCTGTTGCGGACGGAGGGTGCTGTTGATACAACGCTTGCTGGTTTACGTGTCTGAATCGTGGCACTCGTATTGACCTTAGCCTTTGGCCGGATCAACGGTGGTGAGAAGGATGTTGTTGGTGACTTGAGTGGGGATGCGGGACGGGGTCGATCGACTCGCACAGTGACCTGGAATATGGCCTGAGCATGATCTAAAGTTGCTCAGTGACTCCAACGAGCTAACCTTCGACCGGAGATGGCCTTCCATGAAGCCAGGGAGTTGAAGGGGGTGAGAGGGAGGTTGGGAGATGGGAGATGGGGGCGGAAAGTTGGAGAGGAGGAGGTCGGAAGTCGGGTCAAGACTGTTCCAGGCGACCACACCCGCCAAATAGCCGATTGCCTTCTTTGGAATGTCGACTCTGATCGCTTGCAGTTACGCGAGCAGCTACTTACTCCGAGTCCGAGCTGAGTCCGAGTCTCCGACCGCCATCTCCTCCTGCAGCGTGCACATTTATCTTCGTTCGCTCTGCTATCATTGTGGTACAACGCCCTTCTTTGCCAACACGTCCTCCACAACCTTTTCAACCAGATCCCGCAATGGACCGCCACCACCGCCCAGCGCAGCATGGACACTCTTTACGACAAACTTGCCGACCATGTCCACCTCAATATTAACCTTCGCTCCAACCGGCTTCTTGCTTAGCGTGATCTTCTCCTGCGTGTGTTTGATGAGCATGACCCCGAAGGTCCGTCGCGCGTCGTCCACAACCGTCAGCGTCAGCGACGTCCCGTCGATAGCTACGTAACCCTTCGGGATAAGATACGGGAGGAGCGACGGGCGTTCCGGGGTCGGCTCGGGCAGCTGGAACAGCAGGCGCAGCGAGTCGCCATCGGATGTCTTGTCAACCAGCGTAGCCGTCGTATCAACATGGGCCTATTCGAGGTGGTCGACGTCAGCTCGGGGCACGTTCCACCGCAGCCCAACCCGCGACCCGCACCTGGACGAAGTGTCCCCCGAAACGGACGTGCGCGCCCATGGCCCTCTCCAGATTCACTTGGTCGCCCACTTTGCGCTCACCTGTGCATATGGCTGTCTCAGTCACGCGCCCGAGGGTGCCATTTGCGGGATGACGACGGCGCACCGAGATCGGTCCTGTCCAAAGTCTCGTTCGCGAGCCAGACCTTGAACCACCCGCCCTGCGCCTCCTTGTCGAACTCGACGACCGTCAGGCACGCGCCGTTGACCGCAATCGAGTCCCCGACGTGGCAGTCGCCCAGGATGGGCGCAGAGTCCCCGATCGTGAGTGTGCACCCGCCCTCATCATGCACGATTTCCGTGACGGTGCCGAGGTGCTCGATCTGTAAGAGTGCGATTCAGTCGCAAGCACAACGCATCCGTTGGGGGTCAGCAAGACAGTGACGACGGTGCTGTACTGCATACCAGACCTGTAAACATTTCGTTATGCTCTTTCAGCTGCGATGGGGTGACCTGGAACGTGAAAGAGGTCGCAGTGCGAGAACAAGCTGATGAGCGAGGTCGGTCGCGCCTTCCGCGAAATGTAACACGCGCGCTACGCTGTACTGTGGCGCGGACCGTCTTTGCTCCTGTCCACCACCACACGCCATGTCTCACACACCAAAATCATCCTCAGAGCCCAGGCAGAAGCAGCCAGAGTTCAAGTTCCGCACCAAGCCCGTTGGTGAGAGGTCAATATGGGAGTCATGGGCTGGTGCGTCGACTTGTCATCAACTGTGAGTTGCGCAAAGACTAACTCTTGGTCTCAGTGCTGCCAGCGAAGACGCGGTTGCGCATCTCCCTAGCAATCACGGCTTTCGCTGCTGCAGGTATATGGGCCTCAGACCAGCTGGAGAAGGCCATCCCTGCGCCTGAAGATGCGGCCCAGACGTCCAAGTCTCCCTCTCCGTCCGCAAGTTCGGCCTGATCTACTACTGTTCACAAAACGATCGTGAGGTAGCGTTGCGCTAGAAGTACAGCAATGTGCGGATAGTACAATGTGCCTGCCGGTCCAAGTCCTCGGCGATAGTCCATAATTCCTCCTCGCTCACTCAATACCGCCGTATACATCCTCGGGCATAGGCGCAACCGGATGGGGGTCACAGAATGGATCTTCGTTTGTCGCTCCTGTTGCGTGTCCGGATGAAGGCGGGATCCTCAATGGCGACGGGGGCCCCGCATATGTCTTTTCTTCCCCCCTCAGGGTCTTCACGCTTTCTACGCGTCCCAGCCCTAGCCCGACACCGGCACCGGCGGCGATACCAGCGCTCGCCCCAGGGTGTTGGTGTCTCGACACGGACATACGTCTTGCCAACCTCTGTTCTTGCTGTTCTCCAAACCCTCTCTCCAGAGCCCTTGCCTGGGCATCCCTTCTCGACGCACTTCGTCCTAGCGAAACCTGCCGTTGAGGTAGGGGTGGTCTCTGCGACATCGAGGTCGACGGCTCGCGCTGGAGGTTTGGGACAACGGGAACGGACGGGAGCGACGACGGCAGTGACGCGAAGGACGGGTACCTGGCAAGCTCGGGGTCCTTGGCAAGGCGGAGCTCCCACTGCGCTTTCTCCCAGTCGGGCACGAGCTCCTCCTCGTTCTCCTTCTTGCGGCGGCGCCAAACGAGGTCACGGATGAAGCGCCACCATTGGTCGAAGAAGACGGCGAGGAGAAGAATAGCGGCGACGGCGCTGAAGGCTATGACAGCGACGCCGATGATCTTCCACTCGCTGGTGCCGGAGGATGCAGTGGAGTTGGACGGTTGTTGCGTTGAGGATGGAGATGCGGTAGGAGAAGACAGAGAAGGTACCGAGGAGGGTGTCGATGTGCTGTGGGAGGACTGGACAGCGTAAGAGAGTGGCGGAAGGGTACCTATGACGGAGTAGGAGGTGCCTGTTGGGATGGTTATCAAGCCTGAGGTAGTCAGAGTCCTTTTGTCGCTGTTAGATCCAGGAAAGGTGGAAGATGGTAAGGCCGTAGATGAAGTCTGTGTAATGTGAGGGTTGCCAGTAAGGCCCTTCAGCAAGCCAAAGCCATCTAGAACGGAAGTTTCCCCAGCAAAGCCGAACTGGTGAGCTTCTAGGTTGCCCCGCGCGAGAGCAGGGAATGAGTTCACTAGGCCAGAGAGGCAAATGAGAATGAGGAGACGCATAGTGAACGCCGACAAGGTGCAGAATCACTCCAGTGCTGCCAAGGGAAGCCGAGGGCCTTTCTAGGATTGTGGATGCTTGACCGATAGTCTTGACTGGCAGGTTCTTGAGTCTTGACGATCTCTTACTTGCTGTTGGGGTCGACGGCAGTCAGCCAGGGCCTGGCGGGGAAAACGGTGCAGTTGAACGATAACCTCGGCGGGCGCTGTGGGAGGCGCCTTGTGTGCACGTGTTTGCAGCCACTTTCTGCGGGCAGATCTCGATCTGTTTTCGCTGTTCTCGTCTTGCCCCAATCCCAATTCAGCGCAGCCAGCCCCATGGACGTCGGCGAAGGCCCCTCCCAGTCCCAATCCCGATCTCACCATGCCCCCAACACCCGCGAAGAGACCATCCAACTTGGACACACAGTCCTTTTGAAGATCCCGAGCGGAGACATACGAACTATCAAGCTCGAGGCCAATGCGTACGAAACCAATCCGCAGTTACACCTGTCCTGCTCGTCTGACCCTTGGTATTCAGGTCAATTAACCTCGGAAAGTTCGGGTCCTTTCCCACGAGCGAGCTCGTCGGCCAACCTTTTGGCTTGACGTACGAGATTGCGGACAAGAAACTGAAGGTGCTGCCTCCCCGTCCGATGCAGGAAGTAGGTATGAGCCCCGTCCTCTTTTTACTGCCAACCCTTGACCGCGCAAAACAGAGGATACGGATGCGACGAATGAGCTGATCCACGACGGCCAATTCGTCCAACCCTTGACGTTGGAGGAGATCGAGACACTAAAGAAGTCCGGGCTGCATGCATCGGTGAGGAGAGCGTTTGACCTAGGCAAGTCGCGCATCCTTTTGACCCGGGGTTGTTGCAGGAAATCATCAAAAGGCAGATTGAGCAGCACGCGACCTACTCCCTCAAGACCGAGTACAGCAAGGAGAAGTACAGGAAGCGCAAGGAAATGAAGTTCGTCTTCGGCCGTTCTGAGTGCGTGGGGCCGCTTCCTGACTGACGTATACACCTAGGTACTCCAAGTCGTTCTCGGTCGTCGAGCCTACCATGTTCAATGTATGCGAATACTGGTTCAACAAGGACCAAAATCGGCTTCGGGATATGAGACCCGACAGCCTCGCACAAATGCTCAATCTCGCAAATGTCCGACCTGGAGGGAGGTACCTTGTGGTTGACGATGCGTCGGGGGTTGTAGTTTCTGCTGTCCTGGACCGACTTGGAGGTAAGCACACACTATACATTCTAAGACTATCTTCGCACGAACCGATTGCCTTCAGGCCATGGACGCCTGATCACAATATGCGACGTCGATTCCCCTCCCGCGTACCCGGTTATGACGCAAATGAACTTCCGCAAGGAAGTTACGAATATCATGGCCTCCTTGAACTGGGCGACGGCGGATGAGGAATACACGCCAAGTATGCATATGATCTCCCCCTTTTGACCACCTACTAATCATAAGCAGTCCTCGCTGCGACTGAGCCATCCGCCGGAAAATTCAAGTCGGATGGTCAAAAGTCCAGGCTCAACAAGAGAAAGGTCACTTCAGACCTTCTCATGCAAACTCGGGAGGAGCTCTTTGCTGGAGAGTTCGACGGGTAAAACCGCCCTCTGCATTGATATGAAGTCCCTCATGCTGACGATGGTGATAGGTTGCTCGTGGCCACCCAATACGACCCGTACTCGATATTGGAGAAACTGTTCCCGTATCTCGGCGGCTCGGCGTCCATCGTGGTACACAGCCCATACGTTCAGGTAATCTGCTACAGCCAATCTTGAGGCGACAACCTCTCACGCATATTTTAACAGGTTGTTACAAATCTCCAAAATCAGTTGCGGGATCGACCAGGATACCTAGGGCCTGCAGTGTCGGAAGGCTTCTTGCGCCGCTATCAGGTACTACCTGGGCGCACCCATCCGATGATGAACGCGTCGGGTTCAGGCGGGTTCATCTTGCACGTCATCAAAATGTACGTGTCCACACTCGAGATACGCGCTGACGAACTTACCCACCCCGCGAGATAGCTACGACGACGAGACGGCCGTGTCGGTAATGCAGCACCGCCATCGCAAGAAGGCGAAGCTTGGTAGCGAGGAGGTATCCGCGACGGCTACTCCGGATGAGCCGAAGGATGATGATGCGCAAACGGCGACGACAACCACGGTCGCGACCCCTTCGACGGCAGATGTGAAGACTGAGGACGTCGACATGCGGACATCGTAGGGCTAGGATGATGGCGATGTATGTTTGCTTGTACCACAATGTTCTCCAGCTCGAACATTGCTAGCGACCTCGTCGTAAAGGCGTCGTATCGCAACCCCGCCTCGTTCAGACTTTGGGAGGTACCCTGAGTGAAGCTCAGTGACATTCTTACTAATAAACAGAGGTGCTTTCTTCGTGTTGTGTTGCTGATGCGCCCTCATCGATGTATAGCGGATAGGTGGCCCCTATTTGTTCGGCGAGACTTGGTACGATACACCAATAATCACACACAGTGCTCTCTCCGGAGTTATGATACTGCGATAGACATTGAAGAAGGTGTAAACGAGTGCGGGGTATGTAGCTACTTGGGCAAGCGACTGTGGCGGAGGTCGGTCAGTGTGTCGTTGTGCACGCACCCAAACAGTCACCAAATACTCAATGCGAAAAGGAATTTTGCGTCTTCGAGCTACAACCAGAAGATGATTCGGGCATCTAGACCTCTCCCATCGGGCACTTGTGGCCTTCGTTGTGAGCAGACTGGAACTGATAAGCAAGTACATCGAGTGAGCATCGCAGAGGAGTAACGTTTGGAGGGACTGAAATGGCTTACATCGTAGTCGGTGTCACGTTGGGTGTCCTTGATTGTGTCGATCCGAATCGCAATACTAGCGTCGCTTTTCTGCCACGACAAAACAGGCATCAAGTTCATGAAGACCTAAGAGTCGGCATGTAGCATAGTCAATGGTTCGCTTACCCCCAAGTGGGCGGCCGGATTACAGTGGTCGGTGGGGTGCATGTTTTGGAGCGACACGGTGGAGTCGCGGGCATAGGAAGACGCGTCCCGCAAACTCTTGCGAGCGTTCAGCGTCGCCATGAGAGAGTTCGAGTAGACTAGGGAGAAAAATCGAGTCACAACGCGTTCGGGAGAAGTAAGGTGGCATGAACTCACGTCGGCCCATCAAGAAGAAGAAACAGATATAAACGAACGTGTCAGGTAGAGCAATGATGGTGATGAGAGACATGCATGCACAAATGCTGTTATGAGGGAGTGAGCGATCGAGGAGGCGACTGCTCGCGAAGATCCCCAACCTGGTTAACAACCCAGTATTGACAGAGAAGACGATCTGAGTTCAGGAGGTCATCAGCGTTGTCCCTCGACAGTGCAGATTACTCACAAGTTTGTTGATGATAAGGTTCGACCTGTGACGAAGAACGAATTAGTTGCGGAAGTAAATACTAGTAGCCCGAGCACGCTCAAAAGTACAGACTTTTGAAAACCAGTCTTCGAAATCTGAAGGATTGTGCATAGGATAGCGGCAATGCATACATCCCCTGCGGCGGCGATGGCGTTGACGGTGACAGAAAGGGCCTAAACGAAGTCAGCATTATGAGTTGGGGAATGAATAGCTTTCGGTCTACCTTCAGCTTCGTGAGATCGAGGAAGGTTTTGAAGGCCATCCTACGGGTGGAAATCAGTCTCCAAGGCTTCCTTAACCTTGCAAAGTCACCTACGCCTCGATAGAATACGCTGAGGACAGCGATATAAGCTGGCATTCCGGTTAACTATCCATAGAGTCGACTCACACATGATAATGCCTATCAAAAATGAACCTACTTAGTCAAGGAACGTTCTAAGCAACGATTAAGAGGTACGCACTGAATTCAGCAGCAATCAACAGACCCTTGGCAGTATGTGAGAACTAGTGTTTCATGACTCCTGATGTTACACGTACGACTGGGGTAACAAGCCATACTTTCTTTCCGCTCACTAGGCTAGCACATTACCAAAGTGCAACGATGCAAGTACGATAACAACGGTGCTTACGTCTGTATATACGGACTGCGTAGAAGCTATAGAATGGTCAGAACAGTGATGCACCTTCAGAGAGAGGCAACACACCATTGGACAAACAATGCGGTGAAGGCCTGGGAGGATTATATTAGTCGAGAAGGATGGAAAATTATGACACACTACTCACGTTGAAAAATACTTCGACGATGATGGTGCTACAAAAGTGATCATCAGCTGCGCGACACGACTTTTCATTCGAGACGAGCGTACGGTGAAAGCAGACCGAGGGCCGCCGGATCTCCGTAGGTTGTGACGAAGTACCAGTAGACTTTCAAGTTGGGGAAATGAACCGTGAGAAGGAAGGAAGAGCGTCGCGAGTGACAGACCGGTGTGCGATATGAGGACCTGCGCATGGGGATCGGTCAACGACCGCTTATACGGGCCAGACGTAGACAGACTAACCTGATGGACGGTGTCCGTTGCCAGCACCGCGAGTACCTGAAATGTGTATGAGGATTGAGAACGAGGGGAGTTGGAGGGTTGCTCACAAGAAGCTTCAAGTACAGTGGGTCGTGCTGATAGAGAGTGTAATAATAGTACACTTGGGACACAGAAACTACGAAACGTGGTCAGTACGGGAAGGTGCTCCGTCGACCGTACATGCTTACCCCCATAGAAGCTAGTCGTGTTCAAGCCCCCTCCCAGATTTCAACGTTGCGATATTTGTGTTGACGAGAAGAGCGACTTACACCGCGCATACAATCACTCCGATGAGGAGGGGACCCATCCTGATACGGTTTAGCATTCGATGACGTTGGTGCACAGGATAAAGACTCACGTTCCGTCGAGAGGCGCCATGCTGGACGGTCCTTGTAGTAAGACACTGTTCGTAAGGAACTCTGGAGCAGCGGGCAGGCAACGGATGATGCAGCGCGTAGTCCACCTTGCCTCCTCGTATATTTATGCGGAACACCCTGGCGCCGTACAAGGTAGTCGCTGGGTCTTTTCGCTTGATCCCAAAGGCGGCGTCGAATATCGCATCTTGGGTTTAGAAGCCGACTGAAGTGTTATGACAACGGTATCGAGCCGGAGAGCAGAGAAATACCGCCGACTCCGTGATTATCGAGACAAAATGTTTCGAAGGGAAGGCGGGTCGAAAATTCTTCTAGGGTTTAGTCTTAAGCGACAGCAGCCTGTGCCGCTCGAAGACGCGATGAACGGATATAATCTAGAAGCAATGTCAATCTATGCGTCGATCATGGCAACGTGGACGGGACGGGAGAGCCTTTGACAATCATAACCTCTTACAATTAGCGCTATGGCCCACGGAGGAGGTCCAGGAGGTACATCTGCTATTCGTCAGTCCACTAGCACGGAGGTTCTCAGCGGAAGTGAGTGGGTTTGGATTGGACAGATATGCGATATCCACTCGTACCTGTGTTATAAGGGGCGGTATTGATTCAGTTTCTGAGAGTCGCGATATATTTATGAAGGGCGCCTCGAGAGCTGTCTTGCCCGAGCGGAGCCGGCTGTTTTCAGTCGATGAATGCCCGGACCTCAACATTTCCACAGCCCAAGGATTTTACTCGCGGAGGGGGATGGGAGGTGACATGGTAAGGTCGAGAGGCGAAGGAGAGGAAGGAGACAAGCGCGGCCATCAGCAACTCATTCATGACGAATCCAGTTTTCGGCTCCCATGGATCTCGACGCTGAGTGAAGCCATTGGCGCCCTCTCGCGGCGTTATGAAGACCTGCGATCGACGACGGCCGCCTTGGAGCTTGGCTGGACCTTCCAATAAATATCCTACCCAGTATTTTCTCCGTTATTTCTCCGTTGGCATCATCGCTGGCGGACCTCTTCACATGGGGTAATTGCAATAATTGGAGGTACAAGAAGCAGGGATGTAGATTTTCCGTCGGAATGGAAGAAATGAATCAACGCGGGCACCGTGCAGTTGACAGGGAAGTGGACTGTTTAACAGAATATGCGACAAATAACGTTAATACATTATGGGAAGCGTCAGCTCAAACATCATTCAACTACTCACAAAAACGCAATCTTACGTGAGGTCAATGTCATCCCTCTCATCATAGGTCGCGATCGTCCTCCTCCGCTTCGCCAGCGGGCCATTGTCAAGTCTCAAGGATGTTGGAAACACAGCGATCGACGTTGTGCCTTCACCCTGTGTTTGCACACCATGTTGCCAGTTTTCCCGCACCGTGTCGGCCGTAGACAGTTTCCAGAATTGACTAAAGGATGCCGCAGCCGCGACGACATTGCGACCACCAAGTGGGTGTGGCGTCGGGGTGGCGCTGAAGCCCTCGTAGGGGGAACTAGAAGCGATCTCCGACTGGACACAACCTTGAAGAAGAGCGGAAACGTCCCCATATTGCGGCCCTAGGATGATATGGAACGGCGGGATTGGGGCTGATGGACTTGTGCATGTCGAGGCCTTGCTTCTGGTGTTTGACCCACAGCGCTGGCGCAACGATTTCTGGTAGCTTCGTGACCTATGTATGTGCGCGCGACAACGTCAACATTGAGACCCCGCCACACCACGTGAAACACTCCTACCTTCAGCTCTTGTAGAGTGGTGCGAATGGTACTGTACATCGCAACCGCGCGAGCAGACGACTGGAGGAACTTCTCGGCGTATCCTCGTTTTACCGCTCCGAGGTAAGTATTGTCATTCGTTACTTTCTGCCCCATCGGACGTCAAGAACTTGTGGACCGCGGGACAAATATCGCACGAGCACTGCGAATTGCATGAGAACCACAGCGTCGAACGGTGGAATGGCACGGGGAGGGTGGAGGAAAAAACGCGGAAAGAAACTCCATTGAAGCGTCGGACGCAATCCGCGTTAGGCACGGCAGCCATGAGCGCATGCAATAATATATCACGTGATCACTCGAAGACAACTTTCAACAAAGTCCGGCCTTCTCTTGGATTCAACATACGACCTATGACGTCCTCGTCCCGACATTTCACACCTCCGAGACAACATATATAAAAATGTGAGACTAGCACAATACATGAATACGAGCAACATTACTCCAACGACGACTTACAATAGTATGAACAACGCTCAGGCTGCGCCTTAGTACACTAGCTTACTAGAAACGTCATTCTACAGTAGGGATACGTGCCAATGGAGAAGACACGGGTCATAATATGGTAAGTAAACCCAATAGTACGGGTACATCAAGTGAGATCAATGACGTCTTTCTCGTCGTACGCAGTCTTCCTACGCTTGGCCGGAGGTGCCACAGCGTTCGAAGGACCTGCCGTCGCGCTTGTTGAGGTCTGAATGCCTCCGAGTGCGGATGTTGCAGGGTGCGGCTGTGCGACGTTCGACGCAGAGCTGTGTGGTCGTTTGTTCGCGTTCAGTACTGGAGGCGTCCCCGTAGCAGCAGCACCTAGAGGGGCGCCATGCGCAACTGCGCCCGAGGGACCCGCGAGTGCATCAGCAAAATGTCATATACTTGTAGGACTACTTAGGCTACTTGGCCAAGTAGTCCAAGTTGTCTAAGTAGTCCAAGTTGTCTAAGTTTTTTGAACTTGGCCAAGTTAGGTGGGTCTACTTGGCTGAAGTCTAGCAACTTGACCAAGTTGATTCTAAGTACAGTAGTATATGTGAGTAAATACTAAGCCAGTATTTTTTCAAGTATATATATGAGTAGATACTAAGCTAGTATGATTCACACTTCATGTCAAAAATGCGGAAAAAAAAAACCAATCCAATGGCCTCACTCAGAATTGAACCCTTAACCTCCAACCCGGCCTACACAGCATTCTTCTAAATGCATGCCTTTGACCACTACACCACAAAGCCTTATATATATCTGGACTATAATTATAATATATCCTATCTTTTGTTGGACTTAAGGAAAAAGTACTAACACTATGTCTGTTTTACAAACATGTTTGGGCTCAATACTTGTATGACTGATGTGGCACATATATTAACAGCTTATATAGGATGTGGGCCTTCTATAAGTACAGCAGTAGCACTATAATAGGACTATGTAAGAGTATAATAGTGTAGTAGCTCTATGTTAGTAATAGCTAGTACTATTAAGTACTACTGACAAAAGCCCTTTTGATAATAGTGATAAAGTATATATAAGTAGTGCTTAATTAGCAATAGTTTTTAGAGTAGTACATATTATTGTACATTGGCAAAGGCTGTTTTTCCTAATGCATTTTATTCGAGTAGTAGGCAATAAATCTATATTTCATAGACTTAGACATACTGATACTTTATACACTTTTACAACCTTGTATATAAATAAGAATGCTAACCATCATTCTCATGAAATAGCTTTTTATAATCTATCCTAGTTTAAGTAACTACTCAAGTACACTACTCAAGTCAGCCAAGTGTCTTCAAGTAGATGTATCTGTGTTACAAACGTCTACCCAGTCGCTCTGCATATCTTACGCACCACTTAGGACACCAACAATGAGGGCAACGACAGGGAACACCTAGCCCTCCTGTTGCTCTGGTTCACAGCAGAACGTGGTAACACGTCGTGAGTACGTGTCATAGTCTTACCAATCATGACACGTAGATCGACACGTAGAAACACGTCACGACACGTAAGGACACGTCCACTGCACCGCCCTTAGTATGTACTAGTAGTTTCCATCGCAGCCCGCGCAGCTGACACGTCAGTCTGCGCAGTTCCACGTAGACACATTCCCAGTAGTATATAAGGAGGTGACCTCTCAGCTGAGGCCCCCTAGTTTTCAGTCTCTTGTGTATACACCATAGTCTCTCATCACCAATCTATAGTATATTGCTAGTTGCAATATACTCTTATACACTACGTCTCCTAGAGCATCCTTGCTCTAGTATCCAGCTACTTGCCTCGTAAGTCGTTGGACTCAACTAGGAGCTACAGTACTAAGTTGTACTTAGCTCGGGACGTAACACTAGACTGAAAACTCTACACCCCACCTATCCAGGTGTAGGGAACCCACAACCACCTCGCAAGTAGCGACACAGCATTGGACAAGTGTCCAAGGGAAAGCAAGATGGAAACGTTTAGGACGACCAAGAGCAGACCAGTCACGGCCGAATCAAACCCTCGGGTGACTAATATTTACTTGGACGAACCAAGTACAAGCTCCAAGGTGCCAGAAGAGACTAGGAAAGTCCGTTTACCGCACTGGAAGATTAAGTGGACCCGCAGCAAAGGCGAAGAACCGCCTCCGGTACCACCCAAGAACCCCATCAAGTTTCGGGACCTCGCAAGGTTTCCTCCAGTAGTCGACCGCTCCAGGACGGAACCCCCGGTCATTCCTACCACAAGTAAAGGCAAGGAAAGGGAAGTTACAACACAGTATATAGGAAGGGAAAGGTTTCCTATCCTCGAGATCCCCAGTACCCTCGGATTTGCAGAAACTCCGGTCGGAACGGCTTTTAGAATCGAAAGCAGTATTCCGCCACGTCCAGGAAATCCCACTCCAGGGATAACCCCAGCAACAGCACTACCAGAATCCAGGGCATACGTCCTTCCACCACCAATCGAGAATATTAGCTCCACATCCTCGATCCACCAGTTCACACCACAAGAGTGGGAATTCCTCAGTCAAGGAAGTTTAGGATCATCTATTCTAGCAAGAGCCGAGGAAAGGAATAGCGACATCATCGTTAACGCGGAAGACTTCGTTCGCCTTGCACTAGATAACATCGTACTCCTTCAACTCCACGACTCTTTACTACCTGAATACCGACTCGGGACTCTCACAAAAGTCCACGACAACTTGTGGGAGATACACTGTACCCTCAAGAAGTGGGTCAAGAGAAGACCTCGAAGTTATACCACCAGGAATCATCCACTCTCCGAATTTATCACAAACCAGATTCGAGCCCTTGAAAATCACCTCTATAGCCCAGCAGTCCTCATATCCACTAGGACTGGGGAGGACTTGGCCTTCCTCCAAGACCTCTACACGCTAAAGAAGCGCTTCAAGGACTTCCGCCGTGAACGAAACATATGAGTACATCTGTACCCACTTGTCACGGCCTACAGCACGCATTCGATAATACTAGGAAGAGGGACGTACACAAGGAACCAGGATCAGACGCCAAGTGGACGTTTTGCACAAGTCGACTGTGCATCGAAAGATATCAGAAGATCTTTCCAGCTAACACCCGTACTAAGTACGGTACCATATACTTCAAGCCCACAGCAACCCAGGAAGCAGAGATCAAGAATACCCACCCTCCGAAGGGCGGAAGAGCATACCCCACTCCTCACCCAGAAAACCAGACACCCAGCAGCAGTCTAAGAGTTACTGCTAGGCTTACCTCGTTACAACTCTCGGTAAATCCTCTATCACCAGTAGACCCAGTTCCAGAAGCTGAAGAAGGCACAACCTCAGAATCCGAAACAACCATCTCAGTGCCAAGGATTCCATCCCGTAGGTTGGTGTCCCCAGCTTCAGAAACCACCAAAGACACTCAAGAGCGCGCTCCAAGCCCTACTATGGCATCCGAAGAAGCTCAAAGACTTTGGGCTGAATACAAGTATAATGTTTGGATGCACAAGGTCGTCAGAAGAGTGGACCCCGACAAGGAGACAATATCCCATAGAATCGAAGTCGAGGAAGAGGAACTCGACTTACTCCTGGAAAACACCGACAGAGCACCACTCACTCCTGACGACAAGAGCGTTCTGGCAAAACAGATCCAAGACACATGGAAGATCTACCCAGTCCAAAATCCCTCCAATCCCACCATGGACCAATTTATCTATAACTCTGATGGGAACGAAGACCTCACTCCTGCGGAAAGTGCTAGTGCTGCATTCCAAGCTGCTGTTCCTCAACCCCCCTACGAGGGAGGACAAGGATATAGCTATACACCAGGGAGTGGAATTAGCACTGGCATATTTCAAACAGGGTCTGCCCGAAGGGCTATTCCAAGTTGGGGTGTCGGGGGAGATCGCACAGATCCTGCTGGTACATACCCTGTGGGCACTGGATCTAGTGCTACAGCCAGAGGAAAGCAGTCAGCACAAACAGGCAGGGATCCAAAGGATTTGGGTGGATCCGAACAACCCCCGGAACGACCACAGGATCCAGACAATCCCCCACCCAGACCACCCGGACGGCCAGGTGATCCAAGGGGACCAGGAGGACCAGGAGGAGGGGGACCAGGCGGACCTGGAGGAGGAGGCCCTGGGGGACCTGGAGGGTTCCCCGGAATGGGACAACAAATGGGAGGACTTCCTTTACCCAAGAGAAAAGGAAAGGCACACCCCCCAGAGATCTTCGCAGGAGACCGAGACAAGTCAGAAAAATTCCTGGAAGATCTGTTCCTCTTCTTCTCAGCAGATCCAAGGTTCACTGATGATCAATCCAAGATCTCTACCGCACTCTCATTCATCGGAGGAGACAACGTCAATTATTGGAGAACGGCAATGGCTAGAAAAGCGGAACACAATTTGGCAACCACCGGAACTTTCGGGAGTTGGGAAGCATGGAAGAACGACTTCAGAAACAGCTTCGCCCCCACCAACGAACCGGAGAAGGCAGTCCGAGCCTTGGAAGACCTCACGCTTGGAGAAACCATCCACGAATTCAATGCCAAATTCAATGCCCTTATTACCAAAAGCCGTATCCAAGATTCGATGGCTAGACTCACTTACTATCGAGACGCCCTACCGCTGTGGCTCCGAGACAAGTGTGCCACATCCATACCAATCCCTCGTACACTAGAGGATTGGATCGGATGTGCCACTGACATCTACAAAGCACAACAAATCAATCGAGAACTCAGTGCCAAGCGCCGCGGTAGGGTAAGAACAGTTCAACGCACACCTCGAAAGGTGCGCAAGGCAGAACTAAACCCATCAACCAAGAAAGAGGACAATACGTCGGAGGACATCAACCGAATGACCATGGAAGAACAAAACAAACACTTCGAAGCGAAGCTTTGTTTCACCTGCCACAAACCAGGTCACATCGCAGCTGAATGTCCTCAACGACAGAATAAACCATTCCATAAACGGAAGAAGCGATGCTTCACTCCCCGAGTCCGAAGGATACAAGAAGGAACAGATGAAGAAGGGGATGACTCGGACGCATCGAGCTTCAAAGAATCCGATAAAGATGAATCAGAACAAGAAGTACAAGTCAATGCCCTTCACACGGACTTCGAAGATATGGATTTTTAGACCGGCAAACAGAAGCAACACCTGCTTTGCCTAGAGACTATTCCCTCCATATATCACTAGTATCAAATACACAGCGACGTAAACACGCGCTACTCATACCAGGATACGTACAAGTGGGAAAACAAGTCGTTGCAGTCAGAAGTCTATTCGACACTGGAGCTGATGCGGTAATCATCAACAAGAAAATTGTCAACCGGTATAATTTGCCAATGGTACAGTTGCCAACCGCTCTCACCTTACGAAATGCTGATAATAGCATCAATCAACAAGGCTCCATCACTCACCGTATCGAAGGAAATTTCGTCATCAACAAATCCAAATTACCTACACGATGGTACGTTGCTGATCTCGGTGATGATGATGTTATTCTAGGCATGCCGTGGATCCGCAAATATCAACCAACCGTCAATTGGACAACAGGGCTAATCAAGTTCAGCAACAGGATTATCAAAGAACAACGACGGGTTCAGAAGTACCAAGCCACCCATAATCCCCCAAAAGGTTCGCTATGGGGATTACCACCTTCTGAAACCCTCAAACATTTAGTCCTATCCTACATGGAGACCCAACAAGACATCATTGAGGAAGAGCCAGTTACGGCGAAGCTGTCACGAATACTATCTCAATTAATCCAGGACTCCACCTGGGCACGAAGGATTAATAAGTCTATGGAAATCGCAATCGCAGCTAACCAAGGGAAAAAAGAAAAGACCTTGGAAGAGCTACTACCTGATTATGCTCTAAGCACTCGAAAAGTATGTGAGAAGAAAGCATCCGAGAGATTTCCACCATCACGACCGTGGGACCATGCAATCAATATCGACAAAGATGTAGATATAAGGCAACAACGAATAAGAGGGAAAATCTATCCACTCTCTCTAACTGAACAGGATGAGTTACAGAAATTCCTGGATGAAAACCTGGCAAAAGGATTCATCAGGAAATCTGACTCCCCTATCGCATCACCATTCTTCTTCGTTACTAAGAAGGATGGCAGTCTAAGACCCGTACAAGACTATCGAGCCCTAAATGCGATAACCGTCAAAAATGCATACCCCTTACCACTCATTGATGGCTTATTCGAGAAAGTACAAGACACCATTATATTCACCAAGTTCGACATTCGTGCTGGTTACAACAATATCCGAATCAAGAAGGGTGACGAATGGAAGGCAGCGTTCAACACCCCAAAAGGGTTATACGAACCCTTAGTCATGTTCTTCGGGTTATGTAATGCACCAGCCACGTTCCAGACCATGATGGATCACATTTTCGAAGATATGCTTAGGGAAGGTTGGTTAGTCATCTACATGGATGACATACTCATCGTCTCGAACAACGTCGAAACACACCGAATCCGCACGAAGCGTGTCTTACAAAGACTCCAAGATCACGACCTCTACCTGAAACCAGAAAAATGCATATTCGAAACCGATGAAGTTGAGTTCCTCGGCATGATCCTCAAACCCGGCAGGATCCTAATGGATCCAGTAAAACTCAAAGCCATACACGAATGGCAATCGCCGACAACCGTCAAACAAGTGCAAGCATTCCTAGGCTTTGGCAACTTCTACCGAAAGTTTATCCAAAGTTATAGCTCTATTGTCCGTCCATTAACAGAACTCACTAAAAAGGACCGAAAGTTCGAATGGACCAAGGAATGCGAAGACGCCTTCCAAGAACTCAAGAGCCGTTTCACAAAGGAACCGATCCTACACTTACCACGACCCACGGAACCTTTCCAGGTCGAATGCGATGCTTCCAAAGTAGCCACGGGAGCAGTTCTACGGCAAAAAGGACCGGACGGCATATGGCATCCATGTGCCTTCCTCTCCAAATCCTTCACAGAACCCGAAAGAAACTACCAGATCTATGATCACGAACTTCTAGCCGTGGTCCGCGCCTTTGAAGCATGGCGACACCTATTACAAGGATCACCGCATCCGGTCGAAGTGATTACCGATCATAAGAACCTTACATATTTCAAAACTGCCCAGAAACTTAATCGCCGACAAGCCCGATGGCATATTTTCCTCAACACCTTTAATTTCATCCTTACACATAATCCCGGAAACACCCTTGTACAAGCCGATGCACTGTCCAGGAGGTCAGACCATGAGGGGGGGGAGAACGACAACAAGGATGTTATACTATTAAAAGACGAATTATTCGTAAAAGCCACAAATACCGAACTTCAGGAACTAATTCGCAGCAGTAAGGCAAGACACCCGGGACAAATCCCGATCGATAGCAACGAAGCAACAGTCGTACAACACCCGATGACATGCCGCAGCAAGGCACAGCCTTCGCAGAAGACTTCTACCGGCAAGGAGACGGGCGTCATAACACATCCGCCAATTGGTAAACCCGAGGATTGGACCACGGACAACGGTCTTCTCCTCTACCAGAACAAGGTTTACATCCCACCGGATGACAATATCCGGCGTGAAGTAGTCCGATTACATCATAAACCGGTCCACATGGCGCATCCAGGCGTCCAGAAGACTAAAGAACTGGTTCGAAGGGACTACTTCTGGGAAGGCATGGACAAATTTATCCAAGAATACGTGCGGGGATGCACAGTTTGTCAGACAACGAAGGTTCGGACACATCCGACAAAACCTTCGTTGATGCCTATCCCACATAGCGGTGACACTAGGCCATTTAGAGTCATTACAATGGACTACATCACCGACTTACCACCGACAAAGGAAGGCTTCGATGCTATTCAGGTAGTCGTTGATCATGACGTCACCAAGATGGCTGTCATGTCCCCATGCACAAAGACAATAATGGCAGAAGGGGCCGCTCAACTATTGTGGAAAGACGTCTTTAGCCGCTTCGGACTCCCAGACAAGATCATCTCAGATCGAGGACCGCAGTTTGCCGCCAAGGCATTCCAAGAACTGCACCAAGCGCTGGAAATCACCACGTCACTGAGCACCGCATACCACCCACAAACGGATGGACAAACGGAACGAGTCAACCAGAAAATAGATCTGGATCTCCGGATCTATTGTGCCAATGCACCGGAAAGATGGGCCGAATTCCTGCCATCCTTCGAATTCGCACACAACCAACGAACCCATTCATCAACTGGCAAATCCCCGTTCGAACTGCTATACGGCTTCCAACTGGAAGGAATAGGCACAGTTCGGACCGCAGTAAAACACCCGACCATGGAAGAACGCCTACAGGAATTGCAGCATTGCAGAGACAATACCATCGCTTCTCACGAGAAAGCTGCCGCAGCAATGATGAAACATAGGATGGGCAAACCTGTGAACTTCCAGAAAGGTGATGAAGTACTTCTCGAGTCAACCAACCTAAAGCTTCCGTACCCATATAGGAAACTTGCACCAAAACGAGAAGGTCCGTTCACCATTTCGGAAGTAATGGGCCCAGTCACATACAAGTTAAACCTTCCAGCCAAATGGAAGATTCATCCCGTGTTCCATGCAGCGCTACTAACGCCATATCGAACCACTAAGGAGCACAGACCGGACCTCCCTAGGCCACCACCGGACCTAGTAGAGGGAGAACTCGAGCATGAGGTTGAAGCGATCCTGAACCACCGCCTTACGGGCCGAGGCAAGAAGAAGACTCGGCAGTATCTGGTATCGTGGAAAGGATGGGAGTCCTACGAGAACTCCTGGGAACCAGAGAAAAACCTCAAAAATGCTCCAGATATCCTAAATCCCTATAAAAGACGACACAAGTTGAGGGCAGTACAGTCAGAGCAATGTTCGCATATGCCGCTCTCTTCGCCATCGTCCTCTTCCTCACCCACCTCGTCATCTGCATCGTCGTCACCCTCCTCATCCGCGACCTCACCCACCACGTCCTCGAGCGCACCCTCCACGAGCGCGATGCCACCCGCCGCGACAACAACACCCGCGACACCGCCAAAGGCTGGGGTGACTGGCGCCAATGAGTCGTAAGGACTCATTCCTTCTTTTGCTCTTCTTTTCCCTTTTACATAACCATACTAATATACTTTATTAACAGTTCTCGAATTCATCTTCTGGTTGGGAGCGCTCTGGGCGCTCCAAGGAGTTAGTCTCGGACTAGTGGTTTTTGTAGTCTACCACTGTATTCTCGTCGCGGAGCACGCCGTCTCCTACCGGGATGACCACGGCCACGTCCAGGCCGGAGCCGGACCGGACACCCCGCGGACAGCTATCGTCGAGCTGCCCGAAATCGAAATCGACAGCCTCGGCTTCCCGCGCCACCGCACGCCGCCGCCAAGGCCTTCGCCGACCCCGTCCAACCCCCGGCAACTCGCCATGCCATGGGTCGGCCTCGACGGAGATAATGGGAGGATGCCGGAGGACTCAGAGGACGAGTCGCTCTGGGAATCGTTTTAGAAGACCGCCCCGAACATTTTTCTTTTCAAATGTAATTGTGTTCGTCACTCGGAACTGGCCGCAGGCTGCGACCACCGCCTCAATCCCTCTAAGAAGCGACTGTGAACTACGCCGCAGTCAACATAAGAATTAAATAATGAAAGTATCAAACCATTGAAACAAGATATAAGCACACGCCCCCAGTTAATATCTCCAACACCATGTCGCTCACCAACATCTTTCACTTGGTCGTTCACATATGGCCATCAGTAACCCTTTTTGCTTATGATAGCCTTGGACACAGGCAAGTCAACTAAGCGTCAACAGGACCCAGTTAACCACACCACTTATCAAGCCGGATTACAGACATGAAATCTCCTTTACGGATGATGAAGAAGACAACGTCCTCGTCTTTGAGGACTTGGAGGACAACTACCCGCCATGGTTCCAACAATGGATAAGGGTAGCACTTAGGATTAATTATCCGGAAGCATACGCCAGATACATATGCACTGGACGGTTCCTACCTTACCATATCCAGTCAATCCTAGTACGACCAGCACGGCCTCCGCTGCGCCGCATTCGTGACTAGGTAGACGATGCATTCCGCAGTCGAAAACACGTACGCACATACGTAGCTCACCACATACAGCCCCGACACGTATATACCTATGTATCAACACGTCGCCGCAGTCCCTGATGAAAATAGTATATAAGACCAGGCGAAGTATGGAAAGACAGCAGTGTTCCTCACTCCGTCTTCACCAGTCTTCAACATTCGGTACTCAGTCCTTTACCCCATCACCGTCCTCTTACTATGCCTCGCCACACCAATAGTTCTGGAGGAGTGGTTCGACGAAACCCCCAGCGATTGGTGGGACGGACCAATCCTTATTCCACCAACCACATCCCTGCTCCCCCCAGGTTCATCAAGCAGCAACTTCCAGTCAGCTACGACCACCTCCCAAGGGGGGACGTCTCGGCCTTCCCTGACGGATGCCTGTCTGACAGGATTGGTTGGGTAATCATCCACGCAGACCTACACGATCATGTAGAAATGCGTACTCGCCACATCCCAAACGTGGACACCCTCATCAGCATTTACAACGCGTTTCAACGCATCGGACTGTTCTACACCAGAGTAGCCAAGTTCGCCATCAATGCCGGCGCCCCTCGTGGCAAGAAGGACAAAGCACTCCTCGTCGCGAAAGCAGCTCAAGATGCTTGTGTGGAAGGAGCAGAGCAGACGATGAAACTCCCCACTACAGCTGAGATGGCCAGAGCCCTCTCAGACCTCCTTCCTACCTGCACTCAGCATCGTCGCTCGACCACCATCCTGAAGGAGGACATCCCCATTCACCTCACAGGACCTCCCATCGACATAGAGGGAAATGTCTCCGCCGGGCTTTCGTCAGTCACTCTCAACGACGATGAAGCACCAGACGAACCCCTTCCCCTCGAGGACTCCCCTATCGATGACTCCAACAAGGAGAATATCCCTCCAGTGGATATGCCCTACCAAGTCCCTCCGCCCACACCGGAAAGTCAGTTGCCGGATGTGGACCTACAGGATGTCGAGATAGAAAGGGCAACCAGTGAGGATTTAGATTGGTACCAAGAAGGATGGAATCGGTTTCTAACCCTTGCACTAGACCAAGACCCTAGCGAGGATATGGACATCGCCACGAACACCGACTCGGCAGAAATGCCTCCCTTGGAGCCAATCACTCCCAGCCCCGAGCCAGAAGCGTTGACCGACTTCAAGGCCTTTCTGCTTGAGCTCCCTCCTGAGCTCACAGCATTCCTCGTCAGTAACCACAACATACGAGGACCTACCACCCCAGGCAGCACCATTATGCACGTCAAAGCCCCCTGGAGGCTCCTCATCCTGAGGTCACACCCATGGACGACCACTGTCATCTCTCACACCGGGTTCCACCCTATCTTTACCATCGAGATCTTCAAGTCGAAGATCCAGTTCGCCCTCTACCTGCGCAACACACGAGCCTCACCGGACCTCATCGAACACCTCACTCTTTTACTCGAGGACATCACCTGTCGCTGGGCGAACCCCGCTACCTCCGCATACCAAGGAACCCCTCACCGGTACCACGACCATTACCGCAACCTCACCGGGGAAACACCGTCCGCTGCTACAAGTGACTTGTCACTCCATGAGTGGAACACGTTTACCAATGTCATCGCCTACCAGCTCACTCGATACATTGGATGGTTCAGCCGGAACTTGGTCGCTACTGACGCGGTTACCTCCGTCCCCCACGACGTCTATGTCTTCCACACCATGGGAGGACTCTTAGACCAGGCAGACCCATCGGCTTGGTCTGGTAACCGAATATTTGGAGGACCCCAGTGGGCCTACCGTCTTCTCCTCGCCATTCACGGAGAATGGGTCGTTTTCTGTTTCGACAGCAAAATCTACGATGCCATGCAAATTGACGGACCCATCTTCACTGACCTCGTCAATACCACAACTAGTCCCCTCAGAAACCACCGTCGCGACAACATTCAACGATTCAACGCCTTCTACCAGACACACAAAGATGAACCCCAAATCCTAGCGTTCAAGGAAGCGTTTGAGCGGTTTCAACGGAACATATCCATTCGAGACGAATTGGTAAGGGAAAGGGGGGGTGATGTTACAAACGTCTACCCAGTCGCTCTGCATATCTTACGCACCACTTAGGACACCAACAATGAGGGCAACGACAGGGAACACCTAGCCCTCCTGTTGCTCTGGTTCACAGCAGAACGTGGTAACACGTCGTGAGTACGTGTCATAGTCTTACCAATCATGACACGTAGATCGACATGTAGAAACACGTCACGACACGTAAGGACACGTCCACTGCACCGCCCTTAGTATGTACTAGTAGTTTCCATCGCAGCCCGCGCAGCTGACACGTCAGTCTGCACAGTTCCACGTAGACACATTCCCAGTAGTATATAAGGAGGTGACCTCTCAGCTGAGGCCCCCCAGTTTTCAGTCTCTTGTGTATACACCGTAGTCTCTCATCACCAATCTATAGTATATTGCTAGTTGCAATATACTCTTATACACTATGTCTCCTAGAGCATCCTTGCTCTAGTATCCAGCTACTTGCCTCGTAAGTCGTTGGACTCAACTAGGAGCTACAGTACTAAGTTGTACTTAGCTCGGGACGTAACAATCTGGGCCAAGTAGGCCAAGTATATATACTTAGGCCCAAGTAGGCAAACTTAGGCCCAAGTAGGTAAACTTAGAAATAAGTAGAGGTCTAAGTATTTGACATTTTGCTGATGTGGCTGCGCAGCTGCAGCTTGAACTTGAACTGGAACACCACTGGCAACCGGAGGCACGTTGCTGGGACCTGCCAGGGCCGGGGCATTCACAAACGGACAACCGAGTAGCAGCGCCGAGATCTTCGCGTGATCAGGACCAAGCACTGTCTTCACCACCGCAGGGTCGGCACTGATGCTTTTGATCATTTGCAGGCCCTTCTTCTGGTGTTCCACCCACCGCGCGGGGCCGATGAGGTCTTTGGACTTTGTAACCTTTGGGTTGTGCTATCAGTTTTCCACGTCAATGTGCAATCATCCCAGCGCCACATACCGCCAAGCCTTGAGGTGTGGTGCGGACCGTCGTATAAGTCGCCAACATTCGGGCATGTAGGCTGAGGAACTGCTCGACATGGCGCTGCTTTGGGGCCCCGATCCTGCTCCACTCCCTGCGCTCATTGGCCTCCAACGTCAGGAACCTGCGGACGGCAGGGCACACGTCGCAGTTGCACGTCCATCTGGTGAGGGCTTGCAGGTGTTTGCTCACTGTATCAGGGGGACGTGGGCCAAGAACCTTCTCTGTGTAGTAGAGCATGGTCGTGCGGAAGAGCGGCACAAATGTAGGAGAAGAAAGCGGTTGCTGTCACTTCACAAGGAGGGCACTGAGATCGGGGAGGAGCGGGGCAAGCTGGTTCTTGATGTATTCCGCATCCAGTCTGGCGGGGTGAAGGAGGTGCTTTGTGACAATGGCGCATGCCTCCGGGAGACGGAGAGTAAGACAATGTTTGAGGACAGAGATAGCGGGCTTGGTGGACTGGCCGCCGTAGTAAGATGAACTATAGGCCGTCAGGTTCACAATCGATGCCCATTTCTTGAGAAAACGCAAGAGGACAGGCTGCACTTTGGTCTCCGAAGGATCAAGGAGAGCACGTTTTGCGTGCACCTCGTCCATGATTGCACGGAGCTGCATGTCTTGAAGGTTCAATGCTTCGAGCTTTGGAACAATCCTGGTAATGGAAGACGAGACGCATTTAGAGTGATGAATCCGCTGCAATATGCAAACTTACCCAGTGAGGAAGAGGTCAGGCTGGCCGCATGCCGTGGCGGCCTGTATCATCCCCACTACGCCCGCCTGAGAGATGTTCAGAGGATTAGCAAGAGTGGCCTTGAGATGCAAAGCAAGAGCCTTCTCGGCCAAGTCACTTAAACCAGCAATGGGACGGGAGCGGGCGGCAGCCGATACATAGGCGATGAGTGGCAGAATGACCTCCTTCACACAAAGCTGTATCACATTCTCCTGGAGACCATCAAAGGTGAGCAACTTCGGGATGGTCAAAGTGAACAGGTCTTCGCAGTTGACATTCAGGCATGCTTGTGCATACTCTTGGGCCCGTTTCAGCTCTTCAAGTATTCCCGCCGGCCTGTGGTAAACAGAGGGTGCCAATGGCCGCTGAACTTTGTAGAAGTCCACCATAGACATCGCGACGCTGAGGACATCCTTTACCATCCTTGCACGGATTTCTGTCGGGATGGCCTCAGTGTTGTGAAGATCGACTGCCCAGCCTTTCAAGGTGAGTGAATTTGGGGACTGCTTGGCTAGGGGAAGAACACTAAAGCGTACATCAGTATAAGATTGGCTACATTATGATAGAATGCCACAGGAGCGATCCTCACCTCTTTTCAAGGAATTCAATGTCTTTGTGTTTGAGGACAAGCGCGATCAAGGGTCCCGAGCTATCGTACATCGTCTCTTTCAGCTCGGCAAATCTTGTCACTCGCTGCGTCGTAATCCATGGTATTGCAGAGGTGGCGAGCCCTTCGAACTGCTGATGCTCTACCCAATCCTGGAAGTTGTCAAGGAATTGGATCACGCAGACATTCGAACTCTCCACACGAATCGCACGCTCCAAGCTATTAGAATATTAAAGATTAAATCTGCGGAGCAACTGAAATCAGAGGTTAACTCACGAAGACTGTACCCGCATAAAGCCAAATGTCTCGATGACCTCATATATGTGATCGTCCTTGAGCACCGTGACAGAAGCGTGGCATGTCCGGACTGCTCTAGACCACAGCTCAACATCTCCCCACTGTAGCACTGCACGACAAACACTTGAGACAGCATCGACGGTGCGGCCGGAATATCGGGAGATAATGATGTCCACGAGTTCGAGCTCTTCTTGCGTAGGGCAAGCACCAGTGGAAGCGCGAACTTTTTCGCATGCATACTCCAGGCCTCGGCCTCCGTGAATGATGTCAAAATGAGCAAATGGGGGCCAGATGATGAGGACCGTCCTCCTATAGACTGTGAGCATGATCAGTACAGGAGCCTGAGTAAACTCGGCTTGAGGACTTACAGCGCTCTAGGGATCCGGCATACTGTTTAAACGCAGAGAGAGATGAGGCTGTTGTTGCAAAGCAAAAGTACAGGAACAAAACTCACGTTGCCCATGTATCCTTCATAAGATTGGTCATCATGGTGACCAGCCGTTATCTCCTCTGCGACCTCCTGGGGGATGACATCGATCTCAACATCACAGTCAAACATCTCACGGATGAGCTTGCCATCCATGTCGACAAGGTGCTCAATCTCGACATTGGTCGCTTCCACTTCCTCCATCTCAACGTATGCATCATCATCTTCATCCTCGTCATCATACCAACTACCCCATCCACCACGTCACCTTCCATATCCCCTATAGCCACAGCCTGAGTCCACTGCAGAGCCACGTTGAGTGCAGATGAGGTTTGCTAAGCCGAAATGGAAGCCAAGAGATCGCCCGATGGTATCGAGCAGGGCGACTAGATGCGCATCAGAGCCCTTGAGCGCGCTGCCGTTCACGTTCGCCTGCGAGTACTTGTGGTCGAGCAGATAAATTATCTTGTCTGGTGTGTCGTAGTCGTCCTTTGCCCATGATGCGAGGACTTGACGAAGACGAATGGCAGTGCCGCTGGCCTTTGAAGCAACCGGGCGGAGGGAGTTTGTCGTGTGGATGACATTGAAGGAGAGGGCAAGCCGATATCCACTAGTGATAGGTTTCACCTCATGCTCGACATCGGTGTACCATGCGAGAACAGTTGTCTCGGTTTGGCTGTGCGCACTGTGCTCATAGGTCTCCAAGAACCCCCCATGTGAGACATGGACCGCGCCGCCAGTGAACTTGGACGGCAGCACAACCACAATCGTGGCAAACATACCGTCGACTTTCTCAGTGCTGCAATTACTTCAGCAACACGCCCGTTGCAAAGATAGGGTGAGAACTTACTCGACATGGGGAAGGAAGCTATATTTGGATTGTCAGCAAGTTGCACAATGGAATGAAAGACATGGACATACTGGGAACCAGTCTCATAGAGGAGTAACTTGTAGAGCTCGCATTGCGGCTTACTTGCATCAAAGTTGACACCCAGCACCTGACAGACATCCCAAACGATACCCTCAAGAAATGGTTTCCACGCTACATTAGCGAAGTTGACCTGACGGAGAAAACCGGGAGATTACATGAGGACCAACTGAACATGAGAAGACTTGCAAGGAAAATACCTTGTGTCCATCAATTTCCCATGTGTCGCGCACAGTCTTGTCAATGACGGTTTGGTCAGCCATTCCGAACGGAGCTTGTTCTGCGCACGCCTTGATGGCTGCAGCATCCCTCAAGCTGAGAGGCAAGCCCACAGTGCCAAGCCCCTCGATATCGAGGACGGGATTAGGAGCCGTGGGGTACGTCCGGCTAAAGGAAATTGCACCAGTAAACTCTAAGCCGCCTTCGAAAATGTCACTGAGCTCTTCCTAAGGATTTCTGCGCTGAGCAAACGGAGACGAAAGAGACACTGCCATGACTCACGCGTATGTTGATCTCCTCCTCCTCCTCCTCCTCCTCCTCCTCCTCCTCCTCCTCCTCCTCCTCCTCCTCCTCCTCCTCCTCCTCTTCATCGTTATCTTCCGTCCCCTCCTCATATTTCTGCCTATGGCCATCGAGGCTCCCGCCATTGCCAACATTCACAACCCCGTGCCCTTCCGCTGCAATCCCGGCGCCTTGAACGATGTCAACGATGGACATTGACCTCAGGCTGCACCAACGGAACCAGTTGCAAAACTTACTGCTGGTACTAGTAGTGTTGCTTCCCACAGGGTTGGGTAAATTTGGCATTTGTGGGTCCACGTCGCTTGGTGTGGAGTTGTCGGTTGGACATGTCAAAGCCGCCGCTGTCGAGGTCAGGGCCGCAACGCCTGCTGGCCCACTCTAACATGTTGCGTTAACATGTGCTCAGCGCTATACTCATGCCACGCACCATCATGCCGCTTGGGGAAACGAAACCAGCAGAGAGGATGTAAAAGGAGTAGCAAAGCTGAAGGGAGACACTTTCAATTTGGACGCGTCGCTCACCTTGTAGGCACGTGATCGTGACCCACAACCGCCAATGACCCCGGCCACTGCTATAGGATCAACTCTTCACTATTGTGCTGCCACTGCTGCAACGGTCCAAAACTTTGCAGTCACAGCTGTAACCTACATATGTGTATACCAAGAGCCTTAGGTCGCCTATGTACTAGTACTCACATGCACATACGAAATCTTAGCATTGAAACGTTGAAGCTTGAAAGTATGTCAAGCTGTTGAAGTTCCCCTCATCTCTCTGAGTCCCCTGTGTATCAACGCATCCGGTTCATGCCATTCAAATGCGCCGCACATAGTACAAGCGTGAGGCAAACGTTCACTGCATTCAGAAATCTGGCGCGATAAACTACACACTATTCAGGTTAAATCGATCACATCTACAGGCTCGCCTGCTCCCTACTTCTGCCGCTTGGGCGGCGGGCGCGATGGAGAACCACCCCCTGTCTCCTTCGGACGCTTCTTTTTTGTCGTAGCCGTCGCAGTCTTGCTGCTCGACCCGGAAGGACCAGCCGTTGCGTCAGGTTGTCGTCCTGAGCCTGAGGCCATAACTTGCCCAGGTATAGACGCGACAGCGTTGATGCCCAGTTGCGTCGCAACCATCGTAAATTCGGAGCCAAGGATGGTGTGAAGCTCTCCAGCATTGGTGCTGATAGCATCTAGCAACTTCCGCCCCTCCGCCTGATTTTCCTTCCATCGCATAGGTCTGAGGACATCCTGCGATTTTGTGACCTCAAGGAAGAAAGGGTACAGCACACTCAGCCGATCATCACACGACCATCAGCGAAGGAAATAAACATACCGCAAGTCCTTGAGGTCTGACGTTCACCGTTTGCCAGGTCGCGATATCCGACGCATGCGTCTTGAGGAACTTCTCAATATGCCTCCGATTCGTTGCCCCTAGGTTCGAAAACGTGCGACTCGCGTCGGTAGACTCTGCCAACCAGCAACGGACGGGCGGACAGTACACGCACACGCACGTCCACTTGTCCAGAGCGCGGAGAGGAGCCAGGTCTGTGTCAGATGGGCGCGGTCCCATCACTTCATTCACCCAGTTGAGGACCAGGGTGCTGAGAGGGGCCGCAACGGCGTCCGTAGTGACTGACAACTTGTGCTTTCTCAGCAAAGGACGCAGCCTCTTCAGGAGTGGCACGGCATTCGATTGCAGGAACTGCGCGTCCAGTCCGCCCGACTTGGTGAAGAACCGCCGTAACACCTCGGCGCACGACTCTGGGACTCCCGCTTCAAGGCAGTAGGTGAGAGCTTCGAGGCCAGCCTGCATTCGGGACTTCTCGTCGTTGACGAGGCTGCGGGTCGCTGAGCGGAAGTCGACAATTTCAGCGTACTTCGTCACAAGCTGCGCCACGAGTACCTTCATCGGCCCCTGGTTAAGACCGATAGCTTCGCCTTTGTCGTGAAACCCTTCTAGCAAGGCTTTCATGGTGTGCGAAGGCATCCGCAGCGTCTCAAGTTCGGGAAGAAGTCTAGTCACCAGGAAAGGTTAGCTAGTTAGGAACAGGAGTTTCAAACGCACTTACTGAGATTCAATGAGGCTTCCCTGGCCGACGGCTTCCAAAGCTCCACAAAGTGAGATGATGTCGCTGGCGGAAACTTCCTTTGGCGAGGCAGCAACGACCTCTAAGTAAGACGACACTGTCCATTTCACAAAGGAGGTTACGTCGGGGAATGCCTTGTCCGCCGAACGTGAACGGGCAGCATCTCCGATATATGCAAGGACCGGCAAGATGGTCTCCAGCCCATACGCCTCGTGTTCTGGTTGCATGAGGCGATTTAAGATATCCTGGAGGAGGTCGTCGCACCCACAGCGGAGACACGTCTCTATAAAAGAGATGGCCACCTCGCTCGGTGTTCGATATTCGCGGGAGCCGCCGTAGCCGTAGAAATCGATCTTCGCCACCGCGACGGCCAAAAGCTCTTGTGTCATGCGGGTGCGACTAGCCTCGGTGATGCTCGCCTTGTCATGTAGGGACTCGGCGAATTCCGGCAGCGAGGAAGGGTCGTAGTGTAACTTCACTTGAGGTAATACCCTGAGATGTGAATATCAGAACGTACAGCTAACACAAAGGCGAAAGCAACAATACGTTACGTTTTCTCGAAGAAATCCACACTGTTGTACTTGAGGACGAGGTCAACGAATAGTTGAGAGTTGCCATCACCAAGCTGGGTCAGGTTATTGACGCGATGGGTTCGTCGGGCATGGATCCACTCGTTGATGGGCTTTGCGACCTCGTTCGCTAGGTTGTCCGTAACCCAAGATTCGAAGCGGTCCAGGAAATTCAAGGCTGCAAAGTCCGATACGTCTGTCTTGAGGGCGGCATCAATCCTGAGAGCAGCAGCTCCATTAGTAAGTGGACTCTGCAACGACCGCGGTCCGAAATGAACGTTGAGCACTAACCACGGCTCGGCGGCCGGGAAACCGAACGTCTCCACGGCAGTATTGATACTCCCTTCTACAAACAATGCTGATATGCCGACCTGAGGTAGACACTTGTCCATCGCCTTCGTCCACATGGCTAGGTCTCTCCACCTGCACGCTACAAAGGGGACGCTGCACAAGACTTCATCGTAATCGATGTCGTCATCATCTTCATCCAAGCGGCTGAGAATAAATTGCACAAGCAGCTCTTCTTCAGAAGTCGGAGTGCTTGTTTTGGATGATTCCAGGTCCTTGCATGCCCGCGAGAGCGCTTCTTCTCCATAGGCGATGTTGTAATGCGCCCATGAGGGCCAGATCACCATCACAGTGCGGTGATAGACTTCACTAGCTCAGTAATGGCACGATAGAATTGAGAGGTACGTATTCGCTCACATCTGTCAATCGTAGCACCCTCCTGTAACACGAAATCTTGTAAGCAATTTGACAACACAGCTTGTATGACGGCGGCTCACGTTTCCAGTATAGCCCCCATGATCATCCTCATCATCATAACCACCCTCAGCAATATCGCGCGCGAACTGGTCAGGAATGACTTCCGTCTCCACGTCATACTCGAAGTTGCGCTGGATAAGCTCCCCATGGAGGTCAACGAGGTTCTCGATCTCGATCGTCGTCTCCTCGACCTCGTCCATCGTCACCGACTCCGACTCCGACATGACATTGCTGTACCCACTTTCAGTGCAGATGAGGTTGGCAAGCCCAAGGCGGAAACCAAGAGGACGTGCCACGGCTTCCAGTGTCGAGACAAGCTGGGCGTCTGCACCCTTCAGTGCGCTTCCACTAAGATTCGCCTGAGAATACTTGTGATTGAGGAGATAGATGATCTTGCTCGGACCGCCGTCGCCGTCTCTCCATGACGTCAAGACCTCGCGGAGACGGTTTGCGCTGCTAGACGGAGTGGGCAGCGCGGGTCGCAGCGACCTTGTCGTGTGGACGAGGTTGAACGACAGAGCAAGTCGATATCCGCTAGTGACGCGGTTGACTTCATGTTCCACGTCGGTGTACCAAGCGAGAACGGTTGTGTCGGTGTGGCTGTTTGGGCTGCAATCCAGCACTCTTGAAGAGTCGCCGTGTGAGACATGAACTGCGCCGCCGTCGAACTTTGAAGGGAGCACAATGACAATGGTAGCGAACATGCCATTCGCTTTCTCGGTACTGCGTTTGGTCAGATCTGCGCGTCATTCAAAGAAAACGTAGATACGCACTCAACATGCACCTTGAAACTGAGTCGATGCAAGCCGTGTTAATGCCATAAGCTCCACCTGTACAGAAGCAAAAACACGTACTGTGAGCCGGTCTCGTAGAGCAGGAGTTTGTACAGATCGCATCGAGGTTGACTGGCGTCGTGGTTGACCCCCAACGTATCACATACGGTGTGTATAACCTGGTCTAGAAAAGGAGCCCAAGCTCTATTATCGAACTGGACCTAATGATATGAAGTGAGTTCACAAGGCGCTGAATATGCAAGCCAGTCACAGAAGACTTACTTCCTTGCCGTCAATCTCCCACGTATCGCGAACCGACTTGTCAACCACCGTCTCGGTAGCCTTGCCAAAGGGAGCCTGCGAAGCGTGATTTTTGATGGCTTCTGCATCTCGCATATGCAAGGGCAACCCGACCGTGCCAATACCGTTTATATTGAGACAGGGGTTTGGGGCTTCGGGGTAGGCACGATGAAACGAGAACGAGCCTGCAAACGCAAGGTTTTGCTTGAATATGGTTTGCAGGGAATTCTGTTGAACCAGCGACCGATGGCATAAATATCTCCGCATTACAACCCAAATGAGGACACACCCGAATGAACTGCGTGTGTTCCGTCACTTCTACGTCTTCATCTGAGCTGTCTCTCGCGATGAGCTGCTTGCGAGGGGCGGTGCCTTGTTCATGTTAGCCAATGATACGGGCTAGTATGTATATAACTCACCACCGCTGCTCTTTCGAGCCGTTTGCTGTATTTCGAATACCATCAACCCTTCTTGTCGAATCCCCCATAATAGCTCCTCCGAGTCCGTCGTCACGGCTACACGAACGCACCTTTGTCCACGCCATAACGTTGTAGTCGATACAGCACACTAGTAGATCGCACAAGCAGTGCCTATGCCTTGAAGTGGTGCATGAGAGGACGAAATATGGATGGCGATTCAGAATGGAAGCCCGAGGACCATGACGGTCGTCGAAGGCAAAGTCAAGGCTAGCCTAAGCTATTGCTACAAGCCTGATCCACGAGGCGCCGATCGGGAACGCGCGAGCTTCAGCACGTGATCGTCGTGTTATTGGCGTCTAAATTATCCACTCCAGCTGCCTGAGCGGATGGAGGTTTTTGCGGCTTGTTCTCTACGCCATGGCTACCGATTTCTCCTTCGCAGTCCCTTCTGCCATCCCACAGGACCTTCAGCTTATCCAAGATATTCTCGGAGATCTCCCCTTGGTTCACGTTCCTCAAAAAACCAAGGAGTCGCTGCAAGAACATACCTCCTCTGACGATGAGCATGGAACGGACAGCGATGCCGATAGCGAAAAGGAGGTGGAGGCAGATATTCTTGGTGATGTAGAGGATGGTGATGGGTGCGTATGCGAATATTTCTTGTCCGTACCACTTCTGATTGCAACAGCGTTCCCTCGGAGTCCACAAGCTCCTCGGAATCCTCAAGTGATTCCGACTCGGAGCCCGAGGAACGAGAAGCAGCAGACGCACCGAAACCAAGACAAAGACGTCCGGCGGATGACGATGATGAGGACGGCGAACCAACAGCGACTTCTGAGGCCCATGTGCGGACGAAGAACGAGCTAGTAGACCTCGACATCGCGGTACCCGAAGTCTCCGAAGTCGGTCCTCACGAACGCTTGGAGAAGGTCGGAGAGGTTATGAGCATCGTGAACAACGTGGTCATAGTCAAAGGTGTACCCTCTCCCATCGCAAATCGTGGCTCCGAAAAAGCACTTGACTTCGAAACACTCTTGGTCTTCGAGGACCGAAAGGTCTTGGGATATGTGCGTATTTCGTTCTTACGCTTAGGGGCTAAACGCCAACAGTAGAACAGATCTTTGAGACTTTCGGCCCCACCAGCGAACCTCTCTACCAGATTAAGTTCAACTCAAAATTCCCCCTCGACGCTGAGAAGGTCCAAGTCGGCCGACCCGTGTTCCATGTCCCAGAGAAGAGCCATTACGTCTTCGTCCAGCAACTCCGACACCTAAAAGGAAGTGACGCAAGTAATGTGCATGACGAGGAACCCGGAGATGACGAACTCGAGTTCTCGGACGATGAGGCGGAGGCTGCGCACAAGAGGGCACAGACCCAGAGGTGCGTCCCACACTTGTCCACATTACATACACTCGGATGTCTTATACGCGGGCCAGACGAGAGCAGCAGCGCGCACGCTCGAGTTCGGTAGTCTCGTCGCGGCATGCGACGCCCGTTCCTTCCTTCATGAGGGACCAGGATATGATCGACGATCCATATGGTGGGACATCATCCACATATGACCGTTCCCCAACACTCTCGTACAGTGACCTGGACTACGGTGCTGGTCCTTCTCGGCCTGCACCCATCCCCTACGACGATCCATACTCGGATTCATATGGCCTACCGCCACCAGAGGTGCAACATGAGAAGGTTGAAAAGCCAAGACCACAGGCATCTCCTCCAAGCTCTCCCCGTGGACAGGGACGTGGTCGAGGACGGGGCGGATTCCAAGACCGAGGCAGGGGCCGTGGTCGTGGACGGGGTCGGGGGCGAGGTCGCGGTGGCGATCAGCGACACCCTTCTGGCGGTTGGGCTGGGAGGCAAGCCCCTTCAGATCCTCCTCAGCCCCGATCCCTCTCGCCAACTTCGCTCGCGATTGCTCGAGCTACTGGTCAGTATACTGATGGTTCGGCTATGGATACGCAGTACGACCCCACAGTGGGCATGGGCAGTAGATGGGGCTGCCAGCAGTACCCGATGCAGCAGATGCACCAACCCTTCGATTACTCGTTTGGTTATCAGGTTCCACAAGTGCAGCCCCATATCAACCCTCGCTTTGCTGCCAACTTCGGGATGGCAGGCATGGGCATGGGTTACGGGGCATATGGTGGCCAGTCCGGGCCTTATAGCCACGATGCGTCGGGATATTCTGTCGGGAACGCGACATGGAACGGGGAAGAGCAATGGGGACCCCAGGCTGGCTCGCAGGCGCCTCCGCATTCGGAAGGCGGAAACCAAAATGTATGATTTTGTAGGCATCGCATGTCGCTCTGTTGTTGTCCAGAATATGTATCTACAACGTATTGTACTTGCACGGACTACTTTCTGTGACGTCATACGATCTCTCTCGAGCGCTGGGCGTTGAGTAGTGGAGGGCGACGGCATGTACACAATCCAGATATGGGACGAACGCCTCTCAGTGTTCGAGCGCCAAAGCCATGGCGGCCCCGCAGACCAACAATCCGAGTCGACGCCTCTGAGCTCGGCCTTCCCTCCCATCTCCTCCCAGATCACCCTCGCCACCCTCACCACACTCAGCCATGGTCAGCGCACGCAATGGTAAGGCCGCGGCCACCAAGTCGCGCGCAGGGAGCAGCCAGCACCCCGCCTCTCCCGCGCCTCCTCAACCACCTGTCTCCGCATCTGCGGCGAAGAGAGCCACGGGGGTCAAGACACACGGATTGGACTTAACAGAGAGCATTTCGACGCGGCAGCGACGCGTGCAGCCCGCGCGCTCGCGGCGCGGCGGGCCTGGCGTGGGCACCTGCGAGAGCGACGTGATGATAATGGAGACCATGAAGCGCAGATGTACGTCCTCCCTTCTCCCCAGCTCCCTATCCTGCCCCATACCCTTCTTCACCGCTTATGTGCTTACCGACATCTCTCGGGTGTCCGTGCCCACGTCTGTGCGCGCAGTCGAGAACGAGCCCCTCATCCCCGCCACGACCCCATTCCTGCTGACGACCAACTCGGCGCTCGTGCCCGCCAGCCCCGCCCCGGGTCCCCACCCAAACGCAAACTCAAACTCAAACGCTGCTGCTTCAACCTCGACGTCGACGTCAGTGGCCGAGGGGGCCCACGCTCATGCGCAGTTCAACACGCTCGCGTATGGCCGCTACTTCGACCGGCCGGAGGTGCGCAGGGCGTACATGGAGCAGCAGCTCATCCAGACACCAGAGTTCTCGGAGCTCCCGCAGGATGCGCACGTCGGTGGCCGCTTCCGCCCGCGGAACTCTGAAGACGTTTGTGCCCCCTTCTGCCCGTACATATGCACGTACTCACATGAGTTTTATTTCGTCTATCTACTTCCCCACGCTCTTTACAATCGTGCCAATACACATGCTCGCGCTGCTCTGCTCTGCCGTCCATCGTTTGCACAAATCCGCTGCGGGCGTGTAGGAGACGGCGGACACGTCCGACGCGGCGTACGAGAAGCGCCACCGCAAGTACGAGACGTTCGAGAAGCGGCAGCGGCTGCGCGAGAAGGAGAAGCTCAAGCACGAGCACTACAAGCTCAAGGAGCGCATCGACCAGCTCCGCGGCATGGACACCGCCGCCTTCCTCGCCATCCCCGCATCCGAGTTCGCCGAGGCGCGCAGCAACGCCCCTGCGGGGGAGGACGTGGGCAGCGCCGACGAGGACATCGACGAGTTCAGTTTGAGCCTGCATGGCGCCGCGGCGTACCACGAGGGCGAGCGGCGGCGGAAGGAGATGCTGGACGTCGCAATGGCGCTTGAGGAGCGGTACAGGACGCTCTTGCCGCCGGATCGGAGATGGATGGAGAAGAAGGAAATGATGAAGAACAACAACTTGAAGCCTTCTATTGAGGTTATCGAGGTCGAGGATGAAGGAGAAGAGGAGGTGATGGAGGTGGTGGACGAAGGTGAAGACGAGGTCGTGGAGAAGGAAGAGGAGGAAAGGGAGGAGGAAGGGGAGGAAGAGGAAGAGGAGGAAGAAAAAGACGAGCTAGAGGAGGCAGAAGAGGATGAACTGGAGGAAGATGAGGAGGAAGAAGAGGAGGAGGAGGAGGAGGAGGAAGAAGAGGAAGAGGAGAAGGACGAACTTGTCGACGAGGGCGAGTCCGAGGTCGACCTCGACGAGATCGAGCAGCGCAAGTCGAAACAACTCAAGCTGCGCATCAAGTTCCCTCCCCGAATGTTTGCGCCCAAGCAGGAGTCACCCAAACCACCGTTCCCAACGCGCGGAGGCGGGAAGCAGATCACCCTCTCCCCTTTCTTCAAGCACCCCTCCGGCGGCAAAAGCCAGATGACGGCCACACCTCCCCGTTCCGCGTCTTATGCGAGCAAGTACGGTTGCTACTCCGAAGAGGAGGAGGATGAAGACATCCTCCCGCCACCACCCCCTGCTAAACGGCAACGGGTGCGCGGAGGCGCCGCCTCCGCTGTCGTCGTCAAGCCGAGGAAGTATACCAAGTCCGCGAAATGGTTGAAGGTCAGAAAGGGCATCGACAGCGCGGACTCATGGCATGACCACGGAGAACCACACTCCGGTAGGCCTTCCCTCAGTGCTGCTTACACGGCTACGAGATCTTACGCAACCTACGCAGGGCTTGCGGGCAGGAAGGAGCCGACGTGCGTGCTCATGGTCGCAGCCATCCGCCAGTCCAGCGCCCCGACCGCGCGAAAGACGCAGAGGCATGTCACCGCGTTCGGGTGCCGTGTGCCGCAAGAAATCGAGGAAGTACGCGACTTCGAGATCCCGGCCTACGTGCTGGCCGAGGAAAGCGCAAGCCACGCCAGCGGCTACAAGCTCAAAGTGCCACGCGGTGGTGAGGATGGACGCTCGGTGTCTGTGGACGACCCCGGAACATAGATCCACCTGTCGGACAGTTTATTGCACGATAGTGTTGTCTCCTCCGGGATTGTTGAGCAGTTAACAGTTATTTTTTCCGTCGCAGCGTATGTATAGCGTATGTATTATCCGAATGCTAATACCCTATTCGAGTCGTCTATGCGGTCGCCGCCTGCGTCCCTCTATCCGCGAACTTCTTCACGACAGCGAGCACGTTCTGGCGCGCACGAGGCGTGACATCGCGCCGGTACGACAGAGTGAACTCCGCCAACTTCATTGGGCCAAGTTTGGTGACAGTGGTATCGGGGAAGGGCTGGGGGACGTAACGAGAGTAGTCACCGCCGGTCTTCTCCAAGAGGAGCTGAACACGAGCCTGGGAAGGGGTGACTTTGGGTGCAGACGAGGTGCGGGGTTTTGGGAAGGCAGCGAGGGGAGCGGACGACCCAAAGAGATCGTCGATGTTGCCAAGCTGCACCTTCGGATGCGCAGGGGAACGTTTGACTGGCACCTCCTTGACTTCAACAACGTCCTGCGTTTCCGCTTCCGCCGAGGGGGAGGCATTCTCCTGCCATTGTCGCGGAGCGATGGGACGCGAGACAGCGAAGGCTGGCCGACTTCGCGGTGGGCGAGTATTAGCCTGCTCCTGGCCCTGGCCCTGGCCGTCGCGGCGGAAACCATTATCGCGACGCGGAGGACGTCCTTGTCCTTGTCCTTGTCCTTGTCCTTGTCCTTGTCGCTGTCCGTTTCCGCTTCCCTCCCAAGGCTGCCGTCTGGGCCCAAGGTTCTTGGGCTTTCCCCATTTCTTCGCTGGAGATTGGCAAAGATGAGAACACACCCACACAACACCAGGTCGATACCACTCACAGATAGAAATGTCGCCTAGATTCTCTGCGAGAGGAATTGCCCTTTTCTTGGGCGCAGATTCAGCCTGACTGTCAGAGCTCGCGTGGACGTCAGGTGCTGGTGCTGCTTCCGAGGAGTTGAACCGTGCGCATGAGGGGAGCGTCTGGATGGACGGCGCTGTGTTCCTTGTCAAAGCTGTTGCTGCGCGTGGCAGCGACGAGGGCAGACGAGAGAGCATAGGGAGTAGAGCGTACCCGAGATGCAGTCCTCGGTGTCGCGGTGCTGGCTGGGAGTGCGAAGCAAGCAGAAGGCGCCCGAGTGCAGAAGCGGTGGCAGTAGACGCCCACGCTCCGAGTCCGAGGGAGCACAGTGCGCGTCGAGTCGGGCCACCTCTGCCTCTGTCGCCCACTCTCTGCGCTGTCTCTCGCCCCTCTGGTCTCGGTCTATCATGGGCCGCCTCACTGGACGGTTGTTTGTATTCTTCACCACTTGTCTCATCTGCTTTATCGCCTACTCGGTCCAAATATTCGTAATATGGCCATGGTACGGCCGGGAGCTCTCCATCGAGTTGCTCCAGCTCCTGCTACCATTCAAGTGAGTCCGAGGAACGCTCAGCATGGACTTGTCTAAGTCCGAGGCGATAGCGTCGTAGTGGGCGTGCTGTTGTGGAATTACCGACTCTGTGTAATAACCGATCCAGGAGGCGTGCCACCATCTTGGGTACGTCCCTTTCGCAAACTCTCAGCGGGGTGTTCCATTCCAAACGACCGCTTAGAGACCGGATATAAACGACTCCGACGGATATGAAGTCAAGAAGCTTACCAGAGGGCCGCGGTTCTGTCGGACATGCGAGAACTACAAGCCCCCGCGGGCACATCACTGCAGGCAGTGCAAGCGGTGCGTTTGTTACTATTGCTGCACTACTAACAACTTACCAGAAGAACAGATGCGTGCTTAGAATGGGTATGCAATATCCTTGTCCTTTACCCCCTTACATCTTCTCTCAACGCCAGGCACAGACCATCATTGCCCTTGGGTGAACAATTGTGTCGGTCATTTCAACTACGGACATTTCATCCGTTTCCTCTTCTACGTCGATATTGCATGCACATATCATGTCACCATGCTCACCAAGCGGGTGCTTTATAGTACCGCGTTCTGGGTAAGCCTCTCGGTAGGCATTTCACTTCATCTTCCCTCACGGAACATCTCCAGGAGGAGCCTAGCGGGCGGGAGTTAATATTCATCGTCCTAAACTATGCAACATGTATTCCCGTACTCCTTGCAGTCGGTATCTTCAGGTGCGTATCTAGCTTCCTTCTTCCTACTTCATTCGACTGACCTACTTATTCTAGCCTTTACCATTTCTACTCAGTATACAGCAACACCACAACCATCGAGGGGTGGGAGAAAGACAAGGTCGCAACTCTAATCCGTCGTGGGAGGATACGCGAGGTATGCGCCCTTCCACCGCCTACCTCCTGATGTTTTACCGTCTCCGCGCAGATTAAGTTCCCCTACGTGAGCCTAGAGTTTGCCCGCGCACGACTTCCTCCGGCGTTCTAACTATCTGACGGGTACCTTTAGAACTTAGGCATGCGCCGTAACATTGATAGCGTCCTCGGCCCGAACCCCCTTCTCTGGTGCTGTCCCAATGTCCCTCCGGGGAACGGCCTCAAGTATCCGCTCGCCGACGGAGACGGTAAGTGGATAGAGTTCACGATGCGGCAGAACGGGGGCGAAGATGGCGAAGGCGAAACGTACGGCGTCAATGGCGACTACCTTCCTGAACCTTGATGCCAACGATGGCCACGCGGCGTGGCATGGCGCGCCCAGTCCAGGTGTGCGACCTCACGAATCACGTTCACGAAGTAAGCACTCATCCGACACCTCTCCCCGTAGCGGTACCTCCTCCCTTTCGCCCCCGTCCTTCCCCCTTGTTTCGTACCTTTTTTCTTGCACCCTCCGTAGCTGTCTGTATTCGACGCTTACACCCCCCACAGACGACGAGGGCGAGCAATGGCCGCCCCAAGACCCCGACCGATACATATACCCCGAGGACGACCCGAACCACAAGTTCGAGCTCCCCGCCTCGCCCTGGACGTACGAGAACGGCACGCTGAACCCCAGCCTCCACGCCACGACAACCCGCCGGCGCAATGTGACGTCTGCCCGCGCCAAAGCGGCCGAGGGGCCCCACGCCTCCGTCCCGCCCTACCACCCCGACTACCAGCGGCAGGAGAGCCACGAGACCTACCCCGTCGATTCCCAGTCCGAAGACGAGGACGAGGACAGGTACGCGCATCGGGGCCGCCCGCGCGAGTTTGTCAGGCGCGGTTCGGAGGGATACGAGGTGCGGCAGATTGACAGAGAGGAGCTCTTACGGCGGTACGTCGAGGACCGAACGGCGGAGCCGGGGAGGTACCAGCTGTACGTGCCTGACCCGCCCAGCGAGCCCGAGAGCGGGCTGGAGACGGAGGACGAGCAGATACTTCTTGCGGAGAAGCTGGAGGTGGCGGGCGACGAGCACATAGCGGGAAGGCTTACTACACTTGCTATATTCAGCCACGGAGTCACCCCATAACTCATAGACCTCAGAGCTTCGGACAGACTATCACTCGATGTACTGCAGAGAATACGGACTACTGTGATTATAAAAGCTATACACATACATCGTAATATCTGTACATCGAAGAGAAAAAACACAGGTTCCACACAGAGGGCAGCTGACAAAGCAGGACGATATCCAGGACGGAAAAATCCAGGGGGCCGAGGCAAGACGTAAGACTGAGGTGATCAATACGCAACTTTGTCCAAGTAGACCTTCCACACCATCCCGCCCTTCTCGCCGACCTCCAGCACGTTCAGGCCCGGAAGAACGACCGTCTCCCACGTGCCCCCGTCGGTCACCTTGAGGACTGCCCCGTTAAGCTTGACCTGGACAGGCCCAGGCTGGCTCTCGGACACCTTCCCCTTCGCCTTCTTCGAATGCAGGATCCTCGCTGACCGTGTCCGCTTGCGCGCCGGGCGTGCGGCACCCTTGCGCTTCGACGGCGACAGGGGCTCCGCAGCTTCCGCGCCCCCCTTCTCGTCCCCTTCTTCCTCTTCCTCCTCCTCCTCTTCTTCCTCCTGCCACATGTGCGCATCTTCGTCGCTCTCCTCGTGATCGTGTTGATCGAGGAAGGCGACGTCGGACACGACGATGCTGGCCTCGGTCCCGTCCAGGCGCATGGCCCACGTCCTGACACCGTCCGAGTGGTCGAGAACGAGCCTCCGACACGGAGGAAGTGTCGTGATCACGGCATGCCGAAGTGGGTGCGCATAGTGATGGGTAGTTGCGGGCGATGGGCGCGCAGTGGCGGACGCAGCAGTAGCTGGCGTAGGAGCCGGTGCGATGGCGACGGGGTGGGCCGATGGCTTCGAGGGCGCCTTGGGAGGGGCTGGGGCTAACGTGGGCTGCTGGCTCGGACGATGTGTGGCGGCGCCATTGCTCGCAGCTCCGTGTGAGTAGCCGGGCGGCTGCGAGGGCCCTGCGCTGGCTTGCTTCTGTGCCTGTGGCACAGGTAATAAAGGTGCCGGAGCGGTGGCAGGGGTCGAAGACGCTTGAGAAGAGGCTACTCGGGCAGGCAGAGGTATAGACGGTGATGCGATGGCTGGCGTGACAGATGGAGACTTGACAATGATCGGTAAGAGGTGCGGGGACAACCCTGCGACAGCTGGCTTGACATCCTGCTTTGTTTGTGCTTGAAGGTTTGAGGGGGACGCCGCGTGAGAATGTCCAACAAGAATCGAGTTCGTTGACGGAAGCGAAGGAGCGGGGGCGGCGATAGGTGGTGTAGGGGCAGGGGGTTGTGGCATCTTCATCTTTAGCTTGATCTTCGTCGGGTGTTCGCCAGCATTCACATACGCAGGAATGGTAAATGGCTCGGGGAGATCGGATATCAATTTCCTGAAATACTCCTGTGGAACGTGTGATAAGGGCCACGACGAGGGGGCAGAACGGTACTATGTGCGTCGAGGACGCACCCGTAATGCCACAGCGTCTTCCCAAATCTGAGTGTGCTCCTGGTTAAATTCCAATGCGTTCGAGAAGACGAGCTCCACATCATCCGTAAAGTCGACCGGCTTGTGGTACTCTTTGCGCTTCAACTTTTTCTGTCATGGTGTAAGCCCTGATTAGGGAACATTGTAGCAGCAACAACAATTTACTTACGGAAATGTGGTCCAGACATTGAGGCTTCTTGATTATGGTGTAATACATAGGCCATTGTTTGCGATTGGGAAGCTCCATGAATTCGGTCGATAGCACACGACCCCTGAGCCAAATGGTCAGTCTGACGTAGTGTCTACATTGTGGAGAAAGACGCAGACGCACTGATCATCCGTCCGATCCACCAGTTTCTGCAGGCGAGTCTTGAGTAGACGGGATAAATTGGGGGCCTTCTTCTTCTTGTCGCCATTTTCGTCGTCTGATCCTTCGCCATCATGGTGCTCCTCGTCCTTCCCCGCGATGCGATTGTACTCCTTAATGGATAATTTCTACATGCCAGACGGGCTTTGTGAGCAACGTGGGAGACTCAAGGAACAAGCCAGACGCGGAACGCATGCTTGCAAGCCATATGTACCGGGTATATGGAGAACTCACATGCAAGAATTTCGCGTCCTTGAATATCTGACTCTCCTTCATGTTGTAACGTTTGGCGTTGCGAAAGCATGTTTCGAAATCCTGTCGAACGGCGTCGAGAGTAGCATATTCGCGTGCTTCGAGCTTGGACTTGATATCGTCAAGAGCTATGGGCCGCTTGATCTGCACGTAGTAGTCGGGGTACTGTCGTTTGGAAGGAAGACGCATGAATTGGAAAGAGGCGATTTGGCCTCTGAGGGAATGAGAGGGAATATGGGAGCAGGCGCGGACATGGTGGTGGCGGTAAAGACCAAAAGAGAAGAGAGGGACGTTAGGGTAACATGCGAGATGCTATTGAACCATCACGCACTCCTTGTTGAAAGCATCCTTCAACGTCTGCCACAGCTGCAGCCCCTTCAGTCTGACCTCCTCCTTGTCCTCAACCGCAGCTCCTGCGTCCTCGGTGGCCCCCTTCCCATCTCCGTTCGACTTGTGCTCTTCGGCGTCATGTTTGCGCTCCGGACTTGCGCTGCTCGTGGCCGGGGCCTCCTTCCGACGTTTGGCGCGCGGTGCGTCGATGTCCACCCCTTCCGCGGCAATGCTCCTGGCCTCCCTTTTTGACATTGTACTGGAGCTGCAACAACACGGGAAAGCTTGCTGGCCAAGTTTAACGTGGTTAGTAGTGACGACAATGCGCGATATGTCCCGGAGACGGCTGCCTTGGCTTAGGCCACCGACGACTCCTCCTGCCGCTTCGCCCCCAACCGCCACTAAACCCGTCACGTGATTTCGCCATCGCAACCCGACGCTCCTTCCAACTGAGCTAACTTGAAGGTACTGCTCGTCCCCTCACACCCAAAGCGCGATGCACATAGACCACGAGCGTAGAGCGTTATGATTAGGCGTTATGATTAAGTGTTATTGATCATCGTACGCTATGGTACATACTACTAATACAGACGAGCCTACGAATTTCCAACGTCCGAGTCTCCGAGTCCGGGAAATAATGGGGCTCATTAGGATTACATTGCGTGCTCACGCTTCCGTTTCCTGACCACCACGGGCAGCGGCGGTCGAGTCAGGATAAAGTAGTTCAGCATGTCGTTCTCGTATACTGTGGGGTCGAAGCCCTCGCCCAACGTCAAGTCGAGCTGCTGAATCATGGCGCTCACCACCATCCGCAGTTCCTGCATGGCTAGTCCCTTGCCTGCACAATTTCCAGGCCCGAAGGAGAATGGAAAATACGCAGCCGTATTGTGCACTAGCTTCATCCCGAACCCATTCCTGTCTCCGGCCGCCGCATGGATCCAGCGCTCCGGCCAGAAGTTGTCTGGGAGGGGAGAGAAGTTGCGACCATCTCGTTGGATGCTGTACATATGCACCGTTGTGATCGTCCCTTCCGGAAAGTAGCTGAGGTACGTAATGTCAGCGACGATGACAGCTTTATTAAAATATGAATATGTTTACCTGTCTCCCAGTATCTTTCCACCGCTGCCGATGGGCACCACACGTTGACTTCCGTCGCTTATGGGTGGGAAGAGGCGCATGGCTTCGTTGCTAATGGATTCGCGGTCAGCAGACGTGTTTGATGGCCCAGCGACCTCCCCCCCGAAAGAACGTACATAACAGCGTTCAAGTACGGCATATCCGCATGGTGCTTCGTGCTCAAGGCGCTTTCGCCCGGTGAGTAATAGGAGTCGACTTCGGTGCGCAGCCGAAGGTACGCTTCCGGATGAGTGAGTAGGCAGTAGAAGATGCTCGAGAGTACGCTTGAGGTTGTGTCTGATCCAGCTATAATGGCTAAGGTTCCGTCGGCTATAACCTCAGGAAGGGGCGGCGTCGGCTCGGCGCCGTCCTCGTTGTTCTAGACAGCATTCCGTCAAAAATAATAAGAAAAGAACTAGCGGTGAAATCCTTACCAGGTAGTAGAACAAGTCTTTTCGGGAGATGTTTCCTAGTCTGACACGCTCCTCGGCACGCTGGATGCAGAAGCTACGCATCTGCTTCATTTTCGCTCCGAGAGTAGGGAACGTGCGGATGTAATCTGCCAGCCATGGGAGATGGCCAAAAGTGTCTGAGTTCCTATTCGCCGTCGCGTCAGTTCATGCCGATCTAGGAGAGCGTGACCAACTGCACCCACACGAGGCCTACTTCGAGCAAAGGCCAGACGCTGCCCTCGTCCCCGTTGATGAGCATCTCGGAACCACCGCCGAACCTGACGGCCGTAGAAAATCTGTCAATATCCGAACGCACACATTTTCCTTTCTTGAACTCCCGCGTTACTCACGCCATGTCGCTCATCAGGTCATATCTGCCAAATTTGCTCGTCAGCACGTCGTAGTCGCGTAACCTCAGCCGAGACTAGCATACGGTGTGCCGGTAAACCATATGAAGACACTCACGCAAACCAGCTGAACCATTTCCCGAGGTTGGTCGCGCCATCTGCGCCTATCCTCCGGCTGTCGGAGGCTGCCAGAAGGCTCACTAGCTGCTCGGCGCGATTCGCAACGAGCGGCTCGAGGTCCTTCAGACTTGCTACGTTCAAGGCACGGTTCCATGGCTTGCGGCGACGCAAGTGCTCCTTCGGGTCGGTGATGGCGATAAGGGGATGCACGCTCTGCGTAGCCGTCCGTGCTTCCCACTCTGCCCCCCCCATGAACAGGCATCAGCATTGCTGTATCGATCGGTAGAAGCAGAGGGGGAGCACTCACGCGGGCCCTTGTGTAAGCCCGTGGTTCCCATGAAAGGCTGGATAGCCGCGGGATTACTTATCGACACTTCGTTCGGGCCTGTACAACCGATCGGATTCTTTTTGTGAGCTGATGGAAGAAGGTCCAATTCCACCGATGATTCACTCACCGACCCTCACAATATTTCCGTACTGTCGGTGGAGCTCCTGCGTATAGATATGCCGCCTGCCCCTCCGCGAAATCCAAGCCATGGGTAGCTTGGATAATCTCAACAAGAGGGGACCAGGATAGCGTGCGAGTGGATGCCAAGGAGAAAGACGATAAAAAGCAATTGAACAGAGAAGCGTGAGCCAGAACGTCAGGAAAGCCACCGGGAGTGCCTTGATGGCTGGAAGGTGATCGAGTAATACCAGACTGAGGAAAGAAGGTACGGCAACAAGTAGTAGCGCATGCATCGCTACACGCTGTGGCTCATGTCGCTTGAAGACGAAATGCACGATCTAAATACACCATGGTACATCGGCAAAATGAAACGGAACACGAGAAGGCCACTCACCAATGCAGCCCCGACGACAGTCAACAGTGCATGCTGGATGGGTAGATGGTGGGTCATCGTGATAGTAGCTGCCATGACAGCCTAACGGGACCGCGTCGGCCAGGACACCTCTTATACCAATAACGTTGCGCAGATCTAAAACCCCAAGTATCGGAACGTTTCCAGGCTGTCCGAAACGGCGCCCCGACCGATAGATGTTCGGTTATCAAGATGGTGTGCAAGCCATCGTTTATGCAGTCAGGACGAATCACAATGCTGAAGGTGACGTCCTGCCTATTGCCCCGCATGCCCCATCGAACCGCCAGGTTTGCCGCCCCTGGGTAGTCCTATTGCTATCGGATAGGTTATGATCTGGGGCCGAGAGCGAGCAGCTCGCCAGATCGTGTATGAGAGCATCGCCGGTGCCCCTGGTAATATGAGCGCCGCTCTATGCTGAAGGCATGCTTCCAGAGTTGACACCGTTCAGCTGGTACACCTTACCAATACGCAGCCGTGTTTCTCGGGCAGAAGGAAGCAAGTCAGCCGCCAGTCGGAGCACCAAGAGCCTGTCCAAGCTTCCATGCCGCTGTCTTGGATCCGGTGACTTAATGGCCTCGCGCGGTCGGAGTTCGGCAACCCGTTGGAAAATTGACCGGTGTGGAAACCTGCAGATGGTGGCTCCCCAGCAAGGCGCTAGGTGCGGTCACAATACAATGGCCTGACAGAACTCTATTGAGTGACCGGGTCATCGGAGCAAGTGAATTCGGTTACCTACCTTGCGCTGCCCCACATGTTCAATCAAGATTTGTTCTGCGATCCCGGGTGTTAGAGGGACTAAAACTGCAAGTTACGTGCACCTGCAAACCTGTAAACCAATTTTTGATGTTCCGAGAGAGGCAGGAGTCTCATCCTGCTCTCATCAGATAACACCGCACACGGTCTTCGTGGGATCTACACTCGCCATTTCTCGCGCACCTCTGCTGTAGACCGGTTCCAAAGGGGAACGTAGACGCTTCTAGCAGTCCGCTCGCCCGGAGGTTGAGCGGCTTGTAAGAGGAAAATCGCCGGACTTGGGCGTGTTCGATCTGAGAAATCACGATAAGCGCCATATGTTAACGTACTCGCGAGCCGTACCCCCATATACATGATTTAGATCTTCAAGGGTGCGCCTGGGCGCATCTCACCTGCGAGCGCTATTGCCTGGTGCGGATTTTGCAAGGCTGCGCCGGCCCCCGCCCGTTATTCCGAGTCGGTGCAAACCGAGGCCCTACTATGGTCTTATCAGGATAGTGTGTAAGTACCGCGTCACCAGCGAATGCAGCTCACCTCGTGCGGTCAGGGCTTTAGGAAACTTCTAACCGGTAAAACCCCTTTGGCCAGCCACCAACCCAACTTGCTGGAACGGATCACCATCGGCATGCCCACTGTGCCTCGAGGACGAGCGAGCGAGGCGATCGTGCCTCCAATAACCTCGTACGAGTTCCTTTTGTAGGTGAAACACGCGTGCGGGCGGATATCTGTCAAAGCAAGGCTTTGGAGGGTACTGTGGGTCCCAAAACGCGCGTGTCGCCCCTATCGTAACGCTCCTCCCGGAGTCTGGCCATGCGCCCAAGCCGCAGTGCGGTCGGTGGGGACCGGTCTTCCAGCCACTCCCAAGTGTACACAAACCGACCACCCGCACGGCCGCTAACTTCCATTTTGGTAGCACCGCTCGGTGGATTGCGGGGTCAAGTGCGGGGCCTAGACGGGGAAGACATCGTCATAAATTACACAACCATCTAGCTCTCCGGACGAACGTGAAATGGGGTGCAATCCAGAACATTGCAGACTTGCCGACCCACCGCACAGCCGAGACTAGAGCCTGTAAAATTTGCTCCCGGTTATTGTCATTCGTGCGTCCGGTGGTGGACATACGTGGGCAATTGTACGGTCTTAGAGTTTTGCTTCCCCAGCGAATGGTGATCGATGGCAAGTGACACCTTAACCCAAACAAACGACTGGTCACTCGGCATCGAGGATGACATCGTGCTCACCGAACTTCTTGAGAATTTTCGGGCCGTTCTTTCGTGCCAGTCTATCGGGCTGTTTAATTAACACCACACACGAGCTGGCGGCGGGCTCCGGGAATAGCTGAGCACGGGACACATCGCGGCATATGAGGAGCACACAGACCCGAATGTCTAGGCCGCTTTCTGTGCATATAAGACCGTAAGTGTGGCACAACATCACCGAACACGTATTGGAAATGAATAAATATACAGAGACCCTACCGACGCCCTAGACCCGTCCGAGCTCCATCAAGTAACCCCCAAACTCTACTGCCCCCTATGCTTGCCGTGTACAGGTCGTGTTCATGGTGGATGACACGTGTCTGTGTTCATTGGACCTTTGCTACACGGAGCTTGCGCATGCGCCTGTTCGCCGCCTGGGAATGCTTGTTGATTCCACCACCGAAGGCCCAGTCGGCGTCACGCCCCTCCGAGCCTTCATCTTCCGTCCCGTTGTCGCGCTCCTTCCTGACTGCGTACTGTCGCAGAAGAGAAGCACCACCAGGCTGTCGACCGCGTGAGCCCCTCTCGGTCCCCGGGAAGCGTGAGAAGTTCTCGACAGAAAACACGTACATGCTCTGCGAGATACCGAGTCACATCGACCGCGAAGCCGCTAAGCACAATAACACAACGGTTGTGTTGTCGGGCGTATTCGATAACTTGTTGTCGGGTCCAGTACTCGCCATCCCACTGGTCGCTTTCGTAATCGGTGCTAGCCGGGGTCGACGTGGCATCCGAAGGGGGCGAGCTTGAGTTGGACCAATATTCCTTCTGGAGCATGTAGTCTCTCGCTGCATGGATCTCTTCCGCGCGCGCTCGGCGAAGGCCCGACGCGAGCCCGAAGCGATGGAGTATGATGATGGCCCACTTGGACGGGTCCCAGTCGAATGGGGACGGCCCCGACCGGAAGTCCTGCGGAAAACTATGCTACACGAGGTGAAGGAAGAGATCACAGAAGACGAGGAACGGAGATGTGGCGTTTGAGTTGCACGAATGCAAAGGAGGAAAGGAGAAGGGCTTACATGCTGGTCCGAGGAGGCACAGAAGAATCTGGTGAGAAGCTAGTCACGAGAAATCGGAGTTGGGACGAGACCTACGAAGTTATGGTTCCCTTCCCCGCACGTTAAGAGGGCAAGGACCTAGAACATGGTTATCGTCCATGGCTTGGAGAGACCAGTGACAGATCTAGCGGAAAACACATACTAGATTAGACTTGGATGTGTTATCGTCCGAATACGGCTGGAGTCCATCCCAGTGGGCCAGTCTGGTCATGACGTGTGACAGCGAATTGGAGGCGAGACGTTGGGAAATGTGCTCACGAGTTCACGAGGAATGTGCAATGCCAGACTGCAAAGCGTCAGCTAGACGTAATGAACACAGACTGAGGGACATACTTAGCAATCTCGCGACGAGGCCTCCATACACGAACGCTCCTGCAGGGTCTCCCCAGGCCAAGCCGACTGCTGGTGGGACCGCGAAGCCGGTAATGAACGCGAGAGGGACTACAACGTGTCTGAGCTTCGCTTCTCCAATGGAATGATGGAAGGGACTTGACCATAGTACTGGTGCTGGAATCGCACAACTGAGAAATGTTCTATCAGCAAATTTGACAGGGAGGTATCTCGAAAAACAAAGGATATGAATTATAGTAGGTATCGTGATTTGCACTGTGAGACCCCACTTTGGCTCACCATGCTACTGCGCACAACCAACGAAGGAAGATGTCCGCTATATTTGACAAACAAATGCTGGCCTTCAGGCGCGCTCAAGTTTTCCGTTTCTCCACACTCGACATCCAGATGCAGACATCAGGTCCCACAGTCACGTACCTGGATCCCTTTCCAAATCGTCACGTTCGATCGTCTTCATTCGCTCATATTCTGATTTGTAGAATATCCATCCCATATGGCTCCAGAAGAGTCCTCGCGTAGCAGCATACCTGTCAAACTATATCATCAACGTCATTCAATCTCGCGAGATAGACTTACGGGTCATGGACGGGGTCGTCTGTGAACCTCTAGGAACGAAAACAAATGAGTTTACGGCAAACTAGACGCTCGCTAGGATGAATGGGCTTACATGATGTAATCTGTGTCGTAAACACCTGGAGCAATCAATGTTGGAAGCTAGCCCATAACGAGAAATACCATCGCTTACCACCACTACAACAGACGTCCGATGTCAACGTCCCAGTGACGGTTACGTATCGACCCATGGTGCATGCACTGCCGACATACCTTGATAGACCCCTGGAACGCGCTCGCGCCCAAAAGCGCTAGAAGCATCCGGACAGGTAACGTTGCGCGGAACGCCCGATGCGAATACAGTCGGTGGTAGCCAACGGTGATTCTACGGCGCATGCTTTAGAAGCCGAAAGAGGCGCATACAGGGCGCATATAGCGACAGTCTGACTCACCCCATGGAAGCCGCTTGCCACAGCACGATGGCAAACCAAAGTGTCGCGCGCATAGCCTTTGCTGGCGGGAAGTACCACACTCCGAGGGCAGCGGCGATGTGTATGGCGATAAAGAAGGCTCCATTAGACCACCATATACGCCCGCGAGGTGCGTTTGAGCCCTGCTTCGTTGTGCGCGGGTCCTTGAGTGCGCCCATCGTGGTACGGCAAGTCGAGGAGATGGTGGTTGCAAGAAGAGTGGTGAACTGGGGTCCGGGTGTGAGGCCGCCGAGAACTCATGGGGAACGAAAAGGCTGGGGCGAGATATAAGTCGGGTGGGAAAGAGCAAGGGCCCGGGGCATGTCCAGCAACCGTCGTGAGGTCGGCGCCAATCGAGGATGACGACAAGGGAGAAGCTTCCAACGACAACGACGCCCTTTCCGAGGCGCGCTCCGCTCCAATCAACACGATCACGTGGCCGCGCTCCTAGCCTGTTGGAGGCTTCCTTGAGACAAATCACCTTTCTTCCTGCTACCATCCTGTACTGACCGCAGCCACAGCGACGTCCCCCTTCATGGTCTACGTTAACTATGTCGTGAGTCTCTCGCGATGCGCCACAAGCACGGCCTAAGGAACCTGCAGAAGGACTTCTTTACCTCAAGCTATCACCATTGAGGTCTGCATCGATTCCGTGGAGTCCGCCATTGCGTGCGCTACCCCTATCGCCATACCTCTACCCTTGTACTCACGCTTCTTTTGACACAGAGCACACCGAGGCGGGGCCGACCGCCTTGAGCTCTGCGGCAATCTCGGTCTCGGCGGGGGTACGACCCCAAGCGTCGGGCTGTACAAGAGAGTTCGCGCAGCTGTCCCCGACATACCCATCATGGTGCGTTCCTCCTCTGTCTAACTCCTCGGGCAAGGCGCGATGCCTATATGACACGTCTCCCAAGGCCATGATCCGACCGCGGACCGGAGACTTCCTTTACTCGGATGCGGAGCTTGAGATAATGAAAGAAGACATCCGGACGTTCAAAGACGCTGGTGCAGACGGCATCGTGTTCGGTGTTCTCCACAAGGATGGAAGAATCGACGTCGAAAGTACCCGACTGTGAGTATGCCTCGTTACGTGCTCGCCGCGTTTCTCAGGTGATTGTCCCCAGGCTTGCGGAGGAGGCTGGGAAGATGCAAAGTACGCGAGTCAATATGTCGCCTGCGTCTCCGTCGACTCAAGAAAATCAGTATGTTTCCATAGAGCCTTTGATATGAGCAGCCAAGATGTCCTTGCCGGTGTGTCTATCGCAGTTCTCGCATCATCTGTTGCTTACTCCCCAAGCGCATACAGCTCATCTTAACGTCTCCACCGTTCCGCAAGTGATGCGCATCCTGACGAGCGGGCAAGATTCCACTGCCGCATCGGCCGCTGCGCTCCCAAAACTGCGAATCTTAATTCGCACAGCTTCCCACATGCCCGCATCGGCGACAATCCTTGTCGGTTCCGGCGTGAATGCGCATACGATTGGACCCCTGCTACAAGAATTACTTCCGTGCGGGCTGCGCGAGGTGCACTTGAGCGGCGGCGCTTGGGTTACCAGTGAAATGGAATTCCGTAGGCCTGGGTTGGATATGGGAGTCTCCGGAGATGGAGAGTGGGGAATCTGGCGGACGAGCGAGGAGCGCATCAGAGAAGTGAGGGATATTGCGGACGCCGCTTGGAAACAATTCGAGAAGACCGCGGGCACCACTTGAGAGGTGCGACGAGGGGAACGGTCGGCGCATACATACAAGGGTCAGATTAGTCCATTTAGTTTACAATATGTCAGTGTCACTGCAGCCCAGGTGCTCAAACGTGGTCCGATAACGTACAAGGGCATGATAAGCGAGAAGAGCCCATCACAGAATAGAAAAGATGTGCAGTCCGCGACAGATAAAAAAGGCGTCGGGAAAAAGCGAAATGCCCGGATAAACAACCACGAAGGCTCACCCAGCAAGCCCCTCATAATACCTCACAATTCCCTTGATGCCCGGGCACACGGCCAACCGCACCCTTTCGTTCTCCCTGGCCATCACTGCACGCCCGTTGCATTCCAGCCACTTCATCAAGCCCCCATTCTTCGCCATTTCGCTCCGGTCCTTGACCAAGTGGGCGAGACGATCGCGCTGGATCGCCCACCGTAAGCGCCGCACTGCGGAGACGAGTGGGGCAGCAACATGCATACAGGATGTGTCACGGGGGAGGACGCGGGTGTGGTAGAACGCTTCGCGTGCGGCAGGGGTGGAGCGTGTACGCAGCGAGTGTGCGAGAACCGTCCGTGCGCGCGTCCACTGGAGGCGGGATGCACACTCATATTGGCGCACCATCTGCGGACGCGGACGGACATGCGTATAGAGCGCGAGTAAGAATGGCTGCATGGCAAACCTGTAGCACTGAACGTACGGTTGGAGACCCAAAATACATCCCATCCCTCCACCGTCTCTCAATGCCAAGGCCGCGCATGATATTTCTGTGGACGAGTTCCGGGATTGATGGACGGAGGGGCAGTCCGTCGGAGTTGGTGCCAAAGAGCGAGTGGGAGACACGAGAGGGTCCGACGACCCAGAGCCGCTCATGGTTCAAGACGGGATCATCGACGAGCGGCGTGAGCTCTGGGAAGACCCGAGCCAATGAGCTCAGGTCTGGAAGGTCGAGAAAAGAAACTGGAAGTTCAATATAAGTGTCTTCACGTACAACGCATTTATCGGGGTTGAAGCATACTGATACTCACGGAGATGCAACAAAATCTCGGGGGGAAGGTCAAGAATCATGTCGACGCTTCTCAGTTACCGAAGTACGAGTGGTCGTGACGGTTCTCAGAGGGAAGGATTAAAGACGTCTCTGTGCCAGACTGGAGGTTTCAGGTATAAAGCAGTGTGATAGTATGGGGAACTTGGGCCATCCTCTCGAGGTGAACAACCGCAGCCACTCGAACGGGGCAATGGAGCGACACGAACTGCGGGCGTCACTGCGGCATTGAAACCGGATGACGTTAGGCACCGGCTTTTGCCGTCCATCTCAGATTCCGAATGCCAGCGACGCCAAGTCAGAGCAGCGGCGACCCTCCCTTCGGTCCATTCAGTCTCTGGGTGCCATGTCCTGGTCAAAGCTCACCGCGTTCGAGCTTATCGGCTACAAGTCCCAACCTTTTTCACGCCCCTCAAGTGCTGGCCGGCGCTGTCTCTAAGCGTAATCTTGAATGCTCTGTTTCGGCCAGGATTCGTATTGTTCGATGATATGTCAATGGGGCCGAAGAGTTGAGGGTGGTCAGGCGACAGTTGGAAGGCCAGGTACGAGGCAGAGAGTTTTCAAGTTCAATTTGCATCTGATTGCCGTTGTAGTATGCTTGTTTAGGTTTCTGCTGCACCACCCACGCTCCCTACGGGTATGCGTTTGCGTGGGGCTCCCGGGGCTGATCCGGATGGGAAAACGCTGGAAAGGGCGGTGACGAATAGCAGACGGTCGCGCAGTGACACGCGGCACGGGCAGGCAAGGTTGTGGGAACGACTACCACAGGAGTCATTCCGTAGGGTGGATTTTCACTCAACCGTAAGTCTTCTTCGATGGATAAGTCGACAGTGTACCTGCTTTTGAGCTGTATATCACCGCCCCGCAGCCTCCCTCGACAGAACTTACACTGCGGAGGCTGCATAATCTACAGCGTAGCGCTTCATGAGCGGCTCTATGCCTCTCATTTAATACCTGCATTGCTTGAAGGCTGAAGGAACAGACACCACAAGACTTCTCGACAATGTCCACCGAGCCCATCGTATTCTATGACCTCCCAGCGAAAGTGAAAGGGACGGCGTGGTCAGGAAACACTTGGAAGACAAGGTAGGCACCAAGGTCGGCTACTCGGTTATAGCGTTGCTAACCCCCTACCTAGGTTCACTCTGAACTACAAACGCCTCCCATACAGGACCGTCTTCGTCGAGTTTTCTGAAATCTCGCGCGTAAGCCAAGAGATCGGCGCGAGTCCCACGGGGACCTGGCCAGACGGCTCTCCGAAGTACACGGTGCCTGCCATATACGACCCCTCGACGAAGACCGCCATCGCCGATTCCACGGCGATCGCGCGATACCTCGATGCGACGTACCCAGACACGCCGCGCGTCATTCCCGAGGGAACAGAGGCATTCCACGAGGCGCTGATGATTGCCATCCGCACCGTCGTCGGCCGTAACCTCTCGCATCTCATGATGCCCATGGTCTACCCCCTTCTCAGCCCAGACAGCGCGGCGCACTACAGGGCCATAGGAGAAACGATCATGAGCGAGTCACTCATAGCGGAGCTGTCCATCACCGGGAGCGCGGCGCGCGAAGAGCGGTGGGTGGAGCTGGAGAGCGCGCTAGGCAAGATCGCGCAGTGGATCGAGGTAGATAGAAAGGAGAGGAGGTTCTTCATGGGCGATACTCCATGCTTTGCGGACTTCATCATCGGGGCTGGATTGGAGTCCATGAAGAAGGTTTTGGGAGAGGACGGTGAGGAGTGGCGGAGGGTCGCCCAGTGGCATGGTGGACGATGGGGACGATTGGTGGCCGCCTTGGAGGAGTTTGCGGACTAATACGATGTCGGCGATGTGATAAATCATTGAGTAGTTGTGTACCTTCTTGCAAACAAGCATTCCGAGAAATCCGCTGGCCGATATCTGACATGAATTGTAAGCGCCGAGTAATGCTGAAGCATATCGGGCGCTTGCATGTCGGCGAAATTCTTTCCTGGGTCGTCGTCTTCAATTTCGGACACCTCGTTTGGTCGGCGATCATGTCTACAGCAAGCCAAGTATCTCAAGGTATTGTACACCCCTCATCCAGGTTCTAGCATGACTTGACTCCCTGGCATTTGGCTGACTCGTCAACCGAAGCTCCCCAGCCGCTTATCATGAAGTCGTGCACGATTGCCCTCGACAAAGATGAACAGGCCCTCGCAGTCCCCTTCTCTCTCCGCCTGAGGGTCGCACATGCTAAATATACGTGCCATCTTTTTCTGGGTGCCGCATCTCCAAATAATGAAGCTGTCTCACCGGGCGATGTCTGGGTAACCACCCTACCCGGGCACGAAAATGTCTACATCCGCGGCGAGAGCAACGAATGGAAGGTCTGGCACAAAACCATCAATTATGGAGCAAAGAAATACTGCAAAGATACGAACAAGTTCCTACACAGCTATCATCCCTGGTTGCGCAACCGTCTCTTGCAGTTCAACGGCACTGATCTAGGCTGGCATCCTCGCCGGATGTTTAATCACCATCGAGTTACATGGAACGCCAAACACCCTTCTAATTACCCCGACTACGAGTCCCTGGATTCCGTAGCCGTCGCTTGCTACATGAAAGTCATGCATCTCCCGCGACTCACGGTGTTTGTGGGAGCTCAGTCTGCAGCTTCGACCTCCTCGCCCAATGTTCCCCCTGCGACAGTCGCTCGACCAACTCATCCAGTTCAGCCCGGGCCGCCAAGGCCCACAGTTCCTACAAGAGTCCAGCTCGCAGCTCCCACTTCATCAACAGGCCAGAAGCCGGTGACTGTTCAACCGAGTCAACAAGGCCATAACCCACCGAAACCCGCGGTACCCAGTGGACTCGGAGTCCAGCCAGCCGCACTGACCACCAGCCTTCCGCCGGCAATAACCGCTCCTCCGGCTCCTCGTGTTCAGTCTGCGACCTCAACCTCGTCGACCAGTCTTGCGCCAGCAGTACCCAGCCAGCCTCCCATCCAGGGCCCCACATTCACCGGGGTGCAAGTACAGCCTACAGCACTGACCTCATCAACATCATCCAGCCTGACAACAGCCACTAGTCCAGCCCTGCGAGGTCAGCTGACGGTGCCGAAACCTATGGTCACCGGGGCGGTACAGACAAGTGCACCCAGCTCAACATTCAGCCATCTACCAGCACTCGCTCTACCTGCTCAAGCAGGTCAGCATTTTCCACCCAGAGCGCACAATGTTACAATTCGCTGAAGATCCTTTCAGCTGCCTCGCTACCTCCGGAGCCACCTAGGCACGAAGATGTCGTCTCAGAGGCTGGCCTGAAAAGGCAGCGGTCTTCGTCATCTTTGTCTTATGCCTCGAAAGAGCGGAGTCCATCGCCGAAGCGACCCAATCTTGGTGAAAAGGTCAGGGGCCCGAGCGACGTGGTTGGAGACAAGCCACCACACCTCTCCTGTCCTCACACAACTCCTTCAGTGACGTCACCAATCCCTGCTCCGCTGACATCCGCTGCGGCCAGCGCCAGTGTGTCGCCGGCCGTAGGTTCGCCGCCCGCCTATGTTCCGACAATCCCACCAACGGCGCCATCATCTGCTCCTTCGGTCCAGCTATTACATGTCTCTGTCCCTCAGCCTTCATCTGTTTCTACAGTCCAGCAAGGACCTGTTTCCACAACACATCTACCAGTCCAAGTATCAGCCCCTCCAGCAATCCAACCCGCAACCGAAGGCCCTCCGAAATCATCCCAGGCACCAGATGCGGACTCGACTGGGGGCATGGTTGAGAAGGTTCCCAAGAAATCATCTCCGCCAGACCCACCAGGCATCGACACATTCCTCAGCGGTCTTCCGTTGTCTCTCTCGCACCACACCGCTATCTTTACGGCGGTCGGGGTCACAAACATAGACCATGTTCGACTCCTGGCGCAGCTTTCCAAGGTTTCTCTCGACAGGTTTCTCGTCATGGTCCGAGAGCGCGGGCTCTCGTTTATGGAGTCACTCGTATTGCGGTCTGCACTCAATGGTCTCCGACAGCCTTCGGTCGACGCGCGAGCCCCCGCCGAGCCGATAACGATCGATCGATGGCTGGAACAGATCGGGCCCTCTATGGCTTGTCATGCCGAAGTCTTTCAGGACCTTGGTATCGAGACTGCACACATCCCCGTGCTCGCTCAGTTGGATGCGGAATCGTTCCAGGAGTTCGAAAATGCATTGGAAGCAGCAGGTCTTGGTTGGATACACCGATTTGCTATCACGGCCAGGATTCGGGATAGTGGACTGCGTAGTATTAAACAAGAACCATTCTTGGTTGCTTGAATACTCTACTCCCCCCTCACTGGCTGATCGCATCATGCCTGAATACCAACTACATATTTCTTGTAATTTCAGCCTTTTAATACCAGTGGCCATTGGCAGCAAGCGCGATGAAAGCCCAATTAAAAGCAATAGAGACCTTGGTAGGGATAAGGATGTTTATTCTACGAGAACACACAGACACAAAGCCAGCCTGCTCCTAAAACCACCCGCTCGTTCGTGTCCTCGATCCCAACCTGAGGGCAGGAGTCAAGCTATAGACTCCCGGAGAAACCCGATCCAGTAGACGCCGATGTAGATTAGTCGAGCGCCCGGGGAGCGCGCAGCCAACAACACCGCGACAAGTCGGAGGCTTTTGCGAATTTCCGCCCATAACCTCTCCCCCAAGCACAACTACGACAAAATCTTGGAAGCGAAAAGGGTTACCGGTGGAAATTCGCAAAAGCCTTCGACTTGTCGCGGTGTTGTTGGCTGCGCGCTCCCCGGGCGCTCGACTAATCTACATCGGCGTCTATTGGATCGGGTTTCTCCGGGAGTCTATAGCTTGACTCCTGCCCTCAGGTTGGGATCGAGGATACGAACGAGCGGGTGGTTTTAGGAGTCTGACACAAAACGTGCGGTATTTTAATAAAATGTTCAATGGGAAGGAGAAAAAAAGCGAAATTACACTCGACGCCAGCAGGATTCGAACCTGCGCCTCCAAAGGAGAACAGATTTCTAATCTGTCGCCGTAACCACTTGGCTATAGCGCCTTAGGAGGCTATGTCTGTTTAAACCATATAACTAGCTATTTTATTACCCCCCATATTTCACCAATTGCTATATACTTGATTTATGCCGCCTTTGCCGCTAGCGCTGTCTCCTCTCACCACCACCATGACTTCCGAGCTCTGTATGCGCCTCCGATTCTGCATCCCCCTCACGAGTCAGCTTGATGATGCCGCCCATGATTTGGAACAGTGCCGGTGAGTATCAGGTTCTCTGATCGTCCGAAAATCCTTAGCACCTTCTGATAGATAATGTTCAATTGTACGGTGCCGACGAGATCGAGTCTCGGTTTCCGACTCGGGGCGTGGCAGGGGGAATTGAGGGCACGACTCTCCCGCACAACCTGGGTAGCGGTGTTTGTGGATAGACGTCCGAAGCCTTGTATATACGCCTCTTCGCGTTCGCTGCGACCTCAGCCGAATGATCTTACTGATGAGACCGGTTATGCATTCTGTCCCACCTGCTGACTCCATGGTGGTTCAGAATGCAGCCAGTTGAGGTGGTCCAGAGACTGTGTCATGACATCGGCTGTCTCATCTCGCACACATTGTCATGGACATGGCTACGACCGTCAAATGTAGCGTTGAACATCTATCGGAATGACGTAGAAGTCACCGAGCTCCCACCTCGGGTTTTGCGCTGCAGACAGGATCATTGGAGCCTGGAAAGGCTGGTACGCCTATAGTCACCAAGGAATATTATCGAAAGGCGCCTTTTCAAATACTTTCCTCCTCTGTGAAAAATCTTGGAAATCTTGGTCCTTTCCACAGCCTTTCCTCTATGCCGAAAAGTTGCTTTCTTCGCAGTGAATAGCACGTTGTTGAGATGTGCCCTAGTATTGCAACACGGGATATTTCTTCCACAGTCTCGGGGCCGGGGTATGCATACATACTTCAGGTACCACCAGCAGTTCTCGGATAGAAGCTGTCTCGTTGCCTATGTCGTGAAGCCAAGTCCTTCTAATATGTTATTGCAGACGAACAAGAATTCGGCATGACCAACGTTCTCTAGTGGAGCGCGTGCTCACGGAGGTCGGTGAGAGCCGTAGGTCAGCACACGGACGGAATTAGCCCATGGCCTCCATCCTGTCCTGTGGCGCGTGCGCAAGAAGGTCGCTGATGACGACCAGATGTGCAGGTCACACTTGCCGGGCAAGGATCTTGGCTCCCATCCCGACTTGCCATCACATCACATATATCACATCGTCTGAGGTGAGCATGTGTTGTCCACATCCTTCTGAGCTTCCCCCGATGTTGGGTACAGACCACAGCGTGCTTTTGACGATGTATATAGGAACGGGATGAAAAACGTGCCGATCCCCTCGCTCCTGCCTCAACGGACACTGCACAGACAGCGCAATGGTCAGATTCATTCTGTCCGGTCTCCCAGCGCTCGTCCTCTCCCTCTCTGCTGCGGCTTCCCCCGTCCGCTTGGCAAAGCGCGACCCGGTTCCATCATTCGTTCTTGCAAACGCGCCGGTCTCGCACCTCTACTCCAAGGAGCAATGGTGGCCAGCTGACGTTGCTGTCCACCTGACGCACGTTACGCCCGAGGTCAACTTCTCAGCAGTCTCTCCCTCGGTGACGTTCCAGAACATCTCCACGCTCGGCAGCGATGTCTGTCTCACGTCCAAAGACGACGTCAGCAAGTCACCGGCTTGGCTCAACTCTGGGGTGGGCAAGCCGGACACCAACGGGGCCAGCACCGCGCCGACGACGATTGTTTTGGTGAACAAGCCGGGCGGCATCCTGGATGCATTCTTCTTTTACTTCTACTCTTATGATCACGGAGGAAAGGTGAGGGTGTCTTAACTCTTATCGGATATCGTCCTATTTATTTTCCGTCACTTACCTTGATCATTCAGGTCTTAGACATCGAATTCGGCGACCATGTCGGTGATTGGGAGCACAGCATGGTGCGCTTCGTAAACGGCATGCCAAGCGCAATGTACCTCTCCGCCCACTCGGGTGGCTCGGCATACACGTTCAACGCGACCGAGAAGACCAACGGCCGCCCGACAACATACATTGGTGTGGGCACGCACGCGAACTACGCCACGTCCGGCAAGCACTGTCACGACCTCCCGGGCGACCTCCTCTGCGACCAGACGGACGCCGGTCCGCTCTGGGACCCCGTGGCCAGCTACCGCGCATTCTGGTTCGACAACTCGACCCAGACGTTTACCGTGGCCGGGAATGCGGGTGCCAGCGCTGCGAACATCGAGGCGGAGGGCACGGGCTGGCTGTCGTACGCCGGCAAGTGGGGCGACGAGCAGTACCCTGTCTTGGAGCATGGGCAGTACTGCCTCGAAATCGGTAGCCTTGTCGATGAGTGCAAGTATACCACCGGTCCTACTGGTGAGTCTTCAGTCCGCACTGTCCGTCGGCGACCATGCGTTTACTCGCGCGCTATGATGCCCCAGGCCCCATCGCGAAGAACCTAGGACGCAACACGGTCTGCCAGAGGGAGAGCAGCTGCACTGTTTCGACATCGCTTTGACTTATTCAAGGAGGTTATACCCTAGGGAGCCCCTCATGTATGACCTGGATGATATACGCAATGGAATTTCAAAGGTGTCTTTTTCGAATTTGATGATGACGGATGCATTGTCAATAAACTTTGTTTTACACTCGGTCCGGTCTTTGCATTACTCTTTGTATATCGCGGGTGTTAGCTCGAGCGTTTCAACTTTCGCCTTCCACGGGTCATTAATATATATATTCTGTCATGCTTCGCCCAGTGCTCAGCAGTTTCAGGTGTACATAGCCGGAGTGGAGACAAGGGTGGGAGTCGCGCTGCGAATCCCGGTGTCGGTGACAGCCGAACGCGTACTAGCGGAGCCCCCAATACCGCACAATAGTTACTTACGCACCCACCATATGGTTCTAAGGCCCAGTCTGCGTCCACTACGAATGGGACGGGTCCATTGGGAGCGGAGATGCGACTGCATGCATGCTGCTGGCTGTTGCTGGTTGTGACTGAAACAGAGCAAGATTGATGAGGGCGTGCGGTGGTGTGCCAGGGCGAGAGAAGCGCCAGGTGGGGGCAGCTTGTACAGGACCACCCGCCAAGCGACGCCAATGGCTTGAACCTCTCTCCCTTCTCTTTCCTCCCGCCGCTCCTTCTCTCCTTCTTTTCCCTCACTTCCCCCGCTATCCCTGTGCTTTCGCTCGCGTTGATGTCCTCGCCGCTCTACGTCGTCGTCCCACCAACCCCCATCAGCACACCCGCCCCACACTCCCCTGGTCTCCGACGGCCTGCCCAGGACGACCACTCCCTCCTCCCAGAGCTCACTCATTCGTCATCTGAGGGCTCGTCTGTCGAGCCCGAACGCAGCTCTTCGGAAACGACCATTGTAACTATTTATTCGATGTACGAGGAAGAAGACGCCAGCAGCTGGTCTGCCGCCGCCGCATCCGCCGTCAGCCAGGCCGCCCAGTCCCGCCCCAAGAGTCATAACCTCAATGATGGCCTTGGAATTCACATCGCAGGAAGCGACTCCATCCACTCGATGCCGACCTACCGGAATTCCTTTCTCCAGCGAGACTCCGCTGCGCTCGAGGACAGCGCGTTCTACGACACCACGGCCGCTGCCTATGACCTCCGGCATGCCAGCATGGGCAAGCGACTCAGCGTGGTCGACAAGCCTCGGATATCTGTTGTCTCCACCACCAGCTCTGTGCAGCTCCCATACGCCAGCAGCCGGCCAACATCCGCCCGCACAAGTGCAAGTGACGCCGGTGCAGCGGGTCGGCGCAGCTTTGGCTCAGAGTCGCTTCGCCGACCGTCCGGCCCTCGAGGTCGGCCTTCCTCCTCAAGCCGGCACAAAGTTTCGACGTCAAACGGTGACAGTAAGCCTCTTCCGTTACCCCTCGATTCCGAATCCCCAGACCCCAGGCCCCTGCCCCAAACGCCACCGCTGTCTCCTTTGATCTCTCCTCCATCAACCCCTGGCACGCCGACCACCCCGCCGCAACGACCATTGCACCTGTCCTCTTCCCCTTCTCCCAGCCCCTCGCTGCGTGTCCCCGCAGACGACAGCCGCTCTCCCGTGTCCTCCCCGCGAAGCTCGACGTCCGCGGTCAGCACGCCTGAAAGCAAGCATTCCACAGTGGTGCGCTCGCAGGGGGAAGACGCTGACGCGTTCCACGTCCGGAGCACGTACGCGCAGCTCGAGCAGTGTGGCGTCAAGGGTGACGGATACGAGGAGGGCGTAGAGCGGACGCGTGCGCGCGTCGGGGGCAGCCGCGCGAGCGAGCTGCGGGCGCTGCAGGCACTCGGTGACCAGCACGAGAAATCGCGCGAGCTAACCCCGGAGGAGGTGCAGCTGCTTCGGAGCCTTGACAGGTGCGGGCATCGTCCCGACAATTCTTCGCTCGCGGTTCGGTGCTGACTCGGACGCCGTCATAGGTATGGCTTCTTCACGACGCCCTCGCATGACCGCCTCATCGCCCTCCCTGCTGCGCCTCTCCACCGCCCGCTCGCCCACTTGACCGTGGCGGTCACTAATGGCCCCGCTAGCCCGCCTCTGCTCCCACGCCAGCCAGAGGGCCGGATGCCTATCAAGGAAGGTTTGCGGACCGCCAAATGGAGCCGGATGCTTGTCCCGGCTTCGCGGGACGAGGGCGGCAACGTCGACTTTTGGGGAGTCAAGCCCTCGAAGGAGCACAAATTCCGGGAGCGGATATACAAGGGTATCCCCGACTGCTGGCGCAGCGCAGCCTGGGAGGTGCTCATGTGCAGATTCTCGCGGACGGGGAAAGCGGAGCTCCGGCAACTCATGGCAGAATACCGCGAAGCTCTCGACAGGCCGTCGACGTATGACGTACAGATCGACTTGGATGTTCCCCGCACGATCGGCGGGCACGTTATGTTTCGGACACGATACGGCCATGGGTGCGTTTTGCCGAGTCACACTTCCATTCTCCGTTGACTCTGCTCTACAGACAACGGTCACTGTTCCACGTCCTGCATTCACTCTCGTTGAAGTGTGAAACGTGTGGCTACTGTCAAGGCATGGGCCCTCTCGCCGCGACTCTCCTGTGCTACTTCGAGCCGGAACGCGCCTATGCGTCATTAGTGCGGCTGCATGACTCATACAACATGCATTCCATATTCAGCCCTGGGTTCCCCGGTCTCCTCGAGGCGATCTACGTTCAAGAGCGGTTAACAGAACAGATGTTGCCCGCGGTGTACGCCGCTTTCAAGAAGCACATGGTCTCAACAACGTCTTATGCAACCAAGTGGTACATTACCTTGTTCGCCAACTCTGTGCCGTTCCAGACCCAACTCCGGCTGTGGGATGCATTCCTGCTGGAGGGTCACGATATCTTCGTCGTTGTCGCTGTTGCGATTGTCTGGGTCTACCGAGGTGAGCACTTCTACCATTACGTCGAGGTCCAATTTAAATCATCGTGGCGTCGCCCTGCAGATCACATTACCTCGGAGTCGGCGAACTTCGAGACGGTCTTGTCTCTGCTGTCATCCTTCTTCATACCGGAGGACGAGGACGCTTTTCTGCTTTGGATCGAGAAGGTCCTCGGTGACAAACAGGTGCGGTTGGATATGGCGCAGTGGAGACAGGCTTGGAGTCGGCTAGTCGCCTCAGGCGAGCACAACTCTGCGTTGCTATGAGTAGTAGTTTCACGGACCCGATGCTCGATGGACACCTGCTCTGTTCGGGCCCCTTTCTCCACCACCTTTCGTAGGCAGGTTTGCATCCACCGGACATGTGTGGGGCTGTATTTCCTCAGTTGGGCTATTTGTTTACCTGTCAATACCTTCGTCTTCAGTCGCAGTCGGCATCTTTTTCTTTGGTCTGCAGTTTGTCTACGTCCTCGTCACGTCATCCTCGTTCGCTGCTCACTGCATATCCTGTCTCCTGCAACATATCCCTAGCTCCCGATGCTAATCGTGATACCATGCCACATAGTACACATCCACTTACAGTTCCCTACAGCAGTCGAGTAAACCTCACGATGTATCGATTCGTCATAGGAATAAGTACAAGGCAGTAGAAATACATCGCTCTTCGGGCGATTGTGCTTCCGTTCGAACATCAAAGAATGCCGCAGCAGGTGTGTCGATTCGGACCTAGTCATCTTGTTGGTCCATATGTGTGCAACACAGGTGAGCTGGCCTCTCCCTTCCATCTTGGCTGCGTAGGATGACGATTGACGGCGGATCGTAGGACAGCCTTGACGCAAATCAGGCAAGTCCAGCGCGAGGTGGCTTGTATTCCAGCACTGGGACATTGCTCGCGCCGCCTCGCCGCACGCTTCTTCGACTCCGAACTCTGATTTTCTCGCGATGCTCGACGCGAGTCCCATTTCCGCCATCTGCCTTGAGCCCGGAATGGCAAGTTGGTTGGAACGTGTCATGTGCCGCCAACCCGTTTTGGGAGGGTGCTTGTATTCGCAGGGCGCGCCGAGCGGACGCCAGGAAAGGCAGGCCTTGTGTTGCTCAAATACCGCTAGCTCCCCTACCCTGCATAAATAACTGCGGCCTGGTGCCCATCAAACCCCAGCTTCGCTCACCAGCAGCTCCCTCGGCCACATCGCGCCAATTACTCTCTACTCCTCCGAGTCCTTCAACTCTTCCAACGCGTCCGAGCCAAAGCTCCGCGTCTTTGCATCCCCTCACGACTCCACACGACGTGCTTGACCAGCCTCGTTGACCAAACATCTACCTCGCCTCCGCGCACCTCACGAGCCCCATTTACGACCCGCGTCCGCGTGCGCATCACTATAATCGTCATCGTCATGTCGTCCTACTACACCCAGACGCCCACCTCGCCCATCGCGAGCTTCTTCCCCGTCGGACCCGTGTCCCCGCACGCATTCTCGTCCTTCCAGCAGGACCCGCGCAGCGCGCACTCCATGTTCGCAGCCCTCAGCTCGAGCTCCGCGCATAACGCCGCACAGGGCCAGGCAATCGCCATGGCGCGCGCCGGCCAGACTTCAACGAAGAAGTCCAAGTGAACGCTCATTGACGTTGCAACCGCGGCGTCGGGAGATTGGGAGGTTTGGGTACGTGCGTTCAGTCGTCTTCGTCCGCGACGAGACCACTCGCACAACATCCTTCCTCGATCGTCCCTGCTGTCATGCATGCCTCCATCTCGTTTCTATGACCACCACTCGCCTCGGACACGCCTCTCACATTGTTTCGGCACCCCCACCGCATCGCATCTCATATGATACCTCATCCACCCCTGCATCATTCACGCCGTCTATTATCTCGCACTCCACGGTTCGCACGCTTTCACGATCCCCATGCATCCATTCACCCGCTGTCGTACACGCATTTGTAGACGGTACATGTATCCATAGCCACTTGTTATTGTCTCGCAACACGACCCTGATACCACTGGATTTACTCGGCGATTAACGGCGGTTAACGTCTATTGTTTAAGAGCGCTTCCCGAAGTAAATCGCGAGGACTTCCATTTTGACGGGACGCGGCAGCGTCATATGTCGTCCCGATGGGTTGATAGAATAATCCAAGCGAAGAGTGTCTTCGATGTCAGTATATGGCATTGCCCCATGCCGTTTATTGTCTAGTCGGATATGATGGGGCACGACAGCAGCCTTCCTCCCGCTCTGCTGAACTTGCAACCATATGCCGGTCTGGGGTGTATATGGAAGGCTCTCAACACAGGCACACAGGCACACAGGCACGCCGAGAAAGAGTACCAAGTGACTTCCCCACTTGTGTATAGAACGAACTAATGCTACATCCGAGACCGACGACAAGGTGAAACTCAATAGACTACAGAGATGGAAGGCGTCCAGCATTGAGACCAGGAACGAATCCGAAAGCTATCCAAGGGGAGCACGATGAGATACAATGATCACATCACACCTTTACTGGGTGACAAAGGTGGTCATCCCCTGGAGGTTGAGCTTGCCTGCGGTTACGAAAGGTCAGGTTCATTCTGTCATGTATCGTGGAACAGAGAACATACTGATGGTAATGCCCGCGGCCTTGGTGGGGCCAGAGATATCCAGGGTGCTGACGTGCTTCGCGTTGCCAGCAGACTCGAGGGAGAGGATCTCGATCGACGTGGTGTTGGGAGCAAGCACGTAAAGGAAGCTAAGATCGTATCATGCCATATGAGCAAAGGGCGACAATGCAGCCATTGACTAGCAGGCACACTCACTCCTTTCCGTTGATAGTAGCGATGTCGTTGTCGATCGTCGCAGAGTTCTTGGTCTGGTTGTATTGCTGCAGAAGCACGACCGTCAACATCAGCGGAAGCGGAGGCGCAGCAAAGAGCATGTCCACGTACCGCGACGATGCTCGCCTTAAGGTTGTCGTCGACCTTGACCTCAGTGACGATCGACGTGCCGATGTCGGTCAGGTAGAAGTTGCCCGTCTTCTTGCTCAAGCTCGACCAGCACGTCGCGCTCTGCCCGTCGATCTTCACCGCAGCCGAATTGTTCCCGCTCAGGTCGAACACGTCGAAGCCCACCGCGGGGTCCGTCGACAGCACCGCGTTCTTGCCCGGGATGAGCGTCATCGAGAACGGCAGCGCACCGTTCTTCGGCGGCTCGACCTTCTTGAACGTCGACGAGAGCGAGCCGTCGTTCTGCACGTCGAACACGGCGATGAAGCCCGGGGTCGGCGGCACGCCCTTGACGGACGCCATGAGCTGCTTCCCGTCCTCGCTGAAGATGACGTGCGACGCCGAGCCCGCGGGGCCCGTCGCGGGCGTCGTCTGGTTCAGGTTGAGCGAGTGCGCCGAGTTCGCGATCGGCTTGAGCCCGTTCTTTTTGTCGACGGCGAAGCATGCGACGCCGTTCACGAACCCGCCGTTGAGCGTGCAGAGGCGGGTGCCGTCCGCGTTGAACGCGAGCGACATCGGGAACTCGCCCCCGGACGAGATGGGGTTGCCAATCTGCGAGATGACCGTCGGGGTCTTGGGGTCGATCGAGAAGAGGGAGATGGTGTTCGAGCCCGACTGTAGGAACCCCAAGTGAGCATTTCCCTTGGATAGACGAAGAGGTGTGCCACTCACATTCACCGTGGCGAGGACCTGGCCCTTGGCGGAAGCCTTGATGGCACCCTGCGAAAAGAGGGCATCAGGACCGTTGGGGTCGGTGACTCCGTGCGCCCCGCTGCCACGAGTAGATACGGCCCTGTCGAGGCTCTACGTGTTTCCGTCAGCGTTATGTCAACCCGACTGTAGTACTTTAAATGTACAGACCAAGGTACCGTCCGCATTGATGCTGGCAGCTATGACCATGTTAAGGTCGCCCTCGTTTGTGATGACTGTCGAAAGTATCAGATGGCACGCTCACGATCCGGCATAAGACGACTTACAGTACGCCGCACCAGCAGCATCAAGCTTGGTCTGAGAGGTCATCATTTTGGTCCCATTCGCCCTGCGCTGCATGGGGGCAGCAGAAACGAGCGACGAAGCCGCAAGGACCGAGGTGACAATGGACGCGGAGAAGAGCATGTTGAATGGAATCAATGAAGACGGGTACGAGTTCTGAAGTCTAAAGAGGCGTCGTAGTGAAGGTCGCCGAGTGTAAAGATCGTGTCGGCTAGCGCAGCTGCCTAGGAAGAACAAAGCCGAGACGAGTTGAAAAAAAACGAACACAAGACCGAGAGGAAATGGGGAAGTGAGGTGCAATGGTGCTGGCCGGGTCCTTTTAAATATTCCACAGCCAGACGTGACAGGCGTCGCGCTAGCCCCGGGGCCGGCGCGAGAACACGACCAACCAGTGAGCCTGGAGAGAACGCTGAGAAATCACCGTCCCATCACCGCCGTTACAGCCCACACACCCTTGGACCGACACATTGGGTCGTCAATACAAGTACGGCCAGGATATGGGCCGTACAGTGCCGACCAATGATACGCTTGGGTCGATTCAAGGCACGAGGAGGTTTGCTGACACGGCGGACGACAGGGCGCCAATTCCGGTTGCTATTCGCGAATCGTTGCTTTCGGGGGGCGATGCAGCAAGTGCAAGTGGCGATGATGAATAGATATCGACGACGGCGTCGGACTCTCGTGTCGTCGCCTTCCGGTTCTCCTGTCGTCCAGATCCGTGAAGAGAAGTTTCGAGAATTCCGAGGACGACCGTCTCACTAATGCGACAACCAGCCAGAAACTTATGAAGTTGCTTCTCAACGGCCATTTGCAATCATGGGTCAACCCAGCGGGACGGGTGTCGGATATGACACGTTCTATCCCGAACGTTTCTGTCAAATGCACCGCCAGACAAAGGGGTTGATGGAGGAAAACGACATACTAGATACTATCCCAGAACACAGTTAGGCCGAGAGATGCGCCCACTCGAGAGGTGATGGATCTGATGTCCCACAATGCTGGAAGATCTCCGGAGACGAATTAAGAGGCTCGTGGGCCTGCGAGAGTTTCCCATATCTCGAGCCAGGCTATGGTTATGGCCGAGAAAGCAAGGGCCGCAAGGAAGTTCTGTATAACAAGATTCATCGCTGTAGACATCACCACAACATGCGGACGTACCAGCTCGGTGTAGTAGCCGCTCGCGGCTATGCAGCCTGGGGAAGAATTGGATTGCCAGTGTCATGGGGACTGTCGTTGATGACAGGCCCCCCGCTCGTTGGGAGAGTCGACCTCGAGACCTTGTATTCTTCGTGTGTGGAGGTTACAGTAAGCAGTCGATAGTAGCGACGAGGAGGAGGAGATTGTAAGCCATCAATGCAGAAAGATCGTCGCGAACAGTCAACCACTCCAGCGGAGAGCGTACGTACAATGGGGATTCCCAATTCCCAATGGGAATGGGAATGATCGGGGGAAGGTCCGTCTGGACCCGGCACCGACCCGGCATCTCGCCCATTGGGCGGCGTGGTCCGAATCGGGCGGCAAGTCGGTATAAGCGCTTAATTGGCCTGAACAGATTCAACTTCCATTGCCGGAGGATTCGTACCAAACATTTAATGGAACAGCCCAAAAAGCGATCCGAGACAGGATTTGAAATTTCTGCTGAGTTGTATAGTGTCAAATTGAGGGATCTGTGCATTCTGCCATGGCCATGCCCACCCTCTTCAACATTCGGGTGAATGGGATCGGGCGCGATTCAGAACGAGACTCCAAGCAGTGCGGTTCATCGTATGTTGTGCTTTTGTGATGCGTATATATATACCAACATGACTATCCATGGGGATCACAATGGGGTAGACTTGAGGTGCTCGTGTGAGCCATCCCCGAGAGTCGAGACAGCCCCGCCGGCCCGCTGTGGTCCCGGGTTACAGGCAGGGCTGACCAGAGTCTCAGCAGCAAGCTAATTAGCTTGGTGTATGTGTCTGTTATACAACGCAACAGTTCCCATTTGCATTTACGAAAGCCGCTAGACGTTACAAGATGTTGTCTCTGCCCGGTGTGGCGGACGCGGGGCCGAAAGGGAGCCGTGGCCGGGTTAAGCGCTAATAGTGCCTACCAAATTTGGGAAGGGCGCTTGAGTTAAATGGGAATCCCTGACGGACTTTTTGCTCCAGCGGACCAGCGCGCCAGTCCCACTGCCTTTTAGCGCCCTCATGCACAGTATTATTTATGTGCTAAAAGGGATATGTGCGATCGTGATCTGCTCGGGGCGGGCGTCTCGGGCTCAGAACCACTAGGGACGTAGTTACACTCTTGCTTTCTCAACATTCTCACCATCTGATTACTCCGATCATAGCAGCGACTGTATGCTTCACGACAACACGTGGGCAGTGAGCTCGGGAGACGCTGCTCAGTTTGCGAGTGGCAACCAATCATATTCCCAGACTTCAAGTTGAGTTAACCGCAACCATAGCTTCCCGTCTCTCTTCACTCGACCTCCGCAATCGGTCCCTGCCTTCACCAATCCAGAAAGCGTTGTACTCGTCGCATCTCTGGATGCTACTACCGCTTCCGAGTCGGTTGGTAAGTCTATCGCTCGGTCGTCAATCCCCTGAGACCGCTCCCGCCTTTTCGCAAGCTCGCCACCGCGCGGGCTGTGGTGGTCAGCCAGCAGTGGAGAACAGGCTTATCGACCGCACGGCCATGCCATGGTTTTTCGGCGTCCCGGTGTGTACACTGATGTCGGGCAAGCGCGAGGCATTCAACATCGTTCGTTTGTTACCCAGGATGTTTGGGCTGATCCCTTGGATGAACTGACTACAAACGCCTCAGGCGATGGGAAGGGAGGATAACCATTGAAGAATGTATTATGGATGCCAAAGTAAGTGTAAATGTTCATACGAAAGCGGGGCTTTATACTTATGGTGTGCTGTATGCGCGATTCGACAAGGGTCCGAAAAGTCAAACATATGCGGTCGCCGAACATGGCTAACAGGAAGGTACCATGCAGGGCACTAACGGCTGCCGGATTCGTTTGGGACGGTACGTCACCTCCTCCGCTTCTCACTCGGATGGGAGTATTCCTAACTAATAACAGGTGGGCATGCTTTCCGGGTTCATACTGAACCGCCCCCGTGAGCACACCTTCTGTCAGCCTTCGCACGCTCCTTACTAACCATCCACCCGTTTCTCTCATCCTCTGCCACTCCCGTCGTCGATGCTGGACACTTGCTCATTCTCCGCTGACTTCACCCCTCCTCTGGCTGTGCAACCGCGGACACAAAGTCTCCTAGGCTTCCGAGTCTTCCTACACGGATGTCAGGAAGTGAAGGCCTCACTCGTCATACCACCTCATCTCAAAGGGTCTAGCATGCGAACCCATTTAGACTTCAATTCTTACGCCAAAACTCCTGCCCATTTCATTCAACCGCCGTACAACCTACAGACGACATCCAAGACGAACAAATGCCTTCCAATGTTCACACGACAGAAGGCACACCCCTCGCCCTCGCTTTGAACGCCTCCTTCACCATCAACCACTCGATGACCGTCACCCCGCTCCGCGTGAGCAGATCGCCCAGCTCGCCCCACGCGTCCGGCATCGTGCAGATCAGGTCCAGATCCGCCTCAGAGACGACCCCAAGCATGTGCAGGTGCCGCGCGGCATGCCCAAGGGGGCGACGGAGGCCGTCCAAGAACAGGCGAGCGGCTGACGGCGGGCGCGAGTCGAAGTCCTCCTCCATGACGTGACCCAGCGGACGGGAGCCGAACGGCAAGGCAGATCCAGATCCAGATCTAGAGGCGAGCCCAGACATAGATGCAGACGCAGGGTAAAACATGTGCGAGTCGGCCTCCACCTTGAACGTCGGGGTCGGGACGGCCGCTCCCGGCGGTTGGTCGTCAGGCCAGGTCCTCACTGAGAACATGGATGAGCAGGATGAGGAGCTCCCGCTGAGTGATGGCGGGAGGGAAATGACGCCGGCTCGCGTGTCGGACGACGATGGGTGCATGTCGATCTTTTTCATGGTGTTGACCGGGGACCACATCGCCGGACGGAGAAGTGGGAAGGGGTGTGCAGTCATAGTTGTCCCAGGCGAACCATCATCAGAAGTAGTGGACGGCGACAACGGTGGCTCGGGAGTTGTCGTGGGGTTACCACGAATCGCCAGGTCGAGGACGGGAGGGACAGGCGGAGGAACCATAGGTTCCATGTTGACCCCATCCGTTTCTGTGTCCCCGTCTGGGTGGGTAGGTAAGGGTGCGAGATGCCACCACACGTACCTTGGCGGTCTACAATCTCCTCCGCGGCGTCCTCGGTCCTCCCACCCTTCGCGGGTGCGTCGTCTTCATTCTTCACTTGCGTGGGCTGGTTGCCTCTAACTGACTCGTCTTTGATCACAGGAATGGGAGAGCGGTAGTTCATATAGCCTTGACAGCGCTGGAAAATATGGTTCTGGATATGCCAGCCGTTAACTATGGCAAGGCGATCCAAAGGAAACGCGCATATACTCACTCGCACGGGGGTGGCCATGGCCCACGATTTGTCGCATTGAGGGCAGTGGAATAGGTGAGTCTTGGGATTGCGCTGGAGGAGGAAACTAGCGTCCGGATGATGCTTGAAGTATATCTTCGTATATTTCTGGTGGACGGTGCGTTTGTGGTAGTTGGAGGACTTGTGTAGCTCCCCGCAACAGAAGAGAGGGTCTGACTTGGCTTCCTTTGGCCTGTTAACGATCCGCCATGAAGCGAGGGCTAATGAAGAGGAAATTGATTGAGACTGAAAACGCACATTGTGGATGCTTGGGGAGATACTAGGTTGCCGAAAAGTCGAACGCGGAAACACGACAACTTGTGTCACCTTTATACGAGTATTCGGGAGCATTTGATGTCGATCGCTGGCTATTCGGTTCCATGTGTCCGGCTTGGAGCTTTGTACAACGGCACGTCTAATTCGGCGGAGGTGCTGACGCGTCTTCTGTCCTAAAACACGTTCGAGTGAGCAATATATGCACTTTGGTCTATGCTTGCGATCCGATCCACCGCTTGTCTCAGTACGCGACCCCGGCCACCGCGCGATAAGCAGACGGAGATTAAGACAGCAATACTTGAGGAGACCTAGTGTACACAGGACGCGATACAAATGGGACATCTGGGCAACTTGAGCAAGCATGTACATGTATACTGATGCAAAAAGGACGATCAGCACATCTTCCAACACCTTCACACGGATGACGCACGCACCAAGAATAACGATGAAAACCACACGACGACACGATGCGTCATGCCGCGTGGTTTCTAGCAGCGGAGCGCCCTCCCGCGGTCCTCTTCTTTCCACCTCTCCCAGACTTCTTCTGGTTCTGGCGCCGCTCAAGACATTTGCTACAGTACCACGTACCCGTGGGGGGCACAGTGAGGCCAACGCAAGCGATGTGGAACTGGACACAGACAACATCGTCAGGTCCATGTCTATGCAGGGAAGGAGGAAGAAGCGCGATCGTCACTCACCCACTCCCGCTCACAGTCCTCGTCATCACACCCGATCATCTCCCCGTAGCTGACCCCGTCGCAGAAGCAGTACGTCCGGTTATCCTCCGCGTCTCCATCTGGCTCGCCACTCGCGCTCACGGCCCCGTCGTTCCCCTCCTGCGAGACTTGCGGGAAGTTGCGCGCAACGGGCATCCCTGGGCCTTCGAGTTGTCCGTGCGGCCACTCCGACACGATACCGTTGCTCATAGCGCGGACAGTGTGCGGCTCGGGGAGGGCGCCTGTCGGATTCGGCATGAAGGGCGCGGGTAGCGAAGGGTGGCTGGCGGACGGCGGTTGGGCGCTGTAAGCATCACGACGGGCTGCTGCCTCCTGTGCGCGTTTGTTAGTCAACGAGTTGCTGCCCGCGCGACCAGTGCCTGCTTGGCGAGACACAGCGCCCGTGTTTGGAGCAACGAAGTTCTGCGGGAGATGGGACGCTACCGAGGCGACAGAGCCTGCAGGAGACGCAGGTCGTTCCGCGGCAACCCTGAAGCATTCACGTCAGATGGCAGGATAAAGGTGTAGAGCGGAGAGTGCATGAAGCAATGATAAGAGAGAAAGGCGACATAACGACGCACTGGAACGTCGCCTGATGTTGCCGCCACAGTCGCGTCGGGCGCCATCTCCACAAGCGCCCAACGAACACGAACGCGCACGCCTCCAGATGGGAAGAGAGAAACAACACAACGCCAGGCATTGCGAGAAACAACTCCGTTGCAAAGACGGAAAACCACGTACTTCTTTGCCCTGCCTCCGTTTCTCTGCCGCTGAGGGGGTGCACCGTCGAGACGCTCCTTCTTGCTCGGCGTCCTCGTAACGTCGTCGTCGTCGTCCCTGTGCACCCGCCTCTTCTTCTTCTCCGGGCTGGGCTCCGCACCGTTCAAAAGCAGTCCCCCATAGGTCGCCCCAGCACCAGCCGCGCGCCGGTTGCGGCGCCCGCCCTCGCCCGTCATGCCAGGCGGGTAGAAGTGCTTCGAGGTGACGTGCGGGTACACGGTCTTCCTCCCGAGCTGCTCCGCGGCCCTCCCGAAGGCCATGTCGGGCATGCGGTCGAGGAGGGCCCGCATGTGCGATCTGTGGGCGCGCAGGCCGTCGGCGGCGTGGCAGGCGACGCGGATCTTGTCCTCGCCGCCGAGCTTGAGGCGGGAGGCCTCCTCCGAGATCTCGGAGAGGAGGTAGAGGCGTTCGTCGTTCGTGCCCCTCTTGTTCTCGATCATGGATATGAGCTCGTTGATCTTCGCCGTGAGGAGGGACATCGAGGACGAGAGCACGGCGTCGAGCTCGCGGAGGTCGCCGTAGGAGCGAGAGAGGTCCATCGGGAGGCTGTCGAGGGTGTGAGCGTACTCGGAGAGACAGGCGAGGCTGAGAGCCGTGTCGACGGGGGAGTTGGCACTGGGAGGGTAGTTCATGATGTGTTGCTGTCGACGAGACATGGTGCTCGATGTGAGGGGGGTAGGTTGTGTGGGCTGGAAGGGGGGAAGTCACCGGGGCTTGTTCCCGCCACACTCCGCGAAAACAGAAAGGCGCCAGGTGTCAGCGGGCCGTCCGCGCTCAACCGGGAGAGCTAAGCTGGAGGTAACTAGCGGCTTGGGCAACTGCCAACCACCACGACCATCTCCACCACGCTCTCGCTTTATACCCAACCGGGAGCGCGGTCCCATGCAGGACTACTACGCCATCCTTTCTATCTCACCATCGGCAACACCCACCGAGATCAAGGCTGCGTATCATCGTCTTCTCCTTGCCTCCCATCCCGATAAACGCGTTTCTGAAAACACCAAAGATGGCATTGACATCGGCTTGCTCAAGGACGCCTTTCGCACTCTGCATACGGCAGAACTCAGAGTACAATATGATCGGCTCCGGTCATCCAGCGGCAAAAAGCTTGGCCCTCGCCCTGCGCAAGTGATCTCGCTTGAAGAATTCGAGGAGGGGGACTCGAGGTGGACCTACGCTTGTCGCTGTGGAGGGATGTATGTCGCGACAGAGGAGATGCTTGACGCGGGCCAGCATCTTGTTGGTTGCGCGAGCTGCTCGGAGGTGGTATGGGTTGGTTACGAGGTAGCCGAAGCGGAGGAGGGAGAGGAATAGCGACGTGTGGATGAACTTCAGCGAGAATAGTGAAGATGCTGCAGCATGACGACTATACCGATCCGGGTAACATGCGGTCAAGGCGCGATGCTGGCGAGTGTTCTTCATATTGCATTTATTGGGTCTAATTTCTGGTTTAAACATCGTCGCGATTGCAGATCCACGCATAGTATCAACTGATGGATAGTTCCTCCATGCTTATCTGTTCTGGTGCTTCGTGTCTCGCACCCATTCTCAGATGGCGCACGTCATCATCCCGGAGGCATTCAATACTCAGATCTGCGGTGAACGGACTCTACAACTCATCGCACCGATTGCGGTATCGGGAGTCCGGGTTAACGACGACCAACTCGCTCCCTTCGTTCGGAGGTTAGTTCTCGATAATCGTTTCTCGGTTAGTATCTCAACCCCGGCTTCCATTTCAGACATTCTGCCCGGATCCTCCACAGTTAGCAGCGTCCTGCAAACAGCGAAGCAGGCCGTGTTTCGCCGCCTTGAACTCGGGCATCGTCTACTCTTTGTCTTCAGCTGCATGTGTGAGTAACCATTAACAATATACAAGACGTGATCTGTACTCATTATGCCAGGTACTTGTTATTTCAAGACCTTAGTTTCCGAATGCGATGCTTTTTACCCGCAAGAGCAACGGAGGGTCGATAGATCACAGACGCCGTTCTCGTCTCAATGGTTTTAGCACCTCTAGTCGACAATTAATCCGGAGGACGCTGTTCCATTCCCAACATGCGCGATTCTTCCGTGTGATGCCTTGCCGCCTACATTACATAGGCAGCCCCCTTCAAAATTTTGAAGGTGACCTGCCAGAGCAAAATGAAGACATTCCGAAAGCCGCACCCACCCCATGCGTTGTCATGCATTGATGTCAGTCCTGCGATAAGGAACTGTTCGTGACCGACTGAAATGCTCCCTAACACGCATCTGACGCGCCGCTGTTCGCAGGCGAGATTTTTGTAGTTCCGCCACGACCTCATTGGGAGTGCGATTTGCTCCATTCGCGCATTGCAGCTCTTCGCTATCGCGCAACCTCAGACCATAGGATGGTCTTATCTGCTCAACGACGATATTTTGATGACGCTATGCAACGATCCAAACGTCACTGAAACCTCTTACCTGAGGTCATAACGGAACCCAAGAATTCGAGGGAAGAGCAAGCGACGAAATTTAAAGCATCAGGCCATTCGAGCGGCGTATCCTGGGCTAAACACGTTGGCGCGTATGTTTCATCATCGGCGTTTTCGAGGGACATCTAGGAAGGTGGGTTGAACAAAAAAGACGAACAAGATATGCAAGCCTACGACGCCACTCGTGCGCCGCATAGATCAATTAGCACATCCGGTCTACTAATGAAGCTCGAAGGCATGCCATGCCGGCACTATCCTGCCCTCGACGTCAACGTCGACCCAGCGTGCCCGCACCGTGTTCGGGTCGCCCAAGTAATGATCCCCATCGTCGTCAAACCCGAACGCACGTTCGAACCCAAAGCCGAGTGCCGAGACCCGGCACACATTCGACCTACACGATGCACGAGGGGAACACAGACAGCTCGCCGTCAGCACCCGAACACAACACAACACAAGACGAGGGATAGATACTCACCCCTCCGCACACACAGCCGCCCCTGGGACGGCCTCGCCCGGGTACGCCCACAGCCCGCTCACCATCGCCAGGTCCACGACCATGCCCCTCGTCAGCCTGACGCGCTCCACCAGCGGCTCGCGCTCGAACTCTGCCTGCACGTACTCACGCACGGGCGCGAGCGCGCGGACGTCCGCGTGTGCGCTCCGGTTCAGCGAGAACAGCGCGGTAGCGGCCGAGAAGCTCTCCTCGAACTCGCGCACCGCCGCCGGGGAGTCCGACGCGAGCCACATCACGGGCGGCGCGGGGTAGCGGGCCTCCTGCTCGGAGGACATGTCCTCCTCGCCGGTGGCGCTCGCGTTCGCGTAGAATCGCACCCATGCCTGGCGCGCCCCGGCGGTGTACTTCTCCAGGGGGATCGTCCCCTCGCGGTAGAACGAGATCGCGGAGGGCTGGCGGTCGCCCTTCCGGATGTGCACGCCGACGTAGGGGGCAGGGTTGTCTGAACGCGGTGAGTGTGGGGAGTCGTCAGATGTTACGTCTCGGCCTCGTGTCCCTGCGGGCTGGCGACTTGGGTCGTCCTGGGAGCCGAGGTTAGGAGACGCGGGAGGCGAAGAGAGCGTGGAGAGGAGCTCCGTGCGTGCGGCTCGGATAAGCTCAGCCGTGTGGGCATTTGGACGAATGGTTTCCTGGAACGCTACGCGTGCGCGTTCGTAGATAGGCTTTAATCGGTTCATATGGTGGCCGAACCTTCATATACGGCGATTACTACAGTACCATAGGGAACGTCATAAGAGAAGTCAGACGTACCCGTCCTCGTAGCCTTCAGAAAATTCATGACCCAAGTGGTACATTGCTGTGCGCGAGCTGATGACCTACAAATACCGTTCATAACGCGCATATAGTTGGGAAGGTACCTACACCTACCCAATGCCTACAACGTACATCAGCTAGACGCCTTCAGGATATACTAATTTGCGCACCTTGCGGTCCGGGGACAAGCAACAAGTTCTAGCAACGCGACGACAGCGCGTGAGTCTTTCGACGGGCTTGCTGCTTTACATGAGGTGCCACTTACCTTCAGGGGGAGGCGCGCGGCAGCCCGGCTCTGGGCCAGGATCGAGGAAGCGGACGGGTTGGAAGTAGTCCGACCATCTGTGCATAGGCGGACGTCAGTACGATGAATTGAAGTGCCAAATGCTGACTTGCTTGCCACGATTCCAGTGGGTATCGTCAATTAGGAATGTTAGATTACGCTGTCCCTGCGATCAGAACCCACGAGGTCAGGGAGAGCAGCAGGAAAGGGACATGCCTCGTGCGCGAAAGCGGCAGTCTGCGCCATGAGCGCGAGGTCGGCGACGAGGCCAACGTGTCCGTCAAGCAGGTAGGTGACTGTCTTAGAGCAGACTTTCGTAAGCTCGCCTTCCGGCAAATGGTAGTTCGTGTTGTCGTCATGATGTTCGACGTCCATGCCACCGCCATGGCGAGTTTGCCAGTACTCTCCGTGGCTCATAAATCCTCCCATAAGCTTGCTGCATTCGGCGCGATATTGGTTGCCCGTCAGAGGGAAGCTGGTGTAGTTTTCATATGATATTAGTTGAGTATGCGATTGTGTATGGCCAGAAGCAGGTGTTGAAGGAGTAGGCTGGGATTCCGGAGCGGAAGGGGGCGTTTGTTTTGACGTCGGCGCCGCTACATTCGGATTTGTGGTCTCTAAAAAGTCCCCTGGTACTTGCAAGAATGCCGACTCTAGTTTGCCCGGTTTCGTGATGGAGACGACGATGAAGGCGAGAAGGAGGAAGGCTACAAATGACCCGCCAGCGAGAGGTAGCATGTTCACTACGTGTTGAATCCAATCCTTGACTGACCGTCTCTCCACATCCCTGCCCGCAGGACAGTCATCTCCGCGACTCCTGTAGCCTTGCGTGAGCAGAGGCTGAGATTGCTGCTGCTGCGGAGTCCTCCAGTCATTGCTCTCATCGTCTTGAAATGTCTGTAGCTCGACTTCGGTGAAGCCTTCCTCGGCGCGTCCTGCGCGAGAGTGGGGTGTGCGGGGAGTGAGAACACGGTAGTCGGAGTGAGAGGGCCGCCCGGTGACGACGATGTCGGACAGATGGCGGTTAGGTGGCATGGCGCATCGAGCGCAATCCAAGACGATGAGGAGACGAAGGACGAAGAGGACAGCGTTGCCAGCCGTTGTCCGGTGTCGCGCGGGAAGGGCGGTGTGTATTCTGAGGTATTTTTGCTATGTATTGTGAGCTATTTTCGCGGCAAACAGATCTAAAGGCCAAGGCAGTGAGATCTGGAGGAGATTGTGCCGTAGAGACCGACCGGTCACTGTCACGGCCACCCGCCGCGGCCATCACTGAGCCAGATCCCACACCCGATCGACGGTGTCCGTGCTGCGGGATCTTCCGCCGGCTCTGTGTATGGCCCTCCTTTCACCCCTCCATCCCCGTTCATATTGTATCATTTTCACTGGTCAGCTGTTCCTCGATATCGCTTCAATACGTCATCGATGTCGCCTCCTGGCCTTGACATCTGGCAAGGCACGGTGACCCTGGGCATACCTGGAAGCTTGAATCGGCATCGTGCTTCCAGTTATCCGGGGATTCCTGTGCGGTTTGAGCAAAAGAAGCAAGCACATTTCTATTTCTCATCATCGAGGCCCCTCGATTCGCAGATGTGAGCGATACTATGCTTGACGCAAGCAACCTTTTGTACGTGTACAGCCAAAAGAGTCGTCAGCAGCAGAGATGCGCACACCACCATAAGTATCCTACACCCTCTTCGCCTATCTTCTTACTCCCCCCCCCTTCAACTAGGTGAACAGTAGGATCGTAACCTCGCCTCCATAATGACGGTGGAGGACCCTCAATCTCTCGTTCTCGCCGGTTTGGCCCTCCTCGCTATCGTTTACGTCGTCCGATGGCAGACCGACCCTGTAAGTAATAATCCTCAAAAAGCTGTAGACGGCCGACGATACACTAATCATCTGAACAGTTGAGGTCCATCCCCACTGTAGGTGGGCCGTCTGCACCAGGGCTGTCGATGCTGGCAGCGCTCAATTACCTGCGTAACGGGAGGAAGGTGATGTTTCGAGGATACCAAAAGGTCCGTCTATCTTCCCCAGATCGACGCGCATTTCAGAGGGGCTCAGAGAGTCTGTTTCACAGTACTACGGATCCGCTTTCAAGGTCGCGCAGCTCGACAAATGGGTTGTCGTTCTTTGCGGGCGCAAGCTGGTTGACGAACTCTGGCGGCGACCGGACGACGAGTTATCGACCCCGGCGGCGGTTCAAGACGTATGAATGTGCAGGCGGTCGCACACCATGTGGCGCACTGACTGTTCGCCATTTTAGATCGTCCAGATGAGATATACCCTTGGGCACGAAGCATTCGATGACCCGTACGAAACCGACATCGTCAAGGAGAAGTTGACGCGGGCCCTTCCGGTGATTTTCCCGGACGTTGTCGAGGAGATGAGGCTTGCTGTGTCAGACTACATCCCCACAAAGGGAGATGGTGAGCAATTTCCCATTCAGGTCCAGTTCGATTCGACGGTCGGCTGAGTTCTCAAAGAGTGGACTCCCGTGAATGGTATGGACACGATGATGAAGGTCATCGCAAGAACCAGTGGCCGCGCCTTCGTCGGGCTCCCACTTTGTAAGTCCCATCCGCACCTTTTAAGCCTCCAGACCAGCTCACAAGTAGTGTTTCCAGGCCGCAACGAAGAGCTTTTGACGTTGATACTTCGCTTCACTATGGACGTGGTCAAGGATCGGTTCTTCCTCAACGCTTTCCCGTACTTTTTAAAGCCGTAAGTGCCTCAACGACTAATTTACTTACGCAGAAGCATCTCACACTCCCTGAGCAGATATTTCGGACATGTCTTTAGCAGAGCCAAGAAGACTATCCGTGAAGGATTGACATTCCTGCAGCCGTAGATCACCGACCGAAGGATGAATATGCAGGAGCTTGGGGATGACTGGTCTGACAAGCCAGTACGTGTCCTGTCGAGAGTTGCAACGATATGACTAAAGCGTGAATGACATCACAGGTTGATATGCTCCAGTGGGTCATGGAAGAGGCTATTCGCAGGAAAAGTTCTGATTACAAGATCGCCGAACGCATCTTCCTCGTCAACTTCGCGGCTATCCACACAACCTCTAGTGTGCGTGCATCTTATCTCCCCTCCTGCTATCTCGCCCTGCACATTAATAATACCCCGATTCATCCTCGTAGACCATCGCGCACGCACTCTATGATCTCGCCGCCATGCCCCAGCTGATTGCAGAACTTCGGGACGAGATTGATTCCGCCATCGCCTCGGACGGCTGGACCAAGGCCGCCATGGGCAAAATGTGGAAGCTCGATAGCGTGTGCAGAGAGACTTTGCGGTACCACGGAATGAGCCTCAGTTCGTACCTTTCTTGTCACACTCATAGGTTCGGCGGTTCCTTGGCTAACCAGAGCTTTTCGCATGCCAGTCGGCCTCTTCCGCAAGGCAGTGAAGGACATCACCTTGAGCGACGGGACATTCATCCCGAAAGGCACCACCGTCGTCGCCGCGGCAGGCCCCACGCACCACGAGGCGTCTGTATACCCAAACCCGGAGGTGCTCGACCCTTTCCGCTTTGCAAAGATGGGCGCAGACGGCGGAGAAGGCAGGTCCCTGAAGCACCAAATCGTGTCCACGTCCGTCGACTTCCTGCCCTTCGGCCACGGCAAGCACGCCTGGTGCGTCCCTTCCCCATCCATTGCTTCTCGATGTTGAGCGAGTGTTCTAACCCCACTCAGCCCCGGACGGTGGTTCGCGGCGAACGAGGTGAAGATGATCCTCGCGCACATCGTGCTCAACTACGACCTGAAGCTCGGCGGCGACGGCAAACGGCCTGCGGACACGTTCTTCGGTGCAACCGTGCTCCCACCCCGCGGGCAGGTGTTTTTCAGGAAACGCAGTGCCGTGTCCGGTGCTTGACTACCCTCATTGTCCTGCATCGCGACGGATGTGTAGCATGAATAAGAGACAGTCGGCGCAGGTCGTTCTCGTGTCCCTGTCAGCTGGCCTTGATCTATTCTTGCTGTATGCACATTTACTGTTTTGACGCGGGTCTCCTCTTCCGCTTATCTCCTTTAGAAGCCTGTTGTATCTATTGGTATTGTACCTCCTTGCAACGACCCGGCGTCCTGCTTCGAATAGATGGCATTCAACGACTCCCTCAGCATGCAGCGAGAATGCAACGCAGACAAGAATCGTAACCACCACCTATCGGAAGACGTAGACCCCTAGCCTTCCGCTCAGTCGAGTAGACGGATCGTAAAAAAGACGTAGGTTGCAAGTTGGCCTCGCGCACGCGATCGGGCTGAACGGAGATCGAGATCGGGGTTCCGTGTCGACTCCGATTTCCCCGGAGTCCCAGCCAAAGTCATATGATCTTTGTCTGCCTCCGTGGTGCTCGTGACCCGAACCGGCCGCATGGCACACGACCTGCGGAAACCGACAATCGGCGTGGTGACCTCTGCCTCACTCTGTCGCTCTACAAAAACTGGCTCGCCTTCAGTACCAAGCACTAGCAATTCGTGAACCCCTTACTGATTATCAATTTGCTGGGTAACCCAAACTTCCAGGTGAGTATATGCTGCACGAACCGTAAATGTCTCTATCTAAATGAGCTACCACGGTCCACTAGAATTGCAACGGCGTAGCGGTCACATGGTCCTTCCTTACGACTCGCCTGTTGGCTCGCGCTGGGACCCTATTTATCTCCCTCCCGCGGGCTGTCAATTATACCCAAAGTTCTCGGGGGTTCGGGGCCCTTGCTCTTGCGTGTTCGTCATAGGACTTTACACACGCGGGTGCGAAGGAGTCCCACACGCCTCGATGTGTCAAACGATCTGAGCTCCTGTTAAGCGTGGATTAGGAGGCGGAAAGGAGGCTGGCATACAAATACCCTCGGTGATTTCACGGCTAGGCTTCCCAAACCCTTCATCCCGTCTTCCAGTCGCTGTACCGGCGACATCACCTCCACCATGGCGTTGGATGATCCTCAATCGCTCCTTTTGGCTGCCGTGGCGGTCCTTGCTGCCCTCTACGTCGTCCGATGGAAGACCCACCCGGTGAGTCGCGAAGGGAACGCGGTCGCTTAGACGTTGACGCTAATCATGATCGCTTCAACAGCTGAGCCCGATTCCCACCATCGGCGGGTCGGATGCACCGGGGTTGTCGATTTTGACTGCACTCAATTTCTGGCACAACGGGAAGGCCTTGCTCGAGGAGGGCTACCAGAAGGTGTGTTTAACCCCCTTCCTGCACAGGGCCTCGAACGACTGATATATATGGCGTGGTTGCGCAGTACTACGCTACCAGCTTCAAGGTTGCCTTTCCCGACAAATGGCTGGTTGTGGTGTCTGGCCCGAAACTGGTCGACGAGCTCAGGCGGCGTCCTGACGAGGAGGTCTCATTCTTGGAGGGAGCCGAGGAGGTACGGAATGCGACTGCATGTCTGATCTTGCGCTTTCGTTGACGTGGCACCTGAGTCAGACAGTTCAGATGAGGTACACTGTCGGTTCTGAGTTGATCGAAGATCCATACCATGTCGACATAATCAAGGAGAAGTTGACGCGCACACTTCCGACGATCATGCCTGACGTCGTCGATGAGCTGGAGCATGCGGTGCCGCACTACATTAAAGCAGAGGGCGAAGGTGAGCAGTGCTAGTATACCATACCCCTCCTCCTACCGCTCATCGCACGGCGTCGAGTAGAATGGACTGCTGTGAATGTCATGACCACCATGCAGGAAATCGTTGCCCGCGCCAGCAACCGTGTGTTTGTCGGGGCTCCAATATGTGAGTCTTCATTTGCGGGGCTTGATGATGTGCCCGGCCTCACGTATGCTTGCTTCAAGGCCGCAATGAGGAGTATTTGGATATGGCCATCCGCTTCACCCGGGATGTCAATAGTGACCGGATGGTTATGAATCGCGTCCCCCGCTTCTTGAAGCCGTAAGTTTTGTCAATGAACAAGCAGCCAGGTGTAACTGACGCCCTGTCAATAGACTCGTCGGCACTCTGCTGAGCAAGACAAATGAAACCCTCGGACAAGCGATGCCGCACATTAAACCGGAGATCGACGAGAGAAGGGCAAGCATGAAGGAATTCGGCAATCAATGGTCGGACAAGCCGGTGCGTCCCATTGACAGTGTGTTTGTAATGATTGACCTTGATTGATCGGCACCAGAACGATATGCTCCAGTGGATCCTGGACGAAGCTAGCGCCAGAAATCACTCGGACATGAATATTGTCAAGCGGATCTTCCTCGTCAATTTTGCGGCCATTCATACCTCCTCTACTGTGAATATTCTCCTCTCCATGCCCTTTTTGTTTAGCCACACTGACGTTCGATGTTTTGCATATTAGAGCATTACGCAGGCCCTATATGATCTCGCTGCGATGCCTGAATGCATCCCGACGCTTCGCGAAGAGATAGAATCGATCATTGCTACGGATGGCTGGTCCAAGGCAGCCATGGGCAAGATGTGGAAACTCGACAGCCTGTTTAGGGAGTCCTCCCGCCACAACGGAATTAGCCTCAGTTTGTATTCCTTATTCTGATTGGCGTTCGTCTATAGCCTAACTCGCCCCCCCTTAGCGTCGCTCACGCGCAAGGTGATGAAGGACATCACTTTGAGTGATGGCACATTCCTCCCGAAGGGTACCCTTGTCGTTGCGGCCGCACATTCCACCCACCACGACGAGGCGAACTACAGGGATGCACGCGCATTCGACCCCTTCCGCTTTGCAAACATGCGCGAGGGTGAGGGCGAGTCGTTGAAGCACCAGTTCGTCAACACATCCCTCGACTACATCTCATTCGGCCACGGCAGGCATGCTTGGTGCGTCTCCTCTCTGCCACCTCGCCAATATAGGAACTGAACCTTTTTTCCACACTGCGATGCAGCCCGGGACGGTTTTTCGCTGCGAACGAGCTGAAGGCGCTCCTTGCGTATATCGTGCTGAACTACGACCTGAAGCTGGGCGGTGATGGCAAGCGGCCCGCGAGCATCTTCCACGGCACAAATGTCATTCCCTCCCCGACCGGCCAGGTGCTGTTCAGGAAACGCCAGACAATATCTTCTTGAACGCTCTCAAGCTGCACAACACTTGTTGCTCGGATTCATGGGGTTTATTGAGGAGTCATTGCGTGGGTTCGCCAGTTTACGTATCCGATAGACCCGAATGGTTCTCATTCTCAACACATACGACATGGTCATTTATTCCCAGTTTTAGCTGTCGGCTTCAGTTTTGAAGGCTTTATCAGATAACCAATGGAGCATTGATTTCGTGACGTAATTTATCTAGCGCTGATGCCCTTGCCAAACCCTCGCGTCATCGCGTCACCTTTCGCATCTACTGCCTTCCACCACTGAGGCCAAGTCGCACGCACATCAGAGCAATCCCGGGCTCTCAAAAAAGTGGCTGTCCAATGAAGTGATCATCAGGGCTTTCATGAGTCGAATGTTGTCAAACATGCAAGCATTGCGTCGGGCTGGTGACTCAGTCAGTACTGACCGGTCACCCACGTGCACAAGCTCATCACTGGAAGCGTCTTGCAGGCCTGCACGAGAAACGAGTGGGGGAAGATGTGATGCTGATGTCACGACCCGAAGGTGAGTCTTGGTCCAGTACTTGAATATAAGATTCAGTTCGAATGGTAACAATATAGCATTGCACCAACAGCGGATGCCGTTCTGGGCTGTGATCTCTTTCACAGACGAGGACGCCAAACTATTATTTGTGAAGGAACATAGCCAGGGTGCGAACCCGGGCGCGTACAATTGAGGAAAACAGCCGAGTTCTGGTGAGAGGGCAATGACGACATGTTCAAGGTATGGGTCGTTTTACATTCCACGATACGTTCGATACGTTTCATGGTAGGCGATGTGCGACGTAACTCTACGAATTCCGCGTATAACAAATTTTTGTGCACGAACACCCCAGGCAGTCACAGCATTTTCCCTCCGGGGAGCGTTAACCATCGGGTTCGGGCGAAGCTCCCTTGGATATGCGACAGGTACGTTTACGTCTAAATTTACATGGAGGTCGGTGTGAACTCAGTCTTATCGTGGAGAAGCGGTGGCTAATGCAGTGCTCAAGAGGCTCGATAAGCAAGCAAGCGTGTCGGGCTGGGGAACATCACCTCGTCGAACCCCCGAACGGCTCTTACAACATTGCGCGGCGGCGAAGTATTGTCCTTCCCCTGGAGACGATTCTGACCGGTCATAGGAACTCTAAGCGCGTTCTGAGAACTGCGCAGGCTAGGACATGATACCCTGCTTCCTCCGCGGTCTGCTACGCAGTAGCAGCAACGTCTTCGCTTCCAGCCCGCCGTCCCATACCCGCACTCGCACGTTCGCGATGCCACGCGCTCGATGTCGGGCCACAGAAGAGAGTATTGACAGATACATCTGATTAGATTCGGAGGCAATGGCGCAGAACCACTAATCATGATATGCGGGTGCCATTACTGATCCTTCGTCGCTTCCAGACACCCCAGCATTGCCTTCGTCCGGATGCCCACCCGCAAGCCGAACCCCGCCGTCCAACGAACGTCTCGGGCCACCCGCCACGGCCTCCTCGAACACCTTGCCTTGGAGGTTATTGCATCGCTTGCTCTCCGGGTGAGTGACTTCGAGAGAAGGGCTGCGGCGGGCTGAGCAGGTAAGTCTGCGAGACTCGGCTGTGGGGGTAGTAGCCGGAGGGAGTCTTCTGGCTGGCGTATGAGCCGCGCGTCATTGAAGATGAGGGGAGGTATAGTGGGTAGCGGATTGTCTCCGACTCTCATGGGCGGCTCGTAGTCGAACGAATATCGGCCGTCTTCACCCTCGACCTTAGGACCACTTTCCAAGCTCATCCTATTGATCAAAGACTGGCGCGACCACGGACGTGCACCCTCCGTCTTCTCCGCTACGAAAATCGCGCGTTAGTATGCGTTCAGGGCCACAGGAAAAGTAGGGGGGACTGACCTTCGAATAGTGGTATAGTCTCTAGCCGCCGCTGTCGACGCCGTCGATAGATAGAGTACGCGCTGCCGAGAACGACCACAACAAGCACCACCTCAACGGAAATGCGATACGCCAAGACCGGCGAGCCCGACATGGTCACTGTTGGGGAATGGTAGGGGGGAGATGAATATCAAACTTAGACACTAGCATATATAATATCATGAAAGAGCGTCAGTCGTCATCGACATCTGCCGAGCCAAGATCACCTCTGCACTGATAGACTGACAGCTGCACTGTTGGTGAGAGAGATCATATCAAGAGATACCCTCTTTGAAGCGCAGTTGGCTGGTAGAACGGACTTGTCACTAGGTCGGCTTTGTCGGAGACGCAGCCCACATGAGCACCGTGAATAGCCTCGCCAGACATATCGCGTCCGAACTTCACCTTGGCCTTGCATCCATTTCTCCGGCGGCTAGGTGCTTTTCTTCCTCCACATTGACTATGCTGGGACACTGCCCAGGATCCGCAAGTCGTACACTGTTATCCGCCCAAAGAAGTCGGAGCTCTCCTCGAACACCAACTTCATGCTGTCCACCTTTGCGTCCACTAGATCTGCCTCCGTCACTGTCCAGTCAAACACTTGTTTCCGATTCACGTCCTCGGGGTATATGCGCGTCAACGTGCGCCACTTTTGCTCCCCACTTGGCAAGACCTCTACCAGCGTTCTCGTGCCTACGAACCCGCCTTGGAAGGTAAGTTCTATGCGTTTTGGTATCACGGCAATGGCGAATGTCAGTTGAATGTATTGTGGCGTGCCCTGGGGGTGGCAAGTGAGTCGGAAGAAGATTTGGATGTTAGCTGAGAATACTGTGCTTGTTGGGACGTCCAGCAGGTCTCGGGACTGCCGTCGATGAGGTATTTCTTCCCCACTGATTTGTCAAGGGTCGAGCTCACTCTACGAGTGTATAATTTAGCAATGATCTTGGGCGATCGAAGGACAGACGTACTTGATTTTTGTGTCCTCGTTGATTAACGGCTGCAGGGTCTCTGCCATTTCGCCGATTGATCCAAGGACAGAAATTCTGATCACCCTGTGTCGGATGTTGTCGCCAGATCGCTGGGTACCTCGTTGGCTTCTGCGCGACGTCGGCAGGAGAGTTGGGACGTTGGACGACTGCGCCACGCCCAAGTACCCTACTATCACGTGATAAATTAACTTCCATCTACTCGTCCTTGGGCTCCGAGTCAATCCGACTACGATGAAGTTGCCCCAGAGCCTGATCTTCTCAATTCTTGCCCACCACTCCCTACCGCGTCACTCTTCTACACACTGCCCTCGTCGCCCAATCATGCCAGAAGCAACAGCAGGCGTTCCTACTTGGCTGGAAAGTTCGCATAACTTCCAGCATCTTACCACTGTCCTCTCAACACTTGCCAAACGCGAACGTAATCGCAAGGCCGCGCGTTCCGCCTCGATGCATCAGTCTCACCCTTCGAAGCTGCACCGCTCGGCCCACATCGCGTCCACCGTGCGGGCGAACCCCGAGCACGTCGCATACTATTCTATTGCTGCAGGCTCAGACCCCAACAACATCCTGTTCAATCGGTACTCAGACATCCTTCCCTATGATCGCACACGCGTTGTCGTCTGCACAGGCGATCATGAAGATAACCCTTGTGGGAGCACATGTCAAGAGGGGCAGTATCTGAACGGGAATTGGGTGAGGGAGCTCGCGGGAGGTAAATGGTGGATCGCGATGCAGGCGCCCCTTCCTGAGACCACGCACACGTTTCTCTCCTCCCTCCTTGAGGGCGTATCGCCTCCACCTGCCAGCGATCCATCCCCATCTTCCTCTGCGGCCCCATCCCGACAGCCCGCTACGAACCTGCGCCGCGAACGCCGGATCCGGACCGTCGTGCAGCTCACGAAGGACCTCGAGAGCGGGAGGCGCAAGGCGCACGCCTATTTCCCCCTGATCGTCGGCCAGAGCTGGGTCTTCGAGCCCGGCCCCGCGGGCGGCACCCCCATCGAGGTGACGCTCGTGCGCGCGCAGACAATCGACGCCGCGCACTGCGTGCAGAGCCTCGTCCGCCTCCACGCGCTCTCGCCCGCGCCCCCGCGCACACGCGTTGGCGAGCCCGTGCTCTTCCAGCACCTCCTGTTTGGGGCGTGGCCCGACCACGGCGTGCCCACGGGCGAGGACCGCGCGGCCCTGCTGCACTTCGCCAAGCTCGTCGACGCCGCGAACCGCGACCTCGCCGCGCTAGATGCGGACACGAGCATCGCGCCCCCCGATCGAGCGGGCCTCGATCCCGACCCGCCGATCGTCGCAGGGTGCTCGGCGGGTGTCGGCCGCACGGGCACGTTCATCGCGCTGTGCTCCTTGCTCCGCCACTATGGCTTCCTCCCACCCCTGGGGTCGAGGTCGGGGCCGGGGCCGGAGGATGTCGAGGCGCAGGAACAGGCGCATATACCCGGGCCCTTGCCTGAGTCGCCGTTAGGGCCGCTGCCAGAGAGGCTGCAGGGGGACATGATCGCGGAGGAGATCGATGCGCTGAGGGAGCAGCGGCCGTATATGGTCGAGCGAGATGATCAGGTACTGATGCTCTACGAGGCAATGCTCGCTGCGTTCACCTCTGCAGGCGATGCGAATTTGGACACCGAGGACCGTGCGTAGGTGGAGGGGTTTTAGGGTTTAGGCACTTCTGCCGGCGGGCACTCGGTCTTCTCTGATACCATACTACGCGGCTCCACACATTGAACGCGTCGCGAGGACTCTTCACAATCGTATTCGCCGCTGTGTTTTCTGACCGCCAAAACGTATTTTGCGACCCGTGCCATGTACGGATACCACCGCCGGTTGTCTGAGCGGTCCTCGACCCCACTAACTCCGGGAACTCCAGCCAGTGTTCTCTCGAAACCTTCGGAAGCGACCGCCCCATGCACTTTGATGGCCGACTTACGTTTTCGCTGTCAGACTCGGGGTTCGCGGTGAGGCAACGACATCATGTGCGCTGTATTATGGCGGGAAGGTACAGGGGTGGGTCATGCGGAATTACGAGTGTGTAGGGTACAGTATTAAAGGGCTGTAAGGGACTATAGTGCTATAAGGTAAATATGGGTATCATTGTCTGTGTCCAATAGCGTCGTCGCAGGAAAATGAAGAAGTCCGGGCGGAACACGAAGACTACGTCGTGTGGGTGCGGGAGAACATGTAATCAGAAGGTCCGACCGTGGAGGTGGAGTTCGCGGCGGCCGCAGAGGCGGGCGTCGTGGCCTGGCCGCCAGTCGGCATCGCAGTGCTCGAGAAGTTCGCCGTGCTCGACGCGTTGGCCGTGAAGGTCGTCGCTGGGCCGTCGCTCATGGACACCTCGACCTTGTTCTGCCCGGCCTTGATGATCACGGGGGGAATCATCCTAGAAGCAAGAGCGAAGATGGCAGGGACGTTGCTAGGCTTCGGGGGAGTGGCGAGAGAGGGCATGTTCGGGGTGTTCGGCGGGTTGACGGGCAAGGTTGGCGGCGTGGGGTTGGTGGCGCTCGCGCTGCTGGTCGTGTTGCTGGCCGCGCTGCTGGAAGTGGTGGGCGCGGAACTGGAAGTAGTGGGCGCAGTCTGCGAGCGCTGCATCGGCACGCCAGAGGTGGACGACGGAGTCGCCGAGGCGACGTCCGAGCTGGACGATGAGTTTGTGGGAGGGTCCGAGGCTGCGTCCCACTCCGCGATCAGGCCTCGCGCGGTGAGATTCCCCTGGTGCGCCATCACGGCCTGTATCTGCGCATGCGCGAGGGCGATGGCCTCCGCGATCCTGTGGACGTCTTCGGGAGTGGGCGACGGGGCCGGCCCCGCGTCCACCGCGTCCGCCTGGATAGCATCCAGTGAGATACCGAGGCCGCCTGCTAAAGAGCCGAGCGTTTGGAGGAGAGGGCCGAGAATGTGCCCCAGAATCGGTACAGTTGCAAGTGCTCCCGCCAGGGTATCCAACAGACCCCCACGCGCGAGGATCGCCTGAATCTGGGCAGCTGGTCGGTACGGTATCAGTCGAGCCACATTAGAATTGCGATGAAAACTTACTAGATTCGTCTAATGGAGTCTGTTCCAAGCCGGCAGCGACCCCGTCGGAGCGACCCGCCATAGCGATCACCCTCAGGTCGGAGGACGAAGGAACTGTGACCTCCTCAAGCGCACTGGACTCGGTCGGGGCAGCGAGAGCGACCGAAGAAGACGAGACCGCGAGCGTCGCCAAGATGAGCGAAGAGCTAGTAGACGAGAGCCTCATGTTGAGGGCGGATCGGGGACGTGGGTGTGTGGTCTGCGGTGGTAGGGCAATAGTAATGTGAAAGCACGACGAAAGCAACCAGCTAGCGGTCTCGCAGGGAGATTGCGGCGGTCAAAGGATGAGGGTAGGTGAGGACCACAAATTGAGGAGTGCTGGTTTATAGTCGGAGTTTGAGGTTGGCTGACGATCGAAAGCTCTCAGCCAGCCTCGTCATCGGCGATTCTTAGCGGCTGGCAAGCTCTTCGGGTCCGTACCGTCGATCCCCGCGCGCCCGAAGCCAACCACCCCACGTCAAAACGCGTACGCCATGAAGGAGTTCTTGGCAGCTCCGCGTTGCAGCTATGTATGATGTTCAGAAGTCATACGGCACCTCGGCTAGGACAATGTGAGTGTGGTTATCAAGCGCGAGTACCACACGTCATGATGCGAGGCAGACGCGCAGAGCGGGTTGTGCACCGATAGTAATTCTTTTAAAAAGCGGCGTTGCATAGAATACGCAGGCAACGATAACCCAAGAGCATAGCGATAGGACGGCAGAAGCGACCGGCGACAGATACGAAGATACGTCATCACGGAAGTGAGCCGGAGAGAAGGAGTGGCAATACATAGGGCTGTCCATATCCGCAATGCGTGACCGACGGAGGGAAATCTAGGGCAGGACGTCAGCAGTGCGGCATGAATGGCTGTGAGAGTGGCTGTACCGAAAAGAGGGACGTCACAAGGTGCCCATCCTCGACCGACCTCTGTACTCCATCTCAAATAGCCCGTCGTCCTCCCAGTGGCTAGGACTCCTGCGACGCCTTACGTTGTCGTCACCAACACCTGACCGAGCCCCGAGGACAAGCATGTCCCACAACTCGGAGATGGCCGACAGGATGGAGCGGCCCATGCATGACGAGAGGATGCACCATCCCAAGAGCGCGAAGCTGTTCGAGGCAAGAGAAGTTGAGAAAGACACCGGACGAGAGAGACAAGACGAGGAGATGTATTCACAGAAGGACAGAAAGAAAAATTGCCAAGGGAAAGAGACCGCTTTCTTGAGAGACCATCTGAATTGCCGATTTGACTGTAGTAGAGGATGAATGAAGCCGGTTGATGAGGAGTGGTTGAAGGAGGTTTACCGGTGCCACGTGGGAGGGAATGATGATGCCGGTATCGGATAAGATGAGAACGGAGGGACGGCCTGCGAGCGAGGGCACTGGAGTGTACACGCTGATTCGGTGCAGTGAAGGTTTGACGACGGGGAGTCGTTAGCGTGTAGGCGAGGCGGGCGAGAGAGCAGCCTATGAAAGGCGAGGTCCGTCGCACGAACCTCAGTCTAGGACGTGCTGCAAACCGGCGCCACTGCAGTTCAGAGTCCGCTGGGTCAAGTTGATGACGCGGACGCAGCGCACAGCTTCTGCAATTTGCTCTCCACCCATCTAACCCCCACCCCCACCCCTATCGTCCACGTCGTCGATCTGGGTGGATAGCACACCAACCGCGGTCAGCATCGAGACAGACGTCGAGAGGAGGTGAGTGGACCGATCGGAGGCGGCGGTGCGAGATGAGATTCAGTGTGAGATGACTGCCCGACAGACTGGACGCCCACCCAGAACAGAGGAACGACCGTCGCAGCCTGTACCACTCCCTCGGCTCCCCCCTACACTCCCTTTGCTCTTATGCCGCACCCCCTGCAACCCGACTCTTCCTTCTCGAGTCCGATGGACGACCCCAAGCCATCCCCTGATAACACGAATGTCGCACCGCCGTTCGTCGCGCGGTCGGTGTCTCCGTCCACAGTGAGTACACCCAGCGCCCGCATGCCCACAGTCACGGAACCGCCGACAGCACTCCGAGACAACGGTACCGGATCTCCTCCAACAGCTCGACAACGTCGAGCGGGCTCCGGGGCCCAAACTCGCTCTCGATCCCTTCAAATTTCGCGAAGCATACAAGACACATGAGCAACTCTCAGAATTACGCAACCGCCGCAAGGGCAGGTCGCTCGAACGGTATCACAAACGACAGAATGATGTGTGTGCTGCCTTTATGCTTCAACAGCCTCGACCAGCTTCTCAGTCCTCTGCCCCGAAATAGCTCATCAATGACCTCCTCAAGACCATGGAAGACCACACCAACGAAGCCAGAGTAGAGGAAGAGGCATCTCGCCTACCAGTACGTGGGCCGATCTTACTTCTTCCGCCGCTCCGCAGCACTCACTCATCTTACCATCCACAGGTCAGGATTGCGGTGTGGGCAAGTCTGCTCGCCAATCTGAGCCTCTGTATCCTGCAGAGTGAGTCGCCCTTCCTTTTCTTGGCAGCTCCACTGACCCCGCGCAGTGTACGCGGCGGTCTCGTCGCTCTCCTTGTCGCTCCTGGCGACTGGCATCGACTCCGTCTTCGACATCGGAAGTAATATCCTTCTGTTCTGGCTTCACAAGAAGGCCGATGCGCTCGATGTCAACAAATGGCCCGTCGGTGGCTCTCGCCTTGAGACCATCGGCAACATAGTATACGGTGAGCGTCATATCAAGCGCCCGCTTCCACGGATTGGCTGACTCACCCTATCGTCAGGTTTTCTGTACGTCACGTCTGCACGAGACGCCTAATTACCCCCCCAAATCTAACAGCTTATCAAGGATGGGATCTGTCAATTTGGTCGTCATCGTCGAGTCCGCCCGTTCGCTCATCACGCATGGTGACGGTGAAACGAATCAGCTCCACATACCGTCTCTGATTTCCGTGGCAGCGGCCCTTGGTATGTGTGTCGACTGATGGAGTGGCGTGGGTGGCTAACGACGAGTGTAGGCGTGAAGTTCATGTTGTTCTTGTACTGCTTCGGCTACCGCAACACGTCCAGCCAGGTTCGCATGCTGTGGGAGGACCACCGCAATGATCTGTTCATCAACGGCTTTGGTGAGTATCCGATACAAGCAGTAAACGGGGGTGCGGGGGAAGGGACTTACAGGGGGCGCGACAGGTCTGCTCATGTCTGCGGGTGGGAGCAAGCTCAGGTGGTGTGAGTGCGGGTGCTGCTTACTCGCCTGGATTCACTCGGCTTATACCTTCTTCTGCCCAGATCTTGACCCGATGGGAGCCATCATCGTAAGCTGTTCTAAGTCAACGGAACCTTCCAGGTACTAAATAGGTGCCAATTCATTGCCCTTCGCAGATCGCGGCCGGTGTCATTACTGCGTGGTCGCGCACCATTCACCGCCAGTTTGAATTGCTCGCGGGCAAATCGGCGCCGCACCACTTTATTCAGCTACTTATCTACAAGGTCATGACGTTCAGTGATGAGATCGAGAAGGTGGACACCGTCCGAGCATATCATGTGGGTTCCCCCCTGCTGAATTGGACGACGACGGTCGCGGCCAATGGCTAACGTCTGCAACGTATCCAGAGCGGACCGGATTACTATGTGGAAATCGACGTGGTGATGGACGCGAACACTCCGCTCTGGAAGGCGCATGATCTCAGCCAAACCCTTCAGGACAAGATCGAGGTCCTGCCGAATGTCGGCCGCGCATTCGTCCATGTTGACCACGAGACGACCCACATCCCCGTACGTGAAACCCCTTCTTTTCGCCTGCCTGATATGCGCAAATTGATCCTTCACCACTTACTTCCGATTCGCCGACGGATAGGAACACCGCAAGTTCTTATAGACGACCCACGGTTGCCGTGGCCCGCAATGTTACAATATCCTAATCCTGTTCTTTCGGCCTTGCCGCCACAATTCAATCGCGAGACGAAGAACGAGGATGAAGACGCCCTCGAACAAAGATTATGGAGTATCTAGTCCGGACTGGGGAATTACATATACAATACTACCATGTCAAATGTACGATTCGTTCATGCTACGATAAGTGCTCACCACTCTGCGCGTTTGCCCACGACAGCTGGCGCCATCGGATCCAGGGCAGTCGGTGCTGAGGTGACTCCCGTAACTCCCGCGGTTCTTACTGATGAGTCAGGAATGGAATGGGACTCGTCTGACGTCGAATTGGGAAGATGGGGTGAGGATGGTAGCGGTATTCCTGGAACCGTACTGCAAATTGGCCCCCGTGACAATATCGCCTTCGTTGGCCACTTCCCCTGTAAGCGCCGACGTCGGACGCCGACTTGGCAGAGTGCCAGCTCACACCCGCCTTCTCCATACGGCACATTATGGCACAGACGTGGGTACGCAGCCGGCATTCATGAGAGAATTCGCAATGCTGATGGTCATCATAGCGCATAAGAGGCCCTAAATTTGCCGACGATGTTCTCTACGAAGCCAAGGGGTAAGTCATGCTCCAACCTTGGCAAGACGCCGACTGCTCCTTCGCGTTCACAACAGCTCTCCATCGGGCTACTCGGATGCCTCGAGGCAGTTCTATCGATTTCTCATAATGACGAGCAATTGGGTCGGCCCCCGCTGCGGTCAGGGAAGAAGATCATCGACTGTACTCGTAGCCTTTCTGAATGTCTTGGGTCGGTGTACCGCGCCTCCGTCTACCACTTCTTTCAGGCCCTTCGCCAGGAAAAGTTCGGGAATGGGCCAACGCTTTCGCACAGGGGCCGTTGCATGTGGATGCTGTAAGTTACAACCGCCATGGTGGCGGAATCCCGACTCAACAGTTCCACTGTCTTGGGCACGAGCTCCAGCCGAAGGCGACTCCAGTCTTCCGGGTTGCCCAGAAAAGGTTGCCCGCCGAAGCTCGTTCGCTCGCTAGCCCATGGTTCGACTTCAGATGCATGCAAGTCCACTATTCTGGGGAGTCGACCATGGTACCGAGTCCATGGATAAATACCCTGGGTGTTGGATGCGGAAAGCTCGAAGTTAGACCGCGACTTCACGGCGATCCCCATGCTTCGACACACTCCCACTGCCTCGACCACGTCCACTGAGCTTACCGAGCAAGCGGGCCCCCAGGCCTGCTCTCGTTGGGCTCTGCCAGGACTCGCTGCGAGTGCCCGAGCCGTAGGTATGCATCTGCTGAAGCATACGGGCGTCGGGATCGTATGCGCCGTCGCGTACTTCGACCCGTAAGTGTGCCAGCTACGCTTCCCACGGGCACTGGTATCGCATGCTGACTTGGAGATAGCGGTAACTGGGGCGTTGACCTCCAGGCGGGTTCGGAATATGGATACAAGCTCCTCTTCGTTGTCCTTCTCGCTGGTCTGTTCGCCATCTACATGCAGGTATTCGACGTCTTTTAGCGCCCGCAACGTTTTACCTAAAATCCATATCAGGTGCTCGCCTCTCGGCTAGGGTGTGTGACAGGGCTCGGTGCGCATCATTTCTCTCCGGTCCGATCGTCGTCAATTGCCGCTGCTAACACTGACTCCGTCCACCACAGACCTTGCCTCTCACTGCCGTCTGCTCCTCCATGACCGTCCACGCCACACCTTGCTCTGGCGCTGGGGCGTGCTCTACCCGCTGTATGCGCTCTCGGAAATCGCTATCATCAGCACGGACCTTGCAGAATTGCTCGGCTCGGCCATGGCGCTCGTCATGCTCTTCCCGAAGCTCGAGATTTGGGCAGGCGTGCTCATAACGACCGCCGACGTTCTTTTGCTCCTTGCCATGCGCAACCCGATCGGCGGAGAGCCCGTACGGGCGTTTGAGCTCGGCATTGCTGCGCTCGTAAGTCGGCGCCCGCCATCCGAACTTCTCCACCCTTTCCCGTGCTCCACTTCGCGAGCCGTAATGACTGAACTTTGACATTGACGCGTGTCAATTTGCTTAGGTCTTCATCGTCCTCATTTGTATGGCGGTCATTATTTCGAAGACCGAAATCAATTGGGGCGACGCATTCTTTGGGTTCGTTCCATCGAAGACGGTCTTCCAGTCAGGTGGTCTCTATACCTGTGAGTGTCTCTCACGCTCACCGCGCGTGGATGGTTCCATTATGCTGACTCTCGATGCTCCCAATCGCAGCGATAGGAATCATTGGGGCGACTGTTATGCCTCACAGCCTGTTCCTGGGTTCCGCTCTCGCGACGCAGGATCGGGTGGCCTCGTCTCCGAGGGAGTCCCCTGCTTCACGGGACGCCGACGCATCTGGAGGGCGTACCCTCCCGTCAGTGCGAAACGCTCGCACGCTCTTCCGAAGGCTTTCCAAGTCTTTCTTAGGGATGTTCAAGGTCAAGAAGATTGAGAAAGACAACGAGCCCAAGTCGCACGCAGACTGGACGAACAGTCCCCTTTCGTTCATCCGGCAGCACCTGACTCATGGTATCGTCGATATGGTCATCAGCCTGCTGGGTCTCGCCGTGGTCATTAACGCCCTGTGCGTGCCTTCCGCCGGTTTCCCCCGTTAACGTTATGGCTGACCCCTTTGTACCGCAGGATCCTGATCCTGGCCGGCTCGGTATTCTTCTTCCACGGCGATGGGTCGGACGGTCCTGCGGACCTGTTCGATGCATATGACCTGATTCGCGATCGTCTTGGAGCCGGTAAGCTCTGGATTCCCCCGATTTGGCCCGGGGAACTTGCTCACTCCGTACCCTCGGAACAGCCGCCGCGACGTTGTTCGCACTCGCGCTTCTCGCCGCTGGCCAGAGCTCGTCGATTATCGCGACCCTCGCGGCGCAGATAGTGTCCGAAGGCTTCATCCACTGGTCCACTTCGGTAAGTCCCCCGCGCCAGCAGCTCGCCTCGGGGCCCGTAGCTAATTCGCCGATTGGTGCAGCCCGTCCTCACCCGTCTTATCACCCGTTGCTTCGGACTGATTCCGTCCCTGATCGTGGCCATTGCGGTGGGCCGCCCTGGGATCGCGACGCTCCTCGTTGCGTCGCAGGTCGTGCTCTCGATCGTCCTGCCGTTCGTGACCCTCCCTCTTATCATGCTCACCTCGTCGAAGCAGGTGATGACGGTGTACGAGGAGGTTGAGCCCGCACGGACCACGTCATCGTCGGAGACTGCCTCCGCGAACGAACAGAAGGAGGAATCTGTCAAGGACGAAATTATCGTCGCTACTGTCACCGAGACCGTCACTGAGACCGTCACCGAGACCGCCTCCAGGGACGTGGAGCGTGCGGTTGGGAAGGCGGTGGACTTCTCCAACGGAAAAGTTATGGTTGGGATTGGTGCAGTGATTTGGGTCATCGTTGTGGCCGCTAACGTGTATGCTATTGTCCAACTCGGGCTGGGACAGGTGTAGACGGACACCCGCCCGGTCATGCCAAGGACGCTTTGCACCAAAAACAGTGTCCGTTCACAGCAGTTTTCACTGATGTAGGACTAGTTCATGTTTTCTTCTCAAGTTACCTGCTCTCGTGATGCCGTGTTGCAGTTGTACTCGTATTGTTCCCATTGTATGTCTGCCTCGTTGTACCAATAGAAGTCTTTGAATAGTCGTCTGATGAATGTCGGTCGCGCGAATTCAATTGAGCGCGGAGGAAGTCTTGTTGCTTGTAATGTCGACGTAATGCGAGAAGCTTTATCCGAGTTCTATCTTGAATTATCACTACCGTTTGCCAGATGAGGCAACAATCAGAGGTCCCGAAGCGGGTGCGATGTCGAAATGCTGTAGAGAATGGGTGGAGAAAAGAAGAGGAAGAAGAGCCACCCGTGTGGTCGGAGATGTGATGCCGCGGCACGCGATGAGAAAGACTATTGAAACGCCTCGTCTCGATGAGAACTGGCAGCGCATGATACGGAAGCTGAGAAACCGGCGGCACTTGTGTACGTCACCTCAGGACAGGGACGTGTCTGGAAGGTGACAGTTTCGAGAAAAGCTATCGGACGACGCGTTTGCGGAAATCCCGCCGACTCAATAGCGGGTGCGTGGATTCGGGACTCTCATGCCAGGTTCAAATGGAGAAGATCTATGGAGGGAAAGAACGGCGGCCAGTGCGGGCAGACGTTCAGCGATGGACGTAAGCGACATACTTATGAGAGGGTTGCGACGAGCACATCCGAGTCACGCGCGCAGCCGAAGCTTGGCGTGGAGGACGAGGGCGTTGACGAGTCGGTTATCGGAAGATGTCTCCGACGAGGGGATGCACGCGATGTCTCCAGGACGCCAGTCGAGAGGCGAAAGCCCATTCCATGGAGGTGGAGAGTTCCGACCCCAGTGATATCCGCCGGGAAGGAACCCAGAGAGCGGCTTAAAGACGAATACCCCCCTTGACGCCAGGACATCTCGGCTCCCAACCTCTGGCCCCACACACTTCTCTCCCCTGCTCGACCCCAATACTGTGTTGTGGTGAGTGGGGATGTCGTGCAAGAGGGTGCGGTCACCGTTGATTCGAACCGCATGTTTCCCGATTAGGCATCCCGAGAGAGTGGAACGTTGTGAAACGTGGTACGCAGATGCTACCGTTGGCCTGGTGCCCTCCCTCACTGACCACCACAACGGTCCCTTCCCACCCCCACATCACTCTTCCCCGCACGCTCACAATGCCTCCAGATCATCATGGCCGGCGCAGACTTCGACCACAGCGACCTCGACTATCTCGCGTCGCGCTCAGGCCCGTCGGCGTCGGGCGTCGCGAGTTCCTCGGTGAGTGTGCGGCCGTAGGCAGCGGGCGCCAGGGGAGATCTCATCTGGGAACAGAGCTCTGGCACCGATCGCAAAGCCAAAGACATCGAACGCGGCTCCTCCTCCGGCTCCGCTCCCAGCGAGCACGCTGATCCTTACTCCCTCCGCGATGGCTACAAAACCCCCGAGGACCTCGGTTCCCTCAAAAGGAACAAGCGGTCGACCCGCGCCGTAAAGCAGTTCTACGAGCGACAGAATGAGGTGCGCATCCGCCCTTCTATCTCGACGTCGGCGCGGGCGCAGTTGGATTAACGTTTGTTATCATCCCAAACAGCTCATCGCGGCTCTCCTCAAGCCAATGGAGGAGCACACCGAAGACGCGAAGCTGGAGGAAGGATCTTCGCAGACACAGGCAAGTTGCGCACGTCGGCGTGGCCCCGACCCGTTGTTTCGGTCTGACCAGATCGCAGGTTCAGATTGCCATTTGGGCCAGTCTCATCGCAAACATCTTCCTTTGCGTCCTGCAAAGTACGAGGATTCTTTTCTTCCCTGACGAGATATGCTAACACGATAACGTTTTTCAGTGTATGCTGCGATCGCTTCCGAGTCCCTGTCCCTCCTCTCCACTGGTATCGACGCGGTTTTCGACATGAGTAGCAACATGCTGTTGTTCTGGCTTCACCACAAGGCTGCGTGCATGAACAGGGATAAGTGGCCCGTTGGCGGCGCCCGCCTCGAGACAATCGGAAACATTCTCTACGGCAAGTGCCAAGCACTTGCTTCCAAATGTTAATCGCGTGCTCAACGTCTTCTATCCGCAGGCTTTCTGTGCGTCGCTGCTTCTCCGTCCAGTCGGGGTATTGTTGCTGATAGCGTTGCAGCATGGGTTCCGTCAACATCGTCGTCTTCATTGAGTCCTTCCGCTCCATCATTATGCGGGAGAGCGACGAAGAGAAGAACGCGCTCCATCTTGCGTCGCTCATCGAGGTCTCCGCAGCGTGGGGTACGCCCAGCCTGTCAACCCTGTCTGCTCCTTGTCTGATCCCTTGGCATTGGCTTAGGTGTCAAATTCTTGCTGTTCTTGTACTGCCTTTCCCTTCGCAAGCGGTCCAGTCAGGTTCAGGTCTTGTGGGAGGACCACAGGAACGACCTGTGGATCAATGGTTTCGGTATGGGTCCCATGTTGGCGTCCATGGTCGCTGATGCTCACGCGCTTGGGCTGGGAAGGTGTTATCATGTCCGCAGGCGGTAGCAAGATTATTTGGTGTACGTTACTTCTTTGTTCATTTTGTAGGGTGTGTCATGTTATCTGACCTTCAATACAGACCTCGACCCCCTCGGTGCCATGCTCGTACGTCTTATATCCCTCCTTATCCGTGGCTTTGGTGGAGATCCAACGTCCCGTGCTTCCAGATTGCTCTCTTCGTCATTATTTCGTGGGGAAGCACCATCTACGAGCAGTTTGAGCTCCTCGCCGGGAGGTCTGCGCCACACGAATTCATCCAGCTCATCATCTACAAGGCCGTTACCTTCAGCGAGGAGATTGAGAAAATTGACACTGTGCGCGCGTACCATGTCAGTCCCCTCCCCTGCCATATCTGCTCTCCGCGCACCCACTGACCCGCGCACCTGACCCTCGCCTTCCCGCCGCCGTGCCGCGCACTTCACACAGAGTGGTCCTGTAAGTGCTTCGCTTCACACGTCGCGCATTGCGCAGCGGGCTGACCTGGCTGGCTTGGGAACAGGACTACTTCGTCGAGCTCGACGTCGTCATGAACGCGGACACGCCCCTGTGGAAGGCGCACGACCTCGCCGAGCAGCTGCAGAACAAAATAGAGGCCCTTCCAGGCGTCGAACGTGCCTTTGTCCACGTCGACCACGAGACGTCCCACGCGCCCGTACGTACCCCTCGCCGCCCTCCGCGGACGTCATCTCCATCTCACGCTGCCGTTGGTCCCGCAGGAGCACGCCAAGTCTCGCGAGTGAGCGTCGGGCAAGTCGGCTTGGCCGCCTGGGCGCACTGGGCAGGGCATCTGCTGCACGAGTTCAAGGCCGTGTAGCTTTAGCTCGGGATATTCTTGGTAGAAGTTTGTTTGCCCAGGGTCTATAGTTCCGAACATCCATCCATGATCCGCCCGACTCATCAGCGATAGTAAAGCTAAAGCTGTACTTGTACTACTCCGAATGAATTGCCTCCGTGCCCCCAAACGTCCACCCGCGCACCTGCTTCATCCGTGTGTCGAACTCCTCCAGCAAGTCCATCGTCTTCGGCGCGGCGGCCGGCTGCTGCTTCTTCGAGTTCCTTCCGCTACGAAGCGCGTGGCCGGAGGAGGAGGAAGAGGGCGGAAACATCGGCACTCCGCCCCAGCCCGAGATAGCACTCGCTGCGGACGTGCCGCCGGGGTACGCGGGCGGCATCTCGACCCCGCCCAGAACCATGTCGAAGTCCATATTATCCAAATCTGTGTTCATCTGGTCCGCAGGCGGAACAGCCGATGGGAGGGATGGTGCCATTATGGCGCTGGTGAGGAAACCTGCACCGCCCAACCTGCCTACAAACGACGCTTGCGAATTGTATTTGCGGATGCTTGGCTGCATCTTTGCCCACTCCTGTATTCTGAGAAGAGAACAGACACGGCTTCAATACGAAGTACATGGGCAGGGGGGGACAAAGAAGACAGGAAGACAGACGCACCGGCTCCTGATGACATCATGGCGGGTGGAGAAATGGGATGCGATGACCTCCTGTGCGCGATAAACCAAGCCAGGCCCGTCAGGATGAGTGGGCCTCCTGGCGGAGATGTAGCTTGTTCGACACTCACACCCCAGATGCCGTCCCTATGCTCGTCCTTGAGCCATTCAACGATCGCCCAGCGCGTGGTCTGCATGTAGATGTTCTTGTTGTACTCGATGCTCGTGCTGTTGTTCGCGTTCGCCTTCCCGAATCCGGGCCTACCGACAGCGTCAGCAGCCCCGTTCGCGCCCGGACCAACATGCGCCACATAGCACTCACTCGTTGAAATATGGCAGGTCGATGAGGATCATGCTCTGTATCGAAACGAGCACCTGCAGCAGCGTGGACTTGGGCGACCACTGCTCCTCCGGGCTACAAAACCCCCGCAGGAACCCAGCATCGAGGCGACCACATACCAAACCACAGCATCAGCTCAGCGGAGTGATTTATGCGGACGGACCCCGGGGCCCCGGAGCCCCGAAACACCGAGATCGCGCAATAGGGCATGGATGAGGAGAAGAGAAGGAAAGACGCACCGGCCGGGCCAGGTCCCGAGGAGGGAGAGGCATACCTTGCCGCAATTGTACAGGTTCGGGTTGAAGCGCACCGCGCCGCCGCCGGTCGTACGGAGATGCATGAGCGGCGGCTTGTGCGGGTACTCGAGCGGGATGAAGCAGTCGAACTCGAACAGCCCCCCGGCGTACGGCGTCCCGTCGGGCCCGGCGATCATGATCTTGCTGCCAAGGGGAGCGGCAGGGGGAAAGGGTAAGGGCAATCAATCACCGGCCGATCGAGAGAAAGCGAGCTAGATGGAAGGGGCGGCACAGGGCCGGGGGAGGGGGTGGGGACTCACATCGCATCGTTCCGGACCTCGTCCACACGGACCCACACCCCGGGGGGCAGGCTCGTGGCCATCACCGCGAGCTCCTTGACGAGATGCAGGCGGTCCTTGGGGTTCCGCGTCGCGTTCGCCGTGCGCTGAAGCTCGGGGCCGTACTTGTACGTCGGGTAGCTGCGGCCGGACGCGTCGGCGAGCGAGACGTACTCGAAGGCGAGCCTCTCGCACTCAGCTGCGTACCTGCGTTCCAGGTCGATGTCCGGGTCGCGAGCCTTGCCTTTGTCCTTGGCGTTGGCTTTGCCGGAAGGTGAGGCTTCTTCGGGCGCGGACGTCGATGAGGATCCAGAAGGTTCTGGTCCGCGGAGGATCGCGGCGGGATCCTTACCCATTACGGCCATGGCTCGTTCGATATCATCTCGCGCGGCGATGATGTCGCCGCATAGCGAAGTGGCCTTCACGGTCGTCTCCGTGACGTCGCCATCGCCGTCGCCACCGGACTCTAGCATAGTCGACGCACCGGCAAGAAACGCCTCACATTGCCTGGTGAGCTTCTTAAAGTGCATATAAAGGGGCGGCGCTTGGACGTAGGCGTCGGTATCTTTGTTGCGTTCCCATGTAATATCGCCTTCGCCCCACATCCAGTCCTCGAGGCCACAGCTCTTAGACATCTCCCACCGCTGGCCAACAAGCACCTGTTAACCATCATACGAGTTTGAGAGTGGGGTTAACTGGAAGACGGGTTTAAATTACTTCGAGACTCAGCTCGCAATCGGCCATTCGTCTGAGTAATCCAAGCATAGAGTGGTACACGTCTATTCGCGCTATCCAATCCGTCACGGAGTCGTTGCGGAGCAGGTTCCCGAGCAGGTCGGGGAGCTGAGACACCGACAGCAGCGCATCGATGGCTTGGTGGGGAAGAATATCATACATCTGTGGGTCGTCCGCATACGGCGCAGGCAGGTATCCTGTGATCGTATTGAGCGCACGTACGATGATCTCATCGAAGTGCTGAGCGAGCGCGTCGAGGTGTGACGGCTCGCTGTCCGAGGCATTCGCGGCAGCTCTACCGCGACCGCGACCACGACCACGACCACGACCGTGTCCTCCGCCACGGGTGTGAGCGTAAATGCCGAATCCGCCGTAGCGCGAGTCCATGCCGTACCCCGTGCCTCCGGGACCGACACTACCGACTTGTTTCTTCTGAGCTTTCGCAACGGCCTCGCGGGCACGCTGGTCAGAGACCTCGCGCTCGCCGAGGTACTGTCTGTCGAACCCGCCGAGGGCTTCATATAAGGCAATAGCACGCACGTTCGTGCAGCAGGTCTCAGCAGCACATCCAGCGTCCCCGCCTTTGCATGTGGGGGGGCAGGAGACGGGCGCCATGCACCCACGGCAGTGGTTTGTCTTACATGCCTTGCATGGCACATGCAGGAGGCGGATCAGACTCGGGGGCGCACGTGGTTGCTGGGAGAACACCACCTGAAGCAGGGCAGTTAGATTGGGTAGGAAGGGGTGATAGATGCGGTAGATAGGCTATTTACATGTCCGCGCGGGGATGGAAGAGCGGCGCCGCACGACGAGCACGACTTTTCACCCGTAAAGAGGTCTTTGCATTGCTCAAGCTTGGAGACGGCCGGAAGATTTTCATTAGCGGCAGGAGTGGCGTCGACATCGACGTCAGTCGATTGGGTGTGGTGGGCCGAGTGTTTAAATTTCGCCTTGGCGGTCTTGCCCTTGTTTGCGAGGTGCCGGGCCGAGGTCAAGGACATGGGCTGACGGTCGAGTGGGGATCCAGAGTCCTCGATCTCCCATTCTTTTGCCAGACGACGAGCCATGGCCTCGTCATCTTCAGGGGCCGGTTCACCGTCCGAGTCAGCGTCGGAGATTATAATGACATCAGGGGCAGAGGCGACGATGCCTATGCGCGTGCCACTGCTAGGACCGGCCGAGTGCTCTCGGACGGAGGATGGAGTGGAGGATACAGAGTTGGAACTGCCACTGAGACCGTTCCACTCTTGGTGAAGTCGGTGGGCGAGTGCTTCGCTCTCCTCGTGGGCCTTGATCTGGGCGAGAATGGACTCCAAGGAGGAGTCGTCGGAGTCGTCGTGGTCAAGGACGTCAAGTGCGGTAGCGGGCTTCTTTGTGCTCTTGGGAGAGGGATCGGAAGACAGACGGCGTTTGCGGCTGGACATGGTGTGATTGAAGGCGCGTGTTTCAAGACGGAGAGAGGACAAGCCGCTGCGCCGCCGGAGTCGAGCAGGTGTGGCTCTGGCCCCGTAAGTACTTGTGTATGTAAGTCACAAGTGAGTCGGCGCCTGGCGGGAGGACGCGGCGCGAGATCTGTCGTGTCCCGATAAGGGAGATGGGCGGCTGTCCTCGGGGGAGGCGCTGGGTGGCTGTTGAGGGAGTCGAGCGAGTCGAGTCGGGCTTGGGGCAACCGCTGTAGTGCTCTCCCCCCGTCCCCTTCGCTGCTCTCGCCCTTTTCACCCTCCTCTTCTTGTTTATTGCTCCTCGCGCTATCTCTTACGCTGTCTAACCTGTGCTCTATCTCGCAAAGCCCGTCCCTGCATCGTACCTGCTCTCGCTCTCAACGACCCTCACGATCCACATCCACGACAACTTAAGTCCACACACAACACTTTTGCGCGATGGTGAGCACTCTTTGCCTCCGAATACTTGCGATGGTCCTCCGATTCTCGTCCTGACTCGCTCATGGTCCACGAACAGGATAACCACCACCAGGACCCGGAGGATTTTTATGTGAAGCAGGACAGAATCGGTGCGTAGATCCCCCACTATCATCGCACGGCAATCCCACTCACCTTCCTGGCGGCTATCAGGGAAGGGCTCTTTTGGAGAGGTCTACAAGGGGTGCGTTTTCACCCCACGCTGTAACATCCCCGTTCCCAACCGTGTGCTCTTTCCCCAGCTACGACAAGCGGACCCAGAAAACGGTGGCCATAAAGATCATCGATCTTGAGAGTGCAGAAGATGAGATTGAGGACATTCAACAAGAGATCCAGATCCTGTCCCAACTCGATTCTCCACATGTCACCAAATACCATGGCTCCTACTTGAAGGGTTCGCACCTATGGATCGTCATGGAGTACGTCTCCTCCTTCTCCCCTTCCCTAGCCTTGCTCAGACTCTCAAACCATCTTCCAGGTACTGCTCTGGGGGATCATGCTCTGATCTGGTAATGGCATCACTCACCTTAGCCCCACCTTCCATTGATCGCTGATATGTTCTTAGATGAAACCGGGTGTGTTCCGCGAAGAATATATCGCTATCATCGTCCGAGAGCTTTTGAGGGGCCTCGACTATCTTCACACCGAAGGGAAGTTGCATCGAGATATCAAAGGTACGTCATTGACTGCGCCACTGTAATGAAAGCATTCTCACCCGTGATTTTCTTGTCCGCTAGCGGCAAACATCTTGCTATCAGCTAATGGAGAGGTCAAACTAGCCGACTTTGGTGTTTCGGGACAACTGTCTGGTACGTTGTCCGCGAAGAAGAATACGTTTGTCGGCACGCCGTACTGGATGTCCCCGGAGGTCATCAAACAGAGCGGGTATGACCACAAGGCTGATATCTGGAGCTTGGGTATCACGGCAATAGAGCTGGCCAAGGGCGAGCCCCCATACGCAGAGCTTCATCCCATGAAGGTCCGTCCACTTGCAGGTTCTTTGCGTTCTGGTCGCCTCCGTCTCACGATATATCCTACCAAGGTCCTTTTTCTAATCCCCAAGAACTCCCCGCCGACCCTCGAAGGGCCGTTCTCCAAGTCGTTCCGCGAATTCGTGGCTTGCTGTCTGCAGCGCGACCCCAAGGATGTAAGTCGCCTGCACCCTGACCTAGCATACCGTTCCCAGGCTAAATGCGCCTCAATCAGCGACCATCTGCGCGAGAACTCCTTAAGCACAAGTTCATCCGGATGGCAAAGAAGACTAGCTATCTCACCGAGCTCATCGAGCGCCACGAACGCTGGAAGGCAGAGGGCGGCGAGAGGATCGAGGAGGAAGAGCGGCATCACGTCGAGGAGCTGTACGTTCGATTAGTTCTGCCTCTCCAACCCCATGCCTCCTTCCCTCCTAACGAGAACGCCCACGTCGCCCCACCCCGCCGTATGACCCCCTACCCTAATTCACGTCTACGCCTGTGCGCAGCGGAGCATTTCGTCTCACACTAACCCGCAACTTTCTGCTTTTATAGGAATGGAGGCTCCGACCCCGAGGACCTGTGGGACTTCGGCACAGTTCGTCACGCCGCCACCGTCGGGCGCGCGGCGCCCAACGCGGTGCAGGTTTCCGGGCCCCCACTGACGTGGGAGAACAACGGGACGACGCGCTCGGACGGCTCGTCGAACTCGGGCGGCTCGTCGTACTCGGGCAGCGGCAGGCGCGGGACCTCGGACTCGTCGATCTCGACGACGGTCACCGCCAAGGGCGAGCTGCCACCGATCCCGAGCCAGGCGCAGGGCCCGCCGACGCCATCAAAGAGGGCGGGTAGCTACGACCAGCAGGCGACGATCCGGCACGGGAACAGCAGCACCAGCAACAAGAGCGGGCTGGCGAGAGAGCCGAGCGACGAAGACGAGTACGACAGTACATACAGTCACTCGGTCCACCGCGCGGACCTCGACGACGAGTTGCCGGACACGACTATGCTCGATTCGGTCGTGCTGCCCGCTATCGCCTCGGTGAGTTCCATTCGACAAATTATTCTGCAATTTAGCTCAGGGTGTGTCGTTGCTGACAATGCAATCCACCGGTGGTTTTGCCCTGCCGCTGCCGCCGCTTCGTTAGCTGTTCCCGCGGGTTTCAACGCAGGAGGCACGCGTTGCGCTGAGCGCGCTCCAGCGCGCGTTCACAGATGCGGAGCGCATTATCCCGGGTGTCACCCTAGAGTTAATCAACGAGATCGTAGACTCGGTTGAGCGGGTGGACGACTCATGAGCGCGGGCGCACAGCTGCAAGCACACTGTGTGTGTGTTTGTCTGTTTGACTCCGCTCATCCCGTCTCCGCACCGCCCGCCACGTTAGGTGTGCTGGCTGTACTCGTACTATATCCATCTCCACCGCCATCTTCTCCACCCCATGTCCCCTTTCCCCCATTTTGGGCCTCATTTTCTCTCTTCCCCTTGGTTTCTCCCCACCTTCCCTCAATGCTCATGGACGATCACACCTGACTTTCCCTCGATTACCCGCGCGCTGGTGTCACGACCCAGCCCGTTCCATTATCCATATCCCCCCATCCCGTCCATCCAGATTCCCATACATCGCCAGTTAGCTACACATACCTACCCACCCAGCCACCGCCCATGCCCTCCATGCACTGTCTAGTTGTGCCCCTGCATGCACCCTCCCACCCCCACCCCCACCCCTGTCATTTTCCTCGTCTTGGCCCATCCCTTCCTCATCCCCCTCCGGCACCGCAGTACTACCACCGATGTATACCATAGCCTCCCCGCAGCATACCAGCAATAATCAGGACCAACAAACGAACGTGTATTTCCATTCCCATCGCCCGCCCAAGGACACTAAGCTAATGCTAGATACTGCTTCCGAGGCTGCTTGGTCCGCACGAACACGCACAAACCGCGTTAAGTCCTGTTAGACTCGTCCGAGTGGCCGAGTCAGCGCCCCAAGCCCTTAAGTGGGCCCCACTCTCCTGCGCACGCGCCGCCCTAGTGGAGTAGCACGGCCGGTGTTGACCTCTAAACGGCACCGGTACAGGCACTGTGCGGTGACGGCAATCACTCTGCTAGCGAACTAGCCCTCAAGCTCGTCGTGCTCTCGGAGTCGGGCTTGAGTGTCCGTTTCTTAGTCTTCTTCTCCTTCCCGCCCCCGCTCCCTGATGTCGACCCCTTCTTCTTCACCTTGGTCACCTTGATCGCTTCCGGCGTGCGAGGGCGCGGCTCGTCCGCGTCCAGGTCGTATGCCGGGAACCGCGACGGCGGCACTGGTGCGGCCACACCCGATGGCACGCCCGACGGCGTCGCAGAGCGCGACCTGCTGCCGTTCCCATACGCCGCGGCCTGTGCGAGCGGGCGCTGTGGCTGCGGGGACGCCGGGACCGGAACAGGATTTGGGACACGGACGGCCCCCTCTGGCATCTCGCCCGTCCTGTCGATGACGAACGTCTGCGTGGGCGGCGCGGCTGAGCTACGGAGGCTCGGGAGGCGCGTTGTCGGCGGTGCGGCTGTGCGTATGCGACCGGGGTTCGCGAGGTTGGTGCGTTGGGGGGTTAAAGATCCGGGCGGTCGGAGGAAGCGCGAGGGGTGTACCCGCGGCGCCGGGTTGAATAAGGTGAATAAGGTGTAGGGCCGACAGGGACGTGGCGTGGGATTCCGACGAGCGGTGACGGGGGCGGATTGGGTTCGGTGGTATGTCGTGATGTCATGTCGCATTATGTCGTAAATCCGTGAGCCCTGGGCTGCGGGTGATATCATGTGAATGAGCGCAGCGTACCTGTGGACGGTGCTAGTGGCGGCAGGTCATCTAGCTTGACCACCGGTATCGACTCGACGTCGGCGGCGCCCAAAATCGGCGGAGGGCGATCGTCCATGAGGTAGTAGGGGTCGTCCCGCAGGCGTTCCAACCGCTCGGCCTTCCGCTGTAGGTTATCCAAACTCCGGTCATCAGTCAAACACAAACACAAGTGGGGCAAGAGAAGGCCGGAGCGCTGCACCGCCGCGGCTGTGGCGAACAAGGCGACAAAGAGTGTGACAAGGCCAAGGACAAGCTCGACACTCACGCGCTCGCGTTCTGCTCGCTCCTCCTCGGTTTCAATCGGCTGGGGAGCGACGCCGTATCCGTTGCCGTCGATATTGCGATCCCCACCATCGTCGACGTCATCTTGCGCACGCGATTTGCCCTTGCGTTTGGATTTGCTGGAGCCCTCCTTCCGCTTGCCCTTCTTGCCCTTCTTCCCTTCGAGCGTCTCATCTGCGGCGTCCCCAGGGGCTAGTGAAGGCTCTTCCTGCAAAGGCACGATCCACGCGTCCAAGTCCAAGCCATCGGGTACCGGGACGCTCGCCTGCGCCGACAACGCGACTGCGTTGAGCTCGTACGCACCAAACAGCGGTTTGATGAGATACAGGCTCTTCGGGAAATGAGGCTCCAAGGATGGGGACGGAGATACGGTGGAGGATGGCTCTCCGAAGCCCTCTGCGCTAAGGCCCATGCTCGACTCGCCATACGTGAGACCTTCCCGCGGCTGCGGCTTGTATGCGCTTAAGTCTGCACGGACGAAGGTAAAGAGCTGGAGTAGCTCCGCGGCCTGGACGCGCATGCACCCAGGTGACACGCAAGAAAGGCAGGACAGTAGCATGAGTGGCGGAGATGATGAGATACAGCCGAGGAGGAAGCACGTACCCGCTCCTGCACATCGGTGTCTGCATGGGTCACGAAGCTTGAGAAACGCTCGATGGCGTCGTCCACAACCCCACGCACTCTTGGCAGATCGTCGTCATCCCAGCGGTCTGCGAGCTCGGCAGTCCACGACCCGAAAACCTTCATCGCCGCATGCAGGTAGACGGCGACGACGTCAGGGGACAGCGACAGGATGCGGGGTTGCAAAAGGGACGACAGAAGCTTGTGGGGCTCCGCAAGCTCGCTACAAGGCCGGCACAGGTCCTCAGCGGACGCACGGTCAAGGTTGCTGTAAACGCCTACCTGCAGTACTCGCCACAAATCCACGCAGCCGCCCACAATACCTCCGGACAGCCGCCGTCATCGGATGCATTGTGTAAGAACGAATCATCGCCGAGGAGCTTGGCCATGACCTGAACCGCGTAGCGACGTGTCGCGCGCACACGTCCGGTGATATCGACTAGCTGCTCACGGATCTCTGCGCCGATGTCTACGCGTGCGACGTACGCGAGGTCAACAAGGACCGAAATGTACCACTCGAAGTCCGTGACGTTATCGTACACATCTTGCGAGCCTAGTGACAAGATCCTCTGGGCAAGCGTCAAACGATACGCTGGAGATTGCGACGGAAGCGCTCCAGGTTGGACGGCCGCGGCGTCTCGAGCGGTACCCAGTTGGGAGAGTGCCTCCGACGCGGATGGTAATGCGACGGATTCGGTCTTGACGAGATGGGAAAGGAGGTGCTGAAGGATGGCCTGGAGATTGTGTCGGCTGACCTAACGAGATGGCGCGTAAGTATGCCTTCTGTACCATCCAAACAGACAGAAAGACGCAGACCATGGCGGAGACCAAGTCGAGAGCGCGCATCCGGATACTGATGTCTTCGTCGTTGACACTGGAGAGAATCATGTCTTGGTACTCCGCTACGAGCTCCGGGTGCGAAGGGACAATCTTGACCAATGCTAGCAAAGCGATGTACTTCACTACGAGAGGGTTGGTCAACTCAATCGCATTCAAGGGGGGCCTCAGTCGGGCTCACAGTTTTGATCGGCATCTTGCAGGAATCCGGCCAGCTTGGTGACACACGTTCGGGCAAGCGCGTTCCCCGCATGGCCATGGAGCATGCTGCCAATGATGCATGTACGCACACACTCATACAGGAGGGATATTGCCGACGTTGTCGAGATGAGTTCAGTAATCGGTGGTTGTAATTTCTTCACCAGTCGGAGCTCGTATGGTGTGAGAGTCCCGAACTAGAGAGGGTATTAGACGAGAATACTTTCCCCGCAGGAATATGGCGCGTCTCACAAGTTTGATGATTTTGATCAACATCCAATTGTTTGAAGACGTAGTCAAAAGGTGAAATAACTGAGGTGCCAGCGGCAAATAGTCCCTAGGATTTTGCGGAGCCAACTCGCATAGGGCGTTGACCGTTGCCGCCACAACGCCTACAGGACCAGTAAGTAAAGGGGAGTTGGATCAGGCCGAACTCGACGTACCTGGATCAGGATCGTCGAGCTTGTCACGAAGGCGGCTCATGCTTGAAGATAGGACATCTGGGTACTGGGTGATCACCTTGTACATAGCGAGGACTGCACGCTTCCGTATATGCGGCCGAGAATGGTTGAGCATGGCAATCAATTCTGGGGACAGATCCCGAGCCAACTCGGGTGTAACGATGTGAGAGAGTCCATTTAGCGCAATGGCGACGTCATCTGGCCGTGAGCCCAAATCCTGGGGCCGGCGAAATGAGACCGTAATCGAACCGAGGGTGGATGCAGCATACCTTCTTCAAAAGGTTCGTGGTAAGCATCAAAACGTCGGTATCTTGCTGGAAGGACTGCGCCGCTGCAAGATAGCCGATGGTTTTGAGGTGTATTCGTGGAGACGACATGACTTCGACTACATGGAAGGATGCCCAATTCATGTCGTACCCATGCATATGCAACTTGCGTAAGGCTATTCGAACCATGAGAGGTACTGAATAGAACGAATATGGCACGTACATATGTGAGCTTCAGGATGGCAGCAGCCTTTATCTCCATGTCTTTGTCCTTGATCTCCTTGCGTATCTCGTCCACAGCCTGGGAGATAAACTTGCTCTCATCCTGCTTATTGGCGCGGAGGCCACGGATCAGGTCTTGAAGTGTACGCTCCCACATTTGAGTTCGGAGTACCCGAGATGGTGAACCTCAGACGAGGCAAAAGAAGCCAGGCGTCCAGAAGCGTCGAATATCACCAAGCGCGAATGCAGCCAGTCGTGAACAAGGCAAGGTTCTGGAATTGGGTTAAACCAGACAGTAACGATGGGAACGTGCAGCAGTCGCCGGTCGGTTGTGCCAGCTACGCCGTACAGGCGTGGAAATCACTGGAAAGAAGGAAAGCGCAGACGAGGATGGAAGAGCACAAGTCAGAGTCCGCGCTGCATGATGGCATGACCGCATCCCAATGGAGTCACCTTGGCCTCGATATGGTATGTGTTTCCCACATTATGTCAAGGGCGTAATTTCCGCAGACTTGAAAGCGCTTATTTCCCCTGCCCACCATGACGACGTCATTCCAAATTCACATTGTTCATGTGTTCAACGTTCAAACACCGACGTTCTTCCGCTGCGGTATCCTCAAGACATGGGACAAGGTGTTTTGGCACTTCCACTTTGGCAAATCGTTCTACACGAGACCTTTTCACACTGTCAGAAAGCTCCTCCGCACCGTTCGATATTCCCATGGGTGGCGCAACGATAAAGCTGAGCGATTAATATTCTTCCTGTCGCGTTGGCGTCCTCACATTTCCTAGAAATCATTGTCCGGTAAAGATTAACCGCCTTTTCGACTTCTTCCAGGGCATCTCCACGACGTTCTCCGGGTCTCATGACGCCTCGCACGCTGCACAAAGCCCTAATTGATCGTCTCCGGGCATTTTTGTCCAATGGCCGTCGCACGGGCCCCTCAATGGCACCGGCAGGTACGCACGCCTCCCTCTGACAAGATCACCTGGCGCCGAGCATCCCCAAATGCTTCATCTGAACCTTGAAACGACAAAGCGAAACGCTGAGCATCAATAGATATCGTCCCATGGGCTTTACCGAACGCACACTGCTCGGAGGTAAAACGGCAAGGAAGGACTCCGGTCGCGAACCTTCCAGCCCATGTGGCCCCGGCGGCCTTCAGCCACTGTCCGGTTACTCATCCGCGCGCAAGGCTGACTGTCAACGCGCACCTGCCTCGGCCCATTCACTAGTATTGACGTCAAGGCTTTCCCTGTGGTCGCCGGCCCGCTCCAACCAAACCATGCTATTCGAAGCTAGATCACGCCTCAATTGCAAGCGGTGAACATGCGGGGCGTGGACGGTTGGCATCAATCCTGGATTTCAAGCTGTATTCTATCTAATAAGGTATAGGCAGCTGAATATGGTACCCACGAACATGGAAAAGTGAAGGGACTGTATAGAGCGCTTCAAAGCTGCGGATAATTAACGCAATGTGAGCGTTCGGAGACCAAAATCCGACGTAATCAATGAGTAGAGTAGCCGACGTGAAGGACGCGAACGCTGGTAGGTTACCGACACTTCCTGTTACGAGCAGCCCCAAGGAAGACTGACGATTTGACCCTAGATGCACGCACGATGGTGACGACGAAGCCTAGCAGACGCCGCCCACCGCTACATGAGATTCGCATATCCCTTTGATTGTGGTCTCGGTAAATGATCGCAGGCGTTGAGTGGGACCTGATCAAACCGCACCCCTGTTCTCAGGATTGTCGAGTAAGGCCAACACCAGGGAACACAGACGACCTCCACACCTGACTGGACAAAATTGGGCCCTTGATTGTGGCACACCATGACTTGCCATGAAAGACGGCCGCCCAGTGTTATTTCGGAGTGAGTGTCAGGTCCCGCGTCGTCCACAATTCCGAATGAACCGTACCTACCCCATCCAGCGCTCGATGGGCGCGCTAGCCCCGTCCTCCGACCGCAGCTCGCGTTACGTATCAAGTGACTGAATGTGCAAGAAGCCCGGCTGCCGGCTTCCGAGCGCGTGCGGGCTGTGAACGAAACTGTCAATTGCGGACGATGGACAATCTCTGAATGTGGCTCGCGCAGACCAAGAACACACTGAATGGTCCGGAGGTCCCTAGGCTTCCGTTCCGCCCTAGAACTTCTCGCCCCCCCTCCCCGATACATCTCGCAACGGGTCACGGCTCAGGCACTGGTATGGAAGCAGTCCGAGCGACTGGCGCAAAAACGCCTTGGTGCGATTGAGCGACAACGATGGCGGCCGCTACGTCGGAGGAACAGCGCCAGCCTCCTCTTTCCGGCTAGCCTTCATGTCTGAGTTCGGTATGCTGCAGCCACAGAACCATGGCGATGTCCCGCCCACGCATAAAAGGACACGGGGGCTTGCGGTGGTGCAGTATCTCCAACCCAACTTGCGAACCCGCGTCCGGCATGCCTGCCCTCACCACCACACTCCCCGCGTTCCCGTCGACCGTGCCCACGCACGCGCTCATCGTCGTCGACTACCAGCTTCTTCGGGCTGGAAGTAGCGACGAGATTGCGAAACTTTGGCACGCCGCCACTCACCTTGGCTTCTGGTAGTGAGTAGCAGCCAAGGGTCCGGGAGACCTTGACTCCGAGCGCCCGGTCTAACTGACTTCACCACAGCCTCAGCAACCACGGCGTCGACCAAGAGGTTAACGCCATGTTCGAGGTTGGCGGGGAGACGCTAGCGCTCCCCCTATCAGAGAAGATGAAGTACGAGCAAGGCGATAACGGCGACTCATTTGGGTAGGTCTTGTTCGATCATCTGCCTCATCTCGGTGGCAGAGTCTAAGCCTGAGTTTCAGATACAAGGCACGAGGGACCATCGCCACAGACCTGCATGGGACCCGAGACACAGTCGAGTTCTTGAACATTGCACAAGACGATGCTCTTTCCTGGCCTAGACCAACGTACCGCATGTACCCGTCGATCGTGAACGAGAGGATGCAGGATGCCGTGACCCCCTTCGTTCGGAAATCGACGGTCGTCAACAACACGATCTTGGACATTTTCGAACGGCTTCTCGGACTACCCAGAGGAGCCCTCGCCGATCTCCACACGACGGACAAGCCCAGCGGAAGCGAGGCTAGGGTCGTGAAGACTCCTCCGAACCAAAGCAGCGCGGGCATCGGAGCCCACACTGACTTTGGAACTTTGGTCAGCATTCCTGACTGATCTGCACAACTCGCACCGCTCACGAACCACGCGCAGACATTCCTTCATAACCGTCTCGGAGGACTCCAGGTCTTGCCACCAGGCTCGCAAGATTGGCTTTACGTGAAGGTACGTCCCTGGCCTGGCGTGCCGGGCGACGCCGAACGTACTGACGTGTCGTGGTTTGCAGCCTCTCCCAGGCCACGCCATCTGCAACATTGGAGACGCGTTGTCGATCTTCAGTGGAGGCATCCTGCGTTCGAACCTGCATCGTGTGATGTGAGCACTTTCCGCCGCACAGCTGAAACAACTTCTGACCTCGCCAACAGGCCGCCGCCCGGCCACCAATCGCGGCACGAGCGGTATTCCGTCGCATTCTTCACGCGTCCGAACAACAACGTGGTTCTCCGTCCCCTCGTGGAGAAGAGCCGGATGGTTGCGGACGCAGTGGCGAAGAACCCGCGCGAGGAGTTCAGCACTGGGGCGACGGCAGGGGAATGGACGGCGCGACGGATCAGAAAACTCAGGCTGCGGAATCGGAAGGTCAGTGGGGAGTGCGACTCCATCGCCGAAGCTCGCACTTACGGGGTTGTACCTTATCTGCAGGGTCCGGAAACGTGGTATGAGGCCAAGGGCACCGAGCACCAGAGCCTAAGACACGGCCTGGAAACAATTCGCGCGACGGCATGATGGTGGCGGCGGGCAACGAATGGCAGTCTTCAAGCATCAGAGCAGCCTATGTTTGTATACCTTATTCCTGTATTACTTGTTCCGCGTGTATCTTGTATTACTATACTTCGACATGGTCTGTCATACTTTACGTACGCAGTCAATAATAAGCGTTAATCATCAGGACTCAATACTCACAAGTGCTGAAAGACACCATCATAGGCCGTTGGAGAAGAGTTAAATAAGTATATGGAGTTGCCCTGTGCTTCTGTTCAGCGGCCAGGGTGGCGAGAAGATGGTGGGCGATGGGTTCACGATCGAATAATCGGACATTCGGATTGTAGGGATGACTATCGTTGTGCAGTGTAGAAGTGGATGGGGTCTGATGATGATGAGTGGCACATCGGTGCGACTCCGCGGGGGATGAGCTCGAGTTGCCAGTTGTCATACGGCGTGCGCCTATTGGCTCCTCGGTTCCGGGGTCTGGCAGTGGCTATGCCGCGAGTTTATTCAACGCCGCCGCCGAGCTCGCATCTTGACTTTGCACTACAAACACCACCAGAGATCTCAGCAGCACGCCCTCTGAACTACGTGCAACATAAAAGGACGTCTGGTGTATAGAAGAACTATATACTGCTCACAGAGTGGGTCATGTCAACCTTATTCGTGTTTCCTAGACAGCATTATTGAAGTTTGAATAGCCGAAGCCCTTTGCCCGGAGCCACCTCGTTGCAGGGCTGTAACCGTCCACGCTAGCTGCTTCCACAGAGATCATGAGTACATTGACATCGAATGAGTATGTTGTTATCTCCCTCCATTCCCTCCTTTTCGTTTACGATCTTACAAAATGTTCGGACCCGAACGAACACCTATGTCGCTCCCAGCATCGAGATCGCCACGAGAGCGGCAGACCATTTCACGCGGCTGTACTACACGACGTACGATTCGCCCACGCGCATCGACGACCTGCCCAACTTCTATCGCCCCAACTCTGCCTTGACATGGAATGGCAAGCCGTTCGAGGGCGTCGATGGCGTGCGAGAGCTCGTCTCCAGCATACCCGCCACGAAGCACGAGGTCCAGTCCTTCGATTGCCACCCCATCCCAGGTGTGCCCCTTTCCCCCGCCACTGCATGCTTACACGTATCTGACGGCCCGAGCAGGCAGCCAACCCCCCTCGCTTCTGGTGACCGTCTCTGGCATCGTCACCCACGGCAAGGGTCCAGCCGCGAACCCTGCCAACACGCCCCGTAGTGCTGTCGACGGCCACCCCCGCGTCTTCTCTCAGACATTCATGCTCGCCCCCGACCCGAATGCGCCCCCAACAAAGTCCGGGGAGGTCGCAAAGTACTACATCACCGCGGACGCCCTACGCTTCGTCGGCTAGACACGGCACCACGCATAGCTCTGGGTCTGGGTACGTACGTGTCAGGCCAGCCCCCAGGACGCGAACACACCACATCGCTCACACAAGGCCTTACGTTTTCCACCATGTACATAGTCCAGAATTTGACGATGGCGGATCGCGAAGCTATCACAGAACTTCGACGTCCATTCCTATCTCCAACAAGGCCGTTCGAAACGTGGGTAAAGAACTCGCATAGAACTCGCATCGAAGGGAAGCTGTCGCTGCACGTTGCGCAACATAGCACGCATATCATAGCCGAACAGAAGTGCTGGACTGATGTAGCAGATAGCATTACAAAATGATAGTATACAACACGCGATCTCTCCGAGTTCCGAAGCACGACTATCCGAATGTTTGGCTCTGCGACGACGGTAGTCAGCTTTTCCGTCCGAAGCAACAGAAACACGAATGCTTACCGAGCGTGCGCTCCTCTTGACCTTCGACAGCCGCCACTCGTCCGGCTTCTCGTACTTGTTGTACAAAGGCTCGATTTTCTCCTGCCGCTTGCGCTTACTGATCTTGTTCGCATCGGCAACCCTGAAGAACTGCGGTGCGACTTCGACCAGCCACTTGGGCTCGATCGCAGTCACGTTGTGGCAGTATTCACGGGTCGTGAGGATCAACTCGTGGTAGATACACCATTCGGGGTTCCGGTTGAAGAGCGCCGAGGAAGGGTGGATGTAGACGGGCGTGCCCTCAACGAGGGTTTTGTACCCCTCCTGAGGGTCCTTCTTTGCGGCATTCCGGAAGTACCCCGAACAGATCGCCCGGCGCACGCGGTTGTAGTCCTTTCCCGCCGAAAGGATGTCGTGCTTGTACCTGAATACATCAGTATTAGGACCTGCCACCTTGTTTGAAGTATGAGCGGAAGTGGAAGCTTACCTGTCCATGATGCCGAGCAGCTGTTTGCGGACGTCCTGCGCACGACGCATGCTTCGCGCCTGGATGAAGTTTTCGTAGCACCACGGATTCGAGAAGTTGCTCGCTTTCCAGCCGTTGTACACTGTGAGAAGCGTCAGGTGGTCGCCCTCGGGCTGGTGGAACTTCGCCTTCTTCGAGTCGGCCTGGCCCTGCTTCTCCTTCGGTCGGTAGAACACGCTCTGGACAGACAGCATGGCCACAATCGACAGGATCTCCTCGGAACACCCGAGCTCGACGGACGCGATCAGCATCTTCGCGAGGGGCGGCTCCATGGGGAAGTCTGCCATCTTGCGCCCGAGCCGCGTCAGCAGACCCTCATCGTCAAGGGCGGACAGGGCATAGAGCGATTCGAGTGCGGTGATCATCGTCTGCGCGGGAGGGGGGTCCATGAAGTCAAAGCTCAGAAGGTCGTTGATGCCCATTGCCTTGAGCATGAGGATGGTGTGCGCCAAGTTTGTCCGCTGGATATCGGGAATCGAATTCGGCAGCATTTCGTTCCGGAAGGCTGCCTCCGTGTAAAGACGGTAGCACTTTCCAGGACCCGTACGGCCAGCGCGTCCCGCTCGCTGGCGAGCTTGCGCCTGCGAAATGGGCATGACTACAAGGGAGTCCATACCGAGACGTGGATCGTAAGCGTTCTGTTTGGAGAAGCCGGGGTCGATTACATAGTAGATGCCGGGGATGGTAAGACTCGTTTCTGCGACGTTCGTTGCAACCACGACCTTCCGCGCGCCGGGAGGAGTGGGCTCAAATACACGGGACTGGACCTCGGAGGGGAGTGCGGAATAGATAGGGAGGATCATGAGCTCCGGCACTTTCGGACCGAGCGCCTTCATTCGTTCGTAGAGGATCTCGCAAGATGTGTCGATCTCCTCCTGACCCGTAAGGAAAAGCAAAACATCCCCCGGAGGCTCCGAAAGGTGGATTTGCATGACGGTGATCAGCGATGCGTCAAGATAATCCGTCTCCGGCTCCTTCGTGTAGAGGACTTCGACGGGGTAGGTCCGGCCGGGAATCGTGAAGATAGGACAGCCGAAGAAGTACTTCGAGAACTTTTCAGCATCGAGCGTGGCAGAGGTGACGATCAGCTTGAGGTCCGGTCGTCGTTTGATTGCCTCTGTGGGGGTGGTGTCAGTAATGATACGAACTGTTAGATAAACAAGCAAACTTACTCTTAAGAAGACCAAACAAAACATCGGTGGCAATGGTGCGTTCATGGGCCTCGTCCAACATAATGACAGAGTACTGGCTGACGTCTGGGTCGATGAGACACTCTCGCTGGAGCATACCATCCGTCATGTACTTGATGCGTGTTTCAGGACCCGTGCAGTCCTCAAAACGGATCGTGTAGCCAACTTCTTGTCCGAGTCGGCAACCAACCTCCTCGGCTACACGTTTGGCCACGGACATTGCAGCAACACGCCTAGGCTGAGTGCAACCGATCTTGCCTTTGTCAGCGAATCCATCCTCCGCCATGTACTGAGTCATCTGCGTCGTCTTGCCGGAACCAGTGTCACCAACGACGATGAGGACTTGGTGCTGAAGTAAAGTCAGAAAACAACCTGTGCGCGTGATTTAACAAAAGCTTACCTCGGAGATGGCCTTCAACAATGGGTCGCGAAGCTTGTAGATTGGAAGACTCTTCCGTTGGTCCTGAATGCTCAACGATGTGATTTCACCGAATGTTGTCGCCTTGTTGAAGGTAGCATCCTTCCAGCCTGCCTGCTCGCCGGCCTTCTGACCTCGCAAGTCGCGTCGGAGGTCCTGCGCGAAGACGCGGTCGGCGTCCTTCGCCATGGGGTCCAGCCAAGGTGCGCTGAAGTCACGAGCCTCAGAATCCGCCTGCTCGTTCGCCTCCTGCTGCCGCAACTCTCGACGTTCCTTGGCCAAAGACGCACCGGCAAGTGCGGCACGATTGAGCGAACCGTCGGGAGCCTTGACAATTTTGACAGGGCTAAGCTCCAGAGTCTTCTTCGTCTGGCCAGCGAGGAACGCAGGCTCCTCCTCCCGAACTTCAACATCCAACTCCTCCTCTATCTCGGCCTTTGCATGAGGATTCGCGAAGTCCTCGTCGAGATCCGGATATTCTGAAGCGTCCAAGGCACCGGAAGAGATGAGTTGCTTAATTTCCCACCGTTCTGGCGACGTCAACCGTTTTGCAGACCGGACGACCTCTTCCTTAGCACCACGCGAGTTGAGGGGAACGGCATTCGCGCCATGCGCCGCTCGCCTCTCCTCTTCCTCAGCAAGCTCCGCTTCTGACTTGATTCGCAGATGTGGGGTGAGGTCGCGTCCTGTCACCTGGTCGACATCTTTCATTGAAAGACCTATCCGGCTCCCGGCTAAGCTCATGACTTTGACCTTGACCGACTGTCCGCGACTCAACAAGTCAGCTGCCGAGTTCGCGCGCGCGCGTTGCTGGATGTTGGAAACGTGCACCATACCTATGGTAGAGGTTAGTATGATAAAGGCCGAGAGAAAAGATGGTGGGTATGCACCTTCCACTCGTCCCGCCACGCCTTCCAACTGAACAAACGCTCCGAACTCCTTCATGCCGTTGACCCGACCATCGTAGATCTTGAAGAGCACTGGACGATCATCCAACTGTCTCCCACCTCCTCTGCCTCTCCGGTCATCTCTCCGGTCATCGAATCCTCTCCCTCGTAAAGGGCTTGGGCTGCGCCGACGAGGCGGTGGGGGAGGGGACCGAGAGCGAGAGCGTCGTGGCCGCTTCATTGATCGGTCATCCTCTGGCGTCCGTGGTCGAGCCCGTTTCGCAGCGCCCTCCAGTTGGGACATCATGTCGTCCACCTCCTTCATGATGGCGTCCTTCGGGACACTCGGCTCCCACTCCTGGTCCTTCAAGGCGAGTCCGGGGAACAAGCGCTTCTTCTTGTCGGCCTCATCGAGCACGGGCCCGTCAGTGATACCATTCTCCTTTCCTGCCGGCTTCTTCTTGTGTTTGGGGTGGAGTGTGAGGATGAGACGGTCGACATTCTCTATGAAGGACTCCGGGAAGTTGGCGCCAACTTCCTGTAGTTTGCCCTTGAACTCTGCGAGGGTTTTACACTGGTCATGAAGGGAGATGACGAACTCGGCGAGTGTCTTGTCGTTGAGCCCGGTGTAGTTGTCGATCTCCTGGGTAATCTTGGCGACGAGAGACAGGAACTCGAGGTTATAGAGGTCGGAGTCGGCCATGGGGGATCAAAGAGAGAGTCAAGCCACGAGATCGTTCATGACCACCGCTTACTTGCCACCGCGGACAAGCGCTAATTGGTTCGGCTTACGACAGCTTGGTTCAACTGTGCAGGCTGAGTAAGCGCAAAACCTCTATCGGTCACCGGTGTGATGGGCGGCTACGCATCTGCTGCCTCCAAGTACTGCAGGCGCCTCGGATATAGATGCCTCCCAAGAGAGGCATTGTCAAGTCCGGAAATGCTGGAAACTCATCAAAAGCGTCCAAGCCTTCTCCTTCTGCCCCTCTAGCCCCAGAGGAGAAGCCTCTTTTCCCCCCAGGCTCCAAGTATCCCTTGAGTTTGCTTCACGAGAGGTACTACTTCCTTCATCCCCGTCATGGACGAGGCTAGCTTAGCTAGCGCTGCCCTGTGGCCATCGGGACCCTACACAATGAAGTGTTTCGCTAATACTACTACCGATAGATGTCAGAAAAATAGCTGGGAGAAGCCCATCGTCGACACGGTACCTAATCCCCGCTGGCAGTCCGCCTCCGACGTAACTGACGGTAATCATCCATAGCGAAGGCAAGGAGATGGCTACTCATTCTCGGTCATGTTGAGCAGAGTCAACAAGAAGAGCGCCGAACGCGAGACAGTCCGTCTGGAGCCCCATCCGCCATACTTGATGCCCTCGGCTCTCGAAGCGCGCCATTGGGGTGCGACGTACGCCTTGTACCGGGTATGAACTGTTGAGACATTCCTTCCAAGGGTACTTTCATTGACGTCGTGTTTCCAGTTTTGTAACGGCATACAACTCGATCGCGTCCTTCCTTCCGGCCCACGAGACTACTGGAAGCAGTTAGCCACCGAACACAAGGCCGCCCCCGCGCACCAAAGCTGGATGTACGAGGCCGATCCGTTTGCCGCCCGCAAGGCGGTGAATGAGAGACAGGAGAAAGCCGCCCAGAAGAAGGACGAAGCCAGTCGACCCGAAGGGCATTCAAAGCCAATCCAACAGTCTTCGGAGTTTGCCAACGCTCCCGAAGTGAAGATGGCCAGCTCCCTCAGAGACTTCATTGAAGAAGCTGTCAAGAAGGTGACTATATGCGCATGTGTATGGGCGCAATGACTGAATTAGGTATCCCATTGACAGGGAATTGCTCAATATCCCGACGCTGCGGATGTAGAGCCAGTCTGCGTCAAGCCCGAGGACCATCCTCGTCTCACGAAAGATCTGGGACTGCTCGGATTTACACCCGTCCAAGCACGAAATGCCGCGACCGCACTTTCTCAACCTTCTCCTCTGACCTCGAGCCTTCTTGGACGTCTTCCTCCGCTACAGGCCTGTATCGAGTACCTCATCTTGCAGATACCAGAATGCGACCTCCCGCCGAGGTTCCTTCCATCTGTCAATTCGTCCAACCCATTCGTTACCGGTGCGCATTCGGGCACGGACGACCTGAAGAAGCGCTGGGTAGAAGACAAAGCGGTCAAGGAATGCGGATGGCCTCCTCATGTCGTGAAGGAGTGCATCGCCGACACACATCTTGCGGAGGATTGGGGGAAGTTGATCTTCGCCTTGAATTGTAGGCTCGTTGGGGTGGACTGGGCTGAGACAGCAGCTAGCGAACCCGAGGAACTCGAGGTCGTTGACCAAGACGAGGTGGAAGCTCTTGGCGGGCGACCGGGGAATAACGGAGAGCTCATTGTGCCGCTCCCCATAGCTCCACTATCACTTCATGTGATCGTTCCCAAGAACCGCACACTCCCAGCGGCCGGTACGCATCCACCCATGTACTTCACATCATCATCTGTTGCGGCCTATGTTCGCCTCTACATCCTGTCAAAGCTCATCACTGCTTTCAAAGCGGGCACCCTACGCGACCCCGCCGAGTCGGTCATCATGGCTATCATGCGCCATGTGGAGGAAGAATGGGCGATGATTCATGATGAGGGTCCTCCAAGCATCTCAGTGGTGCTAGAGCATCTTCTGCCTAATGTTCCGCCGTTGACCGCCTCAAGCTCGAAGCTTGCGGAAGACGCGCTAAATATCGGTCCTTCGCCTGGCACACGCACAAGGAAACCTCGTCGTGACGACCGCACGGACGCACGCATTAGGAACGACTTCCAACTGCTCACTCAGAAGGCCGAATACACAAAGCTTCTGGCTACAAGAGAGCGACTTCCTGCGTTCGCGTCGAGAAAGCAGTTTCTTGATATCCTCAAGACCAACCGCTGTGTTGTGGTTGTTGGCGAGACTGGTAAGCAGTAGTGTCGTCGCTGTCGTGCTAATGATGCACTGACGCGACACTCAGGTTGTGGAAAGACTACACAACGTGCGTTGCATTCACCACCTCCTTCTCGGGGTTTAGTGAGCAGATCACTAACATCTGTTGTCTATTCTAGTCCCCCAGTTTGTCCTTGACGAGCTTATCACAATTGGACAAGGTTCGAAGGCCTCGATCATCGTGACTCAACCTCGCCGACTGTCCGCCATCGGTGTTTCCTCAAGGGTTTCCGCGGAACGACTCGAAGACGGCTCAGTCGGCTACGCCATCCGCGGGGAATCTAAGCAAGGACCACGTACCAAAATACTATTCTGTACTACAGGAGTCATTCTCCGCCGTCTAGGCTCTGGAGACAAATTGGCGGATGTCACCCATGTTATCGTTGACGAGGTAAGGCATTCAGTATGTCTAACGGTCTTCCTCTCAGCGACTTGATTCGTTACAGGTTCACGAGCGCTCTGTGGATGGCGACTTCATCCTGCTCGAACTTCGCGAGCTCTTGAAAACGCATCCCAATCTCATAGTCATTCTCATGTCGGCCACTATCAATCACGAAATATTCGTGAAATACTTTAATAACGCGCCTCTCCTGACTATACCCGGCTTCACATACCCCGTCCAAGACATGTACGTGCCCGTCTAGCATTTAACTACAATCCCGCACTGAAGTTACGGTCATTATAGGTACCTAGAGGATTTCTTCCCACAGCTGAACTACCGCCCTTCCGCGTACAAGTCTTCCAAGAAGGGGAAAAAGGACGGGGACGATGCGATCCAAGAACTCCAAAGTAGTGGCCTCGATGAAGAGTCTCGGCTGGCGATCCGCACGATCATGCAAACAGATTCTTTTGATTACGACGTATGTCCTTCTATCCATACTGCGTACCTGTAACGCTCATGACTTGGGCACAGCTCATCGCTGCAACCGTCAACTATATTGTAGGCACAGCGGAGAAGCGAGGTGGCATTTTAATCTTCCTATCTGGCGTCCAAGAGATCCGACAGTGCATGGAGCGGCTACGGAACGTGCCCAACTCCAAGGTGTTCCCACTTCATGCCAACTTGACCAGCGACGAGCAACGTCGCGTATTCGCACCAACATCAGAGTGGAAGATCATCGTCTCCACAAATGTTTCAGAGGTGAGAGTCTCTGTGTTCTATCAATATCGAGGTCTATTCTGAGGAGCCCCGCAGACTTCCGTTACCATTGATGACGTTATCTACGTTATAGATGGAGGCAAAGTCAAAGAAACCCACTACGACGTCGAAGCAGGCCTCACCAAGCTCACAGAGCAATGGGTCACTCGCGCTGCTGCTAAACAGCGTCGCGGCCGTGCCGGACGTACCCAACCAGGCGTCTGCTACAAGCTTTACACTCGTGCACAGGAGAAGCGTATGGCGCCATTCCCCGTCCCAGAAATCAAGCGTGTACCCCTGGAGAGTGTTGCACTAACGCTCAAAGTCGTACACAACGACGTCAAGGTAGGAAGATTTGGTGAATAGATTACTAGAGGTAGTTGATATGACTATTTCTACAGTCCTTCCTGTCCCGCGCGATTGATCCACCAGATATCGCTGCTGTTGACAAGGGGCTTGAGGTACTGGAAGAGCTCTCTGCAATTAGGTTCGATGGTGAATTGACTGCGCTTGGGCGGCATATGGTTAGTGCTCCCGATGCTGAATCGAGCTTCTTCTCGGCATCGACTGATGTTCTCTTAGGCGATGTTACCGATGGATCTCCGCTTAGGAAAAGTATGTCGCCTCTTGTTATGGCAGCGCAGACCGTGTGTATCTAACATCCATCTAGATGCTTGTCCTTGGAACAATTTTCCGTTGCCTCGGTCCTGTCTTGACAATTGCCGCATGTCTCTCAAGTAAGCCTCTGTTCCTCAGTCCAATGGACAAAAGAGAGGAAGCGAATCAGTAAGTGTTATCTCCCACTAGTCATATATCTATCGTCTTAACCATACGTCTTCTCAGGGCTCGGGCACGGTTCGCCACCGGTAATAGCGACTTGCTCACAGACGCTAATGCCTACGAAGAATGTCTCAACCTTCGAAGTCAGGGGGAGTCTCAAAGTGCAATCCGCGCGTTCTGCGAACAGGCAAGTGTCTAAATCCATGGGAAGAACGATCTCACCAAATGCTGATATTTTGTCAACCATTCCTATCATAGAACTTCATCTCCACCTCAACAATCCGCGACATTACCTCACTTCGTCAAGACTTCCTCTCCGCCTTGTCGTCCCTGAGCTTCGTTCCAGAGCATTCCAAGCCTGCCGATCCCCTGCTCAACTCTAACAGCACCAACGTCAACCTCATCAAGGCGGTCATCCTTGGCGGCTTCTGGCCGCGCGTCGCACGTGTCCACCTCCCTAAGTCCGCCATCAAGTTCGATCGCGTGCAGGCGGGAACGATCCAGCGCGAGAACACCGCGAAGGAGTTCAAGATGTACGACCTCAAAGAGGGCCGCGTCTTCGTGCACCCCGCCTCTGTCCTGTTCAACGCGACGGCGTGGAAGTCGCCGTTCCTGACGTACTTCCAGAAGCAGATGACGAGCAAGGTGTTCTTGCGGGATGCGACAGAGGTGCGAACCGTGTTGCGTGATTATGCGTAGCTCATCTTGATGCCCCTTGGACCTTAGGTGCCGATCTACGCACTGCTGTTGTTTGGAGGACCGGTCACGGTCAACCACATCGGCGGTGGACTGACAGTCGGTTCCAAAGACTGTTTGATCAAGCTCAAGGCTTGGCCCCGCATTGGGGTTCTGGTTAATCACCTTCGGTGAATTATTCCTTGTACGGTCGTCTGTTACACGACTTAGTCGGGCTTACGAATGGGCATCGCAGCCGTCTCCTGGATGCGCAACTTTCGCAGTGCGTGGAGGGGACGATATCAAGTCTCGGCTCCGATGATAATTCTGTATTGCAAGCGATGCGGGCGCTATTGACAGGAGATGGGTTGTCGTCTTAGGAGCACCCCATGCTATCAGGTTGTTCCAGGAACCTAGCACCACACAGCGCAATCTCAAATGCTCTTCCAATTGGGGCTCATTCTGCTGTCAATTATGATAGTCACGTCGCTGTCGCTGTGCCCTTTCGTTCCAATTTGCTATTCAGCGGTACCAACTTGTAAATAGATATTGGCCCTCCGGGCAGACCTGGCCACTAGATGCGTTATAGAAGCTTAGTTTTCCACAGTTGCTCTTGATCCATGGCGACGCGCAATGGCACCACTCCTTTCTGACAGGTATGTGCTCATCCTGGATTCTCCTAGCACGGTGCCCTGTCACACATCACCACTATTTTTCCAACTTGAAGCCCTTGATCTAAAGGTGGTGTACCGCACTTCGGGCGGGCTCACGCCCACCCTCGCGCGCTGTCAGTGCACTCTCCTCCATTCGTTACAATGTTTCGGATCGGGCAAATATGTTGTTGTCCAATGAATGAATTTGGTCAATTGGGTAATGAGATGAAGGTGAAAACATGGCATTCACGATAAATGTCGGACTTTGGGAAAGACATGAATACATAAGATCCTATAGGCTTGTCGGGTCCAGTTGCAGAAGTGCGGAACTCGGTCAGAGTAAGTATAGACGACTTCAGCCCGGTCAGTTGGGAGAAGTGTCAGGGGTCCTAGCTGATGGAATTTCCTCTTAAAGGCACACGCACGTTTTGATGGCACCGCTAACATGGACTGCATTTACTGCAGGATAGACCTGGACCACTCACGTGGCCAGGCATCTGCCAGTGGTTAGAAACCGAATTCACGAATCTTTGTAGATGGAAAGGTCTGCGGCATCAGATCCTGAGCAACATTTCCTCGCTGGCCTTTTCCTGTTCTCTGGGAAGGAGGATGGATGTCACGTCTCATTGACGTTGAAAATATGGCGAAGGGAGGGCGCACGACTGTGGTGAACTTCAAGTTCACCCTCGGGATCCGGAAACTTAAGACGGACACAGTGACGGGGACAGTGGTGAGCAAATGAGACGAAAGAATGAGTTTCGCATACTGAGCGCTACGGCCGACGTGGCAACTGTACATCCCGCAAGAGTACATCCTGAGTACATCCGTTTAGTTGGCGGTGATCGACGATCTTCTGTTCTGGTGGTCCGGCGCTTGTCTATTTTAGGAAGTTTTCCTCCGTGACAAGAGCTGGGCGTAGACATGGGCGCAGACGACGTCGTTCGGAACGGAGCGAAGGGGACAGTCACTAGCCACCAGTGGGCCCGACAGGGGTTACAAGCAATAACAGACGCAGGAGTGGGGCCCGCCTATAGTGGACCAGCTTCCGGTGTCGGGAATCCACAGTGAGTCTAGACTCCATTGAGTCGGGGTATAAATGTCTACTAGGGTTGCGCTGAGTCTACCGGATGTCGACGATGACTGGCACAAGTCATTCGCGGAGTTCAAGAAGTTCAATCCTAGAAGGGCTTCGTCGGTGTCTGGTATGAGTTTTAATCATGACCCCACGGGAGCCCTTGTGAACGTTGTTTTCATTTGCCCACAGGGATACTGTGTCTTCCGTAGGGGATGTCTTACCCACGACGCTTCCATTTTCGAGGTCCAACACATCCATTCGTGTGTTCAGGCAGGCTCTGGCGTTGAATGAACCCCGAGCACGCTTGCATTCCAAGTTCTACGAGGTATGCGGGATCAAGTCGGATGTCATATCTCATGTCGTGATCGCCGTGGGTTGGTTCACGGCAGTTTGATGAACAGGCTACTACCCAAGACAGCACGGATGTCCAAGAGGTGTGGTTCGCTGGTAGCCATTGCGGTGCGTTTCGCCGTGCCTCCAAGCACGCTATGTTTAACCCAATGTCTCCGGCGCGATAGACATTGGAGGCTGCGCCGCCCCCGCTGGCACGCGACACACTCTCGGAAACATCCCTCTGTTTCAGGACCAACACCGGCATCCAGTTCCACGCCGAGCGGCTCCAAGAGATCGGTCTCGACCCGGCCTCGCTCTATCCTATCGTGCAGGAGCGGCCACCCCCGTTGCAGCCCCAACGCTACCGTTTCACTACGGAGCACGACGTGCGCGACGCGCTCTCCCCCATGCATGACCAGCTCGCTGTCTACGCGCCGCTGTGGTGGCTTCTGGTCCTCGTCCCCGTTTGGCGACGCGTCCCGCTCGGGCCCCTACCGGCTGAGTCGGGGGAACAGAAGACAGTTAGGTGGGATTATATCGCATTCTTCCGCCATACGCTCTTTTTAACGAAGCGCATGCAGCATAAATCTGCCAACGTGCATCCGACCGTGTACACCCGCATGGAAGCTGAATGGCTGCGAGACGAGGCATTCTAACCCAAGGCACCATATGACGATGACCCCGTTCGTATTGATGAAGGGTCCAGTAACGATCTCGAATCTGCCCAAGAAGTGCCGAATATTTAACGGCGGATCATTAGAGACGTAATGCATTGCGGATATATAATTGTATGTGTATGTATGTAGGCGACAGATGAGTAAATAACAATATGTGCAAAACCGCGTGACCCGAAACAAGTGGCTCCATTATAAGTGTGATGTTTTCCTACCGATGTTTCCCCCGAGGCCGAGACTCGAAAGCGAAAGCGCGAGTATGTAAGTACGGATACAAGTAATATGCAATGCAACGTCGTGCAGCGTGTGTCGCTGAGAAGTGGTGGTGGAAATGTGGATGATATGAGGTTTGATATGGGGGGTCGTCAATGCCATGCGATGCCATGCGATCGTCAGTCCGGTATCACAACGCGGATGTGGGAATCGATTATAAGTATGTAGTAACACTCTCACCCTCCTTTGCTTGTGTCCACGCGCTACCGCGCCGAGCCCAGCACGACGCCGCTCTCGCTCGCGGCTGCGCGGTGCCCAGCACCGTTCCGCCCCCTATGGGGCTCGGTCTGGACCTCCCGCAGCGGCGTGCTCCCTCTCCGCATCTGTCCGGACTCCGACTCTGACGACGCGAACTCGAGCCTGAGCGCGTTCGCATCAGAATCTTCGCTCTCCTCCTCCACTGGTTCTGGCCGCCACTCGCGCGAGCAGGACGCGGCCCGCCGTCGGGCCGAGGTACCCGGAGTTGCGGAGCCCGGCATGGCGGCGTAGTATGGCGCAGCATACGGTTGCGTGCGGCGCGGGCCCCGCGGCGAGCCGGACGAACCTGAGAATGCGGACTTGATCGAGGACGACGCAGAAAATGTGGATGTAGAGGCGGATGAGATGCTTGAGCGAGGCGAATCAGGTGTGGGCCCAACGGACGTGTGGGAAGCGTTACTGGCTAGGGTCAGGTGGAGGGAGTTGAGCATCCGACGCGGACCAGATGCGCGGCGGGGGGCAGGGGCTGAGGAGGGAGGAGGGTTTGTCGGGGCTAGAGGGAAAGGAGAAGGGCCATGTGAGTTAATGTGGCGTCGACGAAGACCGACAATGTACACACCGAGGGAAGGTTTGGGCTTCCGGGGCTTGATACGGAAGGGGTTGACGAACGTGCTCGTGAACACCTCCCCAGAGAGGGAGTCGACCCTCTGTTGAGGCCGAAGCTCGTCAGATTGCGCTAGCGGCGACGGTGCTGGGCGCTCCTTCGATTGCGATCTTCGCGCCTGTTTGACGGGCTCACAGAAGTCATCGGCCAGTGGCACGATGGGCACCACAGGCGACGCAGAGGGAATGGATACAGTGGCAGGCCGCTGTTTTGAAGAAACCTTGCGTGACAGGTTCTTCAGTAATTTCAGGCTCTGGATCCGCATATTGCGCGCAGAACGTGGCGAGTCGGAGAGAGGTGCATCGGAGGAGGAAAGAACATCCTGGTCGAGCCAGACCCCCATGACAGACTCGTTGCCCATCACCTCAACGTCGGGGGCATAAGGAGATGGCGAACTGTTGTCCACAAGGGTGAGGGACCCTGCGGAGCCCACAGACGACTTACGGCTAGAGGGGCGCGAGGATTTGCGGGTGGCAGAGAACGACCATCGAGGTGTGAATAGCGACCGTTTGGACGATGAGGGCGATGAGGGTCCGGGGACGGGAGGTCGTGAGGGAAGATCGCTTGGTGTTGATTCAGTGGACACAATGTCGTCCTTTTCCAAGCACATAAGATCGGTCGTGGCAACTACGGGTGACAAGGGCTCGCTGGGAATGGGAGGACTTTGAGACCTTACGACGATTGGTGGCGGTTTGGATCGCATTTGAGGGAGGATCCAGCCGAGCGCAAAAATGACGACGCTCTGCACAATACGACACTGAGCATTTCGGGCGAGATGAAAATACATGGATTGTGGCCAACGTACCATGGCGAACCAAGCGAGACCCCAGAGAAGCAACGCCATGCGGGTGATGCGGTTTGTCGAAAGGAGGCTTGAAGATGTGTCGACGATACGTGAATTCATGAGAGTCGTAAAATGAGCCCGACTACTGACGGGAGTATATATAGCGAACAGATGTCCTAGGAAGACATCACCAGCCTGGGGGCGCGGCTGACGGGAGATGGGCTCGATTGACAGGAACTGTGGCGAACCACCAGCCAGGATCAAAATGGACTGCTCCAAGGACGTCTCCAGATGCCCCAAAGGCCAACCACCGACCAGAAAAGGCCCAAGAACGAGCGGGTATCGGGAGTCTGACCAGCACGCGAGTGGGCGGGATGGGAGGGGCGTCTGGGGGGACGATGGTGGCTCCGATGGAGTAATGAGCAGCGGGGAGAGGGCGGAAGAGGACCAAAGGGTGTCGGCAGGCTGGGATAGGCTAGAAATGGCGAATAAAGGGCCTACATGGTCCAAGGGAGGAAAGGGAGAATAGGACGAGCGGCTGGACGGAAAGGCTCACACGTACAAAAGTCGAACCACTCCTGGCGTAATTGAATCCGGATCGCGGTGGCCCCAGAGGCGCACACTCGCTGTACGACACCCAGCTTGCGCTCTCCCTCATCCTCCGTCAGGTGCGTCCGGGAAAAGGGAACCGATTGCGCTAAAGAGCCGAAGACAACATGAGACGAGACTGAGTGGATGTCGCCAGACCAAATTTCCGTACTCACCGCTGCCGACTGACCCTGCAGCGCGCCGGCGCTTACCGCTTTGCCTGTGCCCATCTTTCCGCCACATCCCCCGGCAAAGCCCGACCACCGTCGTTTGTACACGAATCAGGTCTCGTACCTACATACTTACGCTTGTTTATTAGCCGGTACCCTCTCCCTCATGGCTCTGTGCCCGCAACAGCGTGCATGTTCCATGCCGGATACACAAGGAAGCAACCACCGCCCCCCGACTCCACCGAGGTTGTCCCCATCACTCAATACCCGCCGGCGAAAAGCTTGACTCCCACCACCACCTGGCCGCCAACGGTCGTCTCGGGAAATCCGGCCCCTCTCCATTTATCCCGGTGCTAGTCTGCGCACTTCTGCTGGCGGAAGCTCGGATGTGACGAGCGTATCCACAGGATGCACCCGATGAAATCTCGAACGCAGTACATGTTGAGACCCGCCACTACGTCATCGGGAGGGATAGGAGTTTTGTGTACGTCCATAGGTCCAACGCTATGCAGCACCCATGCTAAAAGCGTGCGTGATATGCACACTTGTATGATGCCTAGCGGTTCTCGACATGATGAAAGCCTTGAGGCGAGCGGCGAACATCCAAGCTCGCAGCGCTCTGCCGAGTCCATGCGCCGGATGGGGCCTCAAGCATGAGTGCTGAGGGTATGAGTTCTACTCCAAGTGGGACAAGTCGTGAGCGTCCATGAGGGAAAATTGAAATAGCAATCAACACAGGATCAACATATAACGTCTAGGGACATACAACATCGCTAGTACATCAAAGGTCCACACACATTTCTCAGGTCTATAGGGGTACACCATCCACGACGCACTGCGCTACGGGTAATGAATGCGCTTGAAGACTTTAACCAGTGAAAACCTTCTCTTAGATTGCTCTCAGCTCTAGACTTCAGCGTAAGGGACGATGCACGCTCTGCTTCATCGAATCCTCGGGCGCGCTGCAAAGTCGCTCCACCGCGGTAGGATCAAGGCTCGGCGACCGCTTGGCGCTTCCTGAAGAACAACGGCTCGGTCACGGGCATAACACTGGATGCGCGAAACCTGTCTCGGGGTCGTTTGCCATCGCCCCCAAGCTTGAGGTCGTAGTTCAGAATAATGAGCGCGAGGACGATCTTCAGCTCGTGCGCCGCGAAGAACCGTCCTGGGCTGTGCGATAGTGAGGGTGAGTGTATGCACTCACACGGCGGCGGCGAGCGGGAGGGGAACGCACCAGGCGTGCTTGCCGTGGCCGAAAGGGAGGAAGTCGTACGAGGTGTTGACGAGCTGGTGTTTCAGGCCCACGCCGTCGTCCTCGGGCATCTTCACAAAGCGGAAGGGGTCGTGCACTTCCGGGTTCGCGTAGATCGACTCGTTGTGGTGTACAGGTTCTGTAGCAGCAGCGACAAGTGTGCCCTTCGGGATGAAGGTGCCGTCACTGAGGGTGATGTCCTTCATCGCTGTCCGGTTGAGCCCAACTGAACGGCGCATAAATCCCGTTAGTTACAGAGCCGCTCGATCTGCTGATCAGAATAGAGCACACGAACTGAGGGATGCATGGGTACGCATGCTCTCCTTGATCATGCTATCGAGCTTCCACATTTTGCCCACGGCTGCCTTGGTCCATCCGTCGGTAGCGATGGTGGATTCAATCTCTTCCCGGAGTTCCGGGATGTGCTCTGGCATGGCGGCGAGATCGTACAGTGTCCGTGTGGTAGACTATCCAGGTAAAACGAGCGGTCAGTCACGCCCTGCGTAAGGAGAGTTGATATGTTCAATTACGGAATGTCGGACGCACCATCGCAGAGGTCTCGATAGCTGCGAAGTTGACGAGGAATATGCGTTCAACTAGACCATAATCAGTACTCTTCCTAGACAGCGCTTCTTCGATCAGCCACTGGAGCATATCGTTCTGTGACCAAGGGTTTTCTTGAGTGCATAATATTTGCGAACCTTAATCGGGCACATACCGGCTTGTCTGACCAGTCCTCCCCAAGTTCCTCAATTTTGGCCCTTCGCTCATTGATGAACGGCTCGATGAATTTCATGGCCCCGCGCAACGTCCTATGCGCCTTGCTCACAAGAGGCGAGAGAAGTCTGTTCGGATAGTATGAATCATGTTCCATTCATCATATCAAAGGATCTTACGGTTTCAAAAAAGATGGTAAAACGCTCAGGTGGGACCGACCCTGAACCACATCCAAGCCGAAGCGAAGTGCCAACTCCAAATACTCCTTGTTGCGACCTGTACATCCCCCTGTGAGCTGTACCGGAGGCTGAGAAAGCGCTACACGCACATAGTGGGTCCCCTACAAAGACACGGCTGCTGGCCCTGACGACGATCTCCTGCATCGTCGTCAAACCGTTGCAAGCGGTCCATTCTTTGCGCAGTTAGCTAGGGGTACGTGCAAGAAGATCTGGATCTTTGTATGGGGCGGCTCACCGTCATCCTTGGTGGGAAGACATATCGACAAAGCAAACTTTACCTCATCGACGAGCTCCGGAAAAATAGTAGGAAGCGTTCGTGTCAGCTTCTCCTTGATGATATCGATAGGGAAGGGGTCATCAAGTGAGTCGGCACTAGCAATAGACCGCAGTTGAGTGAGCTACAGAGCTCAGTCAGTACACAACCAGATCCGCTGCGAGGGTTACATACCGTCACGTTGCCCTCCAAACTCGACAGCTCGTTGTCAGGCGACCTCACGAGCTGTTTGATCAGCTTGGGTCCGGAGACTAGTACAAGCCACCTGTCGAACAGGGCGACCTTGAAGACTGAGCCGTAGTGCTGTGGACCTGTGTTAGCCACCGGGCTCCGCGCGCAAGCGAGATTGATAGGCAACCTTCTGACAACCTTCAGATATCAACTTCTTGCTGTTGTGCATCCAGTTGTATGCAGCAAGGAACGACAATCCTGGCGCAGAAGGCCCACCCACGGTAGGAATGGACCTCAACTACTCAAGGCAATCAATGCTCTGTGCCAGTGACAATTGCTCAACGACTTACAGGATCGGTCTGCCATTTGACGACGTAGACGATGGCCAACACGGCCAGGCTTGTGAGGAGGAGCGTTTGAGGCTCCCCCACCGCCATCACTGGGGTTGAGGTCATCGTTCAGATGGTACAGGAGTGAACGAAGTTGGGGAGCAAGGCATAGGGTGACCGAGAATACTTAAATACTACGGTTCCGCCATTCATCTCGCTGGGGATCGGACGGAAATGCCCAATGCCACTGCTCTAATGAGGTTTGCGGTTTCTAAATGCAAAAACACGGGGAATAGAGCGTAAAGATCATTACGCACGTACACGGAGGCAAGATGGCCGTAACCTCCATGAAGGTGATGGCTCGCAATGGTCTCCCTTTCGATAATGCGAGATACCTGATCAGATGGCGCAGAGTCCCCGTGTAAGTTAGAGCAGTTGTCGAATACAGTCGCATATCCCGAGAACATGAGGTGGTGTGGCACCGATCGCCCCGTGGATTGATTAGTAAGGAAGGCCTGCTAACAAGCCTCCCGTTTAAGAGAGGGATAAGATTAAAAAGCGGTCACGATAGCCGAGATCCTGCCGGCCTTTTGAAGGTGGTGTCATGTGTAGCATTGGCCCTCGACAGATATCTGGTTCGCGGCCTGGGAAGCAAGGATTGAGGTACGGAAGGTCGTTGCTGGAAGCAGTCTATTCGGCATCGTTGCAAATGGGCCCATGCGCATGAGTCCCGGACTCAGCAGGAGGCTTCCCGCTATTGATAGGGATAACGGGTAACTAGGGACAAGTCAGTGAATACGGACAATGGAACGCTGCCAACGGTTGCCTACCAGTTGTACTACCAGTGAGAGCTCAGATGGAAAAGAACTTGCGAGCTCTCTGCCTAAGTTAAGTACGTACGTATACTTGGCAGAGCTGCCGGCATTTGCCGTGGTCTTCAACAGATAACTGGGTCACGTGCCAAGTTGAATATGACCGTGACAGTGACAGTTACGTTCACGGTACGCGACGCCACGATGATAAGTTAGCCTTAAGCGTGCTCGTCGACGACAACATGCGCATGCGCATATACCTCACCCAGCTGTAGTCAATTGTAAGCCCGCTTTAACAGGCACAGACCACTTTACTGATCAGAAACTGCTTCACAGGATGTCCGAACAAGACGAGTATGACGCCTACTTCGTCCCCTTTACCTTGAACTGCGAAGATTTAGATGCGTTACACGCTGCTGAGGCTCGAGCGCCGTCCCCAGACCACCCCATAGAACATATCTCTGATAACCATTGTCACAAGGCGCCCCGCCGGCCCACACCACCATCACCAGATGAATTCGACACATACGATTTGTCGGAATTTTCCGCCGAAGATTTTGAACAAATTGACAAACTCGTTCTCTCTGTCCGCCCATCCACGCCCTCTCCAATGCCCGAAAGACCTGACAGGACCACGTCGCCTGGAAGTCGAAGCCCTCTGGAAGGAGGGAGCCCTACGAGAGGAAGTGGAGGCTTCAAGAACGGAGGTCCTAGCATTGAAATTGCCCTGGAGCACGATAGGAACGCTGACCCTCCTCGTCCTCTGAAGGATTCTTGGATCAAGCGTACAAACCGTAGCCCGTACGAAAAATTCCGGCGTTGGAATCGGCTCCTGTCCGTGACTGACATTACCGGCCCCTCCTGGTATGTTCTATGAATTCGCACAAGACTTGCCCCGATAGATATCGAAATGACCCACTCACAGGTGTGAGGTCCAATTCGACTATGGGCTGCGCCAGAAACGATACAAAAGGCTCGCAGACAGGCCTACGTCTTTTGTGACCGCGGAGGGGAAAACCATCACCGTCGCTCATCAGGTCGCCGCCGTCAATGACCGTACCGTCACCCGTGGAAGAGTAGGTGGCATCGCTCCACTATTATAACCACTACTTATACTCCTCACAGTCAGTGCACAAAATCCTTGAGCGGGAGATTCAGCCAGAGGCAGTGCAGATTGAGATCACGACTAATGAAGAGCGATGGGCGTTACGGTACCTTCGGCGGTCCTGGAACGCGGTTGTATGTGCTGACAAAGGCTGTTTAATAGGCTGGTGAACATGCTTACCTCCCTACACACCATGATGGGACTCGGGCGATGTGTATGTGGTGTCTCAATAAGCATCGCTACTACTCACCCCCCTCTTCCAGCGAGAAATGCCAGTCTTCGGACTCATACATGATCAAATTGTCACTGGCATCATTGTATGTCCGTTTTATGAACTACTCGAACGCACTCTGAATCCTGTCGTGTAGGATGAAGTCGCTCGCCAGCCGTTGCCCGCGCCACCAATGTCGGAAGATTTGCCACCGCCACCGAGGAGTGCATCCAGGAGCCACAATAAACGTCCCACACCGCATAGCACGCCTTCCAGTCCGGTCGCACCCAGTTCAAAGAAAATATGTCCAGAACCATCAGCGGGCCAACGCCACATCACGTCGCTTTTCTCTTCGACGGGTCAGGAAGGTAGTACTACTGAGACAGCCATCGACGTTGACTCCGAGGACCTTACGACACCAATTCCATCACATGAGCTTCTTGACGACTCCCTTTCCCCTGAGGCCCTTCGCTATAGTTTGCATCTATCAGACACCAAGACTCGCATACGCCCGACCCTTCCTCCAGACGAAGATACGTTTGCGGGTCGCATTCAGCTCATGCTATATCATCGTCTCCTGAGCAATCTTCTTTCGATCGCCCAGCCGGACATCGCTTCGTCTCAACCCCTTGATTTCGATGCGTTCTGGCGAAAGGCGAAGGTGGATCCCGCACGCAGATTCTCTGATTCGTTTCTGCTACAAACTGGGCTCCCCAACGCGCGCCGAGCCAATGAAAACGGCGCGTCCACCGAGAGCACCATCCACCTTTCCGGCATCCATTGCCTGAACGACCTCACCCAAGCCTGGCATCACGCAGTCGAAGCTCTCAACGCCGTTCGCGTGGACAACACGCTCACCATCGTCTACCGCGCCCAGCCCACGAGGGCAGGCGCGAAAACGACAGACAGCGGTAAAGGCAGGGGCAAAAACACGGACAAGGACAAGACCCCCGAGCTCACTGCTACGGCGTTCACGCCCTCGTCGTCGACGCTCTCGCTCTCAGACCAGGAGGCGCGCGACATTGCGGCCGCGATCCAGGCGAGCATCAGTGATATCCAGCCGGGCACGGGCGGCGACGACGATCTCGCGCGCGCGATCTTCGAGAGCCTCCGGGACGCGATCCGCTCCAGGCAGACCAGCGAGGGCGACCTTGGCATCCTCACGCATCCGTTTGGGCCGCCAATCTCGGACACGATGCGGACACTGGAAGGAGAAGCCATTGGCGCGAGCGCGAGTGCGGTTGGGGTGGCGGCAGTTGCGGACGGTCTGACGGAGGATCCACAATTGGCGTGGGCGCTGCAGGAGTCCCTGCTAGCGCGGCTCGAGGAGACGCCTGCGCTCAAGGAGGCGATTGCGGAGGCGGCGGTATCTTCTGGGGTAGATGCGCCGGCTGCCGATGAAGTGGTCGACGCCCCTGAGGAGGAAAGCGGTGAGCCTGGGGTGGGTGTCGGGACGTTGCTGTCGCGCGCCGCAACCGAAGAGCCCGAGGATGTCTCCAGAACCACACCGCCTGCGCCTTCGGCCCCGCGCGTGGAAGAGGGCGAAGACAAGGATGAAGAGATAATTACTGCGGCTGACCTAGAGACCGAGGCCAAGATCATTGGGATAAAGGAGTTCGAGTTGGACGATGCGCTACTCGATGACTACCTCGAAAGCGTGTTGGCCTGGTGGTATGGCAAGCGGCCGCCGCAGGGTGTGGACGTCGAGCTTACCCGGCGCTGCCTGTACGTCCCGTTCCTATGCCAATGGCACTGTGATACTGATGTGGTTTGTGCCAGCACATGCGAGTACAGAGAAGGGTGCGAATGGCGAGAAAAGAAGGCGCAGGAGGCACTACAGAAGTATCAAGACCGGGGATTGCCCGGTGATGCAGCAGAGTGGTTGTGATATAGGGAAACGGGACCATCTGGAACATTGAGTGTTTGGTTACATTATTGCTACGCTACTTTCTGGAATATTATGTTCATGCTCACTCTGTTCTTACCTCCCAAAGCTCACAGGCAACACACCGTGCCATCATTAGACTCAGCCAGCCGTCCCTGCTAGTGCAGCACTAATTCATTTCAACTTACTGCTCGTCGCCACTCAGCGGTGATACCATTTCCCGGTGTCTAACATACCTCAGCAGTACACCATGCGACCGTCTCGCGGCCAAGTAGGCGCATTTGTCGGCGCACGACCTGCTTGCTGTCGGATCTTGTACTCTCTCCACAAGACAGGATAGTAACGTTTCCTGGCCCTCAGTCTGGATCTATCCAGGTGTTGCACAGACTTGCGGCTCAACAACGATCCGAATGTGGTTTGTATTAGCGCTGTCGGATGACCAGCGCATCAAACCGCCGGTAACTTACTATGCAGAATCAAAACACCATCAACTTGGGTGCCCTTCAACGTAAACCTCGAGCAGTCCTCGATCACTTGGACGACCAGCACGGTGGGGGTTCGAGGAAGGAAAGTCATTTCATTGATGTTACGCCGTAACACAATAGGACATGGGGACAATGACATCCTGGCAACACCTCTAGTCTCTGACATGCCACGACGTACTTACGCCCTCGTATCGCATCTTCAAATGAAGACACCATTTACAAAAATCCGTCCACCCTATGTTTATCATCACACAGCTGCGAGCCCTTCATCAGCTCCCATCCCGGGCGATGTTCTGACACACTCCCCCTTGGCGTCGGGCTTCGTCTAGCCCGGGTCCGCCCACCGGTCTGCGAATACCATGTATTGTAGCATTTCAGATACACCAAGCCGCGACATGGCGCGCTAGACGGCACACGCGGCGCCCAGGCACCGACCTTGTCTCATCGCACAATAGCACCGGTTCGACACCTTCCATGCAGTCAGCGCCCGGCCGACCTCGGAGGCGTATAAATGCTGCACTCTCCCGCCCCCCGAATGCCCTTTCCTCAAGCAGTCTCGCAGTGCGGTCAGCTCCCTCGGACGTCGAACGTCTAGCATTCCCCGGTCTCGTCTCAAGTCGCTGTACTACTACTATCCCCTCCTCACCGCTGTGCGGCAAGTCTTCTCGGCTCATTCCACCTTTCGCTCCTTTGCGCCCACGAAATACAATACATATCCATGGCACCGTTCACGTACCTCGCCCTCGTCCTCGCGCTAGTCAGCTCTGCCGTGACCGCACCCGCCCCCGCGTCTCCGGAGATGCTCGAGAAGCGCGTCACACACTCCGGACGGGTACGTGCCACTCTAACATCCGCCCTCATCCGACCAGACCAGATCGCTCACCTCGTCGGCGCACCGCCATTCCAGGGCACCTTCTTCGAGGTCGGCCTCGGGGCGTGCGGCAAGGTGAACAAGGACAGCGACCACATCGTCGCCATCTCCTCCTCGATCTTCGGGTCCGGCGGAAACTGCGAACAGGTATGATATGCCGCCCTCCTCACTTTTGCTCCAAGTCTGTGCTTCTTTGCGCGCTTGCTAACGGTCGCTTGTAGTTCATAGAGATCAAGAACACCAAGAATGGGAAGACTGCGTTCGGGCTCGTCCGCGACGAGTGCCCGGGCTGTGGTCCTGGCGACATCGGTGTGTTGCCTATTTCCCTGTGTTCAAATTCAAAGTTTACCGTATACTGAAACCTGTACCCGTAGATATGAGCCCGTCCTTGTTCCAGTCCCTTGGTGCCACTTTTGACCAAGGTGTTGTGAAAGTCCAGTGGCACTTCATGAAGAAGAGCTTCAAGCCCGCATCAGTACCATCAGTACGATAGAGACTGCGGGCGCATTGCGCCGGCATGATGGCTTTAAGGGGGGTAATTTTGTACTGTAGCCTACTTGAATGACTTGTTGACAGTGACGCGTCGAATGTTACACGGCTCCGTCTATGGCGTGGAGACCGTCCAAATGTGCAGCCCACAACTGAAGCCTTTGGATTCTCAGAAAAATGGTGATACAGTGGGTGAAATGTGCGAGTAGAAGCGCACTAAGGTCAAATGATGGTACATGAACATAAATACTTTTGCTCTAGATACGGCACGCCAATCAAGAACAGTCCGTCAGGCGCTTCCTAAACATCACCTCGCCGGACATGGAGGGGATGACGTTCGCAGCGAAGTACATGTTCGGAGGCCGCTTGCCGTCACCGCCGAGCTTGAGGTCATAGTTGACGAGGATATATGCGGCAAGCGCCTTCAACTCGTTCGCCGCGAAGAATCGCCCTGGACTGCAAGAGAGTCAGAACGCATTCCTTGTAGCAGGAGCGCAAATAGACAGAGAGAGGTGAAGTGCGGACGTACCACGCGTGCTTGCCGTGCGCAAAGGAGACATAGTCGACGGAGGTGTTCACGAACTGGTGCTTCACGCCCTCGCCCTCGCCCTCGCGCAACTTCGCGAAGCGGAAGGGGTCGAACACCTCCGCGTTGGCGTAGATCGACTCGTCGTGGTGTGTGGGGTGTGCAGCCGCCGCAAGGAGTGTGCCCTTCGGGATGAACGTCCCGTCGCTGAGGGTGACGTCCTTCATCGCCTTTCGCGTGATTGTTGCTAAAGAAGAGGGGGATCAGCAATCCGGTTAGAAACGATACAGATACAAGCGAGAGGCGGGAGATGTGACGAACTCATCACGATTCCGTGGTAGCGCGAGGACTCCCTGAACACGCTGTCGAGCTTCCACATCTTGCCCATAGCCAGTTTGGTCCAGCCGTCCGCAGCGATGACCGACTCAATCTCCTCCCGAATGGACGGAATCCATTCGGGCCTCGCGGCCAGATCATATAGGACGTGGGTGATGCTCTATCGGACCAAGGCTGGAGTGTAAGTACAGGTTTACACAATGTAAGGGGAGAAATACGCACCGTAGAGGAGGTGTGGATGGCCGCGAAGTTGATGAGCATTATCCGCTCGATAATGGACAAATCTGAGAGGTTTCTGGGAATCGCCTCGTCAATGAACCACTGGAGCATGTCGTTCTAAGGGCGGTGTGAATGATCGAAATGATATAAGTGTTGACGGCAAGACACACAGGCTTGTCGGACCAGTCTTCGCCGAACTCCTCCATATTAGCCTTTCTCTCGAGGATCATTGGTTGGACGTGCGGCGTCACTTGGTTAATAGTACGCCTCGTCGTGCTCACAAGAGGGCCTATATAACTACTCGGAAAGCGTGAGGTATGCTCTGTGCATATGAGCCAGATGAAGCTTACTTCGTCAAGGAGTAGGGGATGAAGCTCATGATCACCTGGTCCTTCATCACGTCTATTGTGAAGCGAATGGCCATTTCTAGAAACTCCTCGTTACGACCTGCCAAACCACGTATTAGTGATACAATTGGCGAAAACCTAAAGTTCGGTGCAAGAACGCACAAAGTGGGAGCCCAACGAAAACGCGGTTGCTGGCACGGGCTACGATTTTCTGCATCGTTGTCATGACGTTCACGGTAGTCCAACCTTCTGGGGATCAAATACACGCAACTGGGATTAGCCTGGGGAGTCACCCACCGCCATCCTTGGTAGGGATGTGTTCCGGAATTGCAACCTTTAGTTCTTCGATCACGTCAGGAAGGACGGCGGGGAGCGTCCGCGACAGTTTCTCCTTGACAATATCGACGTGATAGGGAAATTGGGCTAGTTCAGGTTGAAAGAGGTACTTCATCGGCATGGTCTAAGGCTGGTAGATCAGTCAGGAGGTCACAAGAGTAACAAGGTCATACTTCGTACCGCCTCAATGCCCTCCGCAAACGATAATTCGTCATCCGGCCGCCTCCTGAGCTCGTCGACCATCTTGGGCCCAGAGACTACGACCATCCAGTGTTGGAGCAGTGCAATCTTGAAGACCGAACCGTGATACTGTCCGGGAAACAAAGGACTATTGGTATTGACCCGGAATATGCACGTGGACGGCAAACGCACCTTATCATAACCCTCCTGAAGCAGATGTCTCCCATTACGCATGAAGTTGAGCGCAGTCAAAATGGAGAGTCCTGGCGCCGACGATCCACCCACGGTGGGGATGGATCTCAACTAAGTACCAAGTGATCAGTGCTCCATCGTAATTACAACTGTTTAAACCTGCTGAGGGGCGACCTACGGGATGGGTTTTCCATTTGACGATATAGATGGTGGTCAGGACCACCAGCCCGGCGACAATGAGTGCTTGAGGGATCTCCAGGAGCATCACTGACTGCGAGATGGCGGATGACTTGAACGCGGGGGAGAGCGGAGAAAGTTGGCAAGCACAGCAGCGGCAAATGAAATGATGGACACTCGGGGCCCGGAACGTCATTGGTCCGGACTAATCATATACCGTCTTCGCGTATTCAAAATAGGCGCTACTCACATATGTCCGGCGCAATGTCAGGACGCCGTACCCCGGAACGTGTGAATGAAGACAAAACACGGAGTGGCGGTCAGTAACACGATTTCTTGAGCACCGGCTTAAACTGGACCACTAGCGATGTTAGTGGTATTGAGGCAACGAGCAAAGTCGAGCCTAGTTGAGCGTAAAACGACCAGTAACCTGAAGTGCATCATTTACTTACTTACCGATCCAAGCACTTATACGACGGCGGCTGCTGAGCTGATGTTCATATATTACGCAGTCGTTATTCGCGAGTGTGGCTGTGAAACCCTCAGGGGCCTGGCCATGGATTTATCTACTTATGTCTACTTATGCATGCGCAGCATTACTCCGATTCAGAGTCTCCGGTGGAGGCCGAGTTATTCCAGCATAAACCTGTGTTCTGTAGTACGCGGCAGTCCGTGCGCGGTCCAATATCTGCTGCATTCCCGTCATTGGTATCTTCAGCAAGTCACCTCCGCGCGGACCCCCACATCCGAATGAATGCAACGTCGAAATTCACTGACGTTCATAAATTGCACACTCGAGATCACTTCTCGAATATTAGAACATCGAGTTAACCTCGTCAACAAGTAGTCATGGATGAGGCCTTTTGACAACTCCGTCTAGTACGTAGATACTATATTAGCACCAACTCCGCGTCATACTTTGGACCTAATGGCATGCGCCACCGGCGCGGGCACCAGCAGTCTACCACAATTACTATTACTGAATGGCATCACCGTGGTTTAGGTACCAGCATCTCGATCTCTGCCTCCCAGTCTTTGCGCAGCTCATGGAGGTTCAGACTATAAATGCACCGTGTCCTGGCTCTCCAATGTGAGTCTTGCAGAGTGGTCCGCCCATGTTCCAGCATTAGTCTTTCTATATCTCGCTCTTTCTCACGTACAGGCAGCGTTCCGTAATTATGACGTTTTTAGTATATCTTTGTCTCGATGCTATCCTGAATGAAATACTACCTAGAGTGTGCTCTTAAATTGTCATCCCAGTGTTAGTGACACGTTCCCCACCATTGTTTGTTTTACGGACGGTGTCAGCGCAATATCCGTGAGAAGCAAATGGAATCCGCTGGCTAGTGCCGAGAATATATACAACATCAGAGGGATATAGACGCCGGTCGAGATCGGGGGTAAAATGAGGCCATGCCGGAATGTCGCGGTGTCTAGCAACGACGACCGCTGTGCCCTGTCCGCACCCAAGCCTATGTCCTTGTGGACTGTCTCCTCGTCACCTGCGCTCTCCCACCGCACACCCGCAGCACCACCGCTGCCGCTGCCGCTCTATCGGACCTGCCACCACCCGAGCATCGGGTGCTTCTCCTTGACTATAACCGATGATCATGGACGGCGGCTGGGAGGATCACCTCCACTGGGGCTATCTTGGTGAGCACGTCCTGGTCGCCGGCCTCCACCTCGACTCCGCCCGGTCCTTCTTCCTCGCGTCCCTCCTCACGATCTTCATATGCGCTTCCGAGAGGTCAGCCGTCCCGCCACGCTTCCGCGCGACAGTTCAGACCCTGACGCCTGGCCGCCCAGAGTTTTGACGTATGCCATTTCGAAGAAGTGGCATCCGTGGTCGAGCCGACGCCCCTCTCGCGTGGGGCTGGCGGCGTGGAGGACGTTCCTGTACTGGCTGGTCACGTTTGAGAGACTGTGCGTATGCAGAGCCCGTGGACAACTCGTGTGTTGCTGAGTGTGTCAAACCCGGGCGTTCCGTCAGGTTGTACATGCTTATTGGCATGACGTTCAGTTTCGGGTGAGTGACATACTTCCTCCGCCACTGTGCCTGTGATGCTAAGCCCCGCGCAGGTTGATTCTCATCGCTGTAAGTCCCACCGTCACATCGCGCCTAGCCTCGAGCCAACCCCGTCCAGGTCAGCACCCTCGCCACTGGGCAGTTCGTGATCGAGTTCCTCGACTTCGGCGAACGGCCGCACTCCGAGTACGTCCCCCTCGTTCACCTCAGCGTCACCCCGCCCTCATCTCCGTGTAGTAGCGAGAACCCGAACGTGAAAGAACCCCTGCTCAGCTCGTCCGAGGACGCTTACGCCCTCGAAGGTCCCTCCTATCCGCCCCCGCGATCGACCAGGCCGCGCTCACGCTCGAAGCCCGAGAGCATCTTCATCCACCCGAACGATTCTAACCTCGCCCGCGCAGACGCCGCCGCCGTCCAGCTCGGGCTCGTGGGCGACACGGACCTCGTCAAGGGCAACGTGTACCCCGTCGACGGCGAGACGTGGGAGCACGGTCGCGGGCGGGACGTCGCGCGGGAGCTGCTACTGGGCCAGTGAGAGGCCCCTGAGGAGCGGGGATGGGGTGACGCTGTCTCGGGATCGGCCGGCCTCGCCCGTTGCCTGGTTAACGTTGTTGCTGTCCGACCTCCGACCGAAAAGACGGTTTCATGTTCGCGTGCCACCCTTTCTTAGATCCCGTAACTTATACACTGCATTGCACTTCCTACACTCGCATCCATATACTATTTGTACGATGCACCGGACCAATTGTCCATTACTTATCAGAATGCTTAGATCCATCCGATCCATAATCAGAGCGTGTAGCGTGAAATGAGAACGGACAGCCAGCGAACGAAGAGCGGACCGACATGTTCATGTCATATATACACTGCGGGACGTTGAGTGTGTAACGGGGATGGGGATGGGGATGAGTACGCCAACTGCCTGTATGCGTGTATGTAGTAGAGAAAAAGTCTCTAGCCAACGGACGAACGAACGAACGTTATCGACAAGAAATCCATTAGTCCCTCCAAACCGCCCCCTTGCGATCCGCAACTGAATCCATAAATTCTCCGTCTCCGTCCTCAGCAAGCACACAAGCACTCAAGCACTCAATTCCCCCCTCTCAGACTCTCGTCAACTCCGCCCCGAGTCCCCACCTACCACCCCCGCTTTCTTCACGGCGCCACCCCCGCGTCCGGGGCGCGCAGGTGCCTCGCCGTCCACCGCGCGCTGCCACCGGTCGATCAGCCGCGACACACCCTGGTACGGCTTCTCGGGCGACGGCGAGCGCACGGTCGGGTTCGCAGGCGGCTCGAGCTGCGCCGACATCCTGCCCTCGATGCGCGGCGACGGCGGAGGCGCCATCGACACGTCCGGCGGTTGTTGCTGCTGCTGTCGGATGGACGCGCGGGACGGCGGCTGCTCGCGCTGAGGCTGGGGCTGGGATGGGGGCTCGGGGAGGGGCGAGCGGCGGGAAGGTGCGCCGTTGACTACCGCCCCAGTTGAGGACCCGCTACTGTACGCGGAGTAGGGCGTCTCAAGGCGGCCCACGGGCGACGTCCGCGACGGCAGGCCCGACGGTGACGTACGGTGTTTGGCGAAGTCGCGTCCGAACTGCGCCCGCCCCATATCCTCCGGCACAGCGAGATTCGCTTTCGCCAGCACGGGCGACGTCGTGGGGGACAGCTTTGGGAAGCGCGTCGCGGCAGCGGACGGCGAGAAGGTGTCGGCGGACGCGGCACTGCCCGTGCTCTGGTGCGTCTTGAGCGAGAGCGCGGCGGGCTTGGCTGGCGGGCCGGGTCCGGGGCCTTTGGGAGGCTTCAGCCCGCCGAACGTCTCGTAGCGCTGCACCATGTCCGAGATCGAGCTGCGCCGCGCCTGTGGTGGCCTGCGAGGGGCCCCGGGCGGCGAGAGTGCAGACTGCTGTGCGAACGCCGCGGCGGCGGCCGTTGACGAGGGCACCTCCACCTCAGCGGACTTTGACGCGCCGATGGGAGATATGAACATGGATTGTGGCCGCGAACGGCCGGCCGGCGGTTCCGAGGCGCTCGGGGAGGTGGCAGCAGGGGGCACTGGCAGACGGCGCGAACCAGGCTGTGAAGACGGTTGCTTCGTGTGCTTGTTCGGCGACGGGAGAGGCCGCTCTGAGGGTATTATCGGCTCTGGAGTTGTAATGGGCTGTGGTGAAGACGAACGCGGTTTCATCGTCACGGGAGGTAGCTGCATCGTTGACCCCGAGGCAGGCAGAATCACCGAACTCCTCTTGTTCGGGGCAGTCGTAGTGGTAGGGCCCTTCGCCTTCTCGAGACCTCCACCCCACAAGTCGACGAGCTCGTGCACTGAGCTCTGCCTCCCTTTGCTCTTCGTCCTCCGTCTTCGCTGACCCTCGCCCGTACCGTTGGGCGACACACCAGTTTTCGACGAGGCCTTCTCCAACTCCTTCATCTTCTCCACCGTGCCGCCTTTCGGCATATACCCACTGGGGTCCTCAGGCCCTACATCACTCACAGACGATCCTGAATCCTGCCTCGACCGCGACCTGCGCTTAGGAGACGGTAACGGACTCCAATTATCCGTAAGCCCACCAGGCGAGGGCGAGGGCGCCCCGCCCTGCCTCGCCCCAATCCCAGACGGCATCTGCAACCCAAGCCCGGCGTTGCTCGCCTTCGCATCCTTGCGCGTGTTCAGCGGCTTCGTCGTAGCAGTGGCGGGGGACTTCGACCGCTTCCTGTCCACCTTCCGCCGCTCGCGTTCCGACTTGCCCACAGGGATCTTGTCGAGGCTCTCAAGCGCCCTGTCCCACTCACGCTCTAGCTCCGTCGCCATGCTCGTGCTCGACACGATCTGCGCCTGCTGGGGAGCGGATACGGGGATGACGCTCTCTGCCTCGAGCGGTTTCGCGAACGTGATCGGGCTGCGCTCGATGAAGCTCGCGCGTTTGCTTGGCGAGTCCCTGAGCTTCGGCTGCTCGTCGGGCGGAGCGTTGAGGCCGGTCGTGCGCACGCCCAACGGTGTACCGCCCATGCCCTCGTCGGGCCCGGTCAGCCAGTCCTGCGGTGGCGGACGCGGAGGAAGGAATGGGGGCTCGGGGCCCGTGAGAAGGTCGACGGGCTCGGGTTGGGCCAGAGCCGCCGTCTTCATTGAGACCGAGCTCCGGTGTTTACGCGAGAGGGACGGCCGGCCTTGGAGAGGTTGAGGAGCCTGCCTGCTCGGGCCGTCCTCCGTCTTGGTGAAGGTCGACGGTCGCGCATTGCCCCCACGAGCCTCGCGCATCGCGGTGCCAGTGACCTGCTGCGAGCGCACGCCGTCGAAGCGACCTTTAACGCCTGGGGCATTGAGAGCTGAGGTCGCACCACCAGTATTCGTGCCCAACGCACCCATGTAGCCGCTACGCGATGGGGGGCGATCGGACGGACGCGTAGGTAAGGGCGGAGGCTTCTCCGCAGGAGCACCGTGCGAGGGGGATGCAAAGGTCCGGTCGAGATCCTCGAGCGAGGGGAACCGCTCCTCCGCGGAGAGGTCCTCCTGGGATGAGGTCGGTGCCTTGACGTGCTGTCGCCATGATTGCGAGGGAGGGGGTATTGACGACTGGCTATTCGACTGAGGCTGAATCTGGGATTGAGGAAGCTGCGGAGAAGGCGTTGGTCGCGATGCGTGAATGCTCGGAGGCCGATATGTCGTATTAGATGTCCCAAGTCCGCCATGACCGCTGGGTGTAGGAGGGGTAACGTTGTAAGGAGCACTGGGGGAGGTTGAAGAAGAACCGAAGCTCGCCAAGCCTGTCCGACTCATCCGCGCCTCGGCGAGTGTAGGTGCCTGAGGCTGCGAAGGGAGCGCGAGACCATCGAACGCGTCTTTCCCTATTCGACTTTGACGGAGTCGTGAGGGCTGTGAGGGAAGCGCCGATGGACGGGAACTGGTAGCTGGAGACGTCGCTGAGGAGGCGGCCTTCGAAGGGTCGAAGGCGTCTCCAAATCCAGCACTGAAGCCGGAAGAAGCATGGTCGACAGGCTTGCCGCTGGTGGATGGTGAACGAGCGGTCTGGGTACTCGTAAACTTGCTACCAAAGCCCAACGAGAAGTCGTTGTCGAATCCGCGCTGCGAGCTTGGATCCGCCTTCTGCGCCGACTGACGAGAGGCGATACTCCAAGCATCCGTGTCGCTCTTGCTCGCGAGAGAAGCAGCATCGTGGCCTAATGATGGCTGACCTGACCTCGACGCGCGAAGACCGCCTCTCCAAACGCGATCACTAGCGTCGTCCCCAAACTTCGTCTCGAACGTAACAGGCTTCTCCGGGCTTGCGTGTCTTGAGGGACCTTTAGCAGAAGGTTGGACCGATCCCTGTGGTCGACCTCGACGCATGGGAGCGATAGCCTCGAGCACCTTTTCGCGAGCCTCTACGCCAGCGTTCTTCGCGGGCTGCTGAGATTTGTATGAGACAAGGTCCTCTAGAGGATTGGCATTGATGTTCGGAGAAAGAGCCTGGAGGGGAGCTTGCAGTGATCGGGGGGAGAGTGGCTCTTTGGCAGGCACGTTGTAGGTGAACCGCGACTTCGTACCACGGAGATTATGGACGTGCAGCAGTATCTCAAACACAGATGGACGCTGCGCTCCATGTTCCTTCAACATGGAGGCTACTGCAATGTGAGACCGCGCGTAGTCGCGGAGCAAGGAGGGACATACCAATCAAGCCGTTCATCTGTGCCGAGTACACCGGATACGGGGGAATCTTGTACTGCACGTTCAGAATCGCGAGGGGACCGTGTTCCTCGAAAGGGGTCGTGTAGTAGCATAGTTTGTAGAGCAGCACACCTAGGGCCCACACGTCACTCTTCTCGTCGATTGGCCGCCGCAAGTGGACGTCGATCATTTCAGGAGCACGATATTGGAGCGTAGTATGTCGATTGAGGTCGGTTTCCAGTAGTCGGAGCTCCTGTGTGTTGGCTGGGACCTTTTGCACGGGAGTAGCGCTGCCAAAGTCGCATAACTTGTAGGAGGTGGCAGACGCTTGGAGGATGTTTTCGACCTTGAGGTCGCGATGGAGGATTGGGGGCTTGAGGGCATGCATTGCAGCCAGACCTTCGCATACTTCGATGAAGATAGTGAGGATTTCAGCCTCGGTAAGTCGTTCTCGTAGTCGACGATTCATCATGTCGATGATGCCTCCGCCAGGGCAGAATTCCATGAGGATGAAGACCTCGTAGGTGCCGTTCACTATGCGATGCCAAGCTGCGTCGATGAGAAAAACGATGTTTGGGTGGCCCTTGAGGATCCGCTGGGAAACATGGGTTCACAAGGGGCACAGGGAGAGATGATGTGGTTGCAGTCACCATTATATCGACCTCCTTCTTGACCTCGGAGAGCATGGTCTCGTTTGGGACGGCGATGCGCTTGAGGACATGGTGGGTAGTGTTGTAGACCGGCTGAGCAGTTCTTACAAGATAGACATGGGCAAAACCGCCTAGAGGGGGGTAAGGGACCGATGGAGATGCGATCTAGCAACGGTTACAGACCTTGGCTCAGGTAGCGCTCCACAACGACGGTGTACTTGTTGACGGTGATGCTCTGGCCGGGAAGGAGAGTGCCCTTGTTGGCCTGTGCTGCATATCCTTGCTGGTATGCCTGCATGGCAGGCGATGAGGAGAGCAGGGAGGCAGCCGAGGCCGGAAGCGGAGAGAGAAGAGTTAATAGCTGGCTGTAGCCGACGGCACACTCTTGTTCAACTCACAACCGTACATTGATCATCCTAGACGCCCTCCCCGGGATCTTCCGGAATACTGCAACAAGCCTCCGAACCTCCAGCGACTTATCACCTCCGCCTTGAAGTTCCACCCCAACCTCGACTCCGTCGCTCGACCGCTCTCCAATTCCCGTCGTTTGAAGGCTTTCTCTCCCCATCATCCATCCGCTCTCGCGCGGCGACTGTGTGGTTTTGCTTGCCAGTCATTCGTTTTTCGGACTGATTTAATTTGTCTCTGCGTGTCCGTGCTTTTTGGGTATGTTCCACAAACTGCACGCTCCTAAATAACGCTGCGTTTGATGATGTCCCTGGCCACTCCTGAGCTTGAGGACGCCAATTTCGTCTCTTCCCCAATATCAATAATGGCAATACCCTCAATGTATGAGACTGAATAGAACTGTCGCATGCCACCAAAATATATACGGCATCATCCTGAATCTTCATACTGATGTTGTACTTGCAGGGGAGAAGGTTGTGAGCGAAGCCGACAACAGCGTTAGTACCATGCTCTCCTGAGCAGTCGGTCACTTTGTTATTTTTTCCCATCCCTGCAAGAAGCTCACGTCGACTAAGTACATCGGTTTATACGACCTGGAGACATGTTCTCAAAACGTTTATTCAGGCATAGGCATTCTGTAAGTTCCTATCCTTCATTATGGCATACGGAATCTAACACCTGCCACACAGTCATGAAGTAGCGACACGCGTCGCGAGAAGGTCTTCTGCCTGCGGCTCGTTACTATGACATTCTCGATGGTTAGAAGGACTATCCCCCGACCATTCGCATGTGAAAGCAGCCGTAAGTCACCCATGCATGCGTGGACTTTAACATCCATCGGTATAAGTATTAACCAGTACATGTTTATCAGGCTCTCCTTCGCGACAGGTTCTGCTGGATGCTCACGGGCATGCACGACAGAGATGCTCGTCTGGAAGGATCGCTGAGGAGCCGCTACAACATAAACGATGTTTGTACCTGGGCTGATATAAGTATTGACAGATTCTGACATGCCGTTAGGACTCGCCACATTACTTGGCAGCGTGTTGGACGATAATTATGCCTCTGATCCAAGCGAATCTGTGACGAGCTCGCGCCTGAAATAACGACACTCAGCTTCCACTGTCTGGAGACCACCATAACGCCTAACCTCGGTGCCACAGAATGCACCTCGGACTTGATGAAATCGAGAACAAAGCGAGCTCTGCTGTTGTTCACCTCGGACAACTTAACGCTTGCAGTTTATGGCATCTACAATCTATACTGTCAGTGCACGACGTCGACTTCTACCGTATCCATTCACGCATACTCGCTTCGGCCTACCAGAGAGAGTAAGCTTCGTCCCCCACACCAACTATCCTCTATCTGGTCCCGCCCATCTTTATATCCACGCTATCTATCGCCCCACCGCCCATATGGAAGAGATGAAAGACACCAGTAAGGAAGGGAGGGACCCTAGTTGACTGTCTTATGGCATATACACTTTCCGGTCTTAGTGAGCCCACATAGTATGTTTGGCCTTGGGTGTGTGATTTTGCCCGTATGGTTATCTTGTGGATAGAATGTATGTTCATTCAGATGCAGGCGGACATTGGTCTTACCCCCGACCCAAAACATTTGCAAGATTGACACTGACCTTGACTCACCCGAACTAATGGCTGAGGCCTGGGGCCAAGTAGGACAGACAAGTGACCCTATATGAGCCCCGCCACCTTGCTTTCCCCTTGACTCTCTTCCCCCACTCTCCGTTAGCGCTGAGGGGTTGTGATGCCAAACGAGGCCAAACGACGCGTCCATATCCGGGTCAGCACGTGGCATATAATCTATGACGCATGCGGCGGATGATCTGAGTCTCGCCGTGGAACTGAAGGCTCGATTGCGCGGCGGGGTTGCTCAGGCTGCGCCTCCCCGGTGCTTGCCTTCCCCCCTTGTCTCCCTACCTCCTCAGCATCATGGATAGGCCAGATAATACCCACCTCCTCCATGTCCAGCACTCCGAGTCCAACCCCTTCTCCCGTCCAGGTACTCCGGGCCACCCTGCCATCCAGATAGGCTTTGTCGGTCTCGGCGCGATGGGCTATCCCATGGCCCGCAATCTCGCGAAGTGGCGTAAGGAGCACGTCCACGGATCTTCCCCCATACTCGTCTGGAACCGTACAAAGGCCAAGGCAGACGAGCTCGTCAAGGAGACGGGAGAAGGACTGATTGTGGCATCCGACTCTGTCGAGCACATCGCGAACGAATGCGACATCATCATCACGAACCTTGCCAATGATGAGGTGGTCCGTAAGGTATACAACCAATTTGCTAAGGCTCTAGAGGTAAGTAATCACCCGACTCTCCGGGGGATGTACCCCGTTCATGAACGTCCGTCGGTCTATCTAGGAATCGAAACCTACAAAGAACAAGATCTTCGTAGAGACAAGTACGACTTATCCGACCCTTGCAGGTATGCTACGTTGCTGTATAATCTCCGTCCATAATATCTGATGTCGAGTCGGATAGTCGAACTCGATAACCTTATTTCCAACATACCATCTGCACGTTTCATCGCCTCTCCGGTCTTTGGTGCCCCCGCCGCAGCTGTGGCTGCTCAGCTACTTATTGTGATGTCTGGGGACTATCGATCGAAGAAGGAAGTTGCGCATATACTCTATCCTGCGGTCGGCCGGAAGGTTGTGGACCTCGGTGGAAACGTTGAGAAGGGTACACTTCCTCAGAAAACTCATGCGAATGTCTTATCTGACGGAGGGCTTCATAGCGCCGACTTTTAAGCTCATTGGCAACTCAATGATTCTTGGTTCTCTCGAGCTGATTGCGGAAGTCTACACGCTCTCAGAAAAGGCTGGCATTGGGGCCGCATCGGTACATCAATTCATCAAGGATATTATGCCTGCCCCACCGTTAGTATATCTGCCTGCTTACGTCTCGAACAGCTCAGTCATTGTCATGCGGTTCTCTTAGATTGATCAGCTATGGCGACAAGATGCTGCACGACAAATTCGATGGCAGTAAGGGCTTTGCGATCGATGGTGGGTTGAAGGATTCGCAGCACATACGCCGCCTTGCGACCGAGTTGGACACTCCCATGCCTGCTTTGGTACGTCCGCCACCCCACTTATCTCTATGCATATCCTGACCGAATGGAAAATGTAGGATGCTGCGCACCAGCATATGCTCACCGCCAGAGCGCTTTATGCGAACCAGATCAGGACAGGAGAGGCGCATTTCGATATCCTCGACTGGAGCTCCCTGATTGCTGGTACACGCGTTGCCGCCGGCCTGGATGGCTTTGACAGCAGCAAGGTGGGTGCCACAAGATATCCATGCCGATCTCTAGTTAATAACATCGTCTTTGCAGCAACACAACAAGCCTGTTCCTGAAGACTAGACGGGTGTATGGCATGGATATGCGTTCGTACTGGGACGGACGAAGCTAGTTCGCTTTGATCACGACCACGCGTAGAAGAATAAACGATATGGAATGTCAGATGCAGTGTCTTTTCTAATGTATTGGTATCGGGCTATAGTGATATTCGCCTCCGATGCCGTCCGCTACTTTTCTTGCTTATCATCGACTACTTCACCTGCCCATTAAAGGCTCAACCGTGTACCGCCTGTTTCTTCCTTCGGGATAGAAGTGAAAACTTGAAGCTGCACGGCGTCTCGACGAGTAGCCATACTGCTTACAGTCCTAGACTTAAAAAGGCGAGCCTTCCATACACAGACAGAATGATTGTAACTTGCTGATCGAGGTCGATCAGATCATATTCAGGCTGACATGCATCTACTGAACACGAAGACGCTCGAATTGCTGTCTCACATATGGTCGCAACAGGGCGAGACAACTACCCATCATGTTCTCGAACTCGTGGCCGAAGCAAACCGGGTGTCAAATTTAAACCCTCGACATGTAACCAACGTGCAGGCTAGCCACATTTCCCCGAAAGTCTACTGCGCTCGCCCTCGTAGATGTGTACGAGTTCGCATAGATCAACTCCCGGGTGAAGATCCGCCACGGGGTACATATCAGGGTAGTTTGCCCTGGATTACGGTAAAGATTATTGTGAAAGTAGTCTGAATACCTTTACCATCTTTCGCCATGGACATCATAAAGCTCTTTGTAAACCGATTGTAAAGAGCGGCGGATGCCGTGATAGGACTGTATTTCTTTACAAAGAGATGATACAGTTGTTGCGGCGGGGAATGGTAAACATATCCAGACTATTTATACCATAATCTTTACAAAATCCCAGGCGAAATATCTTGATGTGCACCTAGTGCGCCCCTCACTCTGCGATGACGCGCACGAGCAGCTCATTGCGGTCATCCTCCGCAGGGCGTCGGTGTCCTGCGGCTTCACATGTCTGCACGGCTCGGCGTCATCAATGCAACTTTCTCCGCCTGAGTCCTTATGGTGCTGCTATAATCTATTGCTCCTCGTTGGTGGTAGTACTGGTACCGGTCGAAATAAAATGAAGAATGGTGAAATAGCATTTGAGCTATGCATATACCCGTGTAAAATGTTTGCAGGATTGAGGACACCTTTCACCATGGGTGGATATCTTGTGCTCTGTGACGACCGACGACACCTTCCAAAATAGGACACGCAAAGTAAGGGTGCTGAAGCGCCGATAGTGCAGCTCAGCTCTCGCTCACTGACATCGACCCCCGGACTGGTGGCCGCCATGTTGAGGACAGCGTCACGACTACCCACCACTCGGCCGGTGCTCATCTATGCCCGGACGTACGCCATCTCTCTCAAGGCCCCGGTCGTCTACCCACGGATGAAGGGCACGCCTCGAGTCTACGCGGAGCGCAAGACCTACCTCTACAACCAATACACCCGTCTCCTCCAGGGCACCTCTACCGCTCCTCTCATCCTCTTCGAGCACTCCGACTTCTCTGCGACGCGTCTCGTCCAGCTCCGTGCAGACATCGTAGCGGCAGCAGCCAAGAATGCTGGCACCCCCGCTCCGTCACTCGGGTCCCCCACACCCACACCGTCACCACCCGCCGCCTTGCCCACGTTCACCGTCCTCCGAACGTCCCTGTTCGGCGTGGCGCTGCGGGAGATGAACCAATTTGACGATGCCATGCGGAAAGACATCTCCAAGACCGTGTCGGGCACCCTAGCCGCCCTCTCCTTCCCCGAGCTCAACCCCCCGCAACTCAAGGCTGTCCTACGTGTCCTCGCGCGTTCCGTGCCCCCACGCAAGCCGAAGACCCAGCAGCAGGTCGACGACGAGAAGAAGGCGGCGGAGGCGGCGTTCGTTCCTGGAAGGCGGCCGAAGCGACAGCGGCCCACGCCCGTGCCCGACCTGAAGCTGTTGGGTGCGCTCATCGAGGGACGGCTGTTCAAGGCGGAGAACGTGCAGAGCGTGGCGGACTTGCCGACGTTGGACACGTTGAGGGCGCAGATAGTTGGGTTGTTGAGCGCACCGGCGGCGCAGCTGTCTATGGTGCTGAGCGAGGCGAGTGGAGGGAAGCTGAAGAGGACACTGGAGGGGTTCAAAAAGAGCTTGGAGGAGCCGGAAGGACAGGCTCAGGCTCAGGATGGCCAGGCTCCTTCGTGATGGGCATATAGAGGTTCGGCTCATTTGTAATGCACATATTCATCTAATTCGGCATTTACTTCCGTCGACTCATCTAACATGAAGTGACGAGGTCGTTCGAGTGTATAGCGACGACAACGTCGGTGAGTAAAAATGAGAAATAGATTGAAACAGCGAAACAGCAACAGTCGAACAACAGGAATCCGTGGCTAGATTACCTCCGCTTCGAGCTCCTACTGCTTTCCTCGCGCTCGCCGGGTGAGCCCCTCCTTTTCCTGAGTCCCATACACATTTCAACGTCATGGTCTTGTAAGAGAGGACTGCAACTACCCACCTGCTGCTCCTGTCCCGCTCATCCAAGTCGGGTGTCCCGCGATCTTTTCTTTCACTGCGCTCGCTTCGTTCACTTCGCTCGCTCCGTTCGCTCCTTTCGCTACGTTCGCTTCGCTCACGGTCGCCAGCGCCGCCTCCGCCTCCGCCGTAGTCAAGGCCATCCACAGCAGGCGCGCTACCATCGATGTCCTTGTACTTGTTCTTGTTCCGGGGACCCGTAGGAACATTAGGAGGCAGAGGTGACGCGGGTCGCACCGGTATACCTAAGTAATAGGCAGCAACGTTACAGTTTGAGTACAAAGTGTCTCAAGAAGCAAACACGAAGAACGAACCTCGCCCGCGCCCCGCAAACGGTACTCCACGCCCACGCATGCCCTGGGGCATTCCCCGACCTCGGAACTGTCCTGGCGCAACCCCGCGAGTAGGGGTAGGCGCAACCGGCCCCGGAGTCCCGCTCCCCTCCATGCCGGGGTACATCTGTTGACCCATCGCGGTCGGGTCCTGCACAACACGCACATCTTCAACTCTGGGACCCAAACGCCTCCACAACGGCAGGCGACCACGACAACGCACCTGCATCGCGAACTCGGGGTTCATGCCCATCGCCATCATGCCCTGCCCGGGCGCGCCCCCGGGCCCGAAGCCCTCCCCGACACCCATGCCCATGCCGACCTGGCCGTCGGGCGCGCCCTGGCCACCGGCCTGAGCGCCGCCGTCGGGCATCATGCCCATGTCGCCCATGCCGGCACCCATGTCCATCATCTGGTTCATCATCGGCCCCATGTTCATCATCTGGTTCATCATCGGGCCGCCGTTCATGTTCATGCCCGCGCCGGGCATCATCCCGCCGCCCCCGGGCCCGCCAGCGCCCGCTCCCGCCATGACGGCGGTCGCGCCCGCCATGACCATCGTGCGGACCTCGGGCGGAAGGCCGATGAGCTGGTCCTCAGACATCCCGGCGAAGTTCTGTGCGCATTACGGGGGAATAGTGAGCATAGCAAGCAAGGGAAACTATAATAGATGAACGTGGAATAGAAGGGGTACGCACGAGGACGTTGGACTTGAGCATGCCAGCGATGTCACCGAGCTCCCGCCGGCGGTAACAGTACAATTCCCATGATATCTCGTCGAAGCCATAGTTGAACCAGTCGCTGAGGTCCGATCCGGGTCGCCGCCATGGCTTCTCTGCTAATGCGTTCAGGTCTACTTCTAGTATTGAGCGCCCATCTAGCGTTCCTGGCACGGCGGGGTTGATGGAGGGGTGCGACGGCGGAGCGGTTGCGGGGGGGAGGGTGTTAGGGTCAGGGCCTGCCTCCTTCGCTGCCTCCTTCTCGCCTTCGACTGCTTTTTCTGTGACACTGGGGGTAGCAGCCGCCGAAGGGAGGTTCGCTTGGGGAGTTTGGGAGGGAGGTTGGGGGGTAGAAGAGAGCTTGGTGACGCCACCGCGTTCCCGGGGTGTGTACTCGGTGGTGAGTGAAGGTTGCGGTTGTGGTGGTGCTGTCACGAGGCATGAGGTCGGGGACGTACGTTGCGAGAATGAACGTACCTCTTTGTGGTGTCGAGAAAGTCGCACTGGTTGAGCGAGTACCAGCTTGCCTTTGATGTCTATGTAGGGAGGGTTGGGAAATGGGCGAGGTTACAAGAATGCATAACACGCTGGCGTACCGGAAGTCCAAGGAGCGAGACTGCGGCTCTTCCATGATGATCTCGACATCCTGCGGGATCGTGAATTGGATACGATGGCTCCATGAAGCAAAACGGGAGTACGCACGTCTTCACTTTCGTCCTCTTCTTCATCCTCCTCTCCCCCGTTCTCCTCAGGCTCAGCACCACCATTGACTTCGCCCGCGACTTGCTCTTCGAGTTTCGCGACCAGACCTTGTGTGGCTGATTGTGTTTGTTCGACGGGTATTCTACCGCGGCGCGGGCATGAGAAGGCTTACGACTGGAGCCGATATAAAGCATGACTTACGGCTGTGGTTCTGAAGATCACGCCAGTTGGAGAGGTATCATGAGAATTTCCATTGTGTTCAAAGAAAAAAGTACAAGAAAGGCGGTTGGGTTCAAAGACCCTCTCGTTTCCAACCTGACTCTCACCAGATGTCTGTACTGCTGGCTTCACCGGCTCTTCACCATTCGAGTCTCCGTAAAGATAACTGTCGTCATCATCCATGCTAGTAGGATATGTGAGTCACAGTCGAAGCAAATGGTATCATGACGCACTTGAATTGTGCGAGGAGAGCCCTTCTGAGAGACTGCGAGAAAGAGGCAGACGTTGAAGAACAGAGCAAGAGCGTCGGACCGCAAACGAGGACGCTTGGCAGTTGGGCGTCTACAAAGTTCGTGGAGTGTTCGCCACGTGACCTCATTCTCTGAAATTTCGCGCGTCGATTGCCGTTTCTCCAGTTCTCTCCTCTGTTGAGTTCTTATTCTCTGCACCGTTCTGCTCTGCGTTTTCAGCGACGGGCAAGGCTTGTAGCACTCTGGCGTATTGAGGAAACCCATATCTCCCGTTACGTCTCTTGCGCGTCCCCCGAACGACCGGAGCAGCTGGATCTATCGCGATACCCTTAGCCAACTTCGGCATCTCTCTGCGTGTAACTTTCATCGCCATGGGCAAGTCTCAAAAGAAGCGCAATATGCGCAGACACAATCCCATGCGAGTACCGGACTCCCATCTACCAAAAGGACTAGCTTCTGCGTCCGCTTCCTCCTCCAAGACCGAGGCCATCCTACCTATCATGCAGAAGGTGAGCCTAATCCTGAATATAAGAGCCTTTTTGTGATTGCACGGGTGGCGGAATGAGTTCAATCTTGGCCACTTTCTGTTTTGTCCGCGGCGTTCCAAATGCCGGGGAATCGGCAGATGGCCCGATCCGTCGGCGGTACCAGCGTCGTTTTCTGCTCCAGTCGATCCGGTTATTCAGGCATAGACGTCTGATATTCCCCCTCCCTCCCATTTCGTAAAACGTTGCCAACTTTCATTCTTTACGGAAAAACTTCGCTTCCAATGCTGGTCTTGATCAAGGTTGCGCTAATGTGTTCTGACTATGTAGTTGGAAAGCGTCGACCCCTCGGAACGCAAGTGGGCATGTGTTGCCGTTTCTAACCTCATCCAAAACGATCCCTCTACACGGCGGCTGTTACAAGGGAAGAACATCGTCGGCGCATTGATCACCCGTCTCTCAGACAGTGAAGAAGAGGTTGTGGTAGAAGCCGCTGGATCCTTGCGGTGAGTGTGGAAATCATTCAAGTTTCCGGATTGTTATAACGTACATGTGAACAAACAGGAACCTATGTATTGACGGCGGCTTCGATATCTGCGCGGAAATGTACAACAAGAACATCTTAGCCCCCTTGAAAACCTGCGTTCCTAAGGTGATTGCGTACCCGCTCAGAGACGATTTCGCGGAAATGAAATGCCTGCGCATTAGATTTCAACCACTCTGTCACAGTTCCTTGCATCCCCCAAAAACGCACCTGAGAACACGCAGAGACTTGTATACGAGTTTGCTGACAATGTCATAACAATCCTGTGGTGCCTCTCGTAAGTGCATCAGCCGCCCTCGCATCTCATGATGCGTCCCTTGAACTGATGAAGACTAGAGAGACCTCGAACAAGGCCTTGAACGCAATTAACCAAATGTCGCTTGTGCCGTTTTTGATGTCCTTCCTAGCGGCCAGGGATAAGCTACCGTTGTCAACCGTAACTTCTGCCGGTGGGTGCCATACCGGTCCCCCAGTGCAGATGTTTCTGATACTCACAAGGTCTCCATGGAAATAGCTCAATGTTTGTACATCTTAACGGACGAGAATTCTCCCACCATCGAGGACGTGCGTTCAAATGCAGAATACACGGGATGTCTTCTCGCGGTCGTGCGTACAAGTGAGGCGGCTGTGAAAGCGAATGGCAAAGGGAAGGACACGTCTGATATCCGAGCTGACTCCCTTCGTGTGCTCGGTTGTGGTACGTTATTACGGCGGGACGGTCGTTACGATGTTGCTGAGAAGTTTGCCAGGTATTTTGAGAAACATTTCGCCCATCCCGCCACCTTCGATCGCTGCCACCGTGGACCTCAACCGGGACGTGGTTCTGCCGACGCTAGAACCGGTGTTGAAGTCAATAAACCTACTGGAGGTGTCACAGGTCGCACAGCATGCTCTCGACAACCACGTAAGGTTCCCCAACCGCTACGTTGTTGTCACGCTCAACGTTACGTCTTAGGAATCAGTACCACGGCTCGAAGACCTTTCGTTGAAACACGCCCCGAAATCCGACCACAAGACAGCCTCTGAGCTAAAGCTTGAGCGACTGGAGACGCAGCTGCGCACGGTCCAGCTCGCTCTGGAGATTCTCACTGGCATGTGCGCGACACTTCCCGACCCAGAGGTGTTCAGCGGTGCGACCGATGCGGATGGCCAGGATGACAACGAAGGTGCGTCGCCCAGGAGCCGCGGCGCATCCAGCCCCTCCCGTGTGCATTGCTGACATATCCCCACCTTCTCTCCCATTACGCAACACCGCAGGCGACGAGGGCGACGAAGGCATGGACAACGCCGAGGACATCGATATGGCAGTCGACGCCACACCAGCCGCAGACGCGCCGCAGCCTTCTCCTCCCGCGTTCTTCACGACGCTCGTTGCCCCGGTGCTCAAGCTCGTGCAGCCGACGCCACTCTCATTCCCTCCGCTCGACGGACCGTCGGCACACCCGCCGACCACCTCGGCGCTCGGCGCCATCCACGTCAGTGCTCTCGAGTGCCTGAACAACGTCTTCCTTTCCATGGCGACCTCGCTCGGCGGCCGTCCCTCAGGCCTCGCGCCGGAGAATGGCCGCATGGTGTTCGATGCCGTGTGGCGCGCGCTCGGGGCGGTGGGCACCGACATCACGGGCGCTGGGCAGGAGCGGAGGCGCGAGGTGTGGGACACGGGCGTTGGGGTGCTCTGGGGCGTCGGCAATGTCTGGAAGGGCGCGCTCCCCCCGACCGAGGAGCAGGTCCAGGTGCTCACACAGTTCTGCGGCGCCACGGCGGACCCGGCTGTGAAGGTGAAGACGATCGGGACGCTGGAGTGCCTGGCACAGCACGCGGCGTCGGTGGACGCGAACCGGGTGAGTGGCCCCCGTTGCTATGATTTCAATCTGGAAACCCCGTTCCTTGGTTTTGTTACTATTACTCAATGTTTTATTCCATTTTCTGTCTCGCTACTCATGTATGTGTGGGTTCGTCGCTAACCTTAGCTCTTTTTGTCGTCTTGTGCTTCACAGGCCATCTCCTCGTATCTCCTGTCGCTCCTCCCTCCATCAGCGAACCCGCCGACGCCGACGGAGCCGCTTCTCCAAGCCGTATCCGCGCTCATCGATATCTACTCAGATGAGACGCTGCCGTACGACGTAAACTTCAGGTCAGGGCGCTACCTCGACGCGCTCGTGCAGTCGGCAGAGGGGGTCCGGAAGGCCGTGCGCGGCGTCGATCGCAAGAAGGAGCGCGAACTGCGTGTGCATGGCGAGGAGGTGCGTGACAACCTCGTCGCGTTCATCCAGTACAGGCGTGGGCTCAGGCTCTGAGTGGGAGTAGTCCTGGGTCTGATCCGCCGGCCTGAGTCCTGATCTGGATTGGGTTTTTGGCTTCGGGTAGTCCATCGCGTATACAATCCTAGCGTCGTCTCCAGCCGGTGTTCAATCTATTCGCCCGACAACGACCCACGCTTTCCTGAGGAAAACCCTGGAAAACCGCCGTGAAGGCTTGTTCTGCTGTCAGCATCCACGGTAACCTCTGTGTGGTGTACTCGGCGTGTCGCTCAGTGGAGGTTGCGTCACCCGCCGAGTGGCGTTAGAGCAAAGCGCTGCTCAACGATCACCGATTGCGATAAATGCAAGGGGAACACAATAGAGATAAATATTTAGCGCGACAATACGAGCTAGAAGTTGGCATGAACTAATTAATACGTTGGAGGGAGAAATCAGCGAGGTAGCGATCTGTGTTGGCCACGACTCGTGAAGGCCCCGTGGCTGCTTTCCGCCCGATGTACATTCCAGGGTCATTTCCAAGCGATCGATGCCGATGAGGTCTGACAAGGGCAAGATCCTACACGTTCTGCATAGCGCGCAATGACGTCGACGCCGACGGTGCGCTTCCACGCTAGCCCAAAATCGACCTCGAAGAAGCGTCGAGGATTGTATAGGTGGCCGCTGGGGAAGCGTGTCTAGGGCAGGGTAGGGCACTTCTCGATCGACAGCGGGCGTCGAGAACCGTCGCAGCAGGCCATGCGAGACGCCCTCTCGCCGCCCGTGGGCGAGCGCACGCGAGCCAAATGGATGCGAAGGTGTGCCGCAGTCGTGTGCGGTGGAGTCAGTACGAGGGTTGCGCTGCGTGGCGGTGGAGCATATAAGCATCATGGGACGCGTCGTATCGAGACCATACCGAGGCTTTCCGCATGCATTGAGTCTAGTAGACTGATGCAAGGGCACAACGCCTGGCGACCCGCCCAAAACATCACAAAGGACGGCAACGTATGCATACGGATACGGACGCACCGAAGGCAAAATTATCACTCAATCGGGGAGCGTGGCCACACCTGTGTGAGCTTTGAGCCTCGTTAGAGTTGAGTTGTTCCATCAGCTCATGGGGCCTTTGGAAGCGTTCAGACTGTACAAGCTTTATGAACTAATTTCAGATGTTGATCCTCAATGGCAGGAAACAGAAGTTCACTCACCAGCCTTCGAGCTCAACTAATGTCGTCACTGGCACCCTCAAATAAACGGATCCCAGAGGAGTGAGAGTTCCGGTACCATTTCAAAAAGCATGTTCGGTAAGTTTGTCTTCGCTCTCGCGCCACCATTGGGGCACCGCTACTGGAGAAGTGGTCATCAATCGGACTTCGTGAGGTTGAGGCACATATAGTGCCAGAACCCTCGGTTAACAGCGTTACATTCGGACCATCTTTTACGCACCGGGGTAGAACAAGGACAATGTTGCTGCCCCGACATCCCATTCGATCGGATTGATGCCATGTGGAGCTTTCCTGCCAAGTTGAATGGACTCAAGTGTCGGGCTGTCTGTGGCACGGTCATGCCTCGATTGCTCACACGTCAGGTTGCTCGACCGAAAATTTCCTCTCTGATTCCTCGGTAAGTTGAGGGATGAAAAATCAGCACCTGCAAAGTGCCAACGATGGACGCATGGGATGGAAGCCAAAAATTGTATCGCCTGCCTGGTAGTTGTCGGTCTCCTTCCATGGAGAGCCGATTCATATGGGGTGCATCTTCAGGTAGCCCTCAGATATAATCAGTCTATCGTCGCGCCATGAACAAAGGCAGTAGAGTCGCTGAGGGGAGCTGGTGGAGGCCAAGGCAATGCCCTGATTTGGCCGGTATGAATCGGGGTCACGTGGGTGGACGACGCGTTGTGTTCCCACGGTTGAGAGACGCGTCTTGTGGTGGCGCGTCGCTGCCTCGTTCTCCGCTTCAGCTTCTCCCGAACGCCCGTCTCCCCGACACAATCCCCTCCTCTCCGCTCTCCAGTCGTTCCTAACGTTGACACGCACACACCACCAGCCCTGATCCCGCCAAACTCCACAAACCGAGTCTTCTCTGGCGTATCCCAATATTCCAACTCTGACTTCAACACTCCGCATATACCACCTCGGGTAGGAGAGAGACACACCTTTCTACTGGCAACTATTCCTAATATTATTATATTCTTCGATGGTATGTCCAGATCCACCATGGATGAACTCAGTCTTCGCCATATCCCCGAGCTCTCCGACACTTCTGCTATCAGCGATTTCTCCGAGTCGTCCTTCCAGATCCCTGCTGCAGCCCGTCATACCGATGACCTTCTCCTTGCTGACAACACAATGGACTTCTTCAACAACGCCAATGACTCCGACACCTTCAGCACTCCCGCACCTCCCAAACCGCCCGTACAACTACCGCTTACTCTCGCAGAGCTGACTCCCCGCTCCAAACCAGTGCGCGCAGCACCCATACGATCATCTCTTCGACCTCGTCCTGGGGTTGCTACTCCTTTTAGAGCAAATGTTGCCCAAGAACTCTCCGCCGCCCTCTCTGAAGACCTCTCCCCCTTCCGTAATCAAGACCCCTCCTTCCAAATACCTCTTTCGCAGCCACATGACGGCAATGATCTCCTCATGGTTGACGACGGCGATAATTTCCTGTCAAAAGAACAACTCTCGCTTGATACCAGCCCACAACGCGCTCCCAGCGCTCTCACTTTGAATCAGCTCACGCCTGGCCGTCCCCGACTCCATACGAGCGTGACGCCCACTGATCCGCCGCCACAACATGTATTTGTATACCCGTTGCCGTCTACAGAGAAAATTGGCGTAGAAGGATCTCCGCAGGCAATTCTAGATAGTGGCACCTGCGACCCTGTCCGGCCTTCCACGGTCCCTTCCGCCCCGAGCAGGTCGGACTCAGTACAGGCGTGGGGGGACACAGACAATCCGACCAGTCCTTCCAAGAAGGGGAAAACCAAGGTACTCTCTAGAACAGATCTCACACAGAAACAGAAGAAGGTCCCCTGCGGGGACAAAGCGAAGCGGAGGAAGGTACGCACAAATATTAATATTTCTTATTAGAATATATGGTTCGCGCATATACTGATCCCTTCTCCCATTGGTTCTCCAGGTGGCCCCTACGGGAGCAAGTACGAATCCTGCCAAACTCAAACCGGTCACCGCAAGTTTGCTCCGCAAACTCTCATCCTCGAGCAAGAAACCCGCTCTCACACTTCGCCGTCGCCCCCTGCAGGGTGGCCCTCTCGAAACAGCTGCCGTTAGTTCTAGCGGTTCGATGGTGGCGGGGTCCAGCGAGCCAAATCCTCCCACCATCCACGCTGATGTCAAACCCTTCCGGAGTGGCGGGCTGGCCGGGACGCTTTTGTCTTTTGGTCAGCAGCTCATCGCCAACACGCAGAAGTAAGTTCAGTCCCCATTATTAATTCTGCGCGGTGCCTGACTTGCTGGTGTACAATCCAGCTCACATGACTCAATACAGGGACACTGCGAGGAAGCTATTGATGAACATGCAAACGAGATGCCTCCCGAAGCTGCAATTGCCGTTCACTCAACAATGCCAATGCCCGCCCATTCGGATGATATTCCTCCGGTGCACGAATCGGAGAAATCAGTCAGTGATCAGGAGCCCGTACAACCCGTGGGCGACCGAGACTACCTGACGCTCTCACAACTATCCCCACGGAAACTCAGTCACGCACCCACTTCACCTGTCGCCTCGGATTCGCCTAGCGAAGCAGGAGCGCTCGCATCTGTCGCCGATCAGCCCACCGCGCCCTCATCCTCGTCCTCAGGACTCCAAGAGGGCCGACTTTCCCCAATGCGGACCTCTGTCAAGCGCGCCGCGTCCCCGGCCGAGGGCCTCCCGGCGCCCCAGCGCAAGCGGGGAAAGACGGTGTCCGAGCGACAGGAGCCCTCCTCCTCAAAGGAGCTCAGGCCGCGCAAGGCAGCCCTGCAGCCTTCGCGAGCGAAGAACGCTCCAGCGGCTGCGCCAGGCCCAGGGCCCGCATCTCGTACACGGCGCGGCGTCGCTGGTACCGGCACGACGACCTCGACCGTGAGGGCGACGGCTGCGAAATTGCCTGCTGCAGGCGCCGATCGCGCTGCGATGCCCAGGAGAAAGCCTGGACTGAATGCGTCGCGGTCCAAGAGCGGGGAAGAGAAGGGCGACGTTGCGATGCCTGCCACAGCTCGGTCGGGAGCTGGCAAGACGTCGTCCCAGAGCGGCAGGAGCGCCGCCTCCTCGACCTCGAACCACGGCCGATCAGGGCCCTCTGTCGTACCTCACGGGCAAAACGTCCCCGAGGGGGGCGAGGTGACGGATGCAAACAGGCAGAGCCGCTCGATGTCAGCCAGTGGTGACAGACCGGTACGTGCATTCCTTCCCGCCACGACAACTTCTCGTTCTCGCTCCGCGCGTTTGCGAACGAATTATTTCGATCCATTTTCGAGAATTTCGAATGAACTGGCCCCATCATGTAAGACGGTGCAATCATCATAGAGAACCGGGGTTGGCACTGGAAGGCTTCTCGATCTCGTGATCCCGTCGAGCATTCGTACTTGTCCATCGCCTTTCCCCGCAGGAGGTATTTCGGTTTGACCCCAGAACTAACCTATACGCGGGGCCAGAGTCGTACGTTACTCATTCGTTTTCATACCTTCGTATTTAACTTCAATCTCGTCGCATCGCGCATCCATTTAGCTCGAGCGCCAGCCACCGTTGAGAGCATCACTGATATGCCTTGCTTCTAGTCCGCAAATCTTCCTCCCGCGAAGCCCACGAGACCACACGAATTCAAGTTCGCAACATCGATGCGCACGCAAGCCCGCAGCAAGGCGGCGGTAGAGCAGCAGCCCGACAAGCTCACGGGCCCAGGCTCGAGCACGAGCACCTCCAGTAGCAATGCCTCCCTCAAGCCCTCCCATGCAAACGGCGCTGGGGCTGGGCACCACCCGATCCCGGACTTCAAAGCGCTGCACGCAGCGCACGAATCGACGATGGCGCAGCGGCGAGCGGAGGTCCACCGGACGGTGCCCGTCGGGTTCGACTTCGCGACAGATGCGCGGGTGCAGGAACGCGAGCGGTTCGAAGAGGCTCGACGGGCGCGCGAGCGCGAGCTGGAGCAGCAGGCGGAGGAGCGCAGGAGGCAGCGCGAGCTCGAGACGGAGGCGGAGATCAGGGAGCTGCGACGCCGCGCGGTGCCCAAGGCGAACGAGGTGCCCGAGTGGTACGCGTTCGCGCCGAAGCGGGCGAAGGCTGTCGCGGACGGCGCCGCTGAGCCCACCTAAAGTCCGCGTCCGGGACATCGACGAGGTTCAGGCCCCAGGTTCAAGCTTCAGGCTCAGGCGCGCGTACGGTATGCGGACGGAGCGGAAGACGGCGGAGCGGGGGAAGAAGACAAGAAGGACCAGAACGCGGTGGTGGTTCTGAATCGAAGCGGGAGTAGCGAGCCGCGAGTCGGGTCTAGGCCTGCCAGGGACGTCGTCGGCTAGCAGCGATGCTTCGGAGATTAGGTCCAGGTCGCCCAGCCTTTACTATGATCAAGGATGGACAGGAAGCGGCGGAGAGCGAGATGCACGACGCCCGATGCGAGGGGCGCGGGTGCGGTGGCCACTGCTCACGCCAGCGCAGGGTTACCGCTACTCGACGGTCGACCCACCGTGCGAAGCGAGTGCAGAGGAGTGCCATATGCATATGTGATGTTGTACGTTAATGCTAGTTTTTTCTCCGAACAGCTGACAGCTTCCCTGTCTCTGTCTCAAGTCTGCCAGTGCCCCGTCCGAGCCGTTCGCGCCGTGCTCCGGCACGACCACACCAGATGTCGGCGGGTCAACAAGTGCTCGGTCATCCTCCGGGCAGATAATGTGCATGATGTGTATGTGCTGTACACTCAGACCCAGCAACGTGCGTCCCACTATCTCAGTCCACCATGCTAATATTCCGAGCAACTCGGGCCTTCAGTTGACGTACACGCTACCCCGCGCACTGGGCGGCATCTAGGAGCGTGACACCGGGCTTCGAACGAAGGACTGCGCTAAGATGGGAAAACGTGAATCCTGTGGTTTCGGCGGCTCTTTCCGATCAAGATTCGAGCTGCCCAGGATCAGCCAGGGCACCCACGCGCCGAGCGGTCGACGTCAGTGTTGACTCAATCCCTGCGTACGAAACTGAATGCCCGTAATCACCTGTGGGAGCACGCCGCCGCCCGAGGATGCCTATCGCCGACTTTGAAGAGGCGGTCTGGCCAGAATCGTTCGCCCTGCGCCCCGCTTCTGGTTCTGGAGGGCGAGAAGTTGGGGCACAGAGGTGTATGTAGTCAGTGGCTCCACCGTTCTCTCTGCGATCAAGAGACAAGCCCAAGCCAGAAGCCAGCGAGCTCGAGGCACCGCTCGCGTGATCCATTCGCCGCCGCAGCCGGGCGGACGTGAGGCAGGTCTGTGCTCAGCATGTACATGTCAATCTCACACTATCGCGGTATCAGCCGAAGGGACGGACATGGTACTGCCTGCATCACGACGAAATGGGGCGTACTGGCACAATGCACTGCGCACGAGAACTAGGACTGAGACGGGAAGGGGCTGGGGCGTGCGAGAGTACACCTTCACGGTGTATCATGCCCTGATCTCCACATCCTCGACGGCCGACCGTAGCCTGGGGTCGCGCTGTAAGTAACCACACATGCCGAGCAGCGGACTTCGACCTGCTCGTCGGCCCGGCTGTGCACTGTGCACTGTATAATGTGATTTCGAGGGCCCGTGCCGTGCTGGGAACCAGGGTGCTCGTCTCGGTCTTGGCCTTGTTCCTCCCCCATACACACCCGGAGTGCTCGCCATGGCGGGCCACACACGCGGCAGACCCGCAATTGAGCGAACGCTGGACGTTGGACCCCAAACCCCGCTCCGAAGCGTCCCTAGCCCCCACCCAGCCTGAGGTTTCGAACGAACATTCGAGCGAAGCACTCGCAATTGGACGAAGCCCCGGGGCCTGGCGCGCCCTTGGCCGCAGGCTCAATGCCGTCACACACGCACGCACGCCTCGAGGCCCGCCACGGTGCGGCCTGCCAATGCCTCTGTGCATCCGCAGCGGCAGACGAGAGTTACGTCCGGAGGCTGTGCTGGGTTGGGTGTAGCACGCCTCTTCCGCGAGGCCGCGCTCCGCCCGGAGGGCGAGTGTGCGAGTGCCTGAGCCTGAACGTGAACCCCCTTCTTGGGTGGCGTTTTACCGTGATACGGGCTGTACAGCAGCAGAACTGGGGCAGACAGACGCGTGCATGGGGTGAGGGTGGACGTGGGGGAACGTGTGCTTCCGATCACGCACTGCTACGGTGGTTCTTCGTTGTCTGGGGTGATTGTGTTTGGGGTTACATCTTTCGAGACGGATAGGCCCTCGCCCAGAGCTGTGTTCTGGGGGCTCGTTTACGAGCATGATGCCGGCGTGGAGAAGCTTTGCCGAAAAGAACGAAGTCGTAAATAGTCAGGTAAACTTAGAGAATGGCTGCGCGAAATTCCTTGCGGGACAGATGGATGATCACGCCCGCGAAGGTCGGTACGATCTTTGTGATGGTGGAAGTGGCGAAGACGCTGCTTGGGGCACGGGTGGCACTAGGGAGGCCGAATCATGACATGTACGCACATGCATCTGCATCCGAGAATTCGTATATGCGCACTTCTCGAAATCCCGCAGACGCACTGCAAGGCTCCGATGCCACGGCGACAGCCAAGCCACCTGCCGTACATGGATGTCCCCCAGACGGCACTGAGCACAGTCGTCAGAAGCGGGTACTTACTTATCTCGTTGGCACAGGGCGCCACCAGCTGACATATTCGTCCAGATATCTACACAAAGCTCGCACCCCTTGGGTGTGAGCAATCCAGTGCACTTGGCTACTTATCAACTTATCCACGGCCATGGTCAGACAGTATTCCTATTTCACCTCTATACATCATCCAACCGCCACGGACCACGAATCAACGTCGGACCTGCCAGTAAAGGCAGGTGCCCAGCACGGCCTCCCGCTCGCCGACTCCGCGACGCCGAACAGATGGCCGACGGCGTGACGCGCAGTGCGGGGTGTGAAACCCGCCCTGCGATGTCGATGCACGCCCGGGGCGTTGCAGCCAAATCAGAGCGGGGGCGTGGGCGAAGCGGTCGGATGGGGCGGGCGCTAGGCTAACCTTTCCGAGGAGGACGAGCCCGCGGGACTGAGCAGCTGAATGCTGAGTGCTGTGAGCTGGGCCCGTGCATCCGAGTCGACTCGAGGTTCCTGGGCAGATAATCGCAATAAGCAAGAGGCCTATACTTAGACGTCGGGCATGGCATGGTATGCTGTGGTCGACGCGGCGGATGGCGAGGAAATCGCGATCGGAAATCAGGATGCTTCTGCGTGACCGAGCCACATGCCTGCGGGGTTCAACGTTGAGAATGATAGACATGTACATGTACATATTGCGGATACGGGCATATAGACGGCGGCCTGGGAGCTCGACCGTTGGGGTCCGCGCGTGCCAGGCGTGTGGCTCGGACATCGGGTGCTCGTGCTCGCGCGCGGCGGGGTGGGACGGTGAAGGGAGGGAGGGCGCTAAGCCCGGGCAGCTAGGAGAGAAGCGTGTGGATGCATATGAATGCGTGTTGTGCACGAGAGGAACAAAGGGTCTGTTAGGGGCCAGATCGGATCGGACCCGAACGCGGTGTGCGGCCGCTCTAGGGAAGATGCAGGAGGACAGCGTTATTCTAAATCTGCCTGCAGGCAAAAGGATGCAGGCTGCTGGGGTGAAAAGTGGTTTATTTGTGGAGTGCCGCGCAAGGGACCCTTCTCGAGTGATGGGGCGAAAATGTGGGCGAGAAGCTGTAACAAAGAAAGACGTATTGAATGGACGCCGTGCGTGGTGGACGGTGGGAAGGACCCTCTCGCGAGGCGACCCGTGGAGAATCGCGGTGGGGTCTGAGTGAGCGTGGACGAGGGGACCGGGACCGTTGCACCGAGGGTGTGAGGAGCTCGACGTCGACGCGCGTAAGAGAAGCAGGCTAGGAGCCCTCACGTGCGCTCCGAGCGAGGGCGTGGCCGGGTCTCGTGTGCGTGTTGGCAGCTGGGCAGCCCTCCGTCTGTCTCGATTGAATCGAGCGGAAGCACTCCACGAGCGTCTCCACGAAGCCTCTTCGAAGGAGACGGTAGGAGGGCGTGACGGCGGGCGGGCGCTATGAGGGACGACGCGAGAAGGGTGCCTGTGTGAGCGCACTGCCAGGGCCGGTCACATAAACACAACGGGTGGACGCGCGAGTCGCGATTCGAACCCTGGGTTCTGGCCATTGCATTTAGATCTGCCGTCTTCTCTGCCCGCGCAGCGCGTTCCGAGTTCTCGTCTTCTAAGTACGGCCTGTCGTCTCTCGCTGCCGCCGGAATGTCGTCAGCGACTTATTCCGTCACGCGTTCCTGGCAAGATTCGCCCCCGTTACGTTACCAGCCCTACAAGGTTGGCGAAGCCCTCCCGCTCGCACGCGTCTCTTTCGCTCAGCGTGCCTCCTGCTCGGTGCGCGGGCCAGAGCAGGCCAGGCGCACCGTGCGCCGCGGCCCAGCCCCCGTCGGGGTGGAGACCAGGCAGACAGCCTCAGGCTTCCGGTCGTGAACGCGTCGATTAGGAACCCTCGCCCTCTTGCGCGCGACGGCCAACTCCTGGGAAGCAGCGACAGCGGCGGCCAGAGACCGGGCGATCATCCATAGACAGACGTGGGCAAGGATCGACCCACTATGTCCGAGGACGGCCGGCGCGCGACAGGTGCTCATGCAAGACAGGCGTCGGGCAGGGCGCATATGGGATGGCGAGAGCGCATGAGGTGGCTCTCGACGGTCTGGACTCCTCCAGGATCGGGGGCGGGTAGCAACGGCAAGCGCAGACGTTTGAATCGAGCAGAGGCGTCGAGTAAGCCGAACTCAGCATCACATCGACGCACACATCGTCGTCCGACCCCAGAACCGTCGTTCCTTTTGCCGTTACCCCCGTGGAAAATCGCGATGCCATCACCTCTGACAACCTTTGAGATCCATCGCGCGCGCGCAGGGCCAAAGGAAAAGGAAAGAAACGGTACATATGGGAACCACGAGGAAAATGATAATGGGAAAGGGCGCGAAAGAAGCTCACGGAGATGTCCCGTCGACATCCACCCAGACAGCCAAAGGCCGTATCGACCGTTTCGCCCGCCGGCGTCCACAACCCATTGACACCCGCCTTCTTCCGGATACGGCCTTGTGGCCGGTGTGGCGATTGCCCATATTCAGCATCCATACTTCGCGCCTCTCCTGACAATAACGCGACGCGGACGCGTTTAGCGGCGGCGTGACATGACGCAATGTTGGCGGACAGGACATTTGTGGCTCGATAGACGCATTAGAGTCGCCGGATGAGTGATCGGACGCGGATAAATGACGGCGCGGCGACCTCAAGGCCACAGTCCACAACGCAGGACGTTGGATAGTACGGAATATCCGGCGCGAAGACAAAGGAAGGACCTGTACCGTGGTGGCACAGGTCGAGCGGAATCAAATATGGCGGTGTCGGGGACATGATAGGCGACCGGAGAATGAGACGTTTTGGTTGAGGACAAAAGGCATGGAGTGGCAGGAGGCGGCGGAGAAAAAAATAAGTCAGGAGGAGGCGTGGGGCGGGCAGTGGTGGATGAGCTGGATGAGTGGATCGCGCATCTCGTGGCTGCCTGTCATGTCAGTTGTCACTGTACTGTGGCCTACCTCCATAATCGGACTAGCCGCCTGCTCCGATCTCAGGTCGCTAGCCTTATTTGGCGCGGGCGATGCGATCTCAGCGTCTTTTTGATTTAATATAATATTTACTGGTTTGTGCCCGACATGCCGAAAGCGGGTTGCGCTTCTGTATCTACCGCATTCGGGCAATTCAAGCGCACGCTGGGCGATGTGGACCAAGTCCCTCGTCGGACTTGCATAAAAGCTCGTCTCCTCCGTCTCCCCTCACCATTCCGCTCCCCAGCTACATCCGTCCGAACAACTTCTTCCTTCGCTCTTGCACATCTCACCCTCACACATCTCGCTCTCATCACCCCTCCTCCGAGCCTCCCCAGCCTCCGCAAGAACCATCCCTCACCGCCACCACTCTCCACCGTAACCTACCATGCACGCGTCCACGTTCGCCGCCCCAACCTGCCCGCGCTCCATCGCGTCCACCTCATCGCATACCAACACGGCGATGCCTTCACTCGGAGCAGCACCTGTCTCCCGCGCCGTCGACTCCGCGCCATGCCCGACATCCGCGAGCTCCCCCCAGTGCTGCCACTGTGGTTGGCGCGGTGCGCATGCCCCCACGTGCCCGTTCAAGTGAACGCGCCGTACAACTGTATCATAGCTTTCCTCGTCGCTCTACCATGTGAGTGTCCTACCAATCTTTGTTTCCCTCTTCGCGATCGCCACCCCCTGCCCCGCCACCACTCTTCGCCGGCGCCTGCCCCCTCCGCGCTGTGCGCTCCGTCTCCGTGTCTCCTCCTTCCGTTCTCGCATCGCACCGCATGACAGAGCGCTGACACAAACATCCTCCCACAGCTGTCTCTTCTATAATCGCCCATCGTTCTCACCGTTCGATCATGCAAGACATCGCCCTGTATCACCACCCTATAGCATGCCGAGCTCCATGCTCCCCTATTCGTATTCGATTGCGTATTGAACGCATCCGACGCTGCCGCCGCTGTACGAGAAGCTATCGTAATGGAGGAAGGAAGGAAGGAGAGTCCTGAGAGGAGCCGCTATCGTCTGTACATACCCCACCCCTCATTATCGTCGCTCTGTATTTCCTTGCACGCATCCGACTCGATTGTTCACCCATTGCCTCAGGACTCTTTTGACACTCTGTACACTTGCTCTCTGTTTGAATGCACCCGAGTTTGCTGTTCCTTTCTCTGTCTGACTCGTGCGCACGATGGGGGGCGTTGAATGTCTTCGTCGCAAGGCACGATGGGGTGTTTGAATTGGTGCGATCCGTCTGGCGTTGCGGACACTGTCGCTGTCGCGACTCGGCAGCGGGCGCTGGGCCATGGCTTGAAACGGAACGTGGCTGGTGCGATCTTATCTCCCATCAGGGACGGTTGCTCAGCAAAAATAACGTTAATGATGACGCAGTCGGGGGTGTCTGTTTCCCCGCATCCGCGTCTCGCTCGCCCCGATCTTCGAAATGCTCCATCGCCCCCCCTGCCACTCCCACTCCCAGCTCGAGTCCCAGGACCCTGTGCACACGCCTCCCGCCGTGTGCGAGGCCACCATTCCCTCGCTCGACCGTGAGTGGGGCTTGCCAATCCCTCCAGCCACGCGCCCCTCGGGACTCGCTCTCTGGCTTCTTCGTGTTCTTCGCGTTCCCCTTGTTCGCGGTTCCATTCCCTGGTGTCCTCCCCATTCAGTCTTAGCCGCTACCCGTGCCCGGCATCACGCTCCGCCGCCACGTCCGCCATCGCAACACCCTCCTGGCCGTATCGCAATCGATGGTCCATCGCCATCCCATCGATAAGCCCCGCCCCCTTCCCGCTCCTGTGGGACAGAGACAGAGACAGACAGAAACGGAGTCCGAGTCCTCGCCGCCCTGAACTGACAGCGATAAGTAATAATAAAAAATGCCACAAGCGAGGCAGTTGTCCGCAGCGCGTTCGGCACGGCGTTGAGGACGCGGAGCAGGACCAGGGCGGAGGGCAAGGGACATGTGCGCGCCGCTGCCGGATGGAATGAATCACGGACGGGGTCGTCATAACAATTTCGCTGAAACGCTGCACGCCGGACGCGAAGGAGGACACCCGCCCCGCGCTCCGCTGTTCCGAGAGGAGAGAACTGGACAATGAGCGGGGAGCTGGGCAATTGTTCGGGGCTTGGGAGCAGCATGCTTGGGAGGCTGGTGGATTGGGAGGACCAGCTGATCAGAGAGGTAGCATGACATTCGCTCCTCCTGCTCCACCCCGCCCGCGCGAGCTCCGAGCCACGGTAACGGAGGTTGGTCTCAGTCCCAGGCAGCCCTGCAGGCAAGCCGCAAAAATTTTAACGTTAACCGTGCGCGGGGGCCCGCAACAATTGCACTACAGATCTGTGGCCACAGTGTGGCCACACGGCCATCGCTCGCCCGTATTCTGACCCGGTTCGCGTCCGCGCGCGCCCGGCGACGTCATAATAAGGTGGGGAAGTACAGTCGCAGGGGCGACCTGACGCGAGCTGCAAGCGGCGGCCGGTTGATTGAGACGACGGAACGCCCGCCTTCGGAGATGAGTTTAGCAGCCTTTCATGTTTCCGCCGGGGTCGACGTCTGCGCGCCTCTACGCCTGTCCTGAGCCCTGGTACATGTCGAAATCTTCGTCGCTTGACTCTCTTCGGATCCCGGCCCCCCACCCCGGTGGTGAGTATCATGTTGTCGAACATAGCGATGACTCTTCCGACGTGCACGGTGCCATTGTTCTCCTGCCCGGCAAGGGTTCGCCGCTGGTCCCGGGGCCCGAGGACATACCGCCGAGCACAGGTATTCCCGTACGTACGTACAACAAGGCGTATCGTATGATGGTTTCCCGGTTTAGCCCCCGTCCACACAACAGACGAGGGATGATGACGCCATCACTGTTCAGGGCCCACCGGCCGCCGCGTTCCCATCGACAGGCCGGAACGTTGTATGGACGCTCGCAAGCCGTTCCGCACACCTCGGTGGCGGTGTTAGGCTGTCTTGGAATGGGTTTTCTCTTGAACGACGTGTCGTTCCTAGCCCTCCACGGTGCACGATGCGGCGTGCTCAGTGGTATCGGCGTTCGATCGTCTGTATCATCCTCGGCCATCTCGTATCCTGTTCATGCTTATCCATCCATCGCTCGTGGTGCCCCTGATAGGGTTATCCTGTTCATCCGCCATCTTTTCTCATCCACTGCATTCACCGCAGGCCGTCACGCTCTACCGATCGCAGTGGAAGTGGAAGAAGCACCCAGCTTCTTCATCTTGCTCCGCGTCCCATCCACGGCCGCCTCCGAAGCCGCAACTCAAACACGAACCCGTGGGCGTGTCCCCGAGCCTCCGAGAGTCCGCTGACCCGAGCAAGTGTTCCACGCTTCCTCCCCATCTCCGAAGGAAGTTCAACTGCGCGAGGGATCCATCCCCATTCCGCACGCCGCCTTCCCCAACGGCTGCGACTCTGCAATCACGCCACCATCCAAGCCGCCTTTGACGCCCCCATGCGTCCGCCCCGACGTCATTATGATGCTCCTGCTTCAGCATGTACGGCAGTGACAGTGACCCTGCTGCCCTTGCGATGCGACCGCTCCCCTGCCCCGGTGCCCATGGCCAATCCCCATGACATCCGCCGTGAAACTCTCCCAGCGAGGCACCTGGCGCCCGCCTCTTGGCACACCAACGCGTCCTCCGCTCCTCTCGCGCCGTCCAGCTGACTGCATCAGCTGCAGCCGTACCACCTCGTTGCAGCGGGTCGGATGACGGAACGCGCCTCGCATCCTCTCGCATCCCGGCATCCGAGACGGAGCCCGAGCAACACGAGCCCCGACGTCGATTCCGTTCCGGCGTGCCAAGACGCAGATGCGCCCCGGGATGGGGTGGGGCACGCGTGTCGATCTAGGAGCCCCACGTTGGCTTCGTGCGCGAGGTGGCCCGAGCAGGTAAGAGCCATACCTACCGCGCACCGTGACACTGACACGTACACGTACTTAGTACGGGGCTGTCAGGGATCGGTATGGAATCCGGAGTGGGGGATCTCCCATCTGACCTCGGGGCTGAGTTCCAAACCAACGCGACTCAACCCGCAGGCCTATCATGCTGCGCCGTGCATCATGAAGTTTGAGCGTTCCGAAACCCCATATGTTCGAGGGTGGGCTCGTTTCGGCTGTGACGTGCTCGACGCTGCCATGGGTGTTTCGACGCGGCGCCGTCGAGCATGTCATTTGTGGAAAGAACGCTCGCACTTCCGTAACGAGATCTTTGTGATCACGCTGATGGTATCTCGAGATGTTCGTGGTACGATGCCTCGCATCAGCCAGCCCATCACACAACATCAGCAAGGAACCTGTAATACCTTATAGAAATGCAACGGTGCGCAAGCGCGGGGAGGTACGATCCGGGCACATAGTGCGGCGCGGACGTCTATCTGAAGGTTGCCGGCAGTGGGCACTGCCAGGGGTCCGAGGCGGTTGGTAGCGTTGTGCCCCATTTAGGCGTAGCAGGCATCGGGGCTTCTCGCCAGTCCCGATCCCGAAATCCGATTCCGAGGGGCGACCTGGTGCGACCCTTGCCCGGGCGGATGCACGTTGCTGGATCGATCCCGTTATAAGCAATAATTATCAAAAACGGACCTGAGAGCTCGGGCGCCCGCTCGCAGGATCGATTCCGGTAAAATTCAACTTCACCTTGCGGTCGTGGAGATGATGCACGGGTCACTCTCATCGATTAGTAGTTATGACGCAGTCGGTGTTCAGTCAGTGCACACATGTGCCGCCTGTAATACTGTTCACCCAGGCCGCGGCAGGTCTCCCTTGGCGTCACTTAGAATTTAAGCCCCGCGACTCATACGGTGACAGGTCTCAAAGCACTTACTTATCATCGTCAGTCATGCGCGCGCGCCGTCCGTCGTCCAATGGCGCGACGGAGGGCGGAGTGCCTCTTCTGGTTATAGTGGCGGCGGATGCCGCCTGGAAGAGTCTGTGCGTTCTACGTTCCGCGTCGCGACAGCCGCGCGCTGCCGCCCTGGCTAGAGTTCTCTGCTGGAATATTGGTTTGGGTCAGCGAGAGTGGCCAGCTGTCACGCGCAGGAGTATAAGGAGGTAATGTATCGCGCCACGGCGAATCGCGACGTCAGGCTGCGGCTACTTACTTACCGCGGTTTCCGTGAGATCGCGAGTCGCGTTGTGTTGGGGCGTCTTCATCAGAAACGATCGACTGTCATCTTTTCGTCCCGATAAAGGCCAGCAGCGGAGAATAGTACTAGTAGTAGTTGAGCATGGCTCCAATGTGCAGGCCCTCGGCGATCTTGCCTGGAACAAGCAGCCGCGGTCCAAGTAACCCCTGGGCCACCGGTAACTATACGGAAAGGCCTCCCACCTCCCAACCAAACCAAGGCTACATTGATGAGATGGCTGTCAACTGCTCTCAAGCAAAGTTATGTAGGAGATTGTGATATCCGGGCCCCAGCTGGCAAGTCGACAGTTTCCAGAAGGTTTGCCGTCTCAGCAATATCCGATCCCCACCCGCTCACTCCCTCTTTACGTACAGGAATAGTAACCAATCTCATCTTTCGGCAGAGCTGTGCTGTCGAAGCCAGTCACCCCGCCAGGGCGGCCTGTATAATTCGTCACGGCATCGTAGCGCCGAGCGGACTTGCGCTCGTTGAACGTTCTGCGGAAGGGTGTGCGCGTGACCGCGAGCTCTTGGCTTGGCACACGCCCGCGGGCAAAATCTCCTCCTTCCACCATCATGCAGGCACCCGTATGCCATCCTCCGGTTTCCTCTGCGCGTACGCAAGCGAGTAGAAGTTCCCGCTCGACGCCACCGATGGTGAGCACACGTCTGGGTGCATATGGCGTGACATGCTGACGCGTCGGGAGGCACGGAGGGGCATTCCCTTCCCGGTCAGATGACCGTTCCCCGCGTTAGCGAGTCTCCATCGGGCGCATGCTTCGGCTTCCATGCTCGCCCACGGTGGGCACGCAGACAGAATCGAGGGCGAATTTCTGTTGCGTGTGCACTGTGGAGTGGGGCGTGCGCGTCGTGGGTAGGCATATAGGGTGTATCGGACCAATCGGATGCGCGCGAAGCGTAAGCCGCCGACGTCGCGCATCGCACGGATGCGGCGAGTGCCCGGGAATGTCCAGCACGAAGCCGGAGAAAGGGTTCTGGCAACTTGGTGCTGGTGGAATGGACATTGAACTATGGAGCTGCGCGCATTCCAGCCTGGGAGGCGTGTACAGCAGCAGTGCCTTTCGACGTCCGAGCGTCGTTGCTCCATTCCGGGTCCGTCTGGGCTGTCTTCATGCAGGTGCGTGCTTCTCGTATTTGAGAAGGCTCAGCGAATGGTCGGACAGCCTCGACGGTCCTGCGGGAATGGAGGGGCACGCGTTGTGAGAGGCTTTTCGACGGGCGTATGGTAGCTTTCTGAATGTGCGCGGTAAGGTTTGAATTTGATTGAAACTCAGGGCTGAAATTGGAGTTGCCTCCCCCGATTGCAGCTGGCGGACACATTTGTGCAGATAACCTTAGGAACCCATGAAATCCGCCACACGCGGCAAATAACTCCCCCCTCGCCGTTCCTTCATATTTCTCTTGCATCGACAGGGTCACTAACCTTCCACCACCCGAAGGGCTCTGTTGAATTTCAAGGCCGCGCCTGCGTCGCGCTTGTAGTGCGCTCCCAAGATGCACCGCGAACGTCCTCGCCAGCCTGTTCCCATTCACCGAGAAGAAGAGAATTTTTTGAGCCGCTTCTGCTTCGCGCTTCTCGACCTGGAAGCCTGCGGGTGTGTACCTGCCACAGTTCTTCCAGGTGCCCCTAGCAAGCCGAGAGGCCAGCGCTCGGCGGCGGCACGCTCGTCACACTGTATGTATACGCTGGGTTCGCACCTTCGTTGGAGTGCTTCCCTGAGGGCAGGTGAGGTGAATGAGATGTGCGATGTGTGCTCTCATGATGTGCTTCGCTGTCAATGTCCGCCGTTGGGTTTGCCCCTGGACGACCAGAACGCTTAGATGGGCCCAGGTGAGATGTCCGAATGGGTGTTCCGCTTTCCTTTCCTTTGCCTGGCAATGCATTACGAGCTGAAGGGGTGAACTACGTCCCGCAGCGCGATAGAGTACCGGCACGCCCGTGTCAGCAGTATTCAACTTCCGAGCCCAACTGTCGGTCCGTGCCTCGGAAGGGGAGCCGATGTGGATCCACACACATAGGAGCATTGCTAGGCTGCCACCAAGTAATTTGTGCCGTGCCACATTCGAAAACGATACTGAACGTAAGAATGTCGTTGGGAGCTCATCCACACAGTCAGGAGAAAGACCGTCGGAGTCGGACCCGGCCGACCGGACAGAATAGTGGGCGCCAAGGTCTGGGGCGGAAGACGCTAGGCCACTTTGGGGCATGTGGCCCTGATCGGCGGGCCCGGGGACAGGTGATCAAGCCGAGGGCCGAGGGGACGGCACAGGACGGCACACGCTCGCGGTCAATTCAAGTTGCAGCCTCAGTGCTCGACGTTCTCGACGCTTGTCCTCCTCCTTCCGCCGCACCCTTCTATCCACCGCCCACGAGTCATCAGATCGCCGTCGTCGGGACACTCTCCTCCTCGCCCCCCGCATTAATCCTCTTCTATCGCCAGGAACCCCCGGTGTTACGACGGACAGACCAACTCCCTTTGGCGAGGTCTGTCTCGCTCCAATCGTCGCCCGCATTCCCGAAGCCCAGGTCGAGCGGACTTGAAGTGGTGCATAGTGCGAGACTGCTATCACACGGAACGTGTTCTTTCTGTGCTTATCACTGTCCGTCTTTCGGTTCTGCACCGAATATAGCCCTCAGTAGCACACCAGCTGCGAGCCTCGACCCACCTACCCGAGCCCTTCCGTGTGGCACGAAGTTATGCGACACAGAATTCGAACGTCTCTCCTCCCCCGCACAATGGTGCCACTGCGCGGCGTTGCGCTGCTGCTGCGAAGCCCGTCGGCTCGCGCGGTGCTTCAATTCGCGGCTCGCCGTGTTCTCAATCTCAGCCCCAAAGCGAGCCTTCTGTTCTCTTCATGTTCCCAGTGAGTCAGCGGCGTCGGCGACGCGGCGCGCATCCCATTCACTGTGCCCCTCGCACCCACCCCACCGCTAAGGGCTGCTATGCGGTCGCGGGAGGGGCCCTTCGGCTTCTCTGTACGTTGACAAGCGTCGCGTACGACTTGCCGCGCAGGAAGGACGCCCCATGCGGCGAGCCATGCCCTGCATGGGCTGGGCGCCGCCCATCTGATTCCGTGACTTCCGGCCATATCTGCGCACGGGAGTGCTTGACGACTCACGAGTCGTCTCTGCGGTGTTCGGCTGTCAGGCCGCCCGCGTGAAGGGAGGGGAGGGTTCGAGGGCGGGGTTCGAACGCTATGACGAACACTGCATTGGAACGAGCATGCGCGCCTCGTGACCGCCTGCGCCCCTCACGAAGGCGGAAGAAAGGAAGGCGCAGAACGTGCGGGAGAACACGGGGGGCGTTCTCGAACTCCGGGCGTGGGTGCGCCGCACGCGCGAAGTTCGAACGCGAGCGGAGTGGACGTGCGGCCGGGAAGTAGCGCGCGTGCATTGCGCATCGCGAGCCCCGTCTGAATCCACCTGGATAAGTGCACACACGGTGCGGGGGCCTCGCGATCTCTGGGCTTCTGAGAAGCGGCGTCAGGGGTCTGGCAAATGCAATTCAGAAGGAGTAGAAGCGGTTGAAGGGCGAAGTCCGTCTGAATCGCACACATCATATGAAGGGGCACAGAAGCTGCGCGAGGTTCGTTGGATTCATACAAACATTCGTTCGAACGGGTCAATTGCCTTGTAGACGTAATGAAACCATTACTTCCGGTGTGAGTGGTGGCTGACGGAGTTGCCGCGTCCGCGTCCGCCTGTGGCCTGAAGAGAACGTAAGATGTACAGAACACTGAGCTACGCCGAACTGCATAGACGGCAGAAGAGGCAAGCTAGTAGAGTCGCGGGAACGGAAGGAGTCTAGCCGCTTGTCCTCCTGCCTATCCTGGGGCAACGGAACACATTCGCGCGAACGTGACCACCCACGCCCTCGAAGCTTCACAGACGTTCTCATGACCCCGGGTTATCGGATTTGCAACGCTCGGCTTCGTGCTAAACAGTGGCGTGCGTCCCGAAAGCAGAAAGAGGCAAATACGCAGCTCCAATGTTGCTGAGTGCACTGCGGAGGATGTATGTCTATTCTCCGCTCCCCATGGCTCATGGGACAGGTCAGGCGAACGCGGGCTAAGCGGGGTACCCTCCAGGTCATGACGATAACCCATCGTCGGCGCACATAGAACGTCCGAGCCCGAGTCCATGTCAGCGGGCGTTATCCTGACCCCAGTCGACTCACCACGGAGCAGAGAAACCCCGTACCATGACGGTACGATGAGTTACCGGAGACCCAGACCGCCGAACTTTCGCAGACCTAATCACGTATCATGCACCGGTATCGGGGATAGCGACGTACGCACGTACTAGACGCAGCGGTGGCGTGTATCCCGCCAAGGCTGGAACTTGAATGTGTTCTGTATGTGGTTATCGAGAGCCCGACGACGCCTTCTGGGCGGCAGCACGGGAGTATATGCGCGATATTCGAGGGCCAGCGGTGTGCTTATCGCGCCCATGTCAGACTACTTCGTCAAGACGCCGCGACGTCATCGGGTGAGGTCCAGGTGCCATGAAGGTGTTGTATGCTTCGGTTGATCTTGGACCCTGGAAGACAACGCAACACTTCGTAGTTTTTAGTCGGATGACGCGCGACGTCGTGTGCGGAGTAGGTTATGCCATGGTATGTGCCCAAGAGTAATAAGCCTGTCAGCATGTATCAGCCTGCTATCCCCCTGGACTTTAGCCGAGAAGACGCTGAAGGGCACGACGCACGTTAGAACTTCGAAGTTCGAACAATCCTGCGGCGCAGACACGACGCCGGGCGGGACCACACCGATAACTAGTGCACATATGGCAGTCGCGCTCGATAGCACCTCCGACCTGCTTCGGAAGTGGTCAACAACGCCAGCGCGCGAAGCGGTCGATCATCACCTCCCTTGACATCCAATACATCCAAAATATATGCACATCGCCATGTCACACTCCTCATTCTATATTCTATGATCCCTCTTCTTGAGTCCTGTCACCCAACATACACTATTAGCCGAGCCGTCGACCTCATGTCGCCCGACCCCCGCGCGTCGCCGGTGGCGGTCACGGTATCGTCATCTGTATGTAAACGAAGCCCGCGAACGGCCCCTCCAGGGCCCGCGCTGCCGCCTCTTCCAACTCGTCAGAGATGGTACGAATAGCACCGAGCCTTAGCCGCGCTGACACCTTGGTTAGCTCGTAGATGGTCTCCCCAAGCACCCATCTAGGCCGCACGGAGTTCCAACGCGTTCGGCGGGACGCACGCGCTAGCACCCGCACCCCGCAGCCGACCTGAGAACAGAAGCCCAACCGTGGGCATCGATGCATTCCAGCTCGTCGTCTTAATCAATGACAAACGCTGTTGGACCCTCAAAGGGGTTAGCCCCGCTCCCACCCAGCGCTCGCTCGCGTACCGAGCACTGGCGAACACTTACTGCATGCGCATGCGGGAGGGGCAGCTGAGTGCGGGCCAGAGGCCTCGGTCGGAGACAAACTCCTGAGCCCGGTGGCCGGCACTGCGCTGCACGCACTATGGAGCACGCAAAAGCCTCATGGCCGTTCGATGGCTGGGGCCACGGACGGAAAAGGCGTTCTCGAGCGCAGGGAAGGTCAAAAATATGGGCCACGCGCCCTGAATAGCCAGGAGGCACCCCACAGACCCAGCCACACGGAAGCTATGGGCGCAAATAGCCCTCATTGCCAATAAAGCAAGCACTACGTCGCCTACGCGCCCACCTCGTGCGGACAGAAAGAAGGAGGAAGCGGAGGCGCGAAAAGAAGACGCGAACGCGCGGGCGGGAATAATGGTCGGGAAATTAGATCTGGGGCGACGATGCAGATTGGGTAGTAGACTGTCATCCCGGTGGCCCCTGGTCCTGGCGCTGATGCTCACACACATACTGTAACTTACCGTGCTCGGCGGGCAGCGCACTAGGCAGGATGGCATCTGCATGGGATGTTGGCCACTTGACAGTGATGCGCGTACTGCATAGCATATGGTCATCGAGGGGTTCTCTGCGCCTGAAACCTTAGCGCAATTCAGCGGTGCTTGGAACGCGACTGAGGGTGAGCGGAAGACCGCGGTTGGGATACCTTACATACCTCAAGGGGCATCATCGAGCAAAGCGCTTTGAAGAGAAGGACGGGAGAAACTTGGAGGCGGGAAGCATCCCGAAACTCTCGGCGAGGTTTCGCCCCTGGAGACGGTTGGTATCCTTGTATTCTCGTCCCGTCGTGATCGGGCGGTCGCTGCACCTAACAGCATGTCGGTCAGTTGATGACGAGGAACTCACGCAGAGGGCTGCACGACGCTAACAAGAAGGGGCGGCGAATCTTTGCAATTGCACGCCTGTGCATTTGTCGCCATGTCGAGCTGTCTGAATGGCGAGATGAGAACTATTGTACTACGGTCAGACACCGACGATAATTGAGCTAACGCACCGCTCTCCGCACGGGAAGTCCGAATTCCCATGGCGGTCTATTCATGAAGGTGCCAGATGGTGACCCATCCGCACTGAGTCCGCTAAAATCAGTGGCATCGCTGGTTCCCGTTAGCCCATCCGTCACGATGCTTCTCCCTTCCCGACCTTCGGTTTGGTGAGAGAAAGAATCGGTTCGACAGGACGTCAGGGGATCCTCGTTCTCGCAGTCTCAAAAATTTGAACAGCGAAGCAGAGAACGACATATCATGGGGTTAGGTGGATGGAGGCTCTGCGAGAGTAGACGTGAAGCGGGGTGCAGATGTGATAGCAGATAGGGTTTCAGTGCCTGACGACTGCGAGCCTCGTCGTGGAACCTTCAAATTGCTGGTCCCGAGACCCGTAAACAGGATGGTAGCTTGTTTCAGAATACGACATGACTCAAATACAGCACCTAACAAAAAAGAGAGCAATCCGAACCTCGGTACATGCTATCTCTCGCAGGATTCGCGCAAAGAAGACAGGAGAAGTGCTTGGCCGCAGTCCGGTAAGGCTTTCAAGAGAGAAGGATTGTAATTGTAATGGCGCACTGACACAGCAAGTGCTCGGCCGATGGCCCAAGTGATCGTCGCTCCCTTTTTTGGCCCGTGGTAAGCTGGCAACCTCAATGCGTGACGTCAGGAAATTAGCTACCGCTTCCCCACACTAGCACGCCTTCTCGCTCACTTGTTGCCTTGCGTCTCCCCATACCCAGCGATCTAGCCGTGATCTTGAGATCAGACAACACACAAGGACATGCAATCTCATACAGGGTTAGTCCACATAGGGATCCGTTAAATGAGCTCAAACTCACCAGGGTATATTCAGGACACTGCCAGCTTACGTGGTATCCAACAATCCCAGATCCATCCGAACAAACTCTAACCTAGATGATGTAAAAGTACTTCTGAGGTCCAAACACCTCCGCATTCTCGATCTATACGAAAACTTGCGTGAGATAGAGAAGAACTAGACGATGACCAAGAACGCACCCAATCCACCAGGACTCCAAGGATAAGATCGAGGTTCTCGGCAGACTTCCCGATATCTAGCACCTCAGTACGGGCGTACTTCGCGTAGTCGCTTCCTTTAGGTGCCTGGTAGGCGAAGAATATCCAATGATCTCCGCAAGTCACGGCACCTCTTGCGCATTCTTTGCTATACGGAAATACGTTAATCCCACTCTAGCCACCACTCGTCCGGTCCACAGCCGACAGACATACTGAATTTCGCGGCACAAAGCCGCCGATGCCATGACGGCCTGTGTCAGCCCAGACTGGAGCTCAGAGAACGTCCGAGCCTCGTAGATGTTTGACGATCCGGCATGCAGTAAATCCGGTCTGTTCAGCGCCCCGACCGGGTCCGACAGCACGAGGCCTGAAACCGCAGCGTGTTCATCAGCGAGCACTAAGCGCATAAAGCTGTCTGGGGACTGCTACCTGAGTACTTTGAAGGGCGCTTTGCGACAAGATAGTCTATGACTCCCTCGAGCGACGGCTTGCCATCCAGTGGCGTGTTCAGGGCAGTCCAGTCCGGAACGATCGAAAGGCTGTCCGTGTCTGTGCTTAGCACAGATGCGAGCCTGAGGAAGATGACATCAACTAGCACCCGGGATCCGGCCAGTGACTGTCAGGGCCATTAATAAGACCATGAATGTAAACATCAAAGAGTGAGTTGGGCTCTAAGTACACGCATAGCGGTGGATTGATAAGCCAAAAATCGACGCACCGCTGTAGACATGTGCTTGCGGACGAGCGAGATGAGAGCCTTCGTGTTCCCCAAAGTGAGGAAGTTGTTCCCCACTTCCTCCCCGCCTCGCTGGCGCACAAGAACTTTCGTAGCATCGTCTTTAAATTCCAGCCCATAGGGGAAAATTCGGTGTCCCTGCAGATCGAGCACGGTGGCGATCGATGGAGTCCTCTGTAGCCGGTGCACATACCCGTAAACGGTCCGTGATACGAAGGGGGCCACAAGAGGAGAGTTGATGTTGAATATGGATGCATGCGCAAGAAGAAGAGGATCGACGCACCGAGCTCTGTTTGAGTTTGAAGAACAAGCTTTCGATAGCCTCGACCACTGCAGCGGTCTTCTCGTCCTCTCTGTCTAGGGCCGCCACGAACGGTATCAATGACTGCACGACTGGGTCGATCTCGCCTATCGTCAGCTCGTTGATCCTGCGTTTCTGTCCAGCCATCTTGTCCTAAGGATCGAGTTAAGCTTGTGTGCGAGTGCTTCACGTCACAGTCATTCGCATCCGAGAGATGATGATAGACGATCGCCGCCTATCTCAGCCACACGCGTAGATAATCCGCCGCTAGAGTGAGAATTGAGCGTGTAGATCGTCCAGAATAGGCACCACGAGTAAAGAGACATGTTCATTCGGAGCCCGGCTCGCAGGTTTGGGGTGGAGTGCAGCGACGTTGAGTAGAAAATCGAAATGATCTGTCCGAGTTCTACGCGCGCAAGACGTCATCAGCGCCTATATGCCTTGTCACAGTGCCACAGGCGTCATTTTGACTGCTCGATACCTCTCATTTTTAATTCTCTTTTGATAGAGGAGCCAATAAGTCGTCGTGCTCATCAATTTGTGTGGAATGGTTTATGTTAGAAAGCCACGCCGAAAAGAGAAAATCTACGACAATTTGAGCACAGGCATCTCCCAATTTACACGCCATCCCCTGCCGCAGTGGTGCCGATGGATGGAGGACCATGTACGTAAACCCTACCCCAGAATCAGGTGGCTGTCAAACCATTTTGCTTGGCTGGCGGTAAGTAAGCGAAGTCTTCAGCCGCATTGAAACCTCGATAACACTCCGTGTGGAGACCGCGAGTCAGCGGCAGACAGTGCGTGCACTTGCTCATCCATTCATGGCGCATCGTACCTGCATACACATACAGCGAATAACTCATCCGGAGATTCATTTCTTCAGTTCACCCGCAGCCAAGAATACCTCGAGCGGTTATAGTACTTACAGGGTTCCCCAAGGATATGTTGCTCCACAAAATTTATACACTACTAGTAGTGCGACACGCCAGCTACTCAACAGCAGTGGCGTCAGGATGTCCTCTCAATCTGCGCACAAAATAGGCCAAAAGTTGTATTCTATTCATACCCTACCTTCCTGTTGGTTCAGGGTTAGGTCAGGACTGGAATTTGTTGGTAGCCGCTCGACAGTCAAGGCACGAAATTTCGGTTTCAACCGCCACAATATTAATTAATGAATCTGGCACACGGCCACGCATACAGATGCGGCCCTGTCAAGAGTATGCTATATTGGCCTCTGCTATAACGTGGGTATGAAGGGGGGGTCCTTTGTCCAGATGTGCGCTGTGTATCGCGCATCGTCATCGGGACATCCCTAGCTGTCACCCGTATGCCACTGAGGGAGGGGCTGACTGCCATCGCCGATACGCTTGTATGGCATCTACAAATGGGCTGCGTACGTACAAACTGCGAACCACGTATCGTGTGCCATAACTTCCTATAACTTCTCCCGCGACCGCTAGCGCGCACCTGGCGCGTGCGAACCTGGTGGCACCGCCGATGCGCCCAGCTGAGATGCGGGGAAGCGGCGTTGGCGTGTTGGAAGCTTCTGCGCTGAGGGGACACCGCTATCGATTTTTTCAGGGACGCGCGGGGTGCGATTGTGGGAGTGTAACGTCCACTGTCCGCCTGTGTCCGGAGTTGGGCGAGACGCTAGGGGATATGAATTTCGAAGTCGTAGTTGGCTGCGAGGAAGACAGAAGTTCGAACGTTCCAATCCGCTGTGGCCAATGGTATTACAGGGTTGTGCTAGTGGTACAAGGATAGCGATGAAGCGCGGAGGGAATATGATAGCTCAGGGTTCAGGTTTGATAGGGCCCTGCTAATAGTCGAGCTTGACTGTGCCGTCAAGGAGGTACATGACACCATTGGATGCCTGCGCGGGAGAAGGATTCGTCATGAGCGATTACACACGATGGCCGAGGCCCCGCTGGAGACAGAAGGCGGCATTTTGAAGCGGCACTCACCTCCTTCATGCCAATGAGACGCACGGAGCCGTCGAGTAGCGCACGAGTCCATTCCGGCGTATTCGCATCCCCTTTCCCGAGGGTGAAAGTGACGTTCTTCCCCGACAAAAGTGTCTCATACTCGCTGTCCGTATCCAGGGAGATAGGTGATTTCTGTCGCTCAGTTCAGCGATGTGCATAGTTGGCCGCCGCTGACCAAGCCGGTGGCGGCGAAGTGTCCAACTACTCACCGGGATAATGTGTGCCGACACCCACCGCTCGACGTTCTTCTTTGACATCGCGTCGAACTCAGCCTCTGTAAGGATGACGCCATCGTCTAGCGGCTGGGGGGCTTCATGACTGTAATGGACGGAGAGGGGAACCAAGGGCGCGGGTTGAGGATACGGACGCTGGGAACGGGGCGATAACTCACGGTTTCCGCGGAAGGGCAATAACAGCCTTGTTCGTCGGAACAAGAACGGTGCTCCGTGCATTCGAGTCGCCGAAAAGTTGGCTGATCTCGAGTTCTCGAGCGTAGGAGTAGAATATTGAAGCGGTCGACTCTATCGTGAGCAAATCGGCAAGCGAGGGCTTTCCGGAGTTCACGACCGGCACGAAGGGCTCCTTGTCGGTGCCGGGGAGGACCATCTGTTCCTCGGTAGATGCTGAAGCAAGAAGGGGCAAAACAAGCAAGGAAAGAAGGCGTAGACGCATGGCTGGTGTTCAGCACTCGCAATGTGCCGGTATGAAGGTACAGTAATTGGAAACTTCCAGGACCTGGAGACGTAGTACTGTAGTCCCGGAAAGGGAGCTCACTCCCACGCCTCTCCTTCCGATATGACGCCCGTCGGCTTGCCACTTGAAACAAACGACGACATCTTGTGGGGGCAACAGACCTCTTCGAAGCTCGTCCTCCCGCGACTCAGATTGCCACGCTTGAATATTATCCAAGGCTCTTGAACACATCGGCCGGGGTATTATACACGCACGATAATTCATTCATATCATACATATTAAACTACCACAGCTCTAAGTTTGGACCCGCAGCCAGCAGTCTGGCCGGTCTGCGCATAGCGCTAGCCAGCCACTAACGTACGTAAACCATGGCCATTAACCACCTTTTTATTGTCCCATAGACCTCCATCCAGTACTCATTCATTTTAACTCACCTCCAGCCTCGTCATTTATCAAATTTAGGTTCTTCTGGGCCGGCCGCCGATTGATCCACAGTAGCTGCGCTATCGTGCCATCCGGGCCGGATGGAGGCAACATATGGGATATCTTTCCCGTCAACACCTTCCTGACAAAGAGATCCCGCAGTCCCTCATAGACCTCGCTAACGTACAAGTTTGCGACCCTCCAGAAGACTCCATATAGTGAAGGCTGCCCCTGCCCGCAGAAACAACGCAGAGCGCCACCACCACCCGCACACTCAAGTTACTCCACCTTAGAAAGTAGGGCATACTCAAGGTTCTGGGTATTTGAGTTATCAATGCTTACTTCTTGACCACTAGCACCATGTCCTTCGTGTATGAAACCAAAGGCATGCCGTTCAGGCGACTGGGCCCGAGTGGGCTTCGTGTCCCTGTCTTTTCCTTGGGGGCGTGTACGTGACAGCTTCCACGTCGCTGGTGCCGCGACGTAATGGCTTCTGCAACGCTGCGCGGCTAATTCACCCAATGCATGCACACAGGGTTAACATATGGCAGCAGCGTAACGGGTGATCCTGTCAAGGTATGACTTCTTTTGTTGCGTCCATCAGAATTTGCAGTTCCGAGCTCGAATTCTCGATTCTGACCGTATGATCGGACGAAATCTAGGAGATAATCAAGACAGCTCTCGAGCACGGGATCAACATGTAGGACATCGAACTGATGGTCCTGGGCAGAGAATTAGCAGTTTGACGTGAGCCTCGCAAAGGTTCGATACTGCGGAAGAGTACGCTCAGGGGAAAGCGGAACTTGAAATGTGAGTTACTCTCCGTGATTCCTCAAGGCCCTACGAGATACCGTTGAAATCCATTCACACCTCCAGGGGCCGTGTCTTTAAGGAACTTGACGTGAAACGAACCGATATCATCGTGTCTACTAAGATCTTTTGGGGTGGAAGTGGTCCGAACGACATGGGACTGTCCAGGAAACAGTGAGTCCGATTTCCGCCGTGCACCAGCACATCCAAGCCAAATATACCACGGCCTGACCTCTTCTATCACCGCCGGGGTGGGTTGCAGCATTATCGAAGGGACAAAGAAGTGTCTTGAACGGCTTCAGCTCGACTACGTGGATGTGATATTCGCGCACCGCCCCGACCATAGCGGTGCGTCCACCTTCTAGATTACGTCTAAGCCTTACTCCCTTGCCTCATGTTGCCCATGCCACCGGCTGCGGCACGCCACAGTTCCAATGGAGGAAATCGTTCGCGCATTCAACTTCGTGATCAATCAGGGCTGGGTGCGTCGCGCCATTCACTCAGAACCCTTTCTTTTCCGCTTGCACCTTCTCGAAGGCGATAACCACGTTTTCTCCGCCCACGGCGGCGGAGACCGTGACTCGTGCAGCGTGCGGGTGCTGTGCTCCTAAAAACAGCACGACCAACTCACATGCACACAATTCTTTCGTGCGCTCGTCCATGCAGGCATTGTACTGGGCGACTTCGGAATGGCCTGCATACGACATCGAAGAAGCATACCGTGCGTGCGCTGTCCAACTCGCTGCGGTTTGTTCGGCCTGAATTGACCTTCGCGTGTCTTCCCGGGCCTCGCTCTTCTAGACGTGGCGTCGAAGCTGGGCCTGATCGCACCCGTTGCCGAGCAATGCCAGCACAAGTGCGTCTGTCATATCACGCCGCTTTGCGGGCGCGCCCTTGCTCTATCTGACGTTGGTTTTCCCCAGCATGTTCCACCGTGAGCGTCCGGAGAAGGAGTATGCGTGAGTAGGCCCCGCCCAAGCACGTTATCGGTTTGCGGCTCCTGGAGGCTGAACCTTCGTGCACATGGACCGTGGGTGCCGCTCGACGCTCAGTCCCCTCTACCGGAAGTATTCGATCGGAACGACCGTGTATTCTGGCCTCGCCAGGGGCATCCTGACTGGCAAGGTGCGTGTCCGTTCCCGCTGTCCACGCCCACGAAAGCTTGTTAAACAGTCTAGCGTTTTCGCGTGCTTCCCCGTGGGCTATGCACCCGGTGCTGCGCTCGTGTGCGATGCGGCTCGGCTCTCCGGTGAATCAGTATAACGACGGCATCCCCCCGGACTCCCGCTTCGCCGTCCATGCGAGCTCCCTGAAGATGCGGTTGCAGAAGCTTCAAGGGGAGGAAGGCCAGAAGGAGATAGAGAAGGTGAAGCAATTGAACGAACTCGCTGAGAAAGGTAAGAAACCGACCTGCGGTGGGGGTTTCGGTTTTTTCTTCGATGTCCTTCTCTGTCGTGCGCTGTGGCATGTTCTCATGCTGATTGCAATCGCATTCATTGTGGTGCCACCTGCCTCCGCCGCCTTCCCCCCTGCATTCATCAGAACTCGGATGCAGCGTGCAGCACCTCGCGCTGGCGTGGCTGGCGGTCAACCCCAACACAAGCACGGTTATTCTTGGGGCGTCGAAGTCCGAACAGATCGTCGACAACTTGAAGGCGTTGACCGTCGTGCCCAAGTTGACACCGGAGATCTTGGAGAAGGTTGAAAAAATTCTTGACAATACGCCGACCCCTTACGTGCGTCGCCTTTCTTCCTGGAGCTCTGCCCGCAACTTAATTCATTCTGCCGCACAGTCGAGTTATGGACGGCCATCTCTTGATAAGACGGTCAGATTTGAACCCATGTTCGTCTGATGGACCAGCAAAGAAGTCGGAGAAGTTGCCGTTCGAAGGGTAGTTGTGAATTTTTTCCGACATGAGTCGGGCCCGCTATGTATCATTGTAAACTTGAATTTGCCTTTCGTCTGTAAACTGTACATGTATGTATTCGTAACCGCTCCATTGAACCTACGTTCGCCGAAGACGAAAGTCTGTTCACGATTTCAGTGGTGAATACGACGCTAGACCCTTCCCAAGTTGTGGTGACGGGACGAATGCGATGCAGTGGCTGGTAGGCGCCGGTGGGAACAGACACGTCGCGTCTCCAGACTCGGCAAGCTCACCGAACGCCTGCTATACTGCTTTCCTCTTCATTCTTCTGTACGACTTTCTTGCACGACTTCACGCTCTGTCCCTACACGCACTCTCTGCTTGAGGAAATCCTCCAGATTTGGTCCTGGTCGTGCATTCGGATCCGCCATGGTAGGCACCATCTCGAAAAGGCCTGGCCAAATTGGTTAATTTGAGGATATCGGTCAGGTTGTCCTCGCAGCGTCGATATGTACAAAGGGTGGAAAGGGTAAGTCCAACCTCTTTGGTATGTCAACATAATCACCGAGAGGATCTGTAGCCGTCATTTCTCGCCAATTCCGTGATATGTCAAGAGCGAGAATAGAGTCCCTCCTCGCCTCCTTCCCCAAACTGATCCCCACCGGAACACAACACACATCCGTCGAGACGGCTGATGTTCGCTATGTATACCAACCGCTGGAGGATCTTTATATCCTCCTCATCACGAACAAAGCGTCGAACATCCTTCAAGACATTGAAACACTCCATCTTTTCGCGCGTGTCGTCTCAGACATGTGCAGGAGTGCAGAGCAGCGCGAGATCCTCAAGAATGCATTCGAATTACTGGGCGCATTTGATGAGATTGTGAGCTTGGGGTACAGAGAGCAGGTCAACCTCATGCAGGTGCGCAATGTGCTCGAGATGGAGAGTCACGAGGAGAAGATCCAGGAGATCATCGCTCGGGTGCGTCCTTACCTTCATTTCGCAAGCCACTGTGCGGCGTTTGACGTGCGGTGTGGGATATCAGAACAAGGAGGCGGAGGCGAAGGAGGAACTCAAACGCCGCGCCAAGCAGCTTGAGATGCAACGTCGCGAGCAGCAACGGCGGGCAGCTGCTGGTGGTCCGTCAGGTGGGAGCTACCTCGGTGGTGGAATTTCTGGGTACTCCGCGGTCCCCCAACGGGAATTCAACCCCGCGCCCATACGCACGGCTTCGCCTGCCCCTTCAAGTCTGCGTGCACCTGCGTTCAAGGGCAGCGGTATGAAGCTTGGGGCCAAGAAGACGCAACAATCAGCTCTTCTGGATGCTCTTGGTGGAGAAGCATTGCTGTCCGAAGATATGTCCGCACCAGCAACTCCCTCCGCTGCCACGCCGGAACCTATTGCTGTCGCATCCAAGAATGAGCGCGGAAGCCTGCCCCCTGTAGATGCCGAAAGGTAGAACCATGCCTCCCTGGCATTACGTCTCACGTCTTCCATTTCAACTGAAGACTGACCTTCTACGCACCCACAGCGTCCACATCGTGATCAAGGAGTTCCTGAACCTAGAGCTCATGCGCGAAGGGGGCCTTAACAATCTCGAGCTCCGCGGCGACATGAACCTGCAAATCTCCGACGTGGACCTGGGCCGCGTGAAGCTCAGCCTCGCCCCTGCCCCTGCGAGCTTCGGCCCAGAGCTGCAGTTCAAGCAGCACCCCAACGTCGGCAAGTTCGCCGCGAACAGGGACCGCATCGTCGCGCTCAAGGACCCTTCACGCTCGTTCCCTGTCGGGCAGCCGCTTGCGGTGCTCAAGTGGAGATACGCCGGGAAGGACGAGACATACGTGCCGCTGTCAAGTGAGTCTATTCGACCCCCCCATCTCGCCTTCTCTCCCGCGATCTGCGATCGCAGCACCGAGGCAGTTGTGTGTCGTGTCGTATCGGGCCGCGAACGCTGACATCGCCGCGCGCTTGGTGGTTTAGTCAACTGCTGGCCGACGCCATCGAATGACGGCACCTGCGACGTCAACATTGAGTACGAGCTCGAGAACGAGGGCGTCGCCCTGTATGACGTGGTGATCTCCATCCCGTTGCCGTACGTACCCATTCAATCCGGCCATTCGTGTCCTCACACTTAATTGACCGCCACATGTACAGTGACGGCTCGTACCCGTCTGTGTCATCCCATTCCGGCGAGTGGGCGTTGAACTCGTCGAGCCATTCGCTCGACTGGAACATCCCTCTTATCAACGCTGAAGACAAGTCTGGGTCGCTCGAGTTCTCTGTCGGCGGCGATGACGCCGGGGTCTTCTTCCCTGTCAGGGTGTCCTTCGTTGCGCAGGGCAGCGTGGCGGGTGTCAAGGTTGCGTCGGTGACGCGGGTCGAGGGGGGTGATGAAGTCGTCTTCTCTGAGGACGCGACCGTGAGTGTGGAAAACTACACCGTCGTCTAGAGGGTTGTAAATAGGCAGGATATGTATTCGTTATTGTCCGATGTGTATCGATGGCAGTAAGAATCGTGACGGTTCGTTCGTAACATGGATCATGGATGATTGCGCGCATATAAAGTCCCAAGAATGTGATATAATGGATTCAGTCAGGTTCCAGTCCATGAAGTCCGTATCAGGCGATATCGCGGGTTCGAAAGAAGAGTGTAAGAGACACGTCATGAGCATGAATGGTTAGTCCACTATGGACCGCATGCCACCCGGTGAGAAGGCTACCGGCAGTGCGAGGGTGTACCAGGACCCGTCGTCAGGGCCTTCACATGCAGCGAGCCCTGTTTCTCCCCCAATTCGTTGATGCTGTTCGTCGAGTTCACGCGCAGCCTGCCGGGCACCCTCTGACTTTGGCTCTGGCTCTGGCCTGCGTGGCCATGCGTCCCGGGTGCGGCGGGCGTGGACGAGCGCCGACCGTCGCCGCGGAAGTCGCTGATCGTCCGCTGCACCGGGAAGTACGACGAGCGGTTCCCGGCTGCGTCCTGGTACATCTCCGGGGCAAGCCCCATGCCGGGGAATGGCACGGGGGGCACCATGCCAATCGGCGGAAACCCGACGGGCGGGGGCGCCATGAACGCGATCGCGGGGGGCACCGAGGGTGACGCCTTCCCGTTCCGCATCATGGCGGCCATCCCGTTCGGGACCTTGGGCGAGGGGAGCTTGGTGTCGGGGTCTAGGAGGAGCTGGAGGCCGAGGAGCGTCATGAAGGCCGCGTTGCCGGCGTTGTGCAGCACCCGCTGGACGTCGACGCCGAGGGACTGGAGCATCGTGGTGAGCTGGAGGCTGGACCCATGGTCGCGGGGCCGGCTGGTGGGTTCTTGCATCACGCCACGCAGGCCGGAGGCGTAGAGCTGTCGTTCGAATGTCATCGTGTCCAGGACGAGGAGGTTGTGCGGAAGTTCTGTTGGACAGTGTATTCAGTTCAGATGGGCCCGGATGTGGAAGAGACGCGTGATAGATGGGTGCGATGTAGGGAAGGTGAGGACGGTTGCGAACGTACTGATCTTCATGTCTTCTAAGCGGCGCAGGTCGCTTGTGGTCCCGTGTGCTACCAGCACCAGGGTATTGGGGATCGTCTCCGAATCAGGACTAATGAGACTGCTGTAGGTAGGTGGCAGGCGGGTTCGGTCAACGACGAACATGCAGTTCCGAGCGCAAATTACCTGAGAATCGCTTGGACCATCTGAGGGAGTTTTGCCTTTGGAAGCGTCTGGCTTTCGCCGAACTTCGTGGAATCTCGTCAGATCCGTGGAGCCGAGAAGCTGGTAGCCGACCGAACAACTGCTCACCGCGTACTGGAAAGGAATTTGTGAGTGGTGTTCTACCAGAGTCGTGTGATAAAGAGTACATACTGCCCATGGGAAACTCGGCTTGAGCCTGTTATGCACCTTGTCCGCGTACTCCGAAACGATGTAGTGCCCTCGTCTAGATCGCGTGCCGTAAGCTCGTGTGTATCGTAACAAGACCGGGAGCGATGATGAACCGCAAGGACGGTACTCGCTCACCTGTAGTTTGGTTCGGGATCAGGAGGCCATGCTCCGGCTCTGTAGGGTAATCATGTCCGCACGGCTTCAGCATGGTATGCGACGTCCAGGAATACTCATACTGACATGTCCAGGTGACCGCAACGTACGGCAGCGTAACCCCATTCCATGCAGGACGCATTGTTACGCTCAGACCACTCGAAGTCTAGAGCGAGGAAGGTTTTGTCCTTGGAAGCCCACAGGTCACGGATGGCCTTGGGCTCGCCGTTCCGGACGCGGACTTTCTGCGCCGACAAAAGGACTGCGGGGAGCGTTTGGAAGACCTTCTTGTACGTAGCGTACTCCGAGATAGTCCGCATATGCCGTTGGGAGGTCTCGAACGGTGTCACCCGAAGGATGTTCTCGACCATGGGGAGAGTCTCACCGAACCTACGGAGATGACTGTGAGTCGGCTTCCACTGCCAATAACCCATCGTTACGGCGAACCTTGTCTTGACCATCTTTAGAAAAGCGCCGATGGTGGAGAGGCGGACCACGATGTGCGCTCGACCAGTCCAGGTGTCGGTCACAGTGATTGTGGGCCATGAGAAGGTTAAAAACTCTTCGAAGGATTCGAAGAGGACGCCCCACGAACGGTCGTACCTATTGAAGACGTATGATCTGCGTACGATTCACTTTTCTTTATTAGATTTGGCTCGTGCTTACCATGGTACGTTATGCAGTTGGAAATACCCCATGTACGCTGAATATACCTGCGGTTAGCCATGTTGGTCAGGTGCCTCTTCAAACAGGATATGAGTGAGAGTCTGAGACAAACGGATTGCAGATCGCAGTCCCATCCCTTTGGGTCCACGAGCGTAAAGTTGGACATCCTGACAGCGCCAAGCCTGTCTGTCGTTATCTCTGACGTGTCCGGCGTTTGGTGTGGTAAGTGCGTCAATATGGGACTCGGGTGTTACTAGTAAACCTGGCGGACAGAGGAGAGGAAGTCTGCTCTGTGCTTGCAAGCCAGGTAGCTGGGGATAAGGTCGGAGTGGCAGACTGTCAGAGGAGACCAGGATAAGAGGGTGCGGATGTCGGAGGCCGTTAGCCTGGAACGGCTGTCTTCTCGGGATCATATGCATCAGGATAGATCAGGATTCAGACGCAGAGACGGTCAGAAGTGTTCCGCGTCAGTCAGCCCATCGGCCTTTGCCACACCGAGTGCGAATCCGGGGCTACAACCACCAAACCAGGACGTTGACACCTGGTCGATTCTTAACACGGAATGCAGGCACACAAATACGCTCGTGTTGCATTCGACGCCGACATGTCCGACGGACACTAACATTCTTCACATTATTCACAGACGAGCATCGGAATATCATTCACAATATGTACCACATGCATATCGACGGACATAGTAGATGCATGGTTCACAATCGTCACAAAACACGTACCACGCATCCCTGGCGATTATACACCGAATGTGCAAGGGCCCTGCAGAAGATCGGTAGTTAGCAATTGAACTAGCGAAAGCACTTATGAACTTCAAAGATTCAGAGACTTGAATGGTTCCTGAAGGAATCGCACCCATTGTGCGGAGCACATCGTGAATATTTGCAGAATAGTTTCATCATAGCAAGGGGACGCTGTATCAAGTAAAACGGACATCGAGGCTCACCTTTCTCGAATCCCGACACGGAGTGACGCCTGCAAGTGCCCATACAAAAGGGGTTGGGCAACCTAGCGGATAATACTAGTCAGTTTTCTGCCTCACAATTGCAATAAAGAATCGCTTCAGTAAAGATATGACATGTTCTTCTCATGACCAAAAGGTAGTCGAAGTGAGCTGAGTCTGTTTCTCATCTCGAGGCCGAAGGGTAAAGAGACTCACCTTTCACTTGCACAAATGGTTTCAGGAGACCTGTCCACGAAGCTTCAAGTTACACATATTATGCCTACTTCGAGCTTCTCCCGACGCGCTGGGAGCTGTGAGCTGGACGACGACGAATCGAGGAGGGAAACAAGTTCAAGTTCAAATCGCATGCCTGGCGCTAACCACGCGTTTGGAAATATCCGGGGCTTCGTCACATGAGGGCGCCAGTCAGCCTGCCCTAAAGTCAGCCACCGGAGGGGTCCTGTACAGCCGATTCCCAGGCTCCCACTCCCACCGTCACCTTTACCAAGTCTACAGTAAGTACCCAAGGCACGCTTCCTATACTCGACGTTGACCGTTCGTGAAGATGCAAATCTTCGTTAAGACCCTTACGGGGAAGACGATCACCCTCGAGGTGGAGTCTTCCGATACCATCGACAATGTTAAGGCCAAGATCCAGGACAAGGAGGGGTGAGTCCATTTGTGCTGCGTCGCCATGGCCTTGACGTGACTGACTTACCCACCACTTAGCATCCCCCCTGATCAGCAGAGGCTGATTTTCGCCGGCAAGCAGCTTGAGGATGGCCGTACTCTCAGTGACTACAACATTCAGAAGGAGTCGACTCTTCACCTTGTGCTCCGGTGAGTCGTGTATGCAGTGTGACTTATTTCTCTTCTTCTCATGTGTCCTCTTTTCAAGTCTACGTGGCGGTATCATCGAGCCCTCGTTGAAGGTGCTCGCGTCAAAATACAACTGTGACAAGCAGATCTGCCGGAAGTGCTACGCCCGTCTACCCCCTCGTGCTACCAACTGTCGCAAGCGGGGATGCGGCCACTCGTCCCAGCTCCGTCCGTGAGTATCCATGTTATGTAGCATTGTCCCTCGCTCATCATTGCTCCTCCATGCCACAGTAAGAAGAAGCTCAAATAGTGGTGTGCGCTCCACCCTGGCGTGGTATGGACGCTCTGGAAGGGGTACGCCGAGCGTTCGGAGAGGGGCCTTCACGCAACATGTACTACACTCAATATGCACCACATGATATGCATTCATCCTGGCCATGTAACGTGTGCGTCCGTCCTTGTATGATACGTTCAGTCCGAGAGGACGCGTTGTAGCGTTAATCGTGAATTTGTGAGCGCTTCCGTGGGGTGAAGAGCCTGTGGAGCTTCGTCGTGCCACTGCTCGCACACCATGTTGGCTGTCCCAAAACAGGGATGAGGCATGTGGGTGTGGTCAGGCCTGTCAGGTACGGACTGCTCTTCTGTCGGGCTCGACGGAGATAGAATGATTCGTACGATTTTGTTGGTAGACCATCTCTCTGTGGTGGCCTCTCCACTTGAGCTGCAGTCCTCTTCGAACATTCAGGGAGACTGAGGGCCTTCTGAGCAGTATGTTCGGATTTGTGGTCTTGATCCTATCATATTAGACATAAATCAACGCTCGACTCCTCGTTATTTACCCACTGACACCCACAAAGTGTCGTGACCAGCGCACATCGAACCTTCTGTCATGCGTGTCCCCCCAATGCGTACCATCCTAGGGCAATACCGGTGATGAAATTTTTAGTTCCGGATAACAGAGATCAACTTCTTCAAGTCTTCTTCACCGCACAGCTTCCGGCGGGTTTGCCAGCGATGGTTTCAGTAGGCAGCCCCCACCACTTTTACCTCTCACCCTCACCTCGCACCCTTCGTCTCTAACTCAATCAGTATGGACTCCTCGCTGTGGGTCCTCCTGCTGTGTCCCGTCGTGGTGTATATATGGCTCAGGCGTCGTGACCCGGTATGTGTTGATGTTCTGGCGCATCGGATCCTACACTGACATGCAGACACTGCAGTTGAACGTCATCCCCACCGTGGGCGGGCCCTCCGTACCCTTACTGTCGTACATTGGCGCATACAAGTTTCTTTTCAGAGCGCAAGAACTCATACAGAGCGGGTATGATAAGGTATGGTCTACGACCAGCTATATTCATTGGTGGCTGACCAACATGGCCCGACAAGTACCGTGGGTCTCCGTTCAAGATTGCCATGTTCGACCAGTGGCTAGTCGTGCTGAGTGGTACGGAGATCGTCGAGGAGGTTCGGAAGCTCCCCGATGATGCGGCCTCTCCCGGAGAGGGCATTCTGTTCGTGAGTTGCTGTTCTTGAGCTCGGTTGGCTCCACAAACCCCTCTTGACATACTATATGCGCCCTCACATAGCTCACCCAACTCGCGAAGTATGTACATTCGGAGGTCTTTGAAGATCATTATCATGTGGACATCATCCGCAATACGCTGACGCGACAACTGGGGGCCGTGCTCCCTGCGATGGTTGACGAGCTTGAAGTGGTTTGCGGAGAACTCCTCCCTACCAAAGAAGGAGGTCGGTTTACGGTGTTACGTCGAGAAACCGTATGCTAATACATTGTCTTTAGACACCGTTTCTCTACCTGGCAGCAAAACCATGCTCGACGTTGTTGCCAGGGTGATCAGCCGCGCATTCGTCGGGCAGCCATTGTGTACGTTCCAAGTTCAGCTGCAGATAGGCATAACCCTGACAGCTTTTGGTTTGTAGGCAGGGATGCGCAATACTTGGACGCAGCCGTGTCCTTTACAAATGATTTAGTCAAAGCTAGGATGATAATTAACCTGTTCCCGGAATCGATGAAGTGGTTTGTCTCGCGCTTCATCAGGGGACCGTCGAAGAACCTCCACAGGGTCATGGGACTGCTGATGCCCGTCGTGCACGAACGCGTGGCGCAGTCCAAGCAACGGGAGAAAAAATATTCAACAGACGTTCCGGTACGTTTCTTCTCTATAGTGAGGACAGGATACCCTGATTCTCACAATATCATTCAGAATGACATGCTGCAGTGGATTCTCGACGAAGCTCGAGAGCGCAAGGAGTCGCTGGACCATGTAACCATGCGTTTGCAGGTTCAAAACTTCTCCGCGATTCATACCTCGTCGAATGCAAGTTGTTAAATTTTGCCCTCTTGAATGTACAATGAGCTGACGTCGGAGCAGAGCCTAACTCACGCGCTTTTCCACTTGCTGGCCAACCCCAAGATCATCCCTGCCCTGCGAGAGGAGATCGAGGACGTACTAGCTGGGGAAGGATGGACCAAGGCCGCATTCGACAAGATGTGGAAGCTCGACAGTCTTCTCAGGGAGTCCCAGAGGTTCACTGGGATCACCGTTCGTGAGTTTCTGCCCCATTTTTGCCTCTTACGCCTTCGACTCATCATCAGGATCAAGTGGGGATGTTGCGCAGGGCGCTTAAAGACATCAAGCTCGTAGACGGGACGCATCTGCCTGAAGGGACCCTGTTCGCATTTGCCGGCCAGGCTACTCACATTGACAGCTGCAACTACGATCGGTCCGAGCAGTTCGAGCCCTTCCGTTTTTCAAACCTCAGAGAGGCAGGCGAGAGTGCTCGCCATCAGTTCGTCAACACGTCTTCCGAGTACATCCCCTTTGGACGTGGAAAACACGCATGGTACGCGTTTCCCTTTCATGAAAAAGACGAGACATCTAGCTAACGTGCGGGTGTCGTTAAGTCCGGGCCGTTTCTTTGCTTCGATGGAGCTGAAGGCGGTGTTGGCCTACCTCGTCCTGTATTATGACATGGAGTTTGAGGGAGAGGTGGGCAGACCTGCGAACTTCAACTTGAGCTTCTCGGTTATTCCATCCCAGGATGCAGTTATCCAGTTCAAGCGTCGTCCTTGAATTTGGGAAAGTCTGCGCCATCTCCGCGTACATTTCGGGCAATTTTGGAGGGAAGGGAAGGAGGAGGGAGGGAAAGCGTACTAGTCATCATGACCAAGTTCAATGACCCGTGGTCACCCATCAGCCTACACGAGTCAATCAGGCGTGATGGATTCTAAACGAACGACTTACTTTCGTTGTCCAGTGTGTACATGGAGTCCCATGCGGTCTCGACTATCAGCCAGTCAACTGGCCAGGCCCTGACCGCACGAACTTGAAACCGCCCAGAGAGAAAGCGTGACTGAGAAAGCGTGACTGAGAGGTCGTGACTGACAAGGTCACAGTTGACCACGTGAAATTCTTCGATCGGGCGCGTCGATCTCACAGGCGCTTTTCAAATCTGCCTCGCCGAAAATCAGTGGTCCTCGGTTAAAGTCCTCCCAGTTAACGGCGTTCATTCACCACCTGCTTCATATTTCCTCACCCCTTTGGCTCCCCGACGCTTGTCCTCATATGGCCAAGGGAAAGCCTTTCGGAAAACCCACTGGATCCGGCCGACCGTCGCGCAAGGCAGCAAATGCACTCGGGTACGCGAAGCGGCAGAGCCTAAAGTCCAAGACATTAGGCCCTGGACTGTCGGATGATGTCTACGAGTATCAACAAGAGAAGGTCCGCCGGGCAAAGGTCAAACCTCTCCTAGAGAAGGATGAGTCCATGAGAAGGGGCGGGGCGGAGAGTGGGAGCGAGGACGAGGAAGGGGCATCTGGGAACAGGAGGAGCACGAGGCCGAGGCTCGTTGGAGAAAATGACGACGATATCGGGATTGCTGAGGAAGAGGATGAGGAGATTAACAGCGATGAAGCGTTCGAGGAGAGCGATGAAGAACGCTTTGCCGGATTCAGTTTCTCGCAGAAGGTATGTGGTGCCATGTGAATTGTGAGTTGAGGAAACCTATAGGTCTTTTATCATGTAGGGTAAGGCGAAGTTGAAGCCTAAGCACAAAAGCATAGGCAAGGCTCGGGCTGTGCGGTTCGCAGACGTTGACCTCAATGAGGACAGCGTCGAGGAAGCAGACGAAGACGCAGAAGTCGATGCAGCCTCCGAAGAGGAGGAAGAAGAGGAGGAGGGTGATCCAAGCGAGTTCATTGACGTTCTCGATGTCTTGGACGGCAGAGGAGAACCAGACAGCGGAGACGACATGGGCGAGCTAGAGAGGGGAGGCAAGGTTTCGGCCAAGGCGAATCAAAAAGAAGTTGAAGTTGAAGATGGCGATGAGGGAGATGTAGACGATGATATGGAGAGCTCGGAGGAGGATCCGGATGAGCAGTCGGACGAAGAAGAGGAGGTAAATATGGTGTCCGCTTCCGAGGACGAGGAAGGTGATGGTGCGCTGCAAGAGCTCGAAAACTTCGTCTCTGGTCTCGACGCGGGGCAGAAACGCAAAGCTCGGGACGAGGACGATGCACAAGATGGTGGCGACTCCAAGCCTGCGCGAAAGCGTAGGCTTCTTCCCGAGCGAACAGAGGCAGGTGTAGAGAACGAGTTCGCTGCTGCTCCGGGTACGTCTGTTATACGCATATAGCAAGATGTTATCCTGAACCACGTTCTTAGGAGGAGGCAAACTAAACCTCGATGACCTTCTGGCGCCTCTTGAAGGCCAATCATCCAATCTTCACTCTCTCAAGAAGTCGGCAAAAGTTCTCGCCTCAACCGGAGGGAAGATCAAGACTCTATCGGCGCCTTTGCCTCAACGTACAGCCGAACGCCTTGACCGTGAGGCCGCGTACGAGCAGACAAAGGAGGAGGTCGACAAGTGGAAGACTACCATGCAGCGCATACAGGAGGTACGGATAGAAGCGTTCATAGAGCGATCCACGCTCATAATATCTCACTTCCCTCCAGGCTGAGCACTTGAGTTTCCCTCTGCAAGCCGAGCCGAAGAGCAGAACGTCGAACCTCGAGCTTGCAGCCAAGTTCAAGGTGAGTTAACTACTGTCCAGTGCACTATGACATGTGTTCATCGTCAACGTAGCCTACGAATGAGCTTGAGACTGCGGTCGACAGGCTGCTCAAGTCCGCGAAGATGCGCGAGGACGAGATTTCGCAAACCGAGTCGCTCAAGATGAACCATCTTTCCGTCGAGGAAGTTGCCGCGCGCCGTGCCGAGCTAGCGAAAATGCGTGACCTCATGTTCCGCGCAGAAGCGAAAGCGAAGCGCATCGCGAAGATCAAGAGCAAGACGTACCACCGCATCAAGAAGAAAGAGCGGGCGCGTCTTGCAGAGAAGCTCGGGGAGGGCTCGGATGACGATCTGGACGACGAGGAGGCACGGTTGAAGCGGGAGATCGAGCGCGCGAGGGAGCGGGCCACGTTGAGGCACAAGAACACGGGCAAATGGGCGAAGGCGATGTATGCGCGGGGGGAGCTTGACGAAGATCAGCGGAGAGACATCAACGAAATGCTCGATCGGGGTGAAAAGCTGCGACGGAAGATCCGGGGCGAAGGCGAGAACGATGAAGAGAGCGAGGATGACGAGAGTGATGAGGAGGATGGCGAAGAGGGTCTCGCGCGCATCAGGGCGAACGCATTCGACGAACTCGCAGCATTGGATGCAGACGAGCCCAAGGCGCCCACCGACAACAAGAACAAAAGTATTTTTGAGATGAAGTTCATGAAGGACGCGATGGCTCGCGAGCAGCGCAAGGCGAACGAGATGGTCGACGACTTCATCAAGGAGATGGGCGGCCGAGATGGTGATGAGGAAGAGGACCTCCAGCAGGGTGCTGAGCAGCCACGAAACGTCGTTGTCCAGCGGACTGGTGGACGTGTTGTCTACCGTCCTGGCGCGGTGGTAGGTCTCGGCGCGAAACTTTGATGTGCTCTTTACTTACTTTTAATTTCAGCTGTCCCCCGGTATGCGACCTACTGGCTCTTTGGCTTCGGATACCTCGAGCGTCACGCTCAAGTCCACGGATCTTCTCCAAGAAAGCCAAACGGAGCAGTCTGCCTCCCCTCCGGGCTCACCCGTTTCACAGCGCCCTGTCCCCCCACCCGTGACAGAAGTCAATCCCTGGCTCGCTCAAGCCGGCTCCTCCAGTAAGGGTCAGACGAAGCACGAGGTCGCCGTCAGCAAGGAGAGCGGGGCTGCCGAGAAGTCTAAAAACAAGCTCCGCAAACGCCAACAGAAGCGACTCGAGGAGAAGGCCAAAGCCCAGGAGGATGCCGCGGTCGACATTTCCATGTCTACTATCATGACACTGTCTGGTCCTTCCAAGGCGGCGGGCTCGTCATCCAAGGCTCCCAGCACGAAGTCTACCGCCACTACGAACGGAAAAGCGAAGCTCATCATAGCGGACGACGAGGATGGTGACTCAGACGCCAACAGCGAGCTTGAGGAGCAGGAGAGGGCCGCCGCACAGAAGGGCAAGGGCAAAGGCAAGACGAACGGTGTTAAGGCATTCGAGCAGCGCGATCTCGTTGCGCTAGCCTTTGCCGGTGACAACGTGGTGCAAGTACGTGCTTATCATGACCTTTCGAGAGGTCGCGGAACTGACTTGCTCGAATCCTCAGGACTTTGCGGAGGCCAAGCGCCGCGAGATTGCGCAAGACGCCCCGAAGGAGATCGACACTACGCTCCCCGGCTGGGTACGCCTCAACTCATTCACGTTAGATATATCATTGTCCTTAAACTACTCTTATAGGGCTCATGGGGAGGTACCGGCGCAAAGAAAGTAGCGCCGAAGCCGCATCTGATCAAGAAGGTTGCAGGCGTCGACCCCAAGTCGCGGGCGGACTACAACAAGGCGCACGTCATCATCTCGGAGAAGCGCGACAAGAAGGCGGCGAAGTACCTCGTCAAGGACTTGCCTTACCCGTACACGAGTAAGGCCCAGTTCGAGCGCAGCATGGAGGTTCCGCTCGGTACAGAGTGGAATACGCGTCTGGCTTTCCAGAGGGCGACGCTGCCAAAGGTTATCACGAAGGTACGTTTTGAGTTGGACCATATCGACGCGGATGGGACTCTGACTGGTCTCTGTGCAGATGGGACAGCTCATCACGCCCCTCGAAAAACATTTATGAGTTTTGTCTCATGTTCTCCTCCATTTATTCTCATATATCAGACAATCATCTGCTGGATATCCACATCCGTGTCTCTGCATCCATATGTCTACGTCGTCACACATATTCACCTGCACTGCATACCCATTGCCATATATCACAAGACAATCTCGCAAAAATCTCCCGAGATCCCTCCACCATCACAAGATAACTATAATACACCCTATACAAACTCTAAGGAGCAAAGTCCATCGAAGACAAAGCAAGGTCGACAGTATTAGTGCTACAAGCAATACAACGTGAAAGCAAGGTATGAAAAAGGGATATCATATATACTTCACGCGCCTTGGCCCATGGCGAGCCCGACGATGGCATACACGTTCGCCATGACGATGACAAGCCAAATAGCGTACGAGAAGACAATCAGGACCTTGCCGTTGGAGAAGTCGACCGTGTCGAACTGAGCTTCTGCGCTAGCGGCATCCGCCGCGCCCGCATCGCCCACGGAGGAATCCTGAGAATCGACCCGCTCCAACGGTTTTTTGACGCTCATGATCGACTTGGACGACGTGAACCAGATGAGGGGGAACACGATGAATGGAAGGACGATTGACAGGACGGCCTGGGAGGCGACGAGGAGCGTGTCTATGCCGGCACGCCCCGAAGCTGCTGCGACAATCAGAGCGGGAATAAGACCGAGGCAGCGCGTGAGGAATCGCCGCATTATAGGCTACCAGGACACCAGCCTATAAGAATACGCGCAGAGGAGAGACATGGAGTGGGGACACGTACCGACACTCTCCAGCGAATGAAGCCTTCGGAGACAATCTGGCCCGCAAGCGTGGCGATAATGGACGAACTCTGTCCACATGCAAGCAGCGCCAGCGCAAACAGAACGGCGATGGCTGCGAGACACCACAGTCAACGACTGCGAGCACACATATATGGTTAGGTACCTACGCTTTCCGAGCATCTCCTGAAGCAATGCGTATGCGTCAAACAGGCTCGCCGGGTTTTGCGAGCCGCTACCGCCGTGATAGAAGACTGCGGCAGACAAAATCAGAATCCTACCGGATTCTCGTCAACCAATCACTCATCGCGCATTTGTGATGTCCCAAACTCACATTGCATTGATGACCACGGCGATGCCCAGCAAGGAGATGACCATGTCCACGATGCCATGGTAGACGTGCGCGCGGACGAAGTAGTACGGGTTGTTCTCGTGCTCGGCATGCGACTTGGGCTCGTTCGGGAGCTCGCTGATTTGCACCACGCGGAAAGTCCGGCTCACCGCGCCCGCGATGGACTGGAGGAAACGGCCACCCTTCCACCGCGTTGACAAGTCTGAAATAGTCGTCTCAGAGTCCGCTGACATGTCGGAGTCCACCGTGGTCAGAGCATCAGCTTTGGACACCTCTGGCTTGACCGACATTCTGTCTTGCGTTGCCAGAGCAGACCCCAGGAACAGGCTGTGGGGCATGACTGTGGCTCCTATAATTCCAATGGCTGCGCATCCATGAGAGTCTGTCCACACAAGTGGTCCGACAACTTACATGTATAGAGCGCACCCGATTGGAAGAGCGTCTTGGATGGCAAAAAGCCGTCAAACGCATCTCCCCAGTCCGGCTGAGTCTTGGAGATGATAATCGCCATGCATATCAGGACAATGAGCACCTGAAAAGGATCATACGGGTGAGCTCTCGCATTCCCTCGAAAGAATGGGGCATCATATGGGCATGAGCAGACGTACGAGAATAGCGATGCCGACTTCGAAGAGCCGGACCGGTTTTCCCTGAAGCGGGTCCCGAAGGGCGAGCAAAAGGAGTACATCGGATGCTGTGAGTAGGACGCCAGCCCAGAGCGGTAGTTTGGGGAATAAGAGGCATAGGGCAATGGCGGATCCTAGCAGCTCGGCGAGGTCGGTGCTCACGATGGCGATCTCGGAGAGGGCATAGAGCGGGTACAGCACGAGCCATCGCCACAGCAGCTTGTGTTTGGGGCGGTTGTGGAGCAACAGTCGGCAGTGTGACGCAAGGTCTATGAATGCATGAGTATATTGGGCTCGATATATGCGCGGTTTCACGCACTCATTCCGGTGACGCAGCCAAGGCGCGAGGCTTGTGTCTTTTTTCATGTTCACGTCGTCAGACGCCCAGATCAGGTGCATATATGCATCGCTGCAGCACGCACCTGGTAGACGATAGCGAATATGCCCGAAAGCAGGACCACGAAGAGCAGCTTGTAGCCAAACTCGGAGCCCGCCTGGAGATCGACACCCCAATTTCCTCTAGTGGCCGTCAATCGAATACTTCGCTCGGGAGCACGCAGGAAGACTCACGGATCGAAGTACGCGACCGCGCAGATTATCCCGACGCCTGTGTGCTTTGTCGCGTGTCGGAGAACGAGCCAGGCGTAGTCCTGCATGCGATGAAGCCATCCTCCATTGCTGCTGCCCTGCGCCTGCTGGGATGGAGGGATGGCTGGAGTGGCCGAGGTCGACAGGCCGCCCATGTTCGGGTGCTTGGAGTCGGGGCCGCGCGGTGGTTGGTCTCTGTCTGCTGTGTCGAGCATCGTATCCCGTAATGGTCGTGGGCAAGAGAGCAGGGGATGGTGCTGGGGGTGAGAGGCGAGTAAGAGGGGTACATATGGGTGCGGGGTACCAGGCCGGAGTCAAGGTAGAGGGAGACGGGCGACAGCCCAATGGAAAGGGACGGAGGGGGTGATGGCTGCGAAGAGACCAACGGAGCGGACGGGAGCTCCGCTTTGGACAGCAGATGGTCGGATACGGGGAACGACGAAGTGGTACGCCAAAGCAGACGAACTCGAAGTTGTGGTAACTCCAGCGCCGACGCACCCAGCCGATCCGTCCCGGAGGCGATCCATGCCCGCCTGTCCCTCATGGACAGCACCTCCATTTCCATTCGCCCAAGATGTGTTCTGAACGGCGAGCGAGAGGTGTGGATGTGTGGCAAAGGTGGTGGGTGTTTGAGAACAGAGGGGGCGACTACGGGGCGTTGTGGCCTGTTTGGGCAGGAGGGGCACCGGGAACAGCGACCCGCTTCCGAAGTGCTGGAGGCGCGCACCCTGACGTCAAACCCTATCTGCACCAATTCCAGTAACTCCCTCTCTTCACTAGCATTCGCAGACTACAGCCACTGCTTGATGATTGCACGTACATTGCGGTTCTAAGTACACAGTACGTCTCAATATAAGTACGTGTCCATCAGGAAAACCCGCAATCAGCAACCGAAGACAGCCTTTGCGATTGCCCCTCACTGATCCACCAGAGGAGTGGGTCCTCGACTCCGATCTTTCGGTACGCCGTCGAGCGCGTTGGGTCAATGCGCCGCTGTAATGGCGGGACATTGGGCGGCCGCCGTGGCGTTCCAAGTCTGACGAAACCTAGCGGAAGTGTTCGACGAATCGAGAACCTGTCGTTATACGAGCCAAACCAGAGAATTGTGAACCGTAGGACGGGGATAACACAGAAAAAAGGGGTACGAAGCGACCTGCCCACAGCATCGCGAAGCTGTCATGAGGTGTCGGCGGCAGCGGTGTGTCTGTCGCGAGAGGTCCCCCAGAACGATAGCAGGGCATCGGTATCTAGCACCGAACAGACGGGGATGTGAGGTAAGCCCGAGAAACCGCCAGCCATGTCCGGAGGGTCCGTCCAGTTTCCTCCGTCGAGGTGCTGCGCCGATGCCACCATAGTGCCGAGCTAGAGAAGAAAACACCCTTGCCGGCACAAGTAGCGCAGCCACAACGAACGCCCGGGGTAGCAAGAGACAGGTCGGCGACTTGCAACGAAGATGCCTTTTTGTTTAGGGTTCGTGATTCGTATCCAAGACCGATCAGAGTCACTGGGTCTTCAAAAAAGGGCCGCGCAGGGATTCCATGACTGCTCTAATATCGGCGTTGCTTTCGGCGGGCCGAATGAATGGCTCGGTTAGCCATCGTCGACGGTCTCCATCATTAGCATGATACCATATCTTGCATGCAAGCCATTGCCGCTCGCAAGTACGACAGATGGTGGAATCTTCGAGTTGTGCAAGGCAACATCTCCCACATGATAGAATGGACGGCACGGGAAAGATCGAAGACCCTCACCGTAGAGAAGTGTTCAGCTGAGATGAGGTTGCCTGAAGGTACTTGGCCGGGGTAATCAAGGCGCGGTGTTTGAAGATGGGTGAGTCCAAAACGGTGGGAGTAGCTTGTGTGATTTGGATTATGGGGGTCTCCACGCGAGGCGAAGGAAGAGAACGGCTTGGAGTCATGCAGTCAATAGGTACAGGTGGAGGTCCGCCGACTGCTTGACAATTCTTGGAAGCCTCCTAATGTTCCGTCAAGCTTCGTACAGGACAGATACTAGCGACTTACTTGAGGGGTATCATCGAATGCCAACACTGGTTCTTCGTCTACGGTAGGTAGTAGCCTTGCCGCCACACTTTCTATAAGCCCCGGTATGTGTGGAGGTCCAAAATAATAAGAGGGACCGCTACTGGAAGGGAAGCGTATACTGGACATCGAGCATGGTTGCCACTGGTTATAGGTTAGTTAAGAAGCAACACCAGAAGCTACTCCGCCCAGACGCGCACCTCGCCGAAGTCTTCGTAGTCAGACTCTTCTTTATCGCACACCGTCGATATCTGTTCGGGAAATGTCATCTCTGGTGCAGTGTGCATACATTAGCGCGGAGGACTGCGCACCTTCCCGTAGGTAACGACGAGCTGTCCTGTAGTGGTTCTCTTCGACGTCATGAGTAAATCCAGATGAACCCTGCGCTGCATCTAAGCTTCACCTGTATCCTTCCGGCCGACCGAAGAGTTCTGTGGGGGCGCACTCTCCCAAATTTGGGCGTTGGCACGGAAGCGAGGCCATCGTCGTGCAACGCAGACTTCCAGGTGCCTGGTTTGTTTCTTGAAGCTGCGTATATGCACACAACACTTACCTCTTCCGTCGTAATCTTCACTTCCAGCTCCGGCGTTATGTATTTCCGCGACTTGCGAAGTCGTCGCCGGGGCCGGGATTGGTCACGAACGCGGGCCTTCAAATTCTGCGAAGTGATTCCCGTTCAATTTAGGTGAGACGGGAAGCGGACATACACTTACCGGGCGCCCCGTTACTATGTTGTGCAGAAACCCAGGCGGTCTTCTCCTGGAAGCCGGACACCTGTTCCACCAGCCCTTCCGCCACTGTTCCCCGAGACCTGCTCAACGGGGAATGGGGAACATATCGCGCCGTCGTCTGACGGTGCATGGGAGGAGAAAAGAACGAGGTACTGAGATGCTATCGAACTAGAAGACTGCGGATAGCACTGTGGCCGCCGAGGGATCGCTGTACATGTGGTGGCCGTCTGGAGTAAACGCTTGAGCAAACCCTCAGAAGGAGCACTTGTCCACAGTGACGAACGGGTGCCAATGCCCCCGGAACACCGTCACCGTTAATTGAAGCGCCGGTGGCATCATGGGCGCCAAAGCACTGTTCGCGAAGAGGAGCGTGTCCACAGCCGCGCACTACTACCACCTCTCTCCGTCTGGGGCGTGATGTATTCGCACCCCGTCCACACCCTACAGCACTACCACCACCCTTAATACTACCTACATGCGAGGAATGGGTGATATCGTCGACTTTGCTGGGTTTGACCAGCCCGAGCATTGGACCCCGCACCTCCAGGAGATGTTTGACATCGTGAGTTCAACGTTTGTTTACCTTGGGCCCGTGGGGCTGCAACTTCGCGCGGGGGTGGAGCTTGTACTGATTTTCCTTGCGATAGGACACTTTCGAGACCATCGCGGAGAGCGCGGCGGCCTACGTGACCCGCGCAAACTTCCGCGAGCCCTCACGGGGCTCCGTCGTCGCCATCAAGAGTGGATCGGTGGACCCCCGGTTCTCCGCGGAACCGCACGACATTGGGAAGGAGTTGCGGATTATGCGCGGCTTGTCGCATGTACATGTATGTTGACGACGTCGTTCCCCTGTTACTTATGCGTTCCGTTAACCCCGGTCTAGGTCATTGAGATACTCGGACATGCGTTCGAGAAACCAACCAGCGCGGTGCACTTCTGGATGCCGTTCCTACCGCACCATGTCTCTGCTATTATCTCATGCCCGCTTTTTTCTGCGTACTCCCCGCCCGGTGCCACGAATGGTTTAGCGACTCCCGATCCATCCTCCTTTTTGGTCTTTGCCAAATCCCTCGTTTACCAAACCCTTTCCGCGCTTGCGTACGTTCATGCACGTGGAATCGCCCACCGCGACATCAAGCCCAACAACCTCCTACTGACCGCAGACGGCTGCGTCAAGCTCATCGACTTCGGCGTGGCGTGGACCGAGGAAACGGACAAACGCGATCTCTGGCCGCAACGTCGCGGACATATGTGCTTCGACGTCGCAACGGGGTTCGTGACCCACAGGCTTGCCGCAAGGTGTCGAAAGTTAACGTCGCCGTGATTGAATCTACAGACCTTACCGGGCGCCGGAGCTCCTCTTTGGGGCGAAGGACTACAACGCCTACGCGATCGATATCTGGAGCATGGGCGCCATCCTCGCAGAATTCTTTACGCCGCTGAGATTGCGCAAGTGTTTTGCCGATGAAGACAAGTGGTACGAAGACGAGGACGACGATGGCTCCGACTCGGATAGTCCCCCGGCGAAGCTGCCTTTCGTCCTGAACAAGGGCCTCTCACCTAACGCTCCGGGTGTCGAATGGGCACGCGACTCGCTTTATGACTCGAATAGAGGGCAAATCGGCCTCGCGTGGAGCATCTTCAAGGTACACGGGACGCCCAACGTGGAAACATGGCCAGTCAGTCCAATATATGGGGCAGAAATCAGATTTCGATAGCTGATTTTTTCGGTCTAGACATTCAAACAGCTCCCTGACGCTCAGAAGGTGACATTCGTCGAAGTCCCTCCGGTGGATTTAGCTGGGCTGCTTCCCAACCTACCTCCGGTCGAGATGAGGCGGGAGCGCGAGGACACCCTCGATCTCATCAAAAAGCTTCTCACGTATGAGCCCGAGCGGCGTCTACATGCGGCGGATGCACTCAGGCATCCCTTCTTCAAACGCGGAGCTCCCCTTCTGTTGCCCCAAGGTGCCGGAGACGAAACGGGGAACGGACATGGCCTCGTGGATGTCATTTCCCGCTATCTCAGTAGTATAGGGTGAGGGAGTGTCGAGCCGAGGAAAAGCGGTGTATAGTATAAGGTACGGTATACAACAACATGGACAAGCGCACTACGGATATACCACTATAGGACAACCTTATATACCATCTAGCTTGCTACTACGATATCATTGGGGGATATAGTGCTCAGAGCATGATTATCGATTGAGATACCTGTTATAGACGATTAGTATGAGAAACTCTTGGAAGGCGACTCTAGCCCACGTACTTCTAGTGGCGTTTGCAGTCTTGTAGATCCCGATGAGACGGTGACTCAGCTCGAACATGTCGTTACTGTAAAACGCATCAGTCGGCCATTGGGGAGAACTTCCGCCCATGGACGTACCGCAGGGAAATGATGATGAACTGCGCATTCTTCGTACGGTCCTTGATATAGTTCGCGACGATGGAGACATTGCGGAAGTCTAAAGCAGCGTCGATCTCGTCCATGAAATACAACGGGGTGGGCTGGGGCATTTGTTAGTACCACTGAATATCTGGTCTTTCAAAAATAAGCGACCCTACCTTATAGACGTGCAAGGCGAAGACAAGAGCCAGAGAACTGAGCGTTTTCTCTCCACCCGAGAGGTTGGAGATGTTCTTCCAACTCTTCTTGGGCGGCATGACACTGAAGATGATGCCCTCTGAGAAGGGATCTATGGTATCAACGAGCTCTAATTCGGCATTGCCGCCGAGCGTGATCATCTGGTTGTCATCTTAGCCGTCGGATGCAGCGTATGGTCACATCTAACAAACGCTTACCTGGTACATCTCCTTCAGTTTCAAGGAAATCTGGTTGAAACCTTCCAAGAACTTCTTCAGCCGCGTACTCTTCAGCCTCTCATGTTCCTCCTTCTTCTCGTCCCTGAGCGTGCTAACCTCAGAAAGGTCAGCCGCACGACGCAGGAACTCCTCTTCACGCTTCTGATAGTCCTTGAGGACAGTCAGATCTGGTTTTGCATTCTTCACCTTCTCTGCGGGGTCATCAGTACGAGTTCGGAAGAGCGCGAATATTGAGGCATGCCCCAGACGCACCATCCAACAGCTCAGTGTCTGCAAGCAACTCGGCTTTCTTGAAGGTGGCGAGCTCAGCCTCGGTGTACGTCCTGAGCTCGTGGGAGGGTGTGCGAGCACGGGATTTACGTCCCCCCGGTTCTTTCTTCACTTGAACCTTCTTCCTTCCACCTCCACCTCCACCATCGCCATCATCTTCGCTACCATCATCGTCTCTGTCACCACCACCGGCTGAACCTTCTGCGGTGGCCGCTCGACCTTCCTCTTCCTCGTCCTCTTCCTCGCTACGAGAAAATCAACAGGTGTAGCAAGTAGTGTTCCGCAGTACTCACTCAACATCCTCGAGCTGAAGAGTCTCATGCTGAGCCATCCAGTGGTCCATGGCCTCCTTGTTCTCCTTAAACTTCTTTCCGAGATCATCCAGCTCGTTTTGAATCTTCATCTCACGCTGCCTGAACGCCTGTATCTCCTCTGTCTTGTTGTCCAGCTTCTCCTTCAGCTCCGCCAGGTCGTCGCTCGACTCCGCCGCCGCCGCCTGCGCCCTCTCGACCTCCTGCTGCAGCGCCTCCATGTACCTCAGCACCTCTTCCAGTTGCGCCTTGAGGTCGGTCAGCTCTACGTTGGCTTCTTCGAGCTCTTGGCGGTTAGTCTCGAGGTTGTGGGTGAACTTGGCGAGGTCCTTCTCGGCCTTAGCTTTGGTCACCTCGGCCTTGGTGAGCTCGTCGTTGGCGAGGTTGATGTGGAGACGGATACCGTCGACCTTGGACTTCTGTGAGAGCAGGCGAGCACCTCCGATTTCGAGGATCTTGTCCTCGAGCGCCTTGATCTCTTTCTCAATGTCGCTGGCCTTGCCTTGCAACTGCCCGAGCTGAGTGGTCACGGCATTGATATCCCGGTCCAATGCTGCGATACGAGCGACATCCCCAGCGTCGGGCTTGCTCTGAGACCTGTGACACGGAAGTGAGAGGATTATTCATATGCGGAGTAAAAAAAAATACGGACTTGAGATTGCGGACGATCTGCTCGGAATCTGCGATCCGCTTGTTGCAGTTCTTGATCTCGAGATTGAGCCTGTCGATCGCGTTGTCGGCGCGGGGACCGGCTTGCCTGAGTTCGTCAAGCCTGTTCTCCAGCTGCCGGAGCTGTTGCTCCGCCTGCTCTAGCTCACGCTGGTCTCTCTCGCTCTCCTCCTGATACCGACGGATGTTCTCTGGAGACTCAGCATCCGCCTGGAGTTTCGAGCTCATGGCACCTCTGGAGACGGAAGTACCACCACCAGACATCGTACCAGAAGAGTCGATGAGCTGTCCAGCAAGAGTGACAACACGCCACCGGCGCGAGCCGCCGAACGCGATACGGTTCGCCTGGTCGAGGTTGTCCGCGACAAGTGTGTTCCCGAGACCTTTGTAGAAAGCAGAAGCGAAGCGCAGCTCCTTTGGTTTGATGAGATCAAAGAGACGGGGCACGTTTTCTGGAGTCTGGATCCTGTCCATGCCGCGGTCGCTGAGCTTCTCGAGCACCATGAACGACGCACGCCCAACTTGCTGGTTACGCAGATACTCGATGCAGGCTTGACCCTGCTCCACGGTGTCGACGACCATGTTATGGAGCACGCCACACGCGGTAGAGACTGCAACGTCATATTTGTCGGGAATTGTGCCGAGGGCACCAAGACGACCCTGAGGTGAAGTCAGCGTGATGAACGGGAGAAGCCGATGGCTACAACGTACATGGAAACCACTGATACGACCCTGGCTTCTGAGACGAGTCAAGCTGTCAAGCACTCGGTTGTTGCTGTGACTTCGCTCTTGTGAAGACCTAGCTTCATCGGCCTTCGCACGTGAAGCCGATGCTTTAGCGCGGAGGTTCTGGATGTGACTGTTTGCAGCCTAGAACATAATAGTCGGTTCATCGTGCATACTGCATCAAGATGACATTACCGACCTGGTACTCCCTCTCGGCGGCCCGGAGGTCATTCTGAACCTTGGCCTTCTCTCGCTTAAGACCTTCCAGTTCGGCCATCTTCGTTTGAAGCTCGTCGCGAAGTTCTTCAAGGGACGCCTCAGCTCGCTCCCGCGCTGCCTTGGCCTCTTCAGCCTTCTTCTTGAGGGCATCGCGTTCACTCTGGGCGACATTGATCTCGGCCTGCTTGGTGTTGACCTTCGCCATCCAGGGTTGAAGCTCTTTCTGCTTGACTTCGATTTGGTCGTGGAATACCTGCGTCCGGTCTACAGAAGATGGCTGAGAAAGGAACGACTGGGGATAGCATACGCTAGACAAACCTTTCAAACTATCCCGGATCTCCTCGAGTGCTTTCTCCGCTCGGGAGAGGTCCGCCTCCAACTGCTCAAGCTCCTGTTTCTTCTCCTCCATCTTCGCGGTGCTATCCTCGATGGAATGTTCGGCTTGGGTCTTGGAACTCTCGTCCTGCATATGATCGTAAGTCGTTGCCTTCTTGAAGCAACTTTAAGCGGGGCAAACTTACATCATTGATGGACTTGTTGAGTTTCTTCGCCTTCGAGTTAGCGTGCTTGCGCTTCTCCTGAAGACTGATCTGAGTCTTCTCCCGAGCAGCGAGATCCTTGACAGCAGCGTCCGCAGCTTGCTTGACCGCCTGTGGTGCCGCATGAGTACCACTTGGGAAGCTAGAGAACTCTCTCGCTCGCATACCTCGTAAGCTGCGCGCTTCTCCTCAAAGTGTTCCTCCAGCAGCTGTAGGTGCTCGATATCGCCCTTATTCCGCGCTTGCTCGGCCTGTAGCTCTTTCTCTTTCTCGACCTGGAGGACCTGCGATCAGCCATTGTCACGGCACACACCGTCAGTCACTTACAATCTTCTGGTCGAGCTTCGTATCGATCATCAAACATTGCCAGATGTAGTACTGCCAGAGACGAGATCGCGCGCGAATGAGGTCGTTCACCATTCGGAGGTAGTCCTCGGCCTCCTTCTTCTTGGCTTCCAGTGCATTCCTGTCCTTTTCGACGATCTTCAGACGGTTGAGTTTCTCTTGACGAAGGTCCGAGAGTCGGTCCACCTCGGCCAGGGTGTCCTCGATTTGTTCCTTGTACTCGGCTGTGCCGATGATGTCTTCGAGGTACTCAAGAAGGCCTTCGTCGTCCTTGTTCGAAGCCTTGGGTTTCATCTGCGCGATGGACTCGACCTCGCCCTGTGATGTGTATTGGCAAGGTATCATTTTCCATAAGACAGCAGTGCATATACCTGCAAAATGAGGAAACGATTGTGATCCAAATCGATACCGCGATCCTTCAACAGGGTCTGGACCTCCTTATATGTGCTTGCGCGACCGTTGATGGTGTATTTGCTCGTGTTATCCTTGAATGCGGTACGCGAAACGACCAGGTTGGAGTTCAGTACGACCTCGAAAGCGTCGGGTCCGGGCTTGGATGCATTTTTAGAGTGTAAAAGCCACGCAGAGAATAGCAATACTTACCAAGTCAGTGATCTCCCTGAAGTGCACCTCCACACTGCATTCCCGAAGGTCTGGATACTTCGCCGAATTGTGGATGAGTTCGGAGAGTTTCCCTTGACGCATCTTCGTCGCACGGAAACCGAAGACGAACAGCAGTGCGTCGATAGTGTTCGACTTGCCGGACCCGTTTGGGCCAACGATGGCTGAGAACGACTGTGGGACAAACTGTTATACCAGCACGCAGGCTTGCGTGTAAGGGCGAAGAAATGCACCTTATGGAATGGGCCAATGTCCTGCCGACCAGCGTAACTCTTGAAGTTGATGAGAGCCATCTTGTGAATGACAAGACGCGCCTTGGGTCCCTCGGGCTCAGGAGGTGGAGGCGGGGGCTGAGGTACCTCGCGAGGGATGGCCGAAATCGGGGGATCCAGGAGCGATTGTTCCTCTTCCTCGTCCTCCTCGTCGACTGGTGCTGGCGTCGCATCCACCGGCTCATCCAAGACGGCGGCGGTGACCGCCTCAGCATCTTCCTCCTCCTCTTCCTCGGACTCCTCTCGAGTGGCGGGGCGCTCTTCGGCGGGGGCAACTTGGGCGGGGGTAGGTTCCTTCACCAACTCCTCGGATTCCTGCTCGGGTTCCTGCTTCACCGCTACATCCGCCATCTCTTCGTCGTCATCCTGCGCCACTTCCTCCTTCACTGGGGTCATCTCCTTCCCCCTCCGCGCCCTAGACGGTTGCGACGGACCGGGCTGGGCCTCGTCGTCCGAGGAGTCGAGCACGTAAACCTCCTTCGTCTTCCGTTTTCCGCGCGTCGCGGTTGTCTTTCGTTGGGGTTTGAGCTCTATCTTCTCGCCGTTCTCGCCTAGCTCGTACCCATCCTCGTTCTCGGAGTCGATTACGATGGTCGATATCCGCCTTGTCGAGCGCGAAGCTCTGGATGTCGCGACTGTCTTTCTCCTCGGGAGAGAGGTCTCTGCGGTTTCAGGCTTGACGGACGAGGCACGCGTCTTCCGGGTCGTAGAGCCCGATGGGGGCGCAGCGGACGCCCTCGAGGACGGCTTTCGCGACCTTGTCTTCGGTGCCTCAGCAGGCCTCTCTTCCTCGTCCTCCGTCTCCAGAGATGGTCGCGACTTCTTCCTGGGTGGTGGATCCTCCGTCTCCTCCGCCTCCTCCACCTCTTGAGCCTCTTCTAACACCTTCTTGGAACGCGTAGACGTCCTTCCTTTGGATGTCGGCTGTACCGAGGCTGATCTACGCGTGCGGGACATGGGTTTGACCTCTTCTTCCTCGTCGTCTTCGACCTCTACGGGCGCGTTTCGCTTGCGTTTCGACGTTGATGCAGCCGGTTCGACAGATACGCGCGACCGGGATGATCGTCTTGGTGGCATGGAGGTCTTGAGGCCTTCGAAAGAGTAGAACGGTGGTGGAAAGGGTACGGAGGTGATGGGTGTTGTGGACAAGTTCACGCTCGAACCGTCGCCACGACGCGTCGCGTGTGTTATGCACGTGACATGCGCGTCCTCGTGACCACCAGTTACGCACGGTCTCGCTGCAGAACACATGGATGACGGACGTATGAAGCAACTATTAATGCAGAAAATGGTCTATGAAATACATTGGTATGTCCAGTCATCGCCGGGAACAGCTACCAGTCCTCCCAACCCGTCTCAATGCCCTCCGTGACCCTCCACAGCTTCTCGCCTAGCCAGGTCCGTACACGCTCTTCATCTCGCGCTTCCGCACCGTCGTCGAGAATAGACACGTCACCCTTGCCCCAGAGAGAGGGTATCGACCACCCGACGACAAGCATCCCGGGCGGTCGCTGCTCGCCGACGCTGTCAAGCGCGGCGGTGATGTCTCGTAGTGTCGAGACGATTACCCGTTGGTCGGGCATGGAAGCACGCTCGATGAGCGCAATGGGCGTGGAAGAGGGGTATAGACGACCGTCTCGACGTTTGGCAGCGTCTGCGTTATCCAGCTGGAGCGTGTCCAATACTTGAGGTAGCCGGGCGACGCCCATGAGGATGACGAGAGTCCGCCTCCGGTCGTACCCAGGTAGCTTAACCTCCTTGCCTGCACGACCGACACCCGTGCAAACGACGAACGACTCAGCTGCGCCCCGTTGCGTAACGGGGATGCCGGCAAAGGTGGGTCCTGCGAGGACAGAGCTGACCCCGGGTACAACGACAGGTTCAAAGCCGTGTGCACGGAAGTAGAGGACCTCCTCGCCGGCTCGGCCATACACAGTGGGGTCGCCCTGTTTCAGCTGAACCATCGGTCAGATGAGACTTCGTGCGAGGAGTGAAGCACTGCAGAGGCTCACCCGAACAACCGTCAAGCCCCTTTTCGCAGCTTCCACCGCCGCTTCCATTAACTCCTGCTGGGCGCCGTCCGCATTTCCGGGGAACTTTCTGGCAATGCGCACTTCGACTCCGGGAGGAATAAGACTGAGTACGGCATCCGGGACCAATTTGTCGGAGAGGACCAGCTGAGCGTGCTTCGTGAGAGCTGCATGGGTAGCGACGGTCAAGAGCGAGGGATGACCAGGCCCTGAGCCGACCAAAAATATGCGACCACGGCGAGGTTGCAAAAGGACAAGACCGTGCACCGGGGTCGTGGAGCAGCCTTCTACATGGGAGGGATCCTCCGCCGAGGGAGAGTTGGTACCACGGAGTCCCTCACGTCCGTCCAAAACAGCGGCCATGTCCTCGTCGGACATCTGCGCAAGTCGCCGTATTGGCCAGTACTCACTGACTTGCGCAACCCATTTCATCCGCCTCCGCCCACGTTCCTTCTCTGTCTCCTCCACCGTCCGCGGCGCTACGGGTTCATTCGGCGTAACGGGTGCGCCGTCTTCGTTCAGATCCTGCCCCTCTCCATCTCCCTGCGACTCCTTCGCCTGCGCCCTTAGCCTTCCTACCTTCTCCACCGCGCTACCAAGCTCCTTTGGAAGGCTCGCAACGATATCTCGCCGAATGCGGCCGGCCAACCTGCACCCGTGACCGTTGGTAGTGACGCCCACTTGTAAAGAGGATACGCTCCCCGTCTCCAAGTTAGGAAAGCGATGTGTGGACAGGAAGGTGAAGTCGCAGAGGTCTGGCATGTCAGCGATGGTGACGGGTATTTGGCGGTGGCGACACTCGCGTGCAATGGCAAAGGCGGCGTTGTACCCGCGGCGGTATCCGGTGGGTCCGACGACAGTGTCGGTGACGCAAACCATAGCTGGCTTGTTGGGAAGCTGGTAGATGAAAGTGTCGAGGGCCTTTCCGTCGCGCCAGTGGTCTTCTGGTCCAGCTTGAGAGGAGGGCAGAGTGTCGAGATCAAGAAGCTCGAGCTGCTTTTGCCCAGCTCGCCATCGCAGCTCCTCGCAGGCCCCACCGAGACCGCCTTTCACGACGACGAGGACGTTAGCGTCTGCTTGAAGTGCAGCGAAAGCGCGCGAGGCTGCAAGGGTGTTTCCACCGACAATGATAACGATCCTCTGTACCGGTCGGAAAGCGACCAGGAGGGAGGCTCCTCCTATGGGATTGGGGAAGGCTTCCATGGAGTGGGGTCGTGGTGGAAAGAAATCAAGGTCAGAGGCATTGGAAGGAGTTTCATTAGGTGAGCGTGTCGCTGGAGAAGCAGCTGCAAAATGCGCGCAAGGATGAGCAATACTTACGGTGAAGCCAGAAGGCCAATGTTCCACTTCCACGGCAAGCGTGGGATATTTTGCCTTATTTGGCGTTGTCACACACCTCCATCGAGGACAAAGGCGCTTGTGGACCCGGGCCCGCCCTCCCAGTCCCAGCTCCAATGCAGCTGGTCGATAACCACACCGTGAGTAATGTCAGCTCATTCAAAGGGCCGCCAGTTGACATTCATGTTCATCAGTTCCTGAAACAATTATCGACACTCTTTGAGTCGAGCGCGAAGTCTGGTTCAGTATGGCTCTCGCATAAGAGACGTGCGTACTCTTTTCTGGTTAACAGTAAACGAGCCTTCTCACCCACGATCTTGCAGTGTTATATGAGGGCGGCGATGCCCACATGTCTTCTGAAGATGATGACACTAAAGAATACCCATGTCTTGTCCGAGTGACGGATGGGGACGAAGCCAAGTTCTCGACGGTGGTACGTCCACCCTCCCACCGTCTCTGCACTCGATCAAACGCGCGATGAACCATAGGTTCAGCCTGCCGACCTCGAGAAGTTCCATGCCACGTATGGGTCGCTTTTGAAGTCATCTATGTCGACACTTCGGAAACGAGACAAGAAGCGTGAAAAGCAGCGACAGGAGGACGCAGCTCGGAGAAAACGCCGGCTGCAGGAGGAAATCGCTGTCGAGGGTCCCAAACGGGGAGCTGGCAGGAGAAAGCGACAGCGAAAGGTGAAGCAGGCCGCCCGGTTGGAGGAATCGAAGAAGAGGGCTCAGGAAAGGGAGGAGGCGAAGACGAGAGCAAAGGCATCCTAAAACCTTCATGTGTGTATTTCCTAGACACCCTGTTGTATCACCAGGTATTCCCCGCACACACACTCGTCTTCCTGCGGGTTCCCGTCCTGTCCATGTCCGAAGATCGCCTCCTGTTGATGCCACATCCTGGCTCATGGCCTGAGGTCGCCTGCTGCGACGGCGCGTAAGCATTCGATGTCGGATCATCATCTCCGTCTATGGGCGCTTAGTGTACATGCTTCTCCGAGGCAGCCATCCTCGTTTCTTGAATCTCACTCCCGTCCATCTTGTCCTCATCCTGTAATGCCTGTCCTGTCTGCTCCTCCAATTGCCCCAATCGAACCCGACCTATTTGATGATGACGATGAAGGCTGGCAAGATATGCCCATCGTCCGGGCCGACGACGACTTGGCCGGAGGACTGGACGAGGAGGACCAGAAGAAGTACCATTACGTCCCTCCTACCAAGACGGATTCTATATCGGCCGCCAGCGGCAGCAATGCCACTGGAGCGGTTCTGGACGTCGATTACAAGGGGAACGAGTGGAGGACAAGAGCCGACCAGAACGAGAGCGAGTACACCCGCATCCGCGTCAATGAGGAGGACGATTCGGATGAAGTGCATCTGCGTACACGGTATCTCTTCGATGAGGACAAGGCTATGACCCCGCTCAGTCAGATGCAGCAGACGAAGGACATGCTCACCGAGGCGCAACGTGTCGCCTATGTCGGCCTCTGTCAGCTGACGACCAAGGAGATGGTAGACCGGCTGAAGAGCGTCAAGCGCAAGGAGCTCAAGAAGGCGATACAGAACATGGAGTTGTGGGCTTTGAAGATTATGGGTCGGTTATACTACCATATGGAGCTTGCGACTGAAGGTGAACTGTCCATCCTTCTCTAAGATGCACCTCGCACTGAACAAACCCGTTAGAGCAGAAGATGATCGAGAGCCTTGGACAGCACGGAATCGAAGCCAAAGACCTTGTGCCACCACTCATGACTACCCATACTGTCGCCAACCCGGAGTACGATCCTGCGGAAGCACGCCGGCAGGCGGATCTCCGCGCGGAGGAAGCAGTGAAGGAATCGGCGGACATATCGGACAACAGCTCCACTCCCCCAGACTCTCCTCCGCCAGCATACACCTCCCATGCTCCACCCGTTCCCCCAAAGCCCCAGCAGACGACTGCTAAAGTCCTTGAGGACACTGCCGCACCCGTAATGCCTGGGGTCAGCACACATCTCTCAGCTGCCGACAAGGACGTCACACTGGACATCCGGTGGACCGTCCTATGTGATCTCTTCCTCGTTCTAATCGCCGACAGCGTGTATGACGCGCGGTCACGCGTTCTCCTGGAGAATGTGGCGCTGAAGCTTGGGCTGGGTTGGCTAGACGTGGTGAAATTCGAGCGTCGTGTTACGGAGACCCTCGAGATCCAGGAGGGCGTCGAGAAGCTCGAGCAGCAAGATTCTATCTCGGGTGTCCAGAAGAACTCCAAGAAGCGACGTTACATGATGCTAGGTCTGGCGACGCTCGGTAAGCCCCTCGCATATGCCGTGTCGTAATTATCGTGGCCTAACGTGTCTGACTGTCTAGGTGGTGGCCTTGTCATCGGCCTTTCAGCGGGTCTTTTGGCACCTGTGATCGGGGCTGGCCTCGGTGCCGCGTTTGCAACAGTAGGCATCGCTGGGACATCGGGTTTCCTCACTGGGGTTGGCGGCGCAGCTGTAATCACGACAGGAGGAGTCGTGACAGGGTCCAGCATTGCTGCCCGGGGCATGGCACGGAGGACGCAGTATGTCCGCACTTTCGACATCCTGCCCTTGCATAACCACAAGCGGGTAAATTGCATAATTACAGTGTCCGGGTACGTATGGAGCTTAATTCTGACTGCCCCTTGTGCCTCATCATTCCTCGCAGGTTTATGAACGGCCCTCTTGACGATGTCCGTCTTCCATTCAGTGTGCTCGACCCTGTCGTCGGGGACGTTTTTAGCGTCCTCTGGGAGCCCGAGATGATTCGAGAAACCGGAAGCGCGCTGAAGATCCTCACCAGCGAAGTACTCACGCAGCTTGCGCAGACAGCGCTGCAAGCAACCGTGATGACGGCGCTAATGAGTGCACTTCAATGGCCTATCAGTTAGTCCCGAGTATCCAATGAGCGTTCACAGTCTTGGTACTAATTCCTCTATATTTAGTTCTCACGAAGCTCGGCTACCTGATTGACAACCCATGGTCTAACGCTCTCGATCGTGCCAAGTCAGCGGGTAGTGTCCTCGCAGATGTGCTCATACACAGATACCTCGGAGTCCGTCCCATCACCCTCATTGGCTTCTCGTTAGGCGCGAGGGTTATCTTCTACGCACTCGTCGAACTCGCGAAGAAGGGTATGTATGGCATCGTACAGGACGTGATTCTGCTTGGCGCGACCGTGACTGCGCCGCTGAGCACCTGGCTCGAGGTCCGCTCTGCCGTATCTGGGCGTTTCGTGAACGGCTACGCACGAAACGACTGGGTCCTAAACTACTTGTTCCGCGCCACTAGCGGTGGCCTGAATACCGTGGCAGGACTGCGTCCGGTAGAGAACGTCCCGGACCTCGAGAACGTGGATGTGACGGACAAAATCTCGGGGCACATGAGCTATCGGACGTTCATGCCGCTCATCCTCGATCAACTCGGCTTTCCGGTGTCAGCGGACTTCTTTGACGAGCCCGAGGTGCGCACGAGAGCGAAACATGATCTCGCCGTATGAATGCTGATATCTGTGGTGCGTGTTGCAGGAGCCTGATTTCGAAGGCGAGCGGGTCGTCGTCAGGGAAGGGGAGGAGCAAGAGAAGAAAGGATGGTTCGGGCGGAAGAAGAAGACGTCGAGCACACATCAGTTGATTTCACGTCCACCGTCCTCAGCAACCTTCGGGACTCCGAAGAACCGAACTTCTCAGGACTCCCATTCTACAGACGACGATGACCTCCCTCCGAGAGAGAGCACCGCGACACCAACCCCGCCATCAGCCGTGTCACAGGTGCCAACTCCCCCGAAGTCTCCGTCTACTCCTCGCGAGGGCGACCTTGGGGCGTCGGCGATCCCCTCGCACGCTGGCTTCGACTTCGGCGCGATCCAGCAAATCTTGACCAAGTCAGGATCGAATCCAGAAGAGATCCACGCACCCCAGGCCAGCCGCCTACCCCCGCCGTCGATTGCACCGCCTCCGCAACGTACCGGTTCTGCGCCTCCACCCGTAGTCGAACCCCGCTCACCGCTCATCGCAAAACCACGGGTGTCGCATGACCTTCCGCCGACCCCGCATGAGGAAGAGCCTGTCGCAGGGCCCAGCACTCCTCGAACAGACCTTACTGCGATGATACCAAGATCTCTTTCATTAGACAACGTGTCAGACACAGAAGAAGCTGACATGACATCATTCATACCTTCCTCCCGACAACCTGCATTGACCTTCGGAGGCAGTGGCGGGTCGTTTTGGCCAACCCACGATCCCGACCCAATACCATCGACGTATGGGGCGCTTGGTGGATACCGGATGCCATCCAACCTCAGCGCGATGCCATCGACGGACGTGTTGTCTAATCCGTTCGCAAGCGCAGGGTCAGGAGGACTCCGTTCCGATGGTCTGCCAGCTCCGCCCAATAATCCCTTCGCCTCTGCCGCGTCACCCGGGTTGTCGTTTGGCGGTGTGGACGGATCGATAACGTTTTCTCCCTCGACTACGCCATCGCAGATATCCCGTGATCCGTGGGCCATCGGGAATCCATATCAGGGTGGGAAGAAACAGCCAATATCGAGCACTCTCGATCTGAACCCATGGCAAAGTTGAAGGAGGCCGACTGACACGAGCCTCGCACCCGTTTGCTGCGTTTTTTCCACCGCACTACCGTAACTCACGCACTTTTCTGTCGTTTCTCTCTACTCCACATGATCTGCGCATTCGCATATACCATCAGCCCCACTCGAGTGACGTTGAGTGGGTTGGGTTCGTGCACGTTGCCACCCAACGGCCCAAAGACTACTACTCATTAGCATCGATTAGAGCAATAATCAGGCATGTACATGATTTTTGAGTACAATTTACATCCACACGTGGACAACATGACCACCACCATGCGGCCCGGATGAGCTCCCACTGATCCGGTAACGCATGCCACTTTGGTTGTGCTGTCCCAGGTGATAGTCTGCTACTCAACGCCGTGTTAAGACCCTTTGATCTAGTGCCAATCCTGGGTTGCGACCAAACTATTGAGCCTCAAGTCGGGACTGGGTGAGCGTGAGCTAAAATATATGTCGAAACAAGGTGGACTTCCTCCAGTGAGCATCGTACAAGTTACAACGTACTACTGTGTGGCTAACCATGGCCACGATGGCGACGGCCAAGCTGTGCTCGGATGCCGGGCTCCCTGAAACTGCCGAGTCCGTACCCGAAGATGTCTCCCAAGTTCGTCTCCCACTCCACAAACAGCCAGCTCTCCGTCTTCCTCTTCCTCTCCCTTTCCCCTTCCCCCTCCCTACGCTTCGTCATCGCTCGGGAGAACTACACTGTCAACTAGAGTCTCGGATCATGCACTAGCTTTTTCGAGTCTCATGGGGATGTGTGCTCAGGACAGTGCTCGAAGGGCATGCGAAGTGTTGTTGATCTCTTGTAGATATCAAGTCCAAGCGTCGAACATCGGGCAAAGTGGAGCTGTGGAGTTGTCAGTTTGCACGGAACGCTCGGGACGCCCATGCCTCGAGCTTCCAAGATGCCACAACGCACCGCCTGCAAATTTCGCGTGTATATATGAATTTTGCCATTCTGAGGGGTCTTCCTCTTGGCGGCGGCAGTGTCATCCAGCACTTATGAACCTCCCGTTACCCTTTTCAGCTTACGCTGTCCATCGCCTGACTCTTGTCCCGAGCATTCCTCCGTTGCATGGCCGCTTCACGGCCATAGGCCTTGCTTGTGCTGCTGTCTTTTGAGTCTCTTCGCCGGCTGGGTACAGTTCCACCCATCTCCCCCTTCTCACCTCCACTCCACTCATCACACGCAGAGATGTCTCACGCCGTCCCCAAGTCAACTCGCAGTCGAATCCCGCACCCGATCCTGAAGCGCGATTCATCGCCTTTCCGCACCCCCGCCCTCCCCTTCTCCCGTGGCGGCGGGGGCCCGCTCTCCCCACACGTCCACTTCCCCCCCACCCCCGGCATGTCGTCGACGTACCCCGCATACTCCCCTACGACCTACGACCGCAAACCGATCATCACCTCCCCTAACGTCGTGCAGCTCCCGCGCCGCGGCGATCGCAGACTGTACATTCCATCTCCCGATCTCGAGGAGCCTGGCGAGCCCCGTGGGCGCCGGCGCAGCCGCAGCCGCGGGAGGGAGCGCAGAGCCCGCGCCAAGTCGGACGAGGGGCCCGTCAAGGGCAGCTACTTCCACCCCCGCGCGTACGAGGCGTGCGTGCCCGAGCCCGCAGACGTAGGCCCTGCGCCCCCCATGGACTTCGCCCCGCCGCCGCTCGTCCACGACTTGTCGCCCTCGGACGAGTCCGACGAGATCGTCTTGACGCCCCCTGGTCCTGGGCTGGTCGGCTTTGCGCCTGTCTCCCGCTCGATGCCCCTTCAGCTCCCCGAGGCGAGGAAAGGGCGACGGATTCACGCTGTGAGGCTTCATGCGGCAGACCCCTCGCCTCAGACGTCGATGCCACTCGTGCCGCCTCAGCCCATCCCGAATCATACCAGAGGCCACCGTCGATCCAACTCCGCGCGCGTGGGGCGTTGTGAGAGGGAGAAGGAAATGTTTTCCCCGGAGCTCGACGAAGGCTGTCTCGGGGGGTTCTGACAGCGAGTGGGTCGAGTAGGATCCGGGGAGGGTGGGGATGCGAGTCTCGGCAGACTCGACCGGCACAGGGCGGGATCGAGAACCTCAGGCTCGGCGGCTGTCGCCGGCTGACTTTTTTACTCTAATGCTGATCCTTCTTCAGATTGCATGTATACCAGAACGTTCACATACCACACACAGACTTGCGTTGATATCCAGGCACCGCGCGGAGGAAGTGTCGATTTTGCACTGTAGCAGTATAATTGGGCCCGAGGGGAGCAATAGGGCCGATGGGTCCTTCACCTCCCGGGCTGCTGGCCGTCTGTAGCTTTATACCTGCCTTCAGTCTGCTCCGGGGCGCCGGTTCTGTTGTATTACATAGATAATCGACGTCTGTCTCTTGGGGATTCAGACTCAAATACTATGCATTCATAGATGGATCGATATTTTTGCTCGTTCACTGTGTAGAACTCCTTGGAGACTGTGAGCTTGGCGGAGGCCGAACGTCCTAAGGTCAAATGACTTCCTGCGAGTGATAGTAAATGCGCCCGACAAGTTCTGTGCCTCAAGAAGTGCATGTTTTCCTCATGTCGACGCCACTCGGCGCCGAAGAATCTTGGTGGCGTCGCCTGAAGTGTATGTGGCAGTGTGGCCGTCATATTCGGAATATTGGTTGGGCCGGACTCCAGGACGACGTCATCGCGCAGACCGACTTGCTTTCAATGCCAGGGTGACGAACGTCAACGAGGGCTAGACATGTGATAATTCCGCATGTTGTCGTTTGTCTTTACGTCGTTTCAAATACTAACACGAAACAGTGTGAGCCTGAGAAGGGTCGGAGACAGTGTGAGCTTTGGTTGACCATTGGTAAGCATATGTACCAGTACCTGAAGCTGAGCCCAAACTTCGCCAGGTGTTCGGCAGAGTGCCAAACGTGCCGGATCGTCGCCTTCGCCGGGTCGCTGACACCGAGATAAAATGCCATGGGTGTTTTCTGAGGGAATGGTATAATCCTGGCATCCAAAAGAGCTTAGGTGTAGAGTCACCCACCTTATCCTCCTCCGTAGCTTCGTTTCCACTCCCGTGAGTCTTGCGTGGTGGGGTACAACTAAGTTACCAGGCCTGGGGTGCCACATGGCACGACCATGGATTGCTATGTAGGACTAGTATCATGGGATGGTTCAGCGCGCACAGGTGCGAGTCCGATAGTAACATACCGTTGCGACGGATATGTTTGCGGCATGGGAGGAAGGAAACATACGCTGGCACGACGAGCGCTAGTATAGTGCGAGGTCTGGAACCCTCCCTGTAACAAGCGCCCAATGCATCCGATTGACAATTTGCTTCAACATCACCACTAGAGAGTTGCCGCGTGCGCGCGGCACTAACCTTATGTAACTCGTGCACTAACAGGGACAAGCAAAGTCAGTCGTTGCACCTGCAGGGGAGGTGAATTGTTTTCTTGGCTGACCCTAAGAAACTGGAGCCCCTTCGCAACCGCGTCCGCTATCCGTCTCTCGTTCCCTAGTGTCAGTTGTGACTCATAGCTTTCTCAGTCACTCTCAGTGCGCCGGACTAGCTGCCCCGCCTCCGGCGGGGCACCTACCCACATGCTGGCTTTGCCGTGGGCTGGGCATCTTTGGATGGGCAATCGAATCCCGGATAGCAGTCGTCTTATCAGGCACGCGTAGATACTTAGCTATATCCGTTGTTTTCTGACAAGATCTGACGAGATAATAATAATAATAATAATAATAATAATAACTCTCAGTGCGCCCCATCTGCATAGCAGCCCCTTTACCAAGAATCCACTGCTCATTGTCAGAGTCTTACGGGCGTGGCATGCCACAGAGCTAGCGAGAGGCATGGCCCCGAAACAAGCCTGAAGAAGCGGACGACACCGGGTGAAATAGGGCGCTTGACTTTCGACACTGCAATAACCTTGTTCCACAAGGTAATACGAGTCAATCTCCTGGTGAGCACAAATTCGTTATTCAGCTTACATGACGTTCATACTTTGCTCATGTGTTCTACGATACATTATTCAATGATGGCCAACCTCCAGGCTGCAAGTTGATCTGTCTATGACCTCAGATCGACACGAGTTGTGTGCACTGTGCAAGAACGTTAACTTGCTGAAGATCTCGATCACCACCAGCGGCCGCGGCTGCAGTTCGTTCGAACACATTCCCAGTTCCACAGTGTGTCGGATCTCCATGTAGCGCAGAGAGATCTCTGTCTCTTTGAAGCCGGGAACGCTCCTTCAGACTGTGGGTTATGCAAGTACTCCGAGTGATTGGTGGTGTTCTGGACGGTATTCTACATCAACGTTGTGGTTACGGTCCCACGTTAGAACAGCGCAGCTGTCCTTCAAGCAAGTCATATGATAAACGACGGATCCGCGTTAACGCCCGCTGTGTGTAGTCAGAAGTACTTGTTGACAACCAGTTGACGACGATCCTCCTCGACGGATCCCCGTCCTTAGAGCGATGCACTGGACTCTTGCCCTGTCGTTTTCCGTGGCGTTCCTTGGCGGGAGCGCGAACCCGCCTTCAAACTCAGACACGGCTTTTCGTGTCGACGATGGCACATCGTCTCAACACGTCCTCAACGACGCCTTCCAGGGAGAGTGGCAGGCGCAAGACGAGATTTCGAGCACCTTCACAAAGGACGGAATACTGTGTGAGTGCCCAAAAGCGTTTTTTCCTCGATACGTGTCAACAGCACAACTGACACGATGTCGGCCCTAGACAACCAGTTCACGCACCCTGCGTTCTTGGACTACCGTCTGCGGGTCACTAGCCCCGAGATATGTGACCCCACTGTGAAGCAATACTCAGGATACCTTGACATCTCTGACACTCGCCACCTGTTCTTTTGGTGGGTGCCTTATCATTGCATGTTTCGTACAAGTCGTTATGTTGCTGACCCTGCCTATCCTCCTCGAGCCAGGTTCTTCGAAGCACGCAAGAACCCCGAGTCGGCCCCGCTCATGATGTGGCTCAACGGCGGGCCGGGCTGCAGCTCGACGACCGGCCTCCTTTTCGAGAACGGCCCCTGCACGATCACATCCCCGAACACGACAGTCCCGAACCCGCACTCGTGGACGAACGTCGCGAACATGATCTTTCTCGACGAACCCATCGGCACCGGCTACTCCTACGCGTCCGACCACGCCAAGGTGGACACACTCGCGGACCTCGCGGCCGACGTCTACGCCTTCTTGCAGCTCTTCGTCTCGAGCTTCCCGCAGTACGCGGAGAAGCCGTTCCACCTTGCCGCGGAGAGCTGGGGCGGGCACTACGGCCCAAACATCGCGAGCTACGTGCACAGGATGAACAAGCGCAAGGTGTATGCGCCGTTCCCCGGGCAGCGGCACATCAACTTCGCGAGCTTGATACTTGCGAACGGGCTCACGGAGCCCGCGACGCAGTTCGAGAGCATGCCGGAGTACATGTGCGAGAAGGCGCCATACCCGCCGTTCGGGAAGGACAGCACGACGTGTCGCGCGCTGAGGGTCGAGATGCCCGTCTGCAAGAGGATGATCGAGAGCTGCTATCGCTTTGAGAGCAAGGCGACGTGCGTGCCGGCCACTACGTACTGCTGGCTGCGTATCATGAACGCTGTGAGCCGTGAGTGGATTGCCGCGTCGGATGTGTGCAGTTTACCGCGCTGATGTATTCTGCATAGTCTCCAAACGGAACCCGTACGATCTCCGCATACCCTGCAAGGACCCTAATGGCGTGTGCTACGAAGAGGTCAATTGGATCTCAGAGTGGATGAACCAGCCCGATGTGAAACGGGCACTGGGCGTCGACCATAGTCCTGTTGACAAGTTCGTGTCGTGCAACATGACGACCAACATGGGCTTCTATACACAGGGTCAAGCTATGCACAACAGCGCGGCGCTCCTCCCAGATCTCGTGAAGGCTGACATCCGGTTGTTGGCGTTCGCTGGGGACACAGGTACGGCTATCACGCATATAAAATACAGGCTAATTAAAGCTATATTTCAGATGGCGTGTGCAACCATATTGTGCGTCATCATTTAATTTCTGCTGGTACAGTAGGGTCTAACATGCTACGTCCAACCCGCTCAGGGGATTGAGAATTGGATGGCCAAGCTCGAGCACAAGCACCACGAAGAATTTGCGGACGCGCCGCTGCTGCCATTCATTACGGAGATAACGGGCTCTCTGGGTGGCAAAGTACGGACTGCGGGTGGACCAGGTGCCGGGAACGTTACCTTTGTGCAAATCTTCGATGGCGGGTACGTACCTCCGCCAGCCGTACATGTGGTGTGTGTTTACATACATGCGCTGCTGTTGGTCCCGGTGTGGTGGTGTGGTGCGTCGTACTCACGCAAGCTCCGTTGATGGTTTTAGACACATGGCCCCACACGACCAGCCGGAGGCCACATTGGTCGGTTCGGTTGCTTTTTGCTGTGTTTCATGCGTGTGCCCGTGGACTGACCAGGGTTCGGATCGCCGGGCTGTAGGACATGATTTCCAGATGGGTGAGGAATGTCCCATTCGATGCGATCGGATGATAAGCATGGAGCTCTGGGTGCCAGTTAAGACTCCGAGTCAATGTTGGCCGAGATGTCTCCGTTGTCGGCGTGTTCTGCGACATTGCACTATACTTACCGATAATCCCCACACGTTTGGTCTTCATTTTGTATGCTTTGAAGCGTGGTTGTACCATCTTTGCCGCAAGTGGTTGTGGTCGTGTGTGGGAGATCGTAAACGCGCGACGCGTCTGTGGCTGGGGTCACGTGGAAGCCATGCGCGTCGAGCGTGGTTGCTATTTTGGGACGTGAACGCAGCTGAGGCATCGAACCTTGTCACTCTTTCCTCCGCCTCTTCCCTTCTACCCTCGCCACCGTTCAGCTCGATACCACGCACTAGAAGGAGAATACCCCAGCATGCGCCGCGCGCAGAGCGTTAGACACTACGCCCGAACATCACAAGCTCACGGCGCGGATGACCTCGGGGTCCTGAAAGAAGACGAATCGGTGGAGGACGTTCTCCGCCGGCAATTGCTCGAGAAGGACAGAGAATGTGACAGGGTACGTTGATTCATGATCTGTATACTAGAATGGAAGAGTGAATGTTATGTTATGGCAGCTTCAGATCCAAATTCAGTCACTTCAGGCACAGCTAGCTCAACGACCACCACTGGAGAAGGTGCAAGCATTGGAGAAGGAGTACACGAACCTTGAGCTCCTGTTGCAGGGAACTCAACGAGAAAATGAGCGATGCATGGCCGAACTGGAAAGGTACGTCCGCAGCGTGATCTTGTTTCACTCTGCCCCTGGTATAATTGCCATTTTTCCAGGGGCAAGGTGCGGGAGAAGATGCTTGAGCGCGAGCTCGAGAAACTCGCAGGCGTGAACTGGCAGGTACGTCACGTCATGGATGCACATTCCCGCTGTCTCGTCTGTCCCGACCCTCACCACATCGCCATCCGCTTCAGACCACTTTAGAACTGGGCACCCCCACATCCGCGTCCGGCTTCCACGCACGCGCTTCTGGCCTAGCCATCCCTGGCAAGTCCTCTGGCCCCGCGGCGTCCGAGAAGGCACCAAGCGACAAGGCGAGCGTCGAAGCGACTAGGGCGTACGTCGAACAGATGCGGCTCATGATCCTCGGCATGGAGCAGCGCATGCAATCCCGCGAGGACAAGCTTGCCAAACACATTGAGCGCGCCGAGGCCGAGGGCGCGCGTTTCGAAGAGGTGCGCAGGCAGGCGCTGGCCACCACACAGTGACACCGTTGCGTGCCCTCCGTCGGAAATGACGTCAGCCATTTTACGCCGTTGGGCGTGGACGATTGCCTGCGTCTTTACGTTCCCTCCTCCAAGTCTTCTCCAGCACAAGATTCATTGTACAGTAGTCAGCAAAGTTCACGTTTTCGGAAGGCAGCCTTGTCATAATATGTACTTGTACGGCTTTACAAGCCCATACCCGCGTCAACACTTATACCGATAAATCGAAGTCTCCCGCTGATCATACAGTGCGTCACATCAATGCAATATAGGTACGGCTGGCTGAGACTATTCACGCACCTGTCGGCGTGCCAGCGGTGACGGTCCGGGCCCGAGTTGACACAGGCTTCTCAATTCACGACCTACTGTATTTACAAAGTGCTATCGAGCTGTCCCAGAGCTGTCCAGTCGCGATGGTTGCTTTGGTCAATTAGCCTCATCGCCGATTTGAAATGCTCTCTTGGCAACCTTTGAAGTTGGTCGGAGGTTTCCGTAGTGCATGCCCGTTGTCATTCACCAACCTCCATTGGGAGGCACTGCGGGCCTGGAGAAGCAGAAGACCCGCTACTATCGCGGCATAGATTGGAAGATGCCGTGGCTGCCAGATAAGGCAAGCAGAGAACCTCATTCTCGTGTCCATGTATCCCACCGGCCTGACTGTCGTGACGGAGGGAAATGTGGGACGGCCGACTCGGGAATGGTGATGAGTTTGGGAGCACTCGTCGCTAAGCGACTCGAGATCGCGTGCAGGGAGGTAGAATATGGCATTGACATTTATACGGTAGAAAATACAGAGCCCTGACGGCCTCCGAGATTTTGTGCCGATGATCTCCTAGATTCCATTGATGTTGTGCTCACGCCACGGGATGGAGGGGCAAGCGACGGAAACCCGACGCCGGGTGGGACCTTGACATTTGCCACGTCGGAGCGGGTACGGGAACGAGGACCGGGACAGTGCGGCGGAAAGCAGCATGATGCCATACGTTGCCCGATGTGCCAGACCTTCGGGCGATGTCCCAGACGAAATAGACCAGAATCGACTGCGCTTCTTCGCAATAGCCCGCGCCGGTGTTGGAAAGGCCGAGATACCGACGCAACGTAACCGTAGAGGAGTGATCCGAGGAAGAACGAGCTCCTTGTACGGACAATGGACTGCAGGATTGGAGCAAGTACGCCCGGCGCCGACTTCGAAGTCGCAACTGCAGGGTGGTTGTGGGACGTAATGAAGACGCGGTCTGCTATCAGCCAGCTATCACTGGATGGCACCCCGGCGACAGCGGGAGCGGAACGGCGCGGCGGCCTGTGGCGAGTCCCTGGCGAGGTGTGGAACTGAGCACTGGAGTGGGGAGAAGGAAGGGCTTTCGCCTATTGCGTAGCAAACGTGCCTCCCTTCGTCCGAAGTGACTGGCATCTGACCCGCCCGCAGAGAAGTTCGTCGAGGGAAGGCACGGTGGCATGCCGTCAGGGAGGCCCGGACGATGCCTACTTTCTGTGGTTGGGCCACACTTGCCTGCGTTCCCGTGGCGTGGGCGAGCTGGCGGTCATGAGATCGTCGAAATGAAGGGACCCTGAGAGTAATGTTGCGTATAGATGGTTCCACCTTGGGGAGGGGTGTTCGAGAGGGTGCCCTTGACGGCGCACGTCAGGGTCATGGGTGCGCATCAACATAGCGTGACGCGATCCCCACGACACGGAAGGCGCGGCACGCAGGCAGAGAGCCTCGCGAATGTGGCATGCCAGGCGGACTGCCTGAGGAGCGATGCGGCGCCTCAGCCGGCGGTGAAGAAGTAGGCTTTCTCGGAGAAGCCACCTTGCCGGGACTCTGCGACTAGAAAGAGGATAGTGGATTGTCTAAACGGGGCCTGCGGGACGGGAACAGTCAGTGAGTAACGGCATCGGGAGCATAGCCAACGCAGCACCACCCTGCCGAAGGCATGTGCGCGGAATTGCGGTATTGGAGACATGAACACGATACTCGCCTGTGCAGTGTGACCTATGCGATCTCCCTCGTGTAAGAAGAGGTCCCATGAGAGACGTTCGATCAATTGGTTGCGCAGTCAGGGGCTGCCATTGCGGAGAACAGTGTCGTCGGCCGGGACGGCAGTGTTGTAGGGATACTGAAATCAAAGTTCGTAGGGCGGCGGGCAGAGGGTGACGCATTTCGGACGCAATTTGACGTTCAATATTTAGACGTTGCACCGTGAAGAGATGGAAATGAAAGATATCTCCAGGTGCTATTCCCCAAGGGGTCGCTTAACGGATCGACGATGGGATTGCGAATGATTCCGTACTTGAAGGACTGCATGGTTAGGAGGGCGTTTATCAGCATGATTGTCACACGATCATGGAACACGGTCTGAAGCTCACGAGTCACGGCGAGGCAATAGAAAGACATAGCAGGATGTTCATGAAAATATAATCCTTCGAGAGGTTACCTTCGCCTGATAAGGTGGAGGATTCGTGAATAAAATCCACAGCACAAAATTTCTGTTGTGAAAGCAGATGTGCTGAATATATGAACGTGCTGAACATATGAAACCGCTCAAGCAGGTTCCAGGGGGGGGTATGTGTGATACCTGTCTCTAACACAACTGGAGGCACGGGCCGAGCCATATCATCAGAACCTATTTTGATCAAACATCAGGTCGCTGAACTACTGGGAGTTGAATAACTGAACCCACTCCGATTGCGACCCTCGCAGTTTATTGTTAACGCTGCGTGGGTGCCGGTGAATTGGACGCAGGCTCCATCGGACACCCTTCTCTGGACCAACCCATCAGAACTAGCCGCAAAGAGCCCTACGTGGCACGGTAAGGTTACGCTGATGCGCATCATGATCGAAAGACACCATGCTGGTGGCCGTTGTCTTCCAGAGAGAACCCAAACTCGGCACACGGGGCTAGCAGTTGGTAGTAGTTCCTCCCTTACTCTCGATCTGAAACTGATTAGAAGTTCCTCGGCGTTCGGACAAGGCAGCCAAGACGCCGAAAACATCACCCTATTGCCGCAAAATCCACCAGGTGAGCCCGGGCGGTCTTGTGGTCACCTATAAGTGCGGCGACTGCTGTCGGGGCCCTTACCTCGAGGCTCGTTGACAGATCTTCAGGGAAATATTTGTAGACAGTATCATCGTATTATCAGAAGGCGTAGATTAGCCCCTTGCACTGCGAGTTTAAAGTTCAGTGAGCGCAGATTTCATGATCAGCAGTCGATGTCAGCCTTCAAAGAACTCACTTGGTGCTCACGTCTGTATTTCATGAGAGCCAAATAGCACATGTGCGCACTAGGAATCATCGCAGCGGCGCTCCGTGCTTATCGTGTTGTTCTTGTAGGGCCCTGTATCCCGACCGGATGCACCCCATGTCCATATGCATGGGCAGGATGTCCTGAGCTAACCGCGCGAGGCGACAAACTAGGGAATGTGCGAGGCACGAGAAACAAATATCATTATCCCGTTCTTGACCCAATTGCGAGAAAGACAGGAAAGTGGCTTACTAGCGTTTGCATTGACTGTGCGGGAAACGTTACAACCCCCTCTGCCGCTAACAGAGTACCCTCGGCAAGCCACGAAGCCCGATGGACCATCTTCATTTACTGCATACAACGCCCACTGTAACTCCTTCTTGCTCGACCCCCCCCCTGTCTCGAAGGGATGAATCGCTCGACGGCCGTATCCCTTGCGCGCCCGGATCGAAGCCTGTCAGGGTACGAAGGGGGTTACAGCTCAACAACGCCACAGTTCACCCATCTACTCCACAACCAGACGGCCGCGAACACCATGACACCGCCTCGGACGCCATATAGCTCGTTGCTAGTCGGAACGATCTAGGAGCCAAACGGCGGACATGAAAGGCGTGAGTGGGACATGAGGTATGCCCGAGCGCCGGGCAGCCCACGACGCTGCGCCGTACACGTCATAACCTGCCCACAGAGAGGAAACTCTGAGAAAGGGAGATAAGCTCGCGCCTGATACTGGACGGGGGCAGTCGATCTGACATACCGTTGACGTAGACAGGTACTGTACTGTGTCTCGATCGCGGACTGGCAGAACCTTGAGGAGGCGGCCACGCGATATCAGCGGTACAAAACCGGAAACACCGTGGGCTGTTCATGGGGTGCGATGGGTTGCAGGGCATCACCCCGTTGCTTGCTGTTTCGGCAGAATGTCAGACCCTTCGAAGAGCGGGACGGAATTCGGGAGACGACATACGACGACGAGTATTAGAAGACTGCGGACGGCCGAACGCGACTCATCGACCCCATGCGCAACAGACGCACCTAGGGACGTATTCTGCTTCTGCACGTCAACGAGGCGCTTTGGTATCGAATCGAAGGTCTTCGGGCCCACCCTAGTATGGGCCAAGAACATGGCAAGGCTACAAATTCAATAACGCACTGGATTAGGGCCGTTCCGGAGCAGGGTTCGGACTGCTCACCAAAGTACCGTGACGGCCGACTAACATCAGTTATCTGAGCACGCCCCGAGAAGCACTTGCGGCCACAAACCCCATGACGAGGTGTGCATGGGAAGGCCCGGCACCATGCGTAGGGAAGGCCCAAAGGGCGCAAGCGCGGCGGGTCGGAGTGGCGGAGAGCGCAGTTTCGTCGGAGCCGACGGTCTCTCAAACGTCGGCCGGACACTGCTTGCCACTTGCACAATTTACCGACACATTGCTATTGCGATATCAAGTGCCTTCTGCGAGTTCTAGCCGAGTCTCGTCTTCTGCGGTCGGCAGTCGACTGGCCGGAAAAACATTGCAGGGTCCACGCTGGTGGGAAGGCCGCCGGCCGCCAAGCGGGACACGCGAGTGCCTAAATCTAGCCAGTGCTTCTTTAAAAGGCGATTGATTCTTCCCGAGAAACCCTGCATGAAGAGCTGGGATTTATCAAATCTTTCGGAACGCTGGCGTGTGTATGGTGCAGGCGAGTGTGGACTTACGCGGGCGGATTCCCACTGCGGGGTGACTGAGCGAGATGCTACAGGGGGCGGGGATCATGAGCGGAGTCTGCGAACGCGATGGCGAGCTTCTTGCATGAAGGGGAACACCAGAAGCTGAATGACATAAGGCTTCATAAGGCTTCCCTGGGCCATTATCCCGGAAGAACTCTGAATCCATATTAATATTGCAAGCTGACGAGAAGAAGGGTTCCACATCGCATGATGCACGATGTGTGCCCGAACGTCGAGGCCCGGGGTGTCGGAGGGAAAGAGTGCTAGCAAGATGGCCTGTGTCAATGGGCATGACTATATAAGATTTGTGACGCAAAGAACGTGGGGTGTTGGAGCCAAAGGAGCGCCAGAGGAGGAACGAGTAACGGTGGTACGTTGTGGAAGTATCTCCTGGATGCGTTCAGGCATGATGGGGCCCTAAAAATTCGGGCAGCTATCGGATCGAGGTCCAAGCACAGTCAAAGTGCAACGATGGCGACCCTAGGCACGTCTGTTCGATATGTGTTGAGCGAGAGCCGCTGTTTATCCGACACCGCTGCAAGATCCGTTTCCAAGCACACCTTTCATCTTTCCACTTCTAGCAAACGGGCACTCGTTTGGGCGACATGAGGATCGCTCCCGCTGCCATCGGAATCCATTCAAGGCTTTGCTGGGAATCTAGAGGGAACCGGTGCCGTAACGCGAAGGAATTCCCGCCAGGTGAGACCGCCGGCCGATCCCTCCTAGATTATATTCGGGCAAATGACGCTGTCTCGCGGCAAAAACAAATCAATGACTGGAAAAGGGAACGAAAGACGACAGAAGTCCCACGACAAGCAAACCCCTTGGAATGATGTGGGGAAAAAATAGTCAGGAACATGTGGGCCACGAAGCATATACTCTGTGCGCCATTGTTCTCTTCTCGATATGCAGCAAATGGCACCGCAGGTGCAAGGCCCTCTGCACCTTGCAGGGAAGTCGACGGGAAACTCAGGGCCCGCAACTTAGGGTGTCCACCTCATGTGCTACAGAATTAAGCAAACCACAATGGGAGGAGCAAGTACACGTAAAGTGGCGCACATGTGTCCCCAAGATATCCCGGCGAAGCATTGTCATGCCGGTTACCCCACGTCCAACAGTGCGAGCTCGATAGGGCCAGGGGGGTTGCCCGCTGTGGATATGTAGTATCCATATGGGCTGTGTGGGACAATCGAAATCATCATGAGGTTCTTTACGTGCAGCGTCGGGCTTTGCGCGACGCGTGTTGGTAGCAGACTCTACGGGTTGCAAACACGTGGCGGCGAGCGCGATCCAGCCACAAATGCGCGCAGTGTGAAGGATATCTTCGGGCGGAAACCTACGCAGGTTCGCCTTGGCGCTCGGAGGACAGGAGAAACCGCCGGGTGCGTTTCGCGAAACGTACGGGGAGGCATCCGGATCGGACGGACCCCAAGGACGAGGAAGGCGGAACAGCCATGGCCGGCAGACGTTTGGTAGCGCTGAGGTTTGCGATCTGGGAATTGCTGCCGTAGTCGTTGTGGCGCAACCGAACAAGCGGTATATTAAACGCCGCCCAGCGTGCGTCGCGACCCGCGACAGGCCCCGACGCTCCTCGCCCGAACCCCTGTTGCGATGCCCGATGATTATAGCACCACACTCGAGTGGGGGGAAACGTACACAGTACTATCGCTCGTGAAACCTCGGACGCTTTGGTTGCAATGCGACGTCGACAGCGTACCCCCAAGTCCGCGCGATTACACGCCAGGTAGCGGGGTTTGTGCGACAGGCTTCGATTTCGTACCTCGGGAGTCAGCAGTGCAGGGCGTGTGCCATCTGGGAGGCGTCAGGGCGCACCAGCTGCAGCCTGTCCGTTGCGCTTCTTCTGTCCATGCGAACATTATCGCCAGCGGCGCGTTTGGCTGACGCTCGCCCGTCGTCGGTAGAGCTAAACTCAGCCGATAGCTACGTATGCACGTCAATGGTCGTAGACAGCGCATGCCGACAGACAAGTATTACCTACCAGAGCCCCAGATTCCGCGCCAACCCCCAATTAAACGAGGGAAGCTTGTCTTGTTCGCATCGCGGGAGGAGGCACGCCTGTCCGGGGCGCGCAAGTGATGCCGAGATGACGACAGTTGAGTTGGGACGTAGAGGACCGACGACCGAAGCGAACGTGAAGAGACAAGAACGGTAGCGATTGCGAACTTGACGAGGACCAGACTAGGCAGAACACGCCATGCGATTTGGAATGCGCCTCGTTCCGCCAGAGGCGAGCGGCGGCGCCCCCTCATGCAGCAGTGATTCTGCTACATTAGCCACAATGGGCCCTGCAGACATTCCAGAATCTGGCGCTCCGCCGTGCAGCGTCGTCCCCTGATCGTGCTGAACGCTTGATTCGGGCTGTAAGTACATGTCGCGTACTTGAGACGTAATCGTCTTGTGAATGCAGGTAGTAAAGAAGAACGCGGTACAAACCCCGCCTGCCGGCCGAGGGACGCGAGCACCATATCAAGGAACGTCGGTGTCCCGAAGGAAAGGGTCGCGGGGGCTCTGAGCAAGCATCTGAACGAGCGAAGCCGCTTCACGGAGTGCAGCGGGGAACAGGGCAGACCCGCCATAGAAAGGCGATTTGAGACTCAGAGGAGAGGACTCCGCGCAGAAGGCGAGAGAAGTGATGTGACGGGGAGCTGGCGCGAAGTTTCACACAAGGAACGAATCTGGGGCCGATGATGGACGTCCTTATGGCCGGGCGATGGCCGTTGCCGGACGGGAATCTGGGATCTCGCCCCGCCCTCTTCGGAAGGCAGCACCATTGACATGGCGGGGCGCGCGGGAAGGCCTGTGGGCCAACTTTGCCAGACCCTTCGGACGAGGATCTGCTTGATGCTCGCCGCACGGGCTCATCCTGAAGCGGCAGGGCCGCCTTTTCTGTCCATGCTCTCCGTCAACTTCTTCTCGCCGCGCGGGGCCGCTCCAGACAGGTGTCAGCCTATGTTGAATAATCGACGCTCGCATAGGACCGCCAAGTGCACACAAATCGCGGGTCCGTCTGGCAATCGGGGTTGGGTAAGCCAAGGTGTGCAAGCTGATAAGAGACGGGTAAACGGGGAGCCTGAGAGTCCGCTCGGGAGAACAGTCGAAAAGAAGGTTCGAGTAGAGAATTACCAGAGGGTAAAATGGGCGAGTAAGTAGGGAAGGAGAAGGCCACGGGGGTGATGGCGGGCAAGTGGCGGTGTTGGAAACTGGGCTGGATCCGACAGGCGAGCGTCGGGATTTGAACGCGGGCTGTATGGCGATAGACGGGAGCGCGGTGCCGTCAGAGGAGAGTTGAAGGGTGCACGGTAAATGAGGAACGGCGATGTCATATTGAGCACGGACGCAAGTAGCAAGTAGAGCCCAGAGGGTCGGTGGATAGAGTCCTTGCGGTATGGAGGAGGTGACAGCAGGTGAATGACGCTGAGGGATAGCGTTGTTACTGCGAGTATCCAGGGTTCTGGCGAAAGGACGGGAGACGGACCGCGGAGAGACAGCGACAGTCGTGGAGGCGGCGGGTTGCAGATGACGACACTTGGGCGATCATGATAGGAAATTCTCAGGACGGTGAGGGGATGGAATGGGTCGAGAGGGGTACGGAAGGCGCGGGATGGGACTGGGACGGGGCACATACATTCGCATGCATCGGGTTGGCGGGGACGGGCGTGGGGAAATGGCTGCCTGGGTAAAAAGCGGGATGAGTTGGGCATGGGACCTGTGCGTGCACACCGAACGGCTTGGCGAGGGCCGGCGGAGGAGGAAGGAAGCGGCGGAAGTAAGAACAGAACATTGGAGGGCCACTGTGAGCGAAGGCGGTAAGGGAGGAGAGCGAGAGCGGTGAGATAGGCCTAGGGCGGCAGACAGGAATAGATCTCTGCAGATGCATGTCCGAAAACGGAGACGGGGACTTGACTGTGGCCAGGGGACCACCCAGGAGCGCACACGGGGCCCGCAGGTGCAGCCGGCGTCGAGGGGGGCATGGAGGACATGTGCACGCCGAGCTGGCGGGTGCAGGCGGCTGAGCTGGACGATCGACCGGTCGGAGAGGCAGAAGGCTGCACAACGCGAGACTGGAGCCATGGTCGCAGTGGCGATGGCCGATCAGGAGTGTCACAGTCACGGCGCGCGTGACATGCGCGTGTTTGCACTCCGAACTCGGTTGTGCGTCTCTGGCTTGGCTCGTCCTGACTTGTCTCCGCTCCGCCAACTCCCTCTTTGGCGCTCGTGTCCTCCTCTCCTCATAAATCGCACCCGCCCGACCCAGCCATGGCCTCCCTCATCCGCCCCGCCTGACCCCGTCCATCCCGACGCCCAATGGCGTTGTACCACCAGTCTGCCTCTCTCTTCTGCTCCCGCCTCCCCCATGATGTGATCCTCCACATTGCTTTTGAGCTCGGCATCATCGACGTCCTCGGGCCTCCCTGCCATCTTCCCCCTCTCATACTCGCATGCAAATACATCGCAGACATTCTCTCCGCAAACAGAAAGGCCCTCCTCGCACGTATCTTCCGCGCAAAGTTCGACACCCGTGCCCCCCTCCGAAGGCTTGGTCCCACTGCCCTCACCAACTCCGCTCTCGCGTTCCAGCTCAAGAAGCAGACCCTTGCCCTCAGGCGCATCCGGCATGGCGACCTCGACTCCGACAACCTCCTCAGCGACCTTTGGACGGCCTACATCATGTTTCTGGAGAATGATGGTAGGAATTATCCCCACCTCATCGAGTACGCCCATCTCCACGCTCTCGTCGACCGGTTCATGGAGACTCGTTTGTGGGCCCACCGTGTGCGTCTTGGCTGGCCCTTGGAGATCACCCCAAACGCACTAGTCGTTTGGCTCTTCTGGCACACGATGACCCCTGGTGCGTGTACCTCTTTTCGTGTATTTTCGTACTTGCCAAACGTATTGTTACCAGAGCGTCTACAAACCATTATTCCCGCTCATCGGACAAGGTTCATGGACATCTTACGCCCCTTTGCGATCGCACCACTTCAATATCCCACCTTTTTCGCGCCCGACAACCACTTCGACTTCCCCATCTACGAGGGTTTCCGTGACGGCGGAGACCTCGCTCAGGGAACCGCGTCACCCTTGTATCCCCTCTACCGCGACCCGAGCATGATCACAGAACGCGTCATTCACTACGGCAGGGCAGTCTCTATCATGGCGCCGATCCTTGGGCTCGGAGCTAAGATGGCATTCCTCATGCTCGCTGAGGCTGTCCCCTATGAGCCCCCGTCCGTTCTCCCGATCGACCGCGCCCACGCCGACCCAGCCGACGGCGTGATCCCTACCCAGGCCGATTTCGTCGAGTGGGCTTCCGTCAGAGGCGTCCAGCTCTATCAGTCCGGCGAGTGGGACTGGTTCGACAGGCTTTCGCCCGAGCAGCGGCGGCTGGAGAACGATAACGCGTGGCGCAAGGAGTTGAGGTCGGTAAGCTCCAAGTTCGACAACGACTGGAATCGTCTCACAGGGTGCTACGATCCCTACCGCGATCTCCCGCTGAAGGGCGTGGTCTACACGTTCGGGTCAATCGTTGGCATGTTCGCCGGACGGATGCAGGTACGACACCTCACCCGATCGTCTACGCTCGTACTGAGAGCTCCTCGTTTACATGTGCACCCGCAGGTTCCTGACTTTGATCGGTACCGCAACATGGTCCACGGGCAGGGCATGCCTGACCAGGCCTCGTTTCCGTCGCTTGCAGAATTCCCCGTTTATGTCCGTTTCCGTGAGCATCACTGCATCAGCCCCGAAACTCCCGTTCCCACCGGCGGCACGCACCATGGCTTCGATGACGGTCTCCTGAATGCTTATCTGCCGAGGGCCTTCGAATATGGACACGTGGGGAACGCGCTGCGCATCAACTATCCTGGCTGTCATGCCGCCTCGCGCTACGAGGATTACGTCGAGGGCAAGCCCAACTCGCACAACCCGACCACCTGCACGGCGTGCATCGCGCGCCGAGAACAAGAGGAGTTCGAGTGGCGCGAGCGGTTGGCTCGCGGCTATGGAGATGAGGGGGCCGCCGATGAATCGGCAGTGGGAGATAGCGAAGAGTTCGAGGCACGGCCGGTCTCCCGTGCTCGCCGTGGTAGCGGGAGCTCGCAGAACTCTCAGGATTCGTATTGGTTCGGCAGCGAACACGACGCCGAGGGCCCTCTGTCCACGGGTCAGATGATGCTCGAACGCGACCCGGACACGGAGGCGCTCCTCGACGAGATGATGACCGACGACCTCCCAGACGACGACGAGTACATCGATAACGAGTGCAACGGCATTGTGGACATCATCATCACGGGCGAGGTGCGCTTTATTTCGTCTGCAGCTTCCTCTTCCATAGCGAATATCTTATTCGTTTCCCCGTCATTCCGTGCAGACTCTTCTCCGCCACGGCCAGGCGTGGAACCACTACCGCTTCTACGGACGCGTCCGCAAGTGGGACGGTCTCATCGTTCTTATCCGAGTCCCTGTCTTGTTCCAAGGCGCGGGCAAGACCATCTTCCGAGGGTACATGGTTGGGAATCGCAACTTTGTCGGCTCATGGAGGACGTACGCCGAGAACATTCAGGCCATCCCCCTCGAAGGACCGTTCGCGCTCAGTCGCATTGAAGAGCGTCCGCCGGTTCCCGGCCCGGGCCCCGCCCCTGCCGCCCCTACGTGCTGAAGGACCTGCAAAAGTTGGACATGTTTCAGTATGTGTACGATATTGTCATGGCTGAATTGTTTTATCGTCGAACTTTTTCATCTGTATCATAACTGCACAGAGATACCTGCACTTGTAGAGCTTCCTCATCATCATCTATTCGCTGTCGTTTTCCCCAATGCCACCATACTCTATACGTTACCGCCCTGCATAACGCTCGATATTCGACACTAGCGCGTACATCGTACGTCGCATCCGTCCGGCTACGCTTACAAATGACTTTGTCGGTTGTTTTGTTTGACACATTGTATGCATACACACATCGCGGGATGCAATCTCCATTCCATATCCGTGACCGCCGCCTTTCATTTCCGGTGTCGTCGCGGCCCCACGAGACCACATGTGCGCCCTCACGCGCCTCACGGCTCGCGACATATCGCTGACAGCCCCGCACATCGCCCAATGGTCGGCCCAGGCGATCGCCCGCGGGTCAGCGGGTCCCATCGATCCACGCTCTGGGTGGATGATGATGTGATGGCCCGAGCTGCTTAAGTGGCTTGTGTCAGCTTGTTTCGGGGGCCGGGTGTTTGTACGTATGTCATGGTGTGCGTATTTTCTTCTTTTGCACCTTGTTTGGCCTCTAACAGATCTCGGGGCGCGCCCCGGAGCCCGTCATTCCGTCACGCTTGTTCGAACGCAGCTGATGCGCCGCCCTCTCGGCGTTGTGGCCTCTCGGAAACTCGAAATCTCGGAGATTGATTTTGCGTCATCGATATCGCGCCCGACTCCGGAGAGTGCATCTGGTCGACGACGAGCGCGCGCCGTTCTACCGGCAACTGAGTTATGGTGGCTGCTTCTATGCATGGCCGGCTTTAGGGTGCTCGGCAGCACCTTCAAATTCTCCGCAAGTACGCCACTGTGGCACACTCAGGGTGGGGAACACAGCTCCTCGCGAGCCGCTTGAATATGTTGCCGCCGATTTCACGAGCCACGAGGACTTCATTGTCTTAGACTTTTGGTCGCCGTGGCAGTCGACGATCACGGGTACGTTGCCCGGGCCGTAGCCGCCTCCGGAAGCTCGAGCACAACACCCGCACCCGCACCCACACCCACGACGAAGTCGAACGGCCTCCCCACAGCTGTACGTCGCAACCGGCCCTCAGATTGTCCGCGCACATCCCACCCCAGACCACCACTCGATCATCCTACCGAGCCAATGGCCAGCGTCACCTACCCGTCCATCCGCGGCACCGAACCGCGATCGTCCTTCTACCCAGCCGACCTCCCCATCTCCCACACCGATCCCGGGCGCCTCGTGAGGATCTACGCTGGAAGGCTGTTCGACCCGCACGCGCTGCAGCTGCTCCCGCAACGCGTGGTGACGGTCTCGGAGCACCTGGGGCTCGTCGTGGACGTCAGACCGTACGCGGAACAGGAGGCGAGCGCGGTGGACTTTGCGCGGGACGAGACGGCGATCGACCTGCGGGACGCTACTGTCCTGCCTGGCTTTGTGGACGCGCATGTGCATAGTGAGTTCACTTCGCGTTCGTCCAGCGGTAGGAAGCCTCGGAAGGGGTTTCTGTTCGGATTGCTATTCAAGGTGTGCGCACGGCCGCCCCCTGATGGTAATATTAACGTTCTGCGTAGCCCTCGTCCAAGACGGAGTCGTTCTTCATTATGCTCTGGAAACCGCCGGGATGGAACGCCTTGGACACGTCGAGCGTCGATCTGACACGTCCCTGCTGCAGTGTTCCTTCACCCGTATGCCGAGACCTCATGGGAGGACCAGCTTACCAAGGAGAGCCTGGTGGAGCGCACCGTCCGCGCCACAGTCCATGCCAAGCGGACATTAATGGCGGGCTACACAGCAGTGCGGTACGCATCGAACGCATTCTTCATAGCGCTTACCGTGCTCCGCGGCTCCAGGGTGGCCGTTCGGAGGCGCAGCGCACCTGCGAGGCCAGATACGGAGTACGGATGCGGACGGTGTCTTACCTGAACCATCGTCCACAGGGACCTAGGAACAGAAGGCGCCGAAGACGCCGACATCCAGTTGCGCAATTGCCTCTCCGGCCCCAACCCACTCATCCCGGGCCCCCGGTACTTCTGCGCAAACCGTGCCATCATCGCGACTGGAAGCTACGGTGAGTTTCCGAGCCCCGCTGAAGGGTCATTGTGGGACGATCGTCGGCCAGATCGGCTGAGCTCTGGACCGCTTCCCCTGCGTAGGCCCGAAAAGCCAGCTGCACTTGCATCAGGATGGCGTCGAGGGCGTGACGGGGGCGCAGTTCGTCGATGGCGAGGTCGAGTGCGTGAAGGCCGTACGGAGGCAAGTTGGCACAGGAGCGGACTGGATCAAGGTCCCGTAGACCGTCGTCGTCGTCGGCCCGTGTCATGCGCTGATACCTTAGGAAATCGCTCGCACAGGTATATGCAGGTGAGCCGCCGACTTCGAGCCGCGGATGCGCGTGTGGGGTGCGAAGCTGGATACCATACGCTGTTTAATGACGATCGTCGATGATTTAGACTATCGCGTGCGCACGCGCATGGCGGACGTGAACGCGAAGCTCCCCGGCACCGCCATCCAGACCTTCGCGAGCAACGAGCTTCGGGCCATAGTCTCCGCCGCCCGGCAGCTTGGCGTGAAGGTCGCGGCGCACGCGCAGACGTGGCGCGCGGACCTGCTCCCAGAGAACGGCGGGGTCGACACGCTCGAACATGGGAACGACATGCCGGACACGCTCCTTGACAGCATCAGCAAGTCGGGGATCATCTGGGTGCCGACGCTGTCTGTGTTCTACACCCAGGACCAAATGAAGGCCCCTGGCGGTAGGTGGGACAGCGCGTCGCGCACGTTCCAGAAGGCCCTTCAGCGAGGCATGACGAATATCGCCTGCGGCGGAGACACAGGGCCCTTCCCACATGGGGACAACGCGCTGGAGATGAAGCTCATGGTCAGGTTAGGGGCAGACTGGAGATGCGTTCTCCGATGGGCAACTCTCGGTGGTTGGCAGTGCATCCGGAGTGCAAGTTGGGAGGGCACACAAGGCGCAGCGCGATTGGCACTCGTGAGCGAGATGCTCGAACATGCGCAGGAGGTGGGTGACAACGAAGTGCCATTCGGGGTGATTAGGAGGGGATTCGTAGCAGACATTGTGGCGACGACAGGAGACTTGGAGAATGACTTCGGGAATGCAGTCGACAAGTCGAGCATCACGTTTGTCATGAAGGGGGGGAAGGTGTTCAAGCGTGACGGTCGGGAACTCGTGTAGCGGCATAACGTATGCTCTCGTGATGGTATTGTCGAGAATGTATCGTTATGTAACACATCCCAAGCCGTATTCTATGAGAAGCACACCTGACTCCATAGTTGAAGCCGTCGGCCTCTATTGCCGAAACTACACGTCCATCGCCGACGGGCGCAATGGACTAGGTATAAACAGTCTGTGGGGGCACTTCCGAAAGGTGGCGAGGTATCTGCGGAAGGGTCCAAACCTCGATTTTCGATTCATGCATCTGTCGAACGAAAACCTCGTGTTCCGATCTGGTGCCAGCACTCTAGTACGCAAGTTGTAAGCTCCGGATGGTTAGGTCAGGTTTTTCAGGGTTCAACGAAACCCTTCCATGCCATCCACCTGAGCGCCACACTCAATCGCCACGATGAAAGCCCAGCGGTGACGACCAGAGACCGCGTCGTCCCTGCTTGAAAGTCCCAAACAACCGTGAAAAGCATCCGGTCTCTGCATGCCGGAACGGCTTGACGGAAGTGACTGTCCGGGATAGTGCACAGAGCCGTAGGTACGGCAAACCGGCTAAAGTGCCCGACTAGATCATTCAAAGGATCTGATAAGCAACATTGCACCATCGGCATACGGCGGCCTCACCTTTCAACGTTTGATATCCTTCTCTCGGACCGCCGGCTGGGGATAGCGAGTCAGTAACGCAATGCAGGCACAGCTACTCTCCACCGTTATGGGTCGGTTGAATATCCACGACATTGGATGGGAATCTTCAAGGGCCTAGTCGTGAGGCTAGATAGGCCAGAGGAAGAAATTTGTATGGCCTCTCGTAAGTACGTCCGCGTCGGGAGGTGGCTGGCAAAGCGTGATCAGAATGTGCGGTGGGACCGCGGCGGCAAGGAGCCCCAGGTATAGGAACCCCGAGCCGGGCTCTCTGACTCTGGACCGTCAGTGCCAAAACTGCAAACACAGTCGCTACGACGTGGCATGCCTGGACGCCCTGGTTAAACTGACGGAGCGCCCAAAGAGCGCGGAACCACCAAAACATCAGCAGACGATCAGAAAGTGGACAGGGGCAGAAACGTTTGAGCGGCGGGCACACCGCAGTGTACACGCGCGTGGTCGCCGTGTATTCCCGGGCGTAGAGACTGCGGCGACCGGATTCGATTGTGCGCTATGACTCCTGTACAAATCGACTTCTCGGTCATGAGTATGTCTGCTTAGGAAGCTTCTTGGGTTACGCGGGACTCACAAGTCCATTTGTCGCTCACCAGTCGGACTATATAGGATGCGCCAACGGTGTCGCGACTGAAAGCGGACAAGCTGAAGCTGATGAGTACGACGGCGAACTCGGAGGCGAGGAGAACCGGCACAGTCAACTCAACTCCGTCTAGGTTGAAGACCAGCCGCGCTTTCTTCCTTCAGAGGGCGAGACTTATCGGCGGAACTGTGGAGATCCGTCAGCGGGGCACTAGGGAGGGCGGCAATATGCGTGCATACAGAGGCCGCACCCCTTGAATGTCCACACCTTGTAATGGCTGGATCAGACAGGTTCTGCGTGACGCCGCCGCAGCCTGTGGGCTCTTTTGCCGTTGATGTCAACGGTGGCTGGTGCTTCCCCAAGGGACTAATGACTGGCGACAGTTGGCGTTTCCGGATCCCGGCGTAACGTTGTGCCCCTGCGCTGAAAAAGCCGCCTCTGCAGCAGAATTACGGTCAAGTAGATAAAAATACGTCAATGTATATTTCCCAGATACGTGATGGACTACTATCATGTCTGAATTCGAGAGTCGGTCGAAAGAGGTGGAAGCTAGAAGGCAGTCGACGCGCAAAAACCACCGCCATTTCAGGGACACGGAGGGCGTCAAAGGTGCACGGCCCGAGAAGCCGCATCACACGCGTGGGAACATCTGCAGGCATATTTTTTCGGCTTGCCTTTCATGTTGGAAACCATCCCTCCTCTCTCACCACCATCTCCTCCCATGCCGTGCATCTCAATACAACCATTCTCAGTGCCGTGGTCTAGCAAATTTGAAGCCAATGTTCTACGATCCGCGAGATTTCCGGTTGGTTAGGCTCCAACGTATGCCAACCTAAGGGCGACTGTCGCAACACCGCATTCCGTTCTGTGTCCTTGGTATGTCGTATGCCCTATCGCGCGTTGCCGTTTATCCCACGTACCAAGTCAAGGCCCACCACCGTTTTTCTACGTGGAGAGTCTGTTACGGTCGTGGAACATAGACGCTCCCAGGCTGCCCTGCCCCTCGGCCTCGTCATGAGGTCTCGGGGACTCCGGGGTACCAGGCGAGCTCCGTCTCAGTAGAGTTGAGCGCAACCTCGGTCAGCACGGCCATCTTGTCTCGGTTGTTCTCGTAGTTTTGGGACATACATGCTTTTTAGTGGCTTATACCTTCTTGTACCTTGCGCGTTCGACTTTGGAAATGCTATCCTCCTACCCCATACCGCATGTGTTTGGTGCCCCCGTTCTTGTGCGAACCTCCGAACCAGACTTCGTTACAGCGTCAACTTCGCCGTTGGCTGAACATTACGTGGTATCTAAACACCTCTGGTCCCGAGGTCATGCACGCCACGACCACCCTCCCTTGTCCCGAGCGTCCAGCCAACGAACGTACGCCACACAGAAGCCAGCAGCCAGGAGGATGACCCCGTCGAACACCGCTACTTCGTTGTACCTCGATTTCAGAGCGTCCAATCCGAGCGTCGGGCTGACCCCCGATGAACTGGAGTTGGAGCTCCGGGACTGACCGCCTCCCAATATTACGCCAGCGATTGGGGCACCGCAGAGCACGCCCAGGCCTCGGATGAAGTAGATGGCACTGTTCACGCTCGCGTAGTTCTGGATCCCGTAAATTTCCGTGATAGTCGTTGGGAAGAGGGCGTTATAGCCCCCTGCCAGGACACCGTAGAGCACGATGAATGCGAGGAACCGCGCACGATCGGAGTCGTACCAAAGCGCGAACACGGACACCGCGGAAAAAATGACCTGCGTTAAGTTGCACGGTGGGACCTCGGCCGCAATTGACAGAGAGAAGGGGGGCTTACGCTAAGAACCATGGTGTTCTGACGTCCCACGCGATCGGCAAGGACTCCCATAACGATACGCGCGACGGTGTTCACGGCGGTGTTTAGCGCGAGTAACAAACTGCCGGTGGAGCTTGAGTACGATAGCACCGAGACGGAGTACGTCGTGAGGTAGTAATTAGGCACCATATTGCCTGCCGCTTGCAGGAAGGCACCGACGGACTGACCGTATTTACCAAAAGGAAACACGCTCAGCGCCCTGACAGAAGAGACAAAGGAGCAAATGACATGCCTGCAGTACGAACGTGCCGCGTTTCACTATTGCCATGCTGATTCGAGATCGACCAGTAGCACCGGTCGCTCCGTGCTTCTTCAATACGCTAGCAATAGGGATGCTGACGGCAAAGTTCCAGAGGCCCAGCACACGAAGAGACCAGCGTATCCCAAGACGGGTCAAGAGGACGTGGAAGAGAGGGGACAGGATAAGACCCCCTACACCGGCACCGGAAACGACAATACCCATTGCGGCACCTCTGTTCCTGTCGAAGTATGTAGGTATGACGGACATGAGCGGGAAGTAGTACATGCTGGAGCCAATGCCGTAAAGGAGTCCTTGGGTCAGGAACAGTTGCCAGAGCTATTGTATTGAACTCAATACGTAGAAGTATCTGGGCGAACATATGGATTCAGACGAACCTGGTCGCAGAAGCTGGCCAAGATAATGCCAACGCTCATAATAAATGCCCCGGCCAGGGAAACAAGCTTCAGGTTCGCGCGTGGAAACATTGGGTTGACGAATATGCAACCACTCCAGGTGAGCCCGCTGCCGATGGTCCCGACGAGGGACACGAGGGCTTCTTGACCTTGCGCATCCTTGATGTTGGTCTGTGGGGAAGTATAGAATTCCTGAGGCACGCATGGGTATGAGTGGGAGTAATGAGGGTAGCGAGTCGGTGTAGACCGACCTGAAAGAGACCGTAGATGGAGTTAATTCCGATGGTATGAGCGATCATCATGAACCCAGCGAAAACGATGAGGCATTGGTAGGTACGGGTCGGTTCTTCTGGCCGGTATTCATCCGAGGCTTCTATATTCAAGCTGTTATGCCTCGAGCTAATGCTGGTAGAGTTTTCGGTATTGTCTGGGTGGTCAGAGAAAGTGCGGAGAGCGAGCACTTGGCCAGACCGAGTCGAGTTCATAGTGGTCAATGTTCGATGTTGAACGACCGGGACCATCGGGCTTTGTCGGGACTGGGATCCGGCAGGCCTCACATATGTTGATAAGAAGTAATGTTCTCATCGTGGTGGTCAGGCGGTGATTGGGCGGTGGTCAAGTGGTGGTTTTCTGAAAGGCGGCCCGGGGCGGTACGGACGAGGGACACCAAACATGATACAACACAGGATGATCGCTTTACGCCGATGGCCTGCGCTCCACACCGCACAACGGGACAAGCGCCCATTACTTGCTGACCCTCTCCACTCGCTGAACTCGCTCTCGTCTGCTTTAGGGCATCTGTTTTCCTCATGGCCGACGATTCTCTTCACAAGTTCCCCGCGAATAGGCTGGGAGAGTACACTGTCGTGGACGAGATTGCGGAAGGCACGTTTGGGAAGGTCAAGAGTAAGCATCCGTCCATGCTCGAGATCCTGCCTTCGTCTCACTTGCTGTCATGCAGTGGCCATCCACACCGTTACCGGTCAGAAGGTCGCCATGAAATTCATCTCGAAGCATGCTATTGCGAAGCACAGAACCAAGACGAGAGTGCAGCGCGAGGTCGAGTACATGCGCACCCTCCGACATCCCCATATCATCAAGCTGTACGCATCTCGATCCCCCACGCGCGTTTCGCCCAAGCTAATCTCCATGACAGATACGAGGTGATCTCAACCCCCACGGACATCATCATCGTTCTCGAGTATGCCGGCGGGGAGCTGTTCAACTACATCGTCGCAAACGGGCGGATGGCCGAGCCGGAGGCGCGGCGGTTCTTCCAGCAGCTCATCTCCGGGATAGAGTACAGCCATCACCTTAAGATTGTCCACCGAGACCTGAAGCCCGAGAACGTGCTCCTCGACGACGACCTGAACGTGAAGATTGCGGACTTCGGTCTGTCGAATGAGATCAAGGACGGCGACTTTCTGAAGACGAGCTGCGGAAGTCCAAATTATGCTGCCCCCGAGGTCATCCGCGGCGGTCTCTACACCGGTCCTGAAATAGACGTATGGAGTTGCGGTGTTATCCTGTACGTGATGCTTTGTGGCCGATTACCGTTCGAGGACGACGACGTCCAGACACTCTTCACGAAGATTAGCCGTACGTCTCCAGTGCATACAAACTCTTTTTGTTCGTTGATGTCCTTGCAGAGGGTGTTTACCACCTTCCATCATATTTGTCGCACGAGGCCAAGGCCCTTATCAATGGCATGCTTGCGGTCGACCCCGTCAAGCGTATCACCATCCCGGAGATCATGCAGCATCCCTTCTTCATTACCGACCTCCCCAAATACCTTAATCCGATGCCGCAACAAGGGCCCGTGCTCGGGACACTTTCCTCGCTCGTCGCACCCCCGAGAGCCTTAGAATTCGACTTTATCGAAGGTCTTGGACGTATCGAGGATGAAGTCGTAGAGGAGCTCGCTTCTCGTATGGAAGGCGTTGACAAGGAGGACGTCTGGGAGTGTCTCCGCCGCGATGACGGCCCGCAAGGTAACGCTGTCAAAGTCGCGTATATGCTCTTGCGCGACAAGCGCCGTACGGGACGGAACCGTGAGTCGAGTCTTCTACGGCGGAACAGAGATCATCATGCTGAGTCCCAAACAGTGGCGGAGTACGAGGAGCAGGAGCGAGATGCCAAGTTGGCCGCGATGGACGTGCGTTTGACTTCCATTTTTGGTTTTTTCTCTCTTCCAAGACCGACGTCATTCATAGCCTCGACACCCGCTCTCCCCGAATGCCGTGTCACCAGGAGGAACCGACCTAGAAGAGAACCCGTTCGACTCTGAGTTCAACGACTACGATGACGATGACGATGACGGCCTCGACTTTTCAACACCGCAGAACGAGGCGGACAACAACACCTTCGCCGTCCTCAATTCGTCCCTCCCTGAGCAGCTTCCCGAACCCCATCATCTCCAGTCGTACGCCACCGCCAAGCGGTCGTGGCCGGTCACAACCAAGGAGAAGAAGCAGCACAGGACAAAGTGGCACTTTGGTATCCGAAGCAGGTCGCCGCCGATGGAGGTGATGCTGGAGATCTACCGGACGCTGAAAGCGTTGGGGATGGAGTGGAAGGAGAAGGCGGATCTCGGCGGATTGGGTGCCAGTGCGCTCCTCAAAGATAAGCGAGGTTCAGATCGCGCAAAAATCGAGCGTGCACGGGAGCTTGATGGCTACGTCGATCTCCGTGCGGCGTCTGCGATCTACTTCATCGAGACGCGAGCTCGGGTAGAGGACGTTGTGGTACGTTGCCTCATTGGACGCGACGCGCGCTGTGGACACTGACACGGTCACGCGGCGGTCTTAGGTTCTGATGAACCTCCAGCTGTACATGGTCGACTCCATCAACTACCTCGTCGACTTCCACCACAAGAAGACGTACAAGGCGCTGGCCGAGCCTGGTGCAGGGAAGTTCGACATGGCGCATCCGGACTGCAATCTGTCCGAGACGGCATCAGAGTCGAGCCGTTCGGTGAAGGACCTGAACCTGCGTGACGAGGAGATTGTGTCACCGTTTATCTTCATGGACGTCGCTTGTCGACTCATTCTCGAACTCGCCGGCGGGGGAGAGTAGTGGCCGGTCTGGTTGTGTTATGCTGTGCGTGGTGCTCTTATGCGTGTTCGTGTTTCGCTGTCCGCTGTGTTTGTGTTTTGTACTGCTTATAATCGCTTGCTCTGGTCGGACGAGGCTTACGTTGAGATGTAGCTCTTTGGATACCGTAATGATGTATTGTTAGCATGCATATGCCAACGCGGGAGTAATCTGGCGTCTTTTGTGGCTTGACCTGGACGTGCATGCTCGGGTGAGCATGTGAAGAATTGTTGGCGCAATTGCTCGATTATTCGGTCCTATAGTGCGCTGTGGCCCTGCCAAACACGAAGGCGAGGGTGCGTCCATCTACGCTGATAACGAATATCGTCTGCTAAATTGCGCACGCGATCCGCCCCAGGACTCCACCAAAGGTCTTCGGAAGGGAAGCGGACTTGGTAGCCTCATGGCTATCGAGAGGAAGGAAGCGACGCAGGAGCCCATCAAAGAACGCGCGAGCTTCCTTTGAGATTCTTCTTGCAGCATCGAACGCAGCTTCTCGTTTGGGAATGCGTGAAGACCTGGTGAACGCGCCGATCGCATCTGGGTTGGATTCAGATCCAACATCGCCTCCCCATCGCACTGTATCCGCGGACGCGTCTTGCTCGACTGTACAGACAGTACGTTGGTATTATCGGGCGAAGAGGCCAGCGGGTCGCGTTCGCACCTAAAGCCGTGGCGGGTTCGCAAGGAGGAATATTGGTTGTCATATATTGCGCCCCGTACCGGCTCCAGGCCGTTCCCGCCGGACAGGCCCCCATCCTTCCACGCGAGTTGGTGTCGTTGCTGTCAAAAAATCAACGTCTGGCATGTCTGGTCGGTGCTTCGGGCCACAATCGTCTGCTCCTCTCTTCTCACCAAAGCTGCGACAGGTCACGCCATGTCAGGCCCATGCCCGTGACGGGAACTGCAGGGGTGCACATTCGGTCACGGCGACGCCTCTCCTGGCCCTGCTCTGTGCTTTGGGGCCGGAAAGTTGTATGGGCGACGCCATGCGGAGCAGCCGGCGGGATGAGGGATGGGGCCACCGAGAATGAGAGGACCATGATTCGCAGAAGAGGGGATGACTGTGTGCTAGCGGCGCCTTGCAGGGAACCATAGAAGAACGACGAGGCTTCTCGGCGGGTGTTGATCACGCTGATGTGACCATCGAGGGAGGGTTTTCAGCCAGCGTTGGGACTCTCGCCTGGAATGACAGCACAGCGTGAGAACACTTATAACTCACCCGATATGGTCCCCGCACTCCCAAACCAGGCAGCGCGCCCACGGGATCGCTCCGTTTGTCATTCCGGACATGAACATCCCGCGTCCGTATAAAACCACACTGGACGCGTGCCATCGTGGCTTTCTTCATCCCCCCTGTTCCTCTTCCGCTTCCGACATGGACCAGACCACCGCCTCGCAGCCTTTCGTCCCTCTCTTCGACACCCTCCCATCCTCCAGGACCTCAGCCGCTTCCATCTGGGCGCCCCAGCCTCAACCGTCCGACACTGCTTGGACAAAAGCCATCGACTCGTTCACTCGAGCCAACTACAGTGGCCCAGTCGGCACCGCCCGCCCTCCGCTTCGCCCGTCCTCATTCCCCGTTTCCAACAACGGCGAGGATGTGTTCGGTCCTCTCGGTCTGGACGGGCGACGCCGCGGCGATGTTGGAGCCATCGGAGATGGGCGCAAAAGGCTCTCTCCGACCTTCGATGAACTCGTGAGTCGCACGCACGTCAGCTATATGCGCATATATGGACTGACAATATCCGCCCAGCACGTCGAGCAGCTCCTTCGGTCGTTGAATCTCAACTCGCCGGGTCCTGCGGCGCCTCCACCGAGGATCAGGAGTGACTTCATCCACTCCCCGACCTCGCCTGATTTATCGCCGATCTCTACCACCTCTGCTCTTCTCACCCCGACTGATCTGTCCCCCGCCAAAACCTTCGACCGGAAGCTGCCCCCGACGTTCGACTTCAATGCTGTCCTTCGTCCAGGGGAGAACGGTTCACTCATGTTCGAGAGCGGCTACCGTGGGCCGGACATCGCCCAAGGATCCCAGGCCTCTTTTTGGTCCACCTCTCCGTCGTACACCCCAGACGCTGGCTACTTTCCTGCCTTCGAACCGTTCGCAGATGCATCCGCCCACCCCATCTCCCGCGGGCAACCTTTTCCTCTCTCGCAGTCTTCGGCCGACCGTCGTCGTGTGGAGACCAATGTCCTTCCCCCCGCGCTTCCGCCACTGTCCTGGGGTGGACAGCGTTGCCGCACCTCCTCTGACTGGCTGAAGGCTGACGATATCGGGGATCGTGGCCTGCATCTCGCCGCGAATGAGACGGTCTTCCGTTCCACTCAAACCCAGTCAGTTCCTCCTCAGCGTCAAAGTTCTGGTCAAGTGCATGAGGTAAGTGGTGGTCCCAGAGAGCGATACGTCCTTTGCTAAGTGGAATTTGCGTCTCAATCTAGCCAATCAACTTTCTGTCTCTTCTTCATCCCGCCTCGACTCCACCGTACGACCTCTTCGTAGCGCGCATCATCAAGTCCTCGGACCAGCAGGCCTCCATCTTTCTCCAGCAGAAGCTCAAGGTTGCCGACGCTGAAGAGAGAGCCAAGATCGTGGATGCCATATGTGCGAAAGGCTTCGAGATGATGGCACACAGGTGAGCACGATTGAAGGACGTTCGAGCGTCCATCCTTCTAATCTCGCGTCCTTAGATTTGGAAATTGGGCTGTGCAGAGATGCCTGGAAGCAACTTCGAGCCTTGAGGAAAGACGGAAGATTGTTGCATGTATGCGGTATGGGACGTGTTTCTTGCGAAAGGCTTCCTCCTGGCTGACACCGAGTCGTTAGCGGTCGCGTAGTCGAGCTCGCTACGAACTGCTACGGCTGCCACGTTCTCCAAAAGGCCTTAGATTGCGAGGAGGAAGTGAGACTCCTCATCGTCTCCGAGCTTCTCCTCGGTGATCCAGCCCAAACCCTTGTGAACAAGCACGCGTCGCACGTGTGGAGCAAGGTATATCGTACAAGTATGACATTCTTGTACTGTCATACCTAACAATCCTTCTAGATTATGGAGCTTGCTTGGACCCCTCCTGCGCCCCCTATCTTCGCATAGTAAGTTTAGACGTGCGTAGCAGGCGATGGAGGACCTAATCCTTTTGTCTGTGTAGCGTGAATAAGTCTCTTAAGGGCAAATGGGCGTCATTAGCCTGTCATGAGACCGGTTCCCTCGTTGTGCAGGTAAATTATGCACCTTATTCTTTGTTGATAGCATGTCTAATATTCTTTCAGCACGCGTTTGAGAACTTGGAGGAATCTGCGAAGGACGGTATCGTCGACGAGCTCCTTAACCAAGGACCGATGGTTTTCGGAGAAGTCGCAAAGAACCAATGGGGTTCCTACTGCATTCAACATAGTACGTCCTCGGTTTCTTCTACCGAATACAGGAGCTGAGGGTGTGATCAGTTTTGGAACATGGTTCTCAACGGCATCGAGATCTCGCTTTGGAGCACCTCCTCGGTGGCCTGCTTGAGTACGCCACCAATGAGCAGGGTATCAAATCGATCACGAAGGCCTTGAAAGAGGGCGGAAGGGACAGTCTTGATAGGATCATCAAGCGGATGTGTGAGCCAGCGAAGAGGTACGCCCACTGATCGTTCAAACTGATCATTCGAGTGACTTTTCTTGCTCATTCTGCCTCCGCAGTGCTCGCCGGGCGATGATCGTGGATCTAGCGTTGTCCGTGACGGGTAGCCAACTCATCGCGAGCGTGCTGCCAAACGTATGCCTCTACAATCGATAGCCCTGTTGCCTTGGTCCTGACCGATAGATGCCGCAGGCTGACAAGGACCAACGATCTCTCCTTTACGACTCCATTCGTGGGCATATCGTCACCCTTCGCGGGTGTAAAACGGGATCAAAGGTTATTTGGTTGTTGTACGTACCTTGTTGTCGGGTAGGGGATATGGCGAAGCTAACATCTCTTCCTTTCAGCGACCGAATGGTACGTTAAGACCACTCCCACGACAGGGGCAGGCAATAACGTTCTTGACAGCGCGCATACTACGGTTATTGAATCTTTCTTCCCCCATGCAACATATCAACAACATATCTTCAAGGCATATCTTTACCACTGCAATTCGTCTCCTGCATTTCATCTCATCTTGCGGCACCGCCTTAGTGGATGCAACCCACTGCCATCGACCCGTCATCATTCGCTTTGCATTACTGGCGTCATGAACTCATGTCGTCATCGCAAGATCAACCCAGCAAGTATCCCATGACACAGACATTCGAGTCCCTATCGCATTTTCAATTTACGCACGCATCCTTTCTTTATTTGCTCCTTATTCGCATCATCTGCCCAACTCATCTCCAATAATCCCAATAATCGCTTTCGTACTAGTAGTCATGATGCATATACGGTTCCCATCGGTAAACATGTCTTAGTAGACCAAATCTGTCATTACGGTGTAGCAGTACTGTACCCCGCGCATGTAGAGCGGTCGCACTTCATTTGCAGCATTCCAGCGACGAACCTGTGGCTTCACGAGGAGGATGCAATCCTGCAGCATCAGGAAATTGGACGAGGCCGATTGGCGACTGCATTGCCGCCTAGGTGAATCGAATATCACGCATGACGCTTGAAGCTGGTTGGCCAGCTGTGTAATGTAAACGAACGTCACATCAACACACGGACACCCATCTAGCGAGACGACATTATTATTCGTTTTGGACGGAGTACTAGAAACGCGAGTGAGTTGAAGGCCAGAGGAAGGTGCTTGACAACGTACTCTAGTGCAACCAGAATGACGTCTCACGACGTGAAAAGCTCCTCCCTGACGTTGATTCCTGTGCGTCAAAGTCAGTCGAGGGGATGCACATGGATTAGGGGAGGTAACGCACCAAGCTCATCCCGGAGAGGCTTGAGCTCATCAAGGTAGGTCTGGTACTGCTGCTTATTCTCCACCTTTTCCTTGATACCCTCGAATACACGGACGGCAGTCGCGTAGTCGTTCACGCGGCGGGCAGCGCGGACCGCGGCCTCGACGACAGCGGGTGCAGGGACGAGGTCGTGGGCGAAGCAGTTGTTGAGACCGCGCTGGACCTCAAAGAGATCCTGGGCCGACTGGAAGAAGTTGACGTAGCGCTCCGTGAAGGACTCGAACGTCTCCGCGCTGTGCGCACTGGACGAGGGGCGGGTGAAGGCCGGGGCGACACGGGTCGCGGCGGGGCGGGCGCGGAGGAGGGTGGAGGCGAGCTGAGCACGCAACATGTTGGAGAGGTTGGGGGGTGGGGAGGGTCTAAGGGCAAGTGGTGCTCAGTCGGACGGAGAGCGATGTGGTCGTGAAGAAAAGGCGCAAAGAGAGGGCAGGGCCGGGCGCGACTGAGCCGAGGCTCGATTCGGATTTCCTGGCATCACCCCAGCCGGTCCAGTCCGATTCCTGTCCCTCTCCCCGTCCCCCGCCTCCATCCCGGGACCTGGCAGCGACGGACGACGACTCTAAACACGCATATATCCACCGCCTGCACTGGCCAGCAGCAAACTTTCGCAGCGTCCGTCCTATGGCCCCCTACAAAAATACATAGAACGTGGCTGGGCGGGGGAAGGCTGGGAGCGGGGTGCGCGGGAAAGTGTGGTCGTGTTTGTGCAGGGCTCTTGCCTCATAAGCGGATGTTGGCCAGCAGCGACTACTCCCTCCCCTGTCCAGCTTCCATATCCCCGCCCTCAACGCACGCAACAATGGATGACGGTACGTCCTCAGCATCCGCCGCCGCCACCGCGACAACCAGTTCTTTGCCCATCCTGTCCATTCGTGCTCTCTCTCCGGCACACCGACCCACCAGTTGAAACGCCTTGCGCCAGCTGTGTCTCCGGCCACAGCTCTACCAGCCTTCAGCCCATAGCTGACGCCCTCCTCTTGACCGGCGCGAGTGCCAGCGTTTCCTTTTCTCGCCGCTTCTGTCCCCTGTTGGCTGAAGGCCTTCATTCTCCGACGAGCAGCGTTCGTGCCAGCAGTGTCGGTGTCGACGTCGACGCGCCGCCGCCTTTGGCTTCGCTTCCGTGCACCTTCAGCTTCCCGTCCCCGCGCTCGCTCCGTCCCGGCCGCGTCTCCCCTGCGTGCCCCGGCAGTGCGCTTCTCCTTCTGGTGGTGGTGCCGTCTCTTCTTTCCCGTCGCCCGTCCTGTCCTTCCTCCAGCATGCCAGTCCCCGACGTCCAGTGACAAGCCCTGACTTCTATTTCCACCCTCTCTCCCCCTTCCGTCCGTTCCTGTCTTCAGCCTGGCAGTCTCAAGACATGGCTCCGCCCAGCGCTGGCGGCGGCATCAGCATCCCCACCACTGACGCTCCTATGTCCAACGGCGGGCCCAACGACGATCAGTCCTGGAACAACGGTGGTCGCTCCCCACAGCGTGGTGACAACCCCCCTCGCCGCTCCAGCAGGAGCAGGAGCCCCGGACGCAACCCCGACCGGTGAGCGCAACGCATCTTGTACATCGCATCCGATTTTTAACCATCTTTTTAGGGGCGACGGTGGCAACAACCCCGGGAACAACTTGCATGTGTCCGGCTTGAGCCACAAGGTAGATACGCGTGACCTCGAAGCTGCATTTGCCAAAGTTGGCCGGGTGAGTGTCGGTTCCATTTGTCGGCGCGTTGCGCGGGTGACGCTGACAGGGCGGGAACAGGTCAAGAAGGCCCAGGTGATGTATGATCCTCACACCCGCGAATCTCGCGGCTTTGGGTTTGTTACGATGGAGAGCGCTGAAGAGGCAGACGCCGCTATCACGGCGATGAATGGTACTGAATTCATGGGCAAGATGGTTTCAGTTGAAAAGGTGCGTAGCATTTTGTTCAGGCAGTAGTCTGCGTTCTCATTCTGTGTTTGCCTTGACAGGCGCGACGTGGCCGTGCGAGGACGCCGACCCCTGGCCGCTACTACGGGCCCCCGAAGCGACACGAAAGTGAGCTTCTTATGATGTATCACTTTACTCCTGGTCTTCTGACACAATTTTAGACGAGCGCCCTTACGACCCCCGCCCATACGACAGTCGCTACTCCCGTGGAGGTGGAGGTGGTGGTGGGTATGACGACTACCGCCGCCGCCCTCGTTATGAGGACGACTACCGCGGCGGTGGACGCGACTACGAACGCGGCGGCTATGGTGGTGGCGGCGGCGGCGGCGGTCGCGACTACGAGCGTGGCGGCTACGGCGGAAGTGGAGGTGGAGGTGGAGGTGGAGGTGGTGGAGGTCGCGACTACGACCGCCCCCGCTACGACGACCGCCGCTACTAAAACACGCATGGTCTCGCCACGGCCCGAACATGGAACGGTTTCTATACGGTATTTCAAGCTATGTGTACAGCATTCCTAGGGCCCTGGCCGTCGTGAGATGTGCGAAGCTCCCCTCCTGTTTGTGACTTGTCGCTGTCCATGCGCTCTCGTTTGTCGGGTGTGATATGTTGCTTTCGGATTTCTCCTATGTATCGCGTTCGGGTTGCAGAGTATAGAGATGCATCAGTTCTACTCACAACTGAACCTCTTGCACGTGCGATCGTCCTTCCAGTCACTTGCCAGTAGGTGCGTTTCCAGCACTGCCGATCCCCATCTCCACGACAAACTGCTCTCTTCCCAGTCTCCGCATCTCCTCCACGACCTGTCCCACCTTCTCGAACTCAGACCACCTTCCGCGCCGGTCATCATGGTCGGACCAGCGCTGTACCCCTGGCGCGGGCTCGAAGAAGCGCAAACGGAGCGCGAGCCACTGCATGCTGCGCACACGGTCGACGAACTCCTCGACGTCCTCCTGCGCACCCTCGCAGTAGATCACGCCGGGGTAGCCGACCTTGGCGAAGCCGGCGAGGGTGAGCTCGTGCGACCACTGCGAGAGCGAGCGGCGTTTATGGGGGGACTTCAGGTGGTGCGAGATGAAGAGCGCATGGAAGCGGGGCGACGTCGGGCTCGTTGTCTGCCTGCTAGTGCCGTGGCTAGAGGGCCCCGTAGGGCCCTCTGAATGCGTTGGGGTTGCAGCCCCCTCTGGCTCTGCGCTCGTGTTGGCCCGATCGTCCAAGCACGCATGTAGTTCGGGAAGGAGGTGTGTGGATATCATCTCGTAGAGCAGATATCTTCATCCGACGTCGGCACCGGGAGCGGCAGTGGGAGCGGAAGTCTTAGTGAAGACCAAGACGGAACGCACCTATCAAAGGAGAACGCACTCGCTATCGCTGCTCGCCGCCTCCGCCTCTGCGACGATCTCCTGCCATCGTGCCTGCTCGGCCCTCCCGAGGCGGTCGCCCTTGACCGACACCCGAGGCAGCTTCCCTAATCCGGCCACAACGTCGAACCAGACGTCCGCGCTGACCTCGAGCTTCACTTCGAAGTGGGCGGGCCCCCGCAGGATGCCTCCGCTATCCGAGTTTGGGAGTGCTTGCGCCTCCAGGGTACCCCAGTCGCATTCGGGGTCGAGGGCATACGCGTCGAGGAGGCCGTTCCACAGTGCTGCCTCCTCGGTGAACTCGAGGCGTTCCCCCAGGAGCAGGGAGCATTTGAGGAGATGGATTTCTTCGAGGGCCTTTTTCTGGGATAGAGTCAAAATCATGTCGTGGGCTCCGCCGCTGACTAGAGGTAGATAGTAGTCGCGATGCAACGTGAAGTCCAGCTAAGTCAACCACCCCGAGTTCAGTATGCAACGGCTCAGCGGCCCGGAGCCAGGCAATGCACTTACTTAAGCATCGTGGTCATAGCTCGGTTGCGTTAAATACAAGAACTTAACCTGAGCGGCATTGCGTACAGAATGGCCCTCGGATAGGGTTGCGTAACGAGAATACAGTCCATCATGAGCGGCTGAATCAACCTCAGCGGCGAGCCGGGTTCATGCATCATGCAGAGCCTTGTGCTACCTGGATGTACTTCCCTCGGGGAAGAGTACAGGGCTTCATCCTGCTCACGGGCGTGCACCCAGTATTCGACGTCGGAGTTGCAGCGACGGGTCCCCTCTGTAACGAGCATGTAGAAGGTCTAGCAACCCGTGATTCACTGTCATAAGAGTGGAACCTAGTCTCTCGTGCTTCTACATTGGTCGTGATAAGTTACTCGTCGTCAGAGCCGGAGCCAGATCCCTCCTCGTCGTCCTCGTCGTCTACGATAATCTCTCAGTACCCTTCGAGAGCGACAAGGCAGGTTGTACTCACCGTTTGCGACATCGCTGTGGGAGATGCTATTCTGGGCATTTGATTTCCTGAACAGCTGGCGGGTCGCAGCATCGTCGTCGGGGACGAAGCTAATGGCCAGTTCGCCGTTCTTGTCCCGGATCCTGGAGCCATGTCGGATCACTCGAACGTATACATGATCACGAAGATAGGCGGCTTACTTGGTATCCGCGCCTGCATCCAACAGACTCGCTACGACTGCCGCGCGCTGCTCGGCATCCTCTATGCGTACGGCCAGATGAAGCGGAGTCGCCTTCTCGATGCGATTGAGGGGGTCGACATCGCAGTCCTCGTGTTCGAGGATATGTTCCATGATCTCAAGGAAGCCATGCGAGGCACTGTAACGCCCGAGGGTGTGGTGTGAGATCGGACACGCCTGGCCTATCTGCGAGGGGAATACGACATACGTACGCGTAGTGGAGGGCTGCAGGTCCCCGTAGGGTGGCACTACTTAGACATCATCTCCGGGGGGAAGGCCAACGATGGGCATACCGGTGTTCCCTAGCCTATGCGGAGTCCGTCGCGTGAGCCGATATCGCGAGGTGTCGACCGAAAGACAGGACCCACCCGTCTTGAGCATTGATGTCAAAGTTGCCCTCCTGAAACACCTCGAGGAGCAGATCCTCATTATCGGACCGCGCTGCGGCAATGAGCCTCTCGTCTGGCCGGGACACTGATGAGGCACTTGAAGGACAACGCTGAGGTGTGCATTGAACATACTGTTGCTTGCACCATCCGTAGTCATCGTGATTTATAATAGAAAAAGAGACTGAGGGTAAAGATGGAGGATGGAGGACAGAGCTCAAGAACGTTCACTGAACAAGTGAATAAGTGTTGACACTAGCGCTAAGCCAAGTGCGTAAACACCGAGCGCCCAAGAAGTTGGTTGCTGAGTAGCTTACTTACCTGAGTCTACTGTAGCGTAGCGTAGTCGGTCTTATCAAATCCGTTATCCGTTATCAGCACGTCAGCTGTACTGTAGTTCAAGGCGAAACGAGTCTATGCTTTTGACATCTGTACACAGATAAATATGCTACTAACAACTGTCTAGATCCTCAGTCATCTATGCGATGAGCTTCCCACTCGACCACTCCTTGAATGTCGGTGTGTCCTTGATCCACTGGATCAGCTCTGCACGCTTGACCTTCGTGCCCTTGTCCGCCGACTCGACCTTGACCTTCTTCCCGTCAACAAACTCCCACTTCTGCTCCTTGACAGTAACAAGGCCCTGCTTGAGCTCATCGCCGCCAAGGATGATCGCGAACGGCACCTCGTCCTTCTCACCCGCCGCGAACTGAGCAGGTAGCTTCGGTTTTGCCTTTAGGAAGAAATCGGTCTATAATGAAAACCCTCATCAGCATCGCGCCCTCCAGGCACACCCAACTCCAACCAATACGAAACATACCTTAATGCCTGCCCCCCGCAACTCCGACACAAGCTCGACCCGCTCCGAGAGCAGCCCGTCTCCCGCCGCCATGACATACGCCATCGTCTCCTTGCTCCGCATGCCTTTCTCGACCCACTTCGGCCACAGAAGCGCGAAGATCCTGTCCAGCCCGATGCTCACGCCCACACACGGCAGCCCCGGGGCCTTCTTGCCCTCCCCGGCCGCGGCCGCGGTGAACATGCCCACGAGGTTGTCGTACCGCCCGCCGGCCGCGATCGAGCCGACGCCCACCTGCGACTCGTCGATCTCCTCCTCTTCGTCCGCGTCCGCCACTGCCGCTTTCTTCTTCGCCTTTTTCGGCTTCTCCGCGGGTGCGGGTGCTGGTGCGGGACCGTCGATGGAGGAAGACGCGAGCGTGTTCGCGGCCTTGAAGCCCGGGGGCGCGGAGGCTTCGACGACGGCCTCGTAGATGATGCCGGTGTAGTAGTCGAGCCCGCGCGCGAGAGAGAGGTCGAAGGAGAGTTTGTCGAGCACGCGGTAGGCGGCGAGGTAGATGAAGAGCGCGCTCATCTCCTCGATGCCGAGCTTGGCACTCGGGTTTGCCATCAGTGAGGGATCGGCGCGGAGCTTCTCCAGGAGTTCCTTGCCGCCTGTAGATATTCACTCAGTTACACACACGCGAAGAGAGAGACGATGAAAACTGTGGTCAACGTACCCTTGTGCATCACGTATTCGCCTATTTTGTCTGCAATGGCAGGCTCGAGACCCTTCTCGTCCGTCATCTCTTTCTTGACATCCGCCCACGGCATCTGCGATCAAATGTCAAAGCGTGGACCTACAAGCACACATACCCCTGGAACGTACCTTGTCGAGCTTGTCAACCGCAGACGAGATTGTGCGGATCTTTTCTGGCGGCACTCCGCAGACCTCGAAGATGCCGTCCAAGATCTTGCGGTGGTTCATCTTCACCGTGAACTCTCCAACTTCCAGCCTGGCGAGGATGGTGCAAAGCAAGCTAATGATCTCCGCGTCGGGGATCATTACGTCGAACGTTCCTGCAATGTCGATGTCCTGCCCCAGTTGCCACGCGTTAACCCACAAGACCTAAAAACTGAGACTGCCACTCACCGCCTGCGAGAACTCGCGCATGCGGCCCTTGCTCACGACGGGGTTGTCGCGTCTGTACACCTTCCCGACCTGCCATATCTTGGCCTGGCTCGTGATCGCGCCGGCCATGGCGAGGTAGCGCGCGAGGGGGACGGTGTGGTCGTAGCGCAGGGCGAGCTGCTCCCCGCCCTGGTCCATGAGGTCGAAGATGAGCTTCTGGTCTTCGCCGTACTTGTCCGTGAGGATGTCCTTGCGCTCGAACACGGGCGTGTCCAGCTGCGATGCGCCGTACGTCGTGAAGCAGTCCTTGACGATCCGCTCGATGTGCTCCCTGCAGAACATCTCCCCGGGGCCGTAGTCGCGCGTGCCCTAGCCATCGTGCGTAGATGCCGTGGATGTTGAAATGACGAGCAGATGAGGAGTGGAGTGGACAAGAGACAAGAGCCTTGGGATGAGCTTGAGCCCCACCCGCCCCACCCAAGCCGGGCACGCACCTTGGCGGTCTTGAGGAGCATCCGCTCCTTCTTCTTCTCGCCCTTCCCGCCCGCCCCGTGCTGGAGCAGCGCCAGGTTCTTCTTGAGCTCGCCGAGCCGCTTCTTCGCCTCCTCTTGCGCCGCGGCGTCCGTGCCCTGCTTCCTGAGCTCGTTCACGACCGCGCTCTGCGCCGCGACCTGCTCCGCGAGCGCCTCAGTCGTCTGCCCCGATGTGCTGGCCATGTGTCGTCTGCTGGGTTGCGCCTGTCGCGTGTGGTGGTGTGTGGGTATGAGGAGAGCGGGGGGGTGAGGGGGTATGCTACACGACCTGCAAGATCGATGGAGGGGAGAGAAGACGGTACGGGCGTGGCGGAGCATCCACGGGCAGGTAAGTATTATAATTCGGGTGGCAGTCGATTTCTTTTGGCCGCGAGCACCCTCATCTTGACTCGATCGACATCATCTCCACATCTTATCTTCCCGATAACTCTATCACCCCGGCGTCTCTCCGGTGGGGGGTCATAAATTTACTGCACTCGGGTTGCACTCGGGAGCAGGGTTCTGGAGAAAGCAGCAGAAACCAAAAATTGAATTAGAATAGCTAATGTTCTTCTACGCAATGACACCTGGGGTATGCATGATGCCTCTACTTTTATCGAAAACTGGCCAAGCGCCAACCTGATCTCGTCTAAAGCGCAATTAGTCTGTCTGTCGTCCGTCCGTCAATGTCATGCAGTCGTGAGTCGCATGAACGGCGTCGCAGTCATTAGGTACCCTGTATATCACCTCCGGAGATCCCCAACTAGACTTGAACCGCACGGCACCGCCTACTGCTTCTTGCCGTTGACGGCCTCGGCGGAAACCCAGTCGCCTGCCTTGTCCTTCTTGCGCACCGTAAAGCACGCGATGCCGAGGTACTCCGTGATGTCGTTGATGACGAGGTAGCAGAACCGCGCGTACGACAGGAACGTCACCGCGAGCGTAACGTACACGAACAGCGCCGTCCTCGGAAGGCTGCTCTGGATCAGAGGCGGGCTGCAACCATCGCGGTAAGTAGACGTATCTCTCAAGCACCACATCCGCAACGCACCGGTTGATGAGCACTGGGAGGTTTGCGTCCACGGCGCCGACGATGCTCCAGATCCACATCGCGTCCCACCACGGGAACGGCTGCTTAGTGACGTGCGCGAGGATGATCCTCGACACCTGGTGCGCGAACTGCAGGCCCCACGTGCACAAGAAGGGCACGAACAGCGTCGAGTTCAGGATCATGGACTCCTTGAAGCTCGGCGAACTCAGCCAGGATACCTCGATCGCAACCGAGATCGGGAACGGGAGGAGCAGAAGCAGGGGGAGGAACGGGCCCAGGTCGTTCTGGACGCGCGCCTTGTAGACGTTGTAGTAGCTTGTGACGATGTTGTATGCGAGAACAAAGGCGCCGAGGACCATGAAGGCGTCGTTGAGGCCTAGCCTTGGGACATACTCGAGGACGATGGGGTATCTGTCTAGATGGGTAGTAGCAAGGAAGTCGCGGTCCCAGAACTCCGGGCCTAGGGGGACAAATTCATGTGTCAAGGTCGGAAGTACCTGATGGTGCGATACAACTGACCGGCAAATCCAGTCACGACGTAGACGGCGACAATGGAAAGGATGCCTTCCACAGGGCCGGAGAAAAACCCGAGGAACAGCTGTCCTGTCGAGGAAGTGTCAGTTTTGTTGGTAGAAATGGCGTGGTCAGAGCGAACGCACCGGTGTGATATTCCTCCCAAGTTGTGAGGTAGAAGTTTGCAAGCGTAGCAACTTGAGATGCAACAGTCCACCAGGAGCGTCCGAGGTTGAGCGCGCGAGCACAGAGAATCACCTCGAGCTACAAGAGGGAGTTGACGATGTAGCCCGAGAAAGAAACAAGGAGTGTCGTACCGTAGTGTTCAGCGCATCACAGCCATGGTCGAACATCTCCCCAAGTGGCCCAGCCATGCCCGTCCGTCGGGCCTGCTTCCCATCGATGGCATCAAGGCTCTGGTATAAGAAGAGACCGGCCGCCCATCTACCCAGTGCCAGCTCAGGGTTACGATCATGTTCGAGGAGGAGGGACGTACGTGAAGTATATCCAATACGGAGGCCCTTCTGCACCCTCCTTCTCGGATAGGAACTTGGGGTCATAGTAGATCAAGGTTGCGAAGTTTATGAGAACCAAGCTCAATCCCGTGAGGGTAATCTAGAATCAAGGCCGAAGGGTATTCCAGCCAGGCCGACGGGGATACGATGAGGGAGGGTGCATACAGTGTTGGGCGCGACCCAGGTCGGCCATAATGTGACAAGCCAGGTCCAGAAGGGCTGGAGGACAAATCGGGAAACCAAAGACCTAGATGCGATACTGTGAGGATGTCAAGCAAGGATGACACGAAACGAGGACGCACTTGTCGACCCCCTTGTAAGAGTACTTTTTGAGGTTGTCTAGCGCTGGTTGGGGAAGGTAGCCGGTGCGAGCCATGAGACCCGAGGTGGCGTGCGACAGCGTCGGGGAAGGCTGAGGAGGGCCGTGTCGAGGGCGCAGAGCCAGAAGGCTGCAGCTGGTGGTGACAGACAGAAAGCGCTCGACAGCTCGGTAAACCCAAGTGTTTTCCACTACTTCGTAATTTCGCGCTACGTCACACGCACGTGCGTCGTGTAGGTAAATATGCAGGAGAACTAACCAAACTATTTATGACGTTATATAAGATAACTGTTGATACAGGTACAAATCGACTCTACGACGCTCGCTGACTCGCACCATGCTCGACATACAGTATCTTGAGTGTACGACCCGAGTCTCCGACATCGGCACCGTTTGCCCGCAAACCTCAAAACCCAAGCTGTTCAACCAACGCCTGCCAGGTCGCATCGAACACCGGCGGTCCACTCTCCACGCCACCCATCGGGCTCGGGGCCCCGCCATTACAATTCACACCCCCTAGCCCGTTCACCCCGTTCACCCCATTCACCCCGTTCACCCCACTTGCCCCGTTGGCATGAACGCCATTCACGCCATTCATCCCCATTCCCGCCCCATTCACGTTCATGCCCCACGCATCCGGCGAAGCGAGCCCGACGGTGAAGTCGAGCTCCGGGAACGCCGAGAAGTCGAACGCCTGCCGCGGGTCGAACGCCGCGGGCGGGAAGTCCATGTTGAACTGCACGCCGCCGCCCGAGCGGTCGAAGCCGTCCACGTCCATGTCGAACCGCTGCATGTCCTCCATAATCGTCGGGTGGATCATGTCCGGCTGCAGCGGCGGCTCGGACGCCGGGGGGATCGGGTTCGCGACCGTGGTCGGCGAGGCGATGGTGGTCGGCGAGGCGATGGTGGTCGGCGCGGGGGCGGGGGTGGGGGCGTGGCCGTTCGTGGTGAGGGCATGGCCGTCGCATCTCGGTGTCTTTGTCTTCTCTGACGTGGGGCAGATGAGGTGCGTCTTGCCTCCGAGCCGTTCCAGCTCGGTGTGGATCCCGACCATGTCCTCCACGGCCTGGACCTTGTTGAGGGCATCGTGGGCCTGCTTCTGGAGCTTCTTCATCGCGTTCTGATGGAGTGCGACGTTACATGATGAGAGGACGTAAGTCGGACCGCTGTACTCACCAAGTTATTTGACGCGATCTGGCTCTGGCCGGCGGCCTCTTCGAAAAGCGCGCACAGCTGGTCGAGTTCTGCCAGAGAAGATCTTGCGAGGTTCGTCGTGGGCGCACGGATAGCAAGGAGACACATCACGATCTACGTCGTTGAGGTCAGACGGAGGTCAGGAAGGAGGAGAGACTAGACGTACGCTGCCAGCCAAAGCGTAGGACCACAACATGCCCAAACGTGCAGCAATGGTTGGTGCATGTCTGTGCGAGATCCGTACGGCGGCGAAAATCCGCCACGCGGAACGGTAGATGGCCATCACCGAAGGACCATACCGGTGCTTCAAGGGGTCCTGAGGCATGTCGTTCAGTGCTTGGCAGAAGTACGGTCGATGCAAGTTCAACAGAGCTGTGTCGTGCGTGTTATTGAAGTACTCCGGCGCGCGGCCAAAGTTACGTACTAGTCTCCTTCAGCAACGTTCCAAGTACCCGCTGCATAACCACCGCATTGGTTGGTGGAGGGGTCTCAGTGAACCCACATCGCACACGCAGCGATTCAGGGATGGGGAAATCGCGGACCCTTCGATCCAGCTCCACGACCTTCGTGTAGCTGGGAGGTTTCGCTGCAAATGCGGTGGTCATGATTGAGTGGAGCAGCTTTGTGTATTGCCACGTCCATATATGGTCTGAACTTGAATGTCAGTCCCGAGTGGTAGGTGAAGGAGGGTCACAAAATATCCATACAGCCAACTTCGCGCTTGTCCTGTTCTTGCGAGAACACTTCGGGTTCCATGGGCATCTCGCAGTCGACAAACGCCACGTCGATGCTCGGCGGTCTGCCGAAGCCGAAACTCTATGATAGTAGACGGTGTAAGATAGGTCAAATACAGCCAGACATTACTCACGAGCCACGTATCCTGAAAGAACAACTGCCAGAAAACGCGATTGCGCTGTAAGGCCGCCGAGTTGTCGAGGCGCCATCGCCTACTGTTCATATCTAGGGGCAGGGTGGTTAGTTGAGGTATATGGGCCTCCTCGTGTTTGACACTCACGCAGGCCGATCTGCATGGGATGCGTTACTGATCCTGACTTTGCAAAGGGGTAACGAAAAACATACGCTGTGTCCCATCTTTACTGCCTGACCCATCGTCATCCACGCCTTATGTGACTGAGTGTGTGCGGGCTCGCAGTCACTCATCTCGAGATATTGAGCCATGTAGATCTTTAGGAGGAGGTCAGCACCACACTGTGACTCGATATAGCGATCCGCCATACCATAGTCTGAATGGAGTTCAGGGTGGTGTCATGTGCTGGTGGGGCGTATCGTAGAGAGAGTCGGGAGAGGAGGTAATACTCATGGGCCTCGATAGCATACGGTGGGGTATTGACGTCGAAGAGCGCTGCTAGCGCATAGATCATCCACATCAACGCAAGCAGATGTGTTGTACCTATGTTGCACTCCGTCGAATTCCCCCAGGCTGAATAAACGACGGAGATAATGTCATCGAAGATGTACTGTCGAGGGAGAGGGTACCACCTGAACACTAGTGAGTGGCGGGAAATTACCGGGAACGCAGTATTTGCTCCGTACGTACACGTATTTCCCGTACTCCAGGAATGTCTCGCACATTTGACAAGCTTGAGAAAGCGGAGGAAGGAGCTTCATCATTTCCATGCCAATCTCCTTGTTTCGACAGGGGACATCAAGCTCGAGGTTTGCCTCGTGCACGAGTTCTTTCGTTAGGCGGGGGAACCGCACGTTATCGTTCGTCGTTAACCGTTCTGGAGCCTAGGGAAGTTCGGCACAAGTTCAAGCAGATAGTATCCAGAGCGACTCACATGGATGAGATACTAGAGGAATCATCGATGAAAGGACTCCTTATGAGGCGCATACATAAACAGGGGCGCACCTCAGAACGAGACGTCTGACCAAAGAAACGTGTCTCTCCCCTCAAGCCCAACGTCAGGGTACCTAGCGAAGATTGGTACGCGCTTGTCCATGGAAGGCGTCACAGACGTACCGAAGGCGTCCAACACGTCCTCTTCATCACATTGCTGGGAGGCCCCATTGCTACTCGGAGTGTCTCCGGAAGGCGACGAGCTGAGGTATGCACCAGGCGGTCCTGCATTGTCTTCCAACAATGGATGAGGGATGTCAGATACGGTCGCTTGCAGGGTTCTTAATGCAGTCTCGAGTGCGTTGGAACGGGTCTGCAGTTGGTCGATTTTCTTCTTGAGCTCTTCGACGTCCGCCACTGCTTGCCTGGAGCGCTCTTTGTTGATGTTGACGCAACATACAGAAAAGCCAGGCTACGTACCTGGTCCCTTTGCCCCCGGTAATCAACGACCCTGCATCCCGCCGAAGATATCATCGTCGCGCCCACAACGCCCTACATAAGACCGCGCAAACATACCGTCGGGACACAGCGCCGCGCATCCCCTCTTGATGCAAGTCTCGCATGGGACCTAGTTTCGTAACCCCATTAGAACGTGTTTGCCCTGTGATGGACAGAACCCAAATATGGACGCGTCCACGACGAATGTGCTGGGAAGCGAGATACTCCAACAACTCACCTTTCGGTCACAACGCAGCTTCAGCCTTAACCCCGATGGTACGGAAATCAACCCTCCCGCTCAACCACACAAGATGATGCAGAGTGGACGCACCTCCGGCACTCTGCACATGACACCGGGACCCGCCCAGGCCTCTTCCGTTGCTTTGGGGGGTCCGAATCCGGGGAGGCCTTGTCCGAAGCCTTGACTGGCGGCATAGAGGTGTATGTAGATCGGCAAGTTGCCGTCAGACAGGTGTCGGAGAATAGACGGGTGATGGGTAGTCACTAGTCACTAGTCACCGTCCACCGAGGGGAGTTCTTACTACGTGAAAGTCCGGCGACGGAGGGGCTGACGCTTCGGGGAGATTTACCAGCACGACGTGTTTGGGTGTAAGATGGTTGCTCTACAAAACGGTTGGAAATCGCATGCTTACGTCATGAGGGAGGGAGGGAGATAGAATATCAATGTTGAGTCAGCAATTGATCTGAACGAGTGGCAGGAGATCTACACAATGCTGTGTTCTAGACCATAACGTTAACGCTCGATAGATGCTTCTTGGTCGGTCTCAAGAGCAACGTGTAGTATCCGCTTCATACACGACTACAAAATGGTAACGACGGATCTCTACACTCCAGAGCAGTAGGTGGAGAAAAATACGTGACCTCGATCTCAAGCCTTCGTCCAGTTCTCGTGGTCCACCACCGCTGCCAGCCGCGGTCCACGGACCCACTGCGGCGCGGGTTGGGGAAATACGGGAGAAATGAACCAAGATGAGGCCAAGGGGATGTCATGTCCACCAAGAAGTATACATCTAGACAGGAAGGCGTTTCAGCGACGACACCACAATGAAAGCTGAAAGATCCCACCATCTGGTCATACAGTCCAAGCTACGCGGAAGTCGTACCGCCCCACATACATACGCCTCAAATCCCGAGCTGCGCGACCAGAGCCTGCCAAGTAGCATCCATCTCAGCGGGTGTGGGTACTACAGCCTCCGTCGCTGCCTGCGTCTGGGTTTGCGACTGCGGCCCGGTCATCTCCAAGAAATTCTGGATCCAATCGATATTCTGCATGCTCGGCACCTGCGCAAAGTCGGTCGAGGCCTGCTGCTGTTGTGGAACGCGGACATGCGGGGCTTGCTGCGTTTGCTCATTCAAGAAGTCCGAGAAGTTGATCCCGCTCGAGCTGTACGCGGGCGGGGTGACGAACGATGGTGCCGGGTCGTCCATGCGCTGGTCCTGTGCTACGAAACCCTGGACGTAGCCATTTGGATTCGCCTGCGTCTCGAAAACGGACCGCTCTTTCTGGTCGTTGCCGAAAATGTGTTCGTCGCGAGTGACGACAGAGTGGCAGACTGCACGCCAGTCGCTGACGGTATGGAGGAGCTGCGTGCGTCCGCCAAGCCGGTCTAGCTCTGCGCTGACGAGCGCTGTGTCCTCAGCTATAACCCTAGAGATAGCCGCATGCGCCTGCTTCTGCAGTTTCCTCAAGACGTGCTGGGAATCATAATAAGCGGAGGGCCACAGGCGAAACTTGGTAATGACGTACGATATTGTTGGAAGCGATCTGACTCGTATTCGCTGCCTCTTCAAACAGTTCACAGATCTTGTCTAATTCCATGAGCGCCGGGTTTGCGAGGGCCGACGTAGGAGCTCGAGTGATCATAAGACACAGGAGGATCTGTATGGCGTCACCCAATGACCTTGAAAATCTTCGAATGAGAAACATGCAACACTTACGGCGCATGACAGAGAGTGTGACCATGGAAGATTGATTCTGCCAGTGATGTCTGGTGCCGTCCGACGTGCGGATTGGAAGGCGTTGAGGATCCTCCATACCGAACGATAGATAATCATCACAGATGCGCCATATTTATGTCGCAGCGGGTCCTCAGGAGAGTCCTTCAAGGCCTGTGATAGGTACGGTCGGTGCAGATTCAGGTGTGCTAGAGTATGTGAACGTCAGGACCAGAAAGAGATTGTAGATGCTTCCAGTCTTACACGTGTCTTTCATTAGTGTTACAAACAAGGCTTGCATCGTCCGCGTGATGTTGTCCGAGGCACTTGTTGGGGGTGGACCGGTAGGCGGTTGGATACATTCCGGGTCTGGGAAGTCGCGGATTCGCTTGTCAAGCTCAATGATCCTTGCATATGTCGGAGACTTCGCAGAAAAGGCAGTATTAATGACAATATGCATGAGTTTCGCAAACCGCCAGGTCCACACATGGTCTATAAAGGTAAAGGGAAGGACATGAGCCGGACAACGAGAGAACGCTTTTTCGATAGTGTCACGCACATTCTGTGGACCAACGCGTTCCATTCGAGGCCAAGATTTCTTCGGGCTTCGGGATGTCGCAATCAACGAAGGCTAGGTTGATATTCGGAGGCCGGCCGAACCCAAAGCTCTACACAGCGTCAGCGTGGGTAGCCGTTTAGCGTGTGGGAAGGACACACATTCCAAGTGTCCTGAGTGAACATTTGCCAGAAGACACGCCCCCGCTTAGCAACGGCAACTTCGTCCAACTGCCACTTGCACCCAGAGACATCTACAAATGAAAGTCAACACAGGGACATTTTTTGCTAAAACCTGCCAGTAGGCACTTACGAAGGCCGATCTGTTCGAAGTGTCGAGTCAGAGACAAATTTTCGAAGTGTAATAAAGGGGCATACACTGTATCCTAGAGTACAGACGTGGCGAGTTGAGACCCAACACTTGTGGGAGCCGGTGTGCGCCGGTTCACAGTCACTCATTTCGAGATACTGTGCCATGTACAGCTGGAAGTATAGATCTCAACCCACTGTTCTGACAATGGAAATGAGAGGGCTCACCATTGCCTGAATTGCTGCCAAAGTAGTGTCGTAGGTGGGTGGAGCCCAACGCAAAGCGATACGGGCAAGAATATAGTACTCCAGTGCCTCCGCTGCGTAGGGAGGCATCTTCATATCAAAGAGTGTGGCAAGTGCGAATATCATAAACAACAGGGCAAGGGCGTGCTTCTTCGTAACGTGACAGTATTCGCCACTGTAGTATTGCAAGGCCTGAGTATGATAACGCACTAGAAAGAGAAGAGAGGTGTTACTCACATCGGCGGCTGATAAATAAACGACACGATCTCGGTATAAACGTACTCTCGAGGAAGGGGATACCATCTAAAGAACAACATTAATGATTCCCGAACGGCATAACATGCGGAAAAATATGGGCTTACAAGAACTTAGAATTTTCGAAGTAGATATCGCACAAGCGGAGCGCCTCCTCCATGGTAGGCATACATGCGAGGACCTCTTCACCCACAGCCTCGTTATTACAGAAAACATCGAGCTCTTTAGTTGCCTCGTTGAAAGTAACTTGGGATATCCTAGGCAAGCTTATTTTGTTGATGAACGGGTGGAGCCTCTCGGGAGCCTAGAAGAAACGGTCAAGTAGTCAAATCGGAATGTCCCGGAATGAAGCCTTGTAGAACTCACGTGGATGAGGTACTGGCAAAGATCTCAATGTTAGTATCCCAAACGCCACGTTATCAATGTGAATGGGACCCACTTCTGTTCGTGAAGTTTGACCGAAGAATCTAGCCTCTCCTCGGTTGCCCAGGGTCAAAGTTCCTGCAATAACCGGGCCAGTCAGGACCCTTGAATGCGGTCGCAAATAAGGGGGGCTTCACCGAAAGCGTCGATAGCCTCCTCTTCGCCCCCGTCAGAGGGTGGCTGTTCACGAGGAGATGATTCCGAGCCATCACTCCCACCTGCCTTGGCGGAGCTGCCAGAGGGAGAGGCCGAGTCCTCGGGACTTTGGTCATTGGTATCCGCTCGGAGTAGCGGGTGGGTGCCCTGTGAGAGGGCCCTTAAAGCAGCCTCAAGGCTGGCAACTTTTTCCTTCAGTTCCTCGACCTCTGCTGCTGCTTTCACCCTGCATATACGGAAGATTGAGCATGACGCGGTCCAGGTATCTCCCAGGACAGAAACTGTGAAACCTACTTCGGTCCTTTGGTCGTTGGCAGAGAGCCTGTTCACGAACAGTACGTGATCTCTGTCAGTGTTTCGTCGGAAAGACCTCCGTTAAATCCGTACCATCTGGACATAGCGCAGCGCACCCCCTCTTTGTGCATGATTCGCATGGGACCTACAGGATCACACAATGACAGATTTGGAATCAGGGTCACCGGGTCGAAAGCACGCATACATTGCGCATGCTGTGCACCAGATTAGGGATACCTACTTACCTGGCGATCGCAGCGCAACTTGAGCCTGCATAATCCAGAAACAACATGAGTCACCGGTCAGGTTTTCCGTTCGGACAGTACTTGCTTACCTCCGACATTCTGCACATGAGACTGGGACCCTCCCAGGCTTCCGCCTCTGCCTGGTGTCGCCATCCCCTCCAGTACCAGCCTGGGGTTCCTTGTCGCTGTTCCTGAGGGGGGCCATAGTGTCTTTGCACTCGGTTGTTGTGGTTCTAAGCTTTCGGAGACGGCGTTGCGGAAATATAAAGCCCCTATAGTGGTATCTAGGGCGTCTACAGACCATTCGGTCCCTCCGCCTGACTCGGAGCTCATAACAGAGGCCGCGTGTATCTTCGGCATCGGCACTGCCTCATCCTGATGAGTAAGCACCTATTTTGGCTTCCTCACTCGTTAAGTAAACCATCACTTCGTCAATACAGAGTGTTTTTCTAACCATGTCATGCACCAGGGATGGTGATCCAAAAATCGTATTCATTTCGTAAGATACTACAGCGGCATAACATGTCGTGATATCCAATGGTGGGACGTGCTACACAAAATCGACTCCTGCGGGTAATAATGCTGTACAAAAACAATCATTCGACGTATATCGTGCATCCAGCATCGAGATTCACTCGGTAACATGGGTCCTTATATGTGTGTCGTTTACGCTCCATACTGTGGTAAACAAGATTCGCAGTCAGTCAATTGTATGGGGTAAGACAAATAACTGCTGCTGTCAGACTCACCGTGATGAGCATGGAGTTAGGCCAGTAGCTCGGCAGGCCAACGTTGTCGGTGTACATGTCGAACTCGACGCCGAACTTCTCCGTCTGGAGCTTGCTGATCGTGCCGGCAGCACCCTTGGCGCGTTGGAGGTTCGGGAGCTGGAAGACGTTCTTGACGATCTCGACGACAATCTACGAGTCACACACTGTCAGTCATGCCTCCTCCGCTTAGGACGGGCGCACAATACCTCTTCACCCCGAGAGCTCCCGATGGCCTTGTAGAAGCTCGCCTCCTGTAGGATGTCATAGGACTGCGCCGGGCGGCCGGGGTTGATGGTCAGCGGGTCGGGGAAATCGCCCGGCTGCAGTGAGGCAAAGAAGCATCGTATCAGCGCCATCGAGGAGTCACTGCAGGAGGCCGAACAGAACTTACGTTCACAAGCGCCTTCTTCAAGTCCAACACCAAGGTCTGCTTCGGCTGGGAAGCCGACGCGCTGGCCGAGTTAGCATCCTCGCGCAGCACCGCGGCGAACTGTGACCACACATGTAAGTACCAGTGTTATGAGGACACGAGGCGACCGAGAAGAATTACCTGAGGAGCAAGCCCTGCATTGTCGCCAGAGTTATGTCAAAGCATGGAAGGAATGACACTGCTGGGTACTCACGTTGCGCCTCCCTGACGTAACCCTTCAGCAGCTCCAGGCTCGCCGCATCTGTTGTCTTCGCGAGCCTGGCCACTTCAGCTCGCTCCGCGGCGCGGTCGGCCCCGAGGTAGAAGTCAACGATCTCGGCGACGGCTATATGATGACGATAAGTTACACCATTTATCATTCAAGAGGGGAGTTCTTACTCTTCGAAAGGCTGACGGACGAGGCCACAGCAAAGCCGAGGACGTCCGCGACAAGCTGGTCGTGGGGAGCCTTCGACTGGGAGACCTTCTGGAGGAAGTCATGCGAGGGCTCATGGGACTGGAACAAGAACGTGGAGATGGTCTTGATCACAAGGCCGGGGACGGCGTCCGAGAGGGCCTTCTCGATGAACTGGGACAGGATCTGGGCGAAGTACGATGCGCGCCTGCTGATGGACCAGTTGTTCTCAGGAAGAATATTGAGGTAGGCGGCGCCGAAGACCGTCTTCAACATGTCGAGCACCTCCACTGGGGTCAAAACACCGTCTTTCTTGTCCACGGTCTTCAGCGGGATACCAAGCTGAACAAGGATGAATGTTAGAATATTGTCTTTACCGAAGTGCATTGCACGTACGATGAACTCGGACACCCAGTAGACTGGGGCGAGGTTGACGACATTGCCGACAATGTCGAGACGGGACCCAGTAAGGCCATCGACCTTGAGCGTGTGCTCCTTGATCAGCTTCTGCACTGTCGAGCTGAACCACTGCTTATGCGCGTTGAATGCGTCAGGCGTCGGGAACAACGCCTGAGTGAGCGCGGCCTTGCGGGCGTCGGCACTGTTTAAAAATTAGTAAAAGTCATGCAGGAGCCCAGTGGAAAGCACGTACACATCTGCAACGACAGAGAAGTTGCTCGAAGTTTTCTCGAAGACCTGGCTCTCTACGGTATGGAAGGCCGCGGGGCTCTTCAAGATCTTGTTGATATCCGTGACGGTGTCGACAACCTTGTTCACGGGCTTAGTAACCGGGCGGTTGAACTGATACTGGTCGACGAGGTGCAGCTTCGTCAAGTTCTTCTTCGTGACCTCAGGGGTGAAGAACGGGAACAAGGCATAGACGTTATCCTATTTCGAGCGGATGGGATCAGCTTTGCTGGCAGATGTGAGATGGAGAAGAGATGCGAACCGCAGGGTAGTGCCTCGGGAGATGTCTGAAGAGCAGCCTGGGCAGAGCCGCACCAAACGCGCCGTTGTTGGGGTCCCGCGCGCAGTCCTGGAAGCCCCAAGCAGTGAGGTTGGCGGCTGAGGAACAAAAGTCAATCTTTGCGCCCACACGGGTTTCACGGCCAACCCGACAAAGAACAACTTACGTGTGTAGTCGGTGGTGTAGAAGCGGTCCCCTGGAATAGCAATACAGTGTCAGTACACGGTTTACAGGGAAGGGTGAGGAGCACTTCACGCCCTGCATGACATCATGCTGCTGAAGGCCGGTGCGCGAGTAAAACACTTACCCCGCACAAGGGCAATGGCATCGCTGAGGATCGCGCGCGTCATGGTGTAACCGCAGCAAAGACCTGACGCCGGCCCCAAGCCCATGATTTCCTATACCACGCCGAGACGCGTGTCAGGTCACATCTACTGCACGTCAAGTACGGTTCTAATCCGAGCCTACCTCCGCCTGAAGACCGGGGTAGAGTTCGAGGTTGTCGATGTGGCCATATAGCTGGCGCGCGGCGTTCTGCAAAACATGAAACGTCCGTCAGCCCCGCCATCTGCATCAACATCCACACAACGCAAACGCGTAGCCGCCGGCACCACCGCGCTCAAGGGCGGGAAGACGAATGCGGGGGCGCCACGGAAGGGGAAGAAGAAGACGTACAGCGATCTCAGGGTCCGAGTTCCATTCCTCGAACGTGTCAAATCGCTTCAGGCCAAGGAACGCCCTGAACTCGTTCATCGTGCACACGCCCCACTGGCGCGCCTGCACCATGCCGAGCATCTCGACGAGGCGCAGGCACGCGGGCGAGCCCCGGGCGCGGTACGCCCCAGCCGGCTTCTCCGTCGCGTCGTGGAGGATGCGCGCGAGGTCGTCGTCGTTGAACCGGCCATTCGTGCGAGTCAGGCCCGCGAAGGTGCGAGTGCGCGGGTCGGGGTCGACGTTCTTCCATGCGGAGACGACGGCGGGGACAAAGTCCGTGAGCTCGAGCTTGTCGAGGGGCTTCCCGCTGCCCTGAAAGGCGTGGTTGAAGATGTCCTCGGTCCACTTGATGTCCGCCGCCGCCGTAGTCGCGTGCCACTATACAATAAAGTACCGTCAGAATCAGTTGACGAGCTTGGATGATAGATATGGATGCACGACGTACGCGGTAGAGAACGTTGAACTCCACTGAACACTGGTTCCCGTCTCCGCGACCGACGATTTGACCATCGGGCGTCTTGATGGGCTGCAAATGAATAAGGCTCGTTCAGTTCCGAGAGTACCGCACTAAGTACGTTACACTCACGTCGAAGGGATTCATGCTCCATGTGCAGCCGTCGCGTCCAAGCCCCAAGAATCCGGCGACATAGTCACCAAAGATCGTCGCCATGAAATTGCCGCAGCTACAGAAGTATGGAGGTTAGCCTTGCAGACCTGCGAGATGGGCTTGGGAACCGTACTTGATCAGGCGAGCAGTCTGGAAAATCTCCTCGTCTTGACGAGCGCGCTTGTCGGCGTCGGTCGGCGGGGGGTCAAACCAGTTGCCACGCTCGTTAAGCTTCAAGAGCATCTCGGCGATATACTGGAAAAATAGTGCCATTTAGTTCTTTGGGAATGATGAAGAGCCCTTGAGAACACGACGTACGTTGTGGTTGCGGCTGAAGAGCACGAGCAGCGCCGTAGAGGCAGGCGGTACGAAAATAAGCCTGTCCTCGGCGAACGCATCGGGGTAGAGAAGACCGCGGCCCTGCTCCTTGTCGCGGACAGAATCCTGCTCCTTCTGGTTCATGCCGTACAAAATTGAGAGGTCGAGGTACGAGGACGTGTTGTTCTTAGTCTGGTCCCGCGGGTCCGTGCGGAACAGCATGTGTGTGACCAGCGAGGCATATGCGAAGGTCAAGGAGGAATTTCCTCCCGGGTGGTTTTGGAACTACAGCGTAGGTTCCCGTCAAAAGAGCATCCGGAATGAGCCACGTAATCACTCACGTCGCGGGCCTTCAACAGCGAATCGAACACATCGCCAGGGTCCGGAAGGGTGCTCGACGAAAGCGGATACTTGCTCTGGACGCTCCGGGCATAGGCCGTCCCAGCCTTGCCAAGGTTCGGCATGTTGACGTTGTTCCCGCTGCCATCCGCGCTACGGAACGTGCGTGGGAGGCGTGCAGAGGCAGGTGCGCCCTGAAGTCCAGGAGCAGGAACCGCAGGAACGGGACCCTGGCTGCCGACAGGGTAGTCGGTCCCAATGTACGTCACCGGTGGGTGCGGCAAGGTGTTGTAGAGCAGGGTAATGACTTGATTGTTCAGGGCAAGGGACTCTGGGGTACCTTCCGGGATCCAGCACAAGATCGAGAGCGTCTTCGTAAACTGCGGATAAGTTTGGTGAGCGGGATGCGTTCGTCGTGAGATGAACGAACTCACCAGTTTCTTGCGATCATCGAGAGAGTCGGAGTGGAGGAGCTGGTCGGCAAATGCCTGATATGTCTAATAGAGATGTACATGTCAAAGTCAGAACGGACGCTCGCTGCGGGATCGGCATGAACTCACCGTCGGGTCCAATGCCTCCTTGAGCAGAGGAGTAGCAGCTTTCAAGCTGTCCTTGAGGCCCTTGGCGACCTTGTACAAATCGGAGTGTGGATCACTCTTAGTTGAACTCGTAATAGGCTGGGCCTCAGAGTCATAGCGGCCATCTGGCGCAGTAGGGAGGGGTCGTGAGGAGAGATACTGAGCGTCGGCAAGAGTCTGTGTGGACAAAGGATCAATATCATAGGGCGGCCAATCGGGTAGATTTGATAACGCGTCGCGCTTACCACCACGTCTAATAGACCAAGCGTCATCTTGAGATGTGGTTGCGTCGTGTGAGTGAGTGGGGGATTTAGAGGTGATGTGGGCAGTCGGGAGTTGGGAGGCTGGCTCGAGTTGGCCACACTAGATATACCAAACGAACGTCGGGCCAGTCCAGTCGAGAATGGCTGCCAGTGACAGCCTCGATGTAGAGCAGAGAAGGCTATTGTGTCCGCAGTGGGTTCCGGGGCATGAAAGTTCCGTATTCGGCGCCACACAGGGCGTTCGGTGGGGAGCGAGAGCGGTTCGCTTAATGAATTTCAAGTAATACCACAGCATGTGGGCAAAACCCTACCTCGGCCGCAATCTCTGATCGCGGTTCGCCGGCTTCGAGAATGAAGCGTCTAAGGAGAAAACCGATGTGTCGGTCCACGGGAGAGGAAAGCGGAGGTTGAGACGAAGGGCCGATATGCGAATGCAAGGCGCGTGATGCGCAATCGATGTCTTGTGTCGTTTACGCGGGGGGTTGGACAGGATCCATTCCAATGTTTGCATTGACTTCCAGGCATTTGTAGACAGTGGAGTCGAGCTTCGCTGATCCCTAGATGGACATCTCTGACACAAGGATTCAGAATTCAGGAACTGTTGTTCGCATCGATATCACGGCATTTGGCACTGGTACGAGATACCGGTCGGTATTTGGGCGCCCAGGACAGCTAACGTGAGCGCCATTGCCTCATTCCAGCCCAGACGATCATCACATCCTAATAGTTATAGACTGGAAGCAGCAGGGAGAATGCATCTTCAACGAAGGAGAATAGCGGCAAACCCAAGGTGAAGGCTTGGCTGTGAGGCAAGTGTGAAATGTAGGCAACATGCAGTTGCCAGCATTCTGGGGGAGTTTCTGTATGGAGTAAGATGGTTCTGTCGGCGCCGCGGTCGGCCTCGGCGCACTACACATATCCAGGCCCAATCCCCCCCCCTTGACACTGAGCCGTAACTGATCATGATAGGACGTAGAATAGCTACTTACCAGCTGGCAACGGCCAAGGATGGTGAGACGAACTTGATTGGGTTGCTCTGGGCGCTCTTACTGCCTATTCTGTCAAACTTACTGGTTGGCGAAGACTCAACTTACAAGGACCAGAGGAATTCGAAGGATGACGTTTGAAGACGAGTAAGTATGTATATAGGATGCGGTTGGTGTTATGCGCGCATGCGGTGGTTGGGGGGGACACTTATAAAGTGAATATCAACGCCAGATCCCAAGGAATATATCTTACGTAATGATAGTTCTACAGCCACTGTCCGGACTTTGCCGGGCATCGGGGGCGTGGCATTATTTCCTCGTTGCGCCCGAGCCTTATGCCTTGTCCTGCTACTGTAAGTACTAGTGGTACCACTTCCACTTCTGACAACCTCCCTTTCTGCACTGCCGTGTCACTAGTCGCTCGTTCCTGTCGTCCTACTACAAGCATCATCATCACTTTGGAGTTCATGAATATGATTAGCTTTCGAGTCGCTGTTTCACACCGCATCAACACCCAAAATCCCCGACCGGCGACCATCTTTCGGAACCTTGACCTCATGGTACTATTCCGGGGCTGTGATCCGAGCTCTCCGCCTGTTCCGTGTCGAATCGCGTTGAACTCACTCTCCGACCTTCCACAGTACTAGTCTCGCTCTTACATCGTCCCACGTTCTTCTGCCCGTCTGAACTAGGCCTGTTTAGTCTAACAACCCGATGGTACCGGAATTTCTTACCGTCATTTTGTAGAGCCTTTGTGGGGTTGCGACATAAAGCTATGAATCCTTGGCTCCTTGGGCCCCAACCGTTTCGTGTGTAGCGCGAATCGCGCGCAATGCAGACAGACCGATGAAGTTGGGCTCGGCATCGATGGCGCTTCAAGCTTCAAGCTTCAGCGCGCGGCGCATATGTTGAATCTCCAAGCCCCGGCTGTCCTCGCACCTTGTCCTCATCTCCCACTAGCCTCCGGTGCACGTACCGGCGCCGATCAGTCACTTTCGCACCGGCATCTGCTACACCTGTGTTCCGCTCCGCCCGCCGAACCCACCGCGCCCGCTACTAATAATGCTGTTAGAGTCAACATCATGACATCTCCACGCCGCTGTCGAGATGCTGATGGCTTTGCAATATAATAACAGCAAGCGATTCCGTATGGGTAGGCCTTAGTGTTTCGGGATCCGCATATATTGCCCTCTGCGCCCGCCTCCCGCTCCCCACGTTTCACGACCGTTACGACAACTTCTCACTTCGTCCATGTCAGATTCGCGACCCACTATGTCAGCCCCCGTCATCGGTCCCAGGACCGTCTCTCAAAGCAGCAGCGCTCGCTCTTCCAGCGACACCGCTCCACCCTCACATCCTCGCCCCATGACACCGTCCAGCGTGCACTCGTCGTCGAGCGAGACGGGGGACAACGACATCATCCCTCCGTATCACCCAGCGGCGCCGAGGACCCTCGTCCTCTGCTTCGACGGTACCGGCGACCAGTTTCACTCAGATGTGCGTAGTCCTCCTCCTTCCTCACTTCGCGCGCCATGATCTCGCAGAGGCCGTGTACATCCTGTGTTCTGCTCCCAATGTGTTTATAGCACGTGGCTGACCGCGTATGGCATCCTACAGAACTCAAATGTGGTCAAGTTCTTCAGCCTGCTCAAACGCGATGATCGGCATGAGCAAATGGTTTACTACCAGGTGAGTGACCTCGTGTATGACCCTGATATTGATCGCGATCATACCAACCTGTGCCGCTCTCCCTGCATTCGATCCTTGTGTAGACTGGAATCGGGACCTACACGAGCCCACAACTCGTTACGCCCGCAGGACAGGCTGTATCGAAGACTTTGGACGAAATGGTTGCCTGGAATCTTGATGCGCATGTCATGGGTACGTTCGTTGGCACCCCTCTCTGCAACCCTGACTCTATGCTCAACCTGCGGTTTCCCAGGGGGATACGAGTTCTTGATGCAGAACTGTAAGTTCGCCCTGTTTTCAATTCTACGTTCAATGTTAACCCCACGTCTTTCCCGCTTTCCTTTCTCGGGCGTGCACCCATTCGTAGACGAGGCGGGCGACAAGATATGTCTGTTCGGGTTCTCCCGCGGGGCGTACACCGCCCGCGCGCTCGCAGGGATGCTGCACAAGGTTGGCTTGCTCCCGTCGCACAACCACCAGCAAATCCCATTCGCGTACACAATGTACACCCGCACGGACAATTTGGGATGGGAGCAGAGCACGGCATTCAAGAAGGCGTTCTCAATCGATGTCGATATTGATTTCATCGGCGTTTGGTGAGCATCCTCCCGGCTTCAGCCCCCAAACATTGAATCGAAAAGCGCCTCTCCGCTCCGTTATCGCCACACGGCGCCACACACCGAATCTCATTTCACTCGCGCGATAGTTTAGCGTGTGGGACTTATGACTGATCCTCCGACCGTTTAGGGACACCGTCTGCTCCGTCGGGCTCATCCCCCAGCGGCTGCCCTTCACCGCGTCCAACACGGCCATTCGCGTCTTCCGCCACGCGCTCTCGCTCGATGAGCGCCGCGCCAAGTTCAAGGCGAACCACTACAACCGCCCGTCCGACTGGGAGGCGCACCAGGGCACGCACGGCGACATGCCCCGCCCTGTGATGCGCCGCCAAAGCGCGCACACTAGCGCACACAAGAGCCCAACGAAGAGCAGGCACACGCGCACAGGCTCGCACTCCACGTCGCCCTCACGGTTCGCCAACTTCGCACGGGAAGTGACGCATGCGCATGTCAGGGAGTCCACTGCGGGGACTGGCACGACGGCTGTCGCGACCCCCCCGGGCACCGTCAAGAACGCTGTCGTGATTGTGGAGAAGGAGATCACCGCGACGGTAGAGAAGATAGCAGGGGACGTGGCCGAGGTCGTGGAGAAGACGGAGGAGGAGGTTGCGATCGCCGCTTCTGAGAGCGGTTCCAAGCTCTGGAAGCACGCGAAGGGGCGGTTCGACACGTTCCGCACATTCATGCGCAAGAAAAAGGGCAAACAGCTGACCGAGGAGGAAATAGAATTCAACAAGACTCAATTGGAGCTCGTGGGCGAGACAGACGTCAAGGAGGTCTGGTTCGCCGGCTGCCACTGTGGTGCGTCCCTTCTTCCTGCTTCTATGTAGTCCCCACACCCCGCACTTCGCGATGCACGTTCGTTCTGTGACGAACGTGGGACCGACATGATGTTGTCTTCCGCTCCATCCTCCATGTCACGCCAATGTCAGATCGTGAATGCTAACGAGTGCCCTTCACCCCGCGTGCCCCCTCCCGGCTTCCCTTCCTTCCCACAGACGTCGGCGGTGGCTCAGTGCTCGACACCGAGAAGCACTCGCTGGCGCGCATCCCGCTTCGCTGGATGATCCGCGAAATCTTCCGCACCAACACCGGCATCCGCTTCCACGCCGAGCTCCTCAAGGACATCGGCCTCGACCCCGCCTCCCTCTGGCCGCACCCCAAGCCCGCGTGCGAGTTCGGCCCCGGGCTCGAGCACGCACCCCAAATTCCGCCCATGACTGCCGCCCCATGGATATCGCTCGACCCCCCGACGCCACCCGAGCGCTCGCGCACGGAGGTTGAGCGGCGCGTCGTCCAGGCGCAAGCGATCTTCACCAACTCGCCCCCGCAGGCCGTCGAGTCGAATGCCGATGCCGACGCACAAGGGCGTCCCGCCTCTCCCACGCCGCCGGTGCCCCCTTCGGCGCATGAGCGGCACGTGTCGGTATCGACCACACGCACCTTGGTCGGGACAACGAATTCGGCCTCGTACAACCACAACCACAACCTGCTGCACCCGGACCCCGAGGGCGCGGCGGAACGGGCGGTGGACGAGCAGGAGGAGGAGCGCAAGGACGCGGTGTGCCCCGTCTACGACCAGTTGAGCCTCAAGCCGTGGTGGTGGATCCTGGAACTCGTCCCGATCGAGCAGCGCAAGCAGCTCGCAAACAAAGAGTGGAAGAAGTACGCCTCGTGAGTGGCTTGCCCTAATTTTTTTCGCTCGGGATCGGGGATCTAACGTGCTGGGCAGGCTGAACCTCGGGCGGGGGCGCACTGTGCCCCCTGACATAGAACATCTGTACGTGCACCATAGCGTGAAGATGCGTGTGGAGGCGAAGAACCTTCCTGGCGGGCCGTACAAGCCCAAGGCCGACTTTGGCAAGCTGCAGCCCATCTACGTCGACTGAGCGCGCGGCTGCCCTCCTTTGCGGCAAGGCTCTTCCCTTCTTTCGCTATGAGGTCATCGGCGGCAAGGCGAGTTGACGTCAAAGGCTTGGTGGCTTGGTCTGGACCGGCGTGTCTCTAGCTCGTTTTTCGCCTCGTCAACCCCAAGTCTGCGCGAGAGCCCTCGGTAAAACTCGATTTCGGTCAGGATGGATGGAACCTCGGATTTTTTTTACATTGCTGTATTGTTATTAGTTCTGTATTACGCATTGCCGTTACGATAGCCTACTGCCGTACGACCATTCATGTCACCTAATACGCGTCATGCTCGATAATCATAACGTTTTAACGACCTTTCATGCCATTGACCCTGCGCAGACAGTTGGACGTGTCGACACATGCATACTGGTGCACCCCAGTATACTCGAGCTCCTTCCCTGCTTGACGTGATTCATCAATCATTTAATGTCCCGATCCTTGGCCCTTCGTCAAGCCTTCAAGGAATGCTTGTCCACTCATTTGTAACGCAGATTCCCGACTGGACGGACTGCATGAGCGTCGTTAATGACGTCGGATCCGGACGCCCGAATGTGTGTCATTGGCGGGCTGACGGGCGGGCGACAAACGAACCCGTTCTCTGGAGGCGAAGATTTTAACGAAGGGACTCGGGACGCGGACCATCTCAAAATGCCATAACATGCACCAGGGTCCCGGCTTGACGAGCGTCGAGCTGCCGTGGCGGCCCCATCCAGGGTCACGGTGCGAACTGAGACAAAGCTTCCGCGACGCTCGTTTCGTCTGCATGGATCGCCAGCACTGCATCATCATGTACAGTTGTTCAGATGGGATATTTTTAGCCGCCTGACAGATGAAGGCTTCCTCGCGTCATGCATGGATGGTGGCGTGTAAGTATGCGCCGCAGCCCCCGTGGTGGGCGCGATTTCTGGCTTGAATGTAGCTATTTTTTTCCCTTGGGCATGCGATACCTCCTTCGACTTGATACTTCTGAGTGTGAGGCACGTGGCAAGACTTGCACTGGTCGGTGGGCGCCTCTGTCCGGGATGTGCGTCCGGATTCAGACCTTAGTCATATCCAAATCCATCTGCGCTCCGGCGATCTCGCTCCTCGTCGCGGAATCTGAGTTTGTGGTCGACTCTAGCCGCGCGCCATCACGTTTTTGTCGAGGCGAATATTGAACGTAAGGACCGGTGTGTCCCTTGCGATACTCCGGAGAAGTCCCCCGCCGGACGACAGACTAGTACTTGACATCGCCGTGCACCACGGAGGGCGCATTGGAATTTGGACATACACTAATACGCAACCGCGTCCCGGGCGACGGTGAACCATTTCCTCGATGGGCGCGGCCTTGGGGGGAGCTTCCATTCACTGCCCTTCTGGGCGTCGAGCATAGATCGGGCAGAGGTGCGAAGGTTCCCGGTGGTCACTGACGTTGGCCTCTTGTCAGCTTGCAGGTGGTGGCCCACGGCTTCCTGTCGAGCCTGCCATGGCCAGTAAGCTCGCCCCCTCGTCCGATATGTCACTCGCACATATAAGCCATCCCACTTTGGCATCCCCGGCCTCCCCGCACCGTCCCTCTCCCCGCCCAAGTATCCATCCACCATGCCCACCAACACCGTGCTCGAAGGCCTTCCCATCGCCTCTCCGGGCCCCATCGACCTGACGCACAGTACGAGCTCAGACGCCTCCTCGGCTTCACCTGGTCTCCAGCGCCGCCAACAATCGAGCCATTCATCCTCGAGCGAGACGGGCGACGCCGACGTCATTCCTCCCTCTCATCCCGCTCGGACCCTTGTCCTCTGCTTCGATGGAACTGGCGACCAATTCGATACTGACGTACGCGCCTTCACGACCTTTCCACGTACACGCTCAAACTGACGCGCCGTGAATCTCTGCCCAGAACTCAAATGTCGTCAAGTTCTTTAGCTTGCTCAAGAAGGATGACAGGATGGAGCAGATGTGCTACTATCAGGCATGTGCGGCGTCATATACTCAACATCTCAGCGTCTGACCGCGCATATAGGCTGGTATCGGGACGTATATCGGTCATGGCGGTGGCTTTCCCCTCATGGCAAAGATCGACAAAGTCCTGGACGAGATGATCGCTTGGAATCTAGGCACCCATGTCATGGATGGCTACGAGTTCCTCATGCAAAACTGTTCGTCCGCGTTTCTTGATCTGCCTAGCGAAGTACTCATATGTTCATGCCCCGATCCATCCAGACCAAGCGGGGGACAAGGTCTGCCTGTTCGGTTTCTCCCGCGGCGCATATACCGCCCGCGCTCTCGCAGGAATGATTCACAAGGTCTGCCCTGATCAAAACGCAAATCCGTAGGATCGGCACTAATTGAAATGCTACCCTCCAGGTTGGACTGCTGCCGGCGTGCAATCACCAACAGGTGCCCTTTGCATACAGGATGTTCAGTAGGGACGACGATCTTGGTTGGAAGCAATCGACCGCGTTCAAGAAGGCGTTTTCCATCGACGTCGACATCGACTTCATTGGCGTCTGGTACGAATTCCGCGATTTATGTTGTGATCGCCTTCCTCATTCAATTTGCAGGGATACCGTATCTTCCGTCGGAGTTATCCCCCACACGCTTCCTTTCACGAGGTCGAACAAATCCATCCGCATCTTCAGGCATGCGCTGTCATTGGACGAGCACCGTGCACGCTTCCAGCCCGCCCTTTACCAGCACGTCACCGATGCCGCGGCGCGCGGGACAAGGCCGGGTGAGATGCCCAAGTCCGATACCATCCTGGGGACCCGTGAGGGTTGGAAGAAACTTCAGAAGGGCAGCATCAAGGGCAAGAACCGGTCGCGGCACGAGCACGAGTTCGATGCGGAGAACTCAGATGGCCAAGACCACACCGATGTGAAGGAGGTTTGGTTCGCCGGCTGCCATTGCGGTACGTCTTATGTGGAAGTAGGTGCGGGAGCATCGGCTGGTGCTGAACCTCCTGCCTTTTGTTTTACTAGACATCGGTGGTGGGTCTGTTTCTGACGACACCCCCCACACCCTGGCGCGGATTCCCCTTCGGTGGATGATCCGCGAGTGCTTCAAGAACGATACGGGTATCCGATTCCACGCCGAGCTGCTCAAAGATATCGGTATGGACCCAACCTCGCTACACCCTGTCGTCAAGGACCGCCCGAGCGCGCTGGAGCCCGATACCCCTCACTTCAACACGGTCGCCGGTCCTGCACCCGAGGTGAGCGAGGAGGAGCATGAAGTGCGCGACGCCCTCTCGCCCATCTACGACCAGCTCGCCCTTGCACCTTACTGGTGGCTGTTGGAGCTCCTGCCCATGCGGACACGCTTCCAAGGCCCTCCGCCGCAACATAAAATGCACAAGACGATCGGGTAAGCCTCTCCCTCCTCCTTTGACCGGGCCTGGGCACAATCCTCACAAACGTGTAAACTTGCATAGGCCGAACCTGGGTCGCGGCCGCCACGTCCCCAAGCACCACACGCCGTTCCTCGTGCACCGGAGCGTGCGGATCCGCATGCAGGCGAAGGGCCTCCTAAGCGGGCTCTACCAGCCCAAGGCGACGTATGGCAAGCACGAGCCGGAGTGGGTCGATTGAGCGCGGCGGGCGTGTTACTTGGTCGGTGCCGCGTTCGGACGGTTTCCCAGTTATGCTAGTCCATGTATGCGTATGTCACTGCAATCTATAGCTACTATTGACGTCTACTTGTATTATATGCGTAATTCCAGCATTTGCTTCTCTTGCGAACATGACAATGTCTGAGTTAGAGCGTATGTTGAATACCTTTTTACCTTGGAGAACGGGAAAGAGTTTGAGTGGGCGAAGAGAGTGATCGGTGTGTTCCAATGGTTCGCGACACCGAGTCGGAACCATTAGGCGCCCATTAAATAACTACGGCCTTGCTTATCGTCTGTCGGGCCGGTGAGGCTGGGCTACTATTGTAGCGTAGTCGGCCTTATCAAATCCGTAATCCGTTTTGCAAGTTGAATGGCGCTTGCACTCCGACTCATATGACCGAGAACCGCAGAGTCGGTGAGATGGGTGCATCGCCCTGTAAGTACAGTATAGGTTTTCGGATTCTGTGGTGCCCAAACCTCATTAAATCAACGCATCCTATTGTTCTAGATCCCGACCTTCATTCTTGGCATTACGCGGCTGTGCTCTACTTCGTGACACAGTCTCATTCGTACGTATCATTCTCTCGCTCTTCCTCACACCTTTTCTGACATCGCATCATCCAAGACGTTTCCGCAATGACGCCCGACCAACAAGCCGTCATCGTGGAGGCTTGCCAGACCCACAAGACAGCGCATTGGAGGGATGACAACTACCGAGCCGCCATACCCATCGGCACCGATTATTTCGTGAAGTTTGGCGCTCCCCAGACTCTAGGGCCTGAAATTGCCACCCAAAATTATATCTCGGCGTATGCAGAGGCGCATCCAGGAACGCCAGATGGCATGCCAGTTCCACGTATTCCGAAAGTGCTTTTCCACTTTCAACGCGAACACACCATGTACATGGTCATGGAGTATATCGAGCTTACGGACTCCCCTCCAGACGTCGTCCAGAGGACGGCAGTCGCACTCAGGTGGCTCTCAGAGGTTCCACTTCCTCGCAACCATGTGATCGGTCCCTTGGGGGGCGGCCGTATCCGCCACAGATTCTTTAAGGATTATACGGCTCCTCTAGATTTCTCGAGCGTCGGCGCCCTCGAGCGGTACATAGAGAAGGTGCGTCCGAGTCCGTGCTTATATTTTTCTTCAGCATCCAGCATGCGCTAACCTGGGCTAGGGGCGCACGAGGCTCTCGAAACTGGACTCGCGACAGGTACATCCTGTCAGTTTCAGCGGCGAGCGATCCGTGTTCATGCAGTCGGACATGGATCGCAGCAACTTTGGCGTCGACGAGCGCGGGCCCACCGTCCTTATGGATTTCGCGGAGGTCTGCGTGTTGCCCGAATCCTTCGCCGCGCTTGCCATGCATGCTTCGGACCTCAGCCCCGCCCCTATCGCCGAGTCCTTGGGTTTGTCAAACAATCCCAACGCCGCCTCGATGGCCGTGGTCTCCAGCGTTTTGTGGATGACCGCCGATCCGAAACTCGGTGTGTCAACTTGTACCTGATATGGGATTTCAACTGACGATTGTCACAGGCTTAAACGACGACGGCTATCCAAAGAGGTCCAAACCTTAGACGAAAGGATTACGACGTACGCGCAATCTCCGAGCTAAGCCTATCTAATAAGAGTGAGTAAACCCTTCTGCTTGCTATAGAACTTGAACACGAAACTAGCCTAGAATTATGCGGTTCAAGTTCGGGTTTTCCGAACGAGCAGATTCCGTAACTATTGTACTCAACAGCATGTATGTACAACGGCCCACCCTGTCGAATGGATTAAGGTCTGCACGTGGAATGTGTTGTCACGGGCTCAGCCTCTCGTCACCTTGGGGTATTCCATCGTCAACACCTTGTATCACATATTGTAGCACACTTCAACTCCTTTCCAAAGCACGTCGCCACTTGGAGCACCGCAAACAGCATGGTGGTGGTCGCTTCGTCCAGGGCAAGTGTCAATTAGGCGGTCAGTACCAGTAGCTACGAATGAAGGACAGCAAAGGTCAATGTGGATGCGGCGGCCCCGAAGCCGGGACCAATCGTGAATGCGTGAGTATCAGAAGTCCATGTCCAGTGCAAGCAAATAGGGCTTAAGTAGGGGGTAATAGCGCCCAATAGGTGATGATTAGGGGCAGGCGGAGCAGGAGAAGACGAATGGGTGGTGGAGTGATCATGATCTCGTGGTTCGAGTCCGTCAGTGTTCTTTCGTGCAGCACAGCAAAACAAAGTCTTCAATAACATCCCTCCTTCTCTTCCTCCTCCCCCAGCCCGCACAGCGTCTGTGTATGCGTTCGCGTTTTCGGCGGGGCTCACAGACGCGCGACAGCGCCGAGCGCACCGACGAACGCGCCGACGACGCCCACGAGGAGCGCGGTGGGCACGCCCGCGGGGAGGAGCTGCGCTGCAGGCGCGGCGCCGTTGAAGGGCACGTACGGGACCGTGGTCTGCGTCGACGCGGAGCCGTCGGTCGAGTTGATCTCGCTCCCGGTCAGGTTCGCGCCGTTGGGGCCGATCGGGCGCGACGTGTCCGTGAACGCGCACGTCGAGGACGTGCAGATGCACTCGCCCTTGATCGGGTCCCAGAACGGGGTCGAGCAGTTGGAGGAGACTGGGCGCGGGTGGTGCGTGGGTGAGCGGTGGAAGCGGGGCGAAGAAACGGGATGGGGTACTCACGACGGACACGGGGCGAACCGGATCCGGACGCCTGAGGAGGGCTGGGGTTGGACGGGCTTGGGTGATCAGTAGGGCAGCCGTACTGTGCATACGGATGCATGTATGCGCGGGGTGCGAACAGACGTCAGCACGTGATATATATGGCGATGGAAGGCGGTAATAGGGGGTACGCACGCAGGTATAGAAGGGGAAGTCGTTGAAGGCACAGTGGTCGAGAAGGCCGGCTTCATTTTGCGGGATACCGTTACAAATCTTGAGCGAGGAGTCGACGGCGGGCGTCGAGCACTTGAGCGGCGCGAAGTCGTTAAGCTGCGAGAGCGGCACGGGGTTGCGGACCCACGCGAGGAGCTGCTCGGAAGAGACGATCCAGGCTATAAGACGCCGCCGAAGAAGTCAGTGATATAGCTTAAACGAGCGCGTAGACTCGAGAGGGACGCACTGTTTGGCTGTTCCTGTGCCCAATCGAGGAACTGGTTGATCATGTTGATCGTCGACTTCGACACAGTCGAGCCGGGGACGGAAAGCTAAAGAGATTTGTTCAATCAATAAAACCGGACTTCTACATGCCGCAAAGAACTCACCGAGACGTGAATCGGATGTGTGTAGAGACCCATTGGCTGGCGCTTGGAATTGTAGTGAGCCAAGAAGGTTGACTTCATGTACTCAAGCGTGGCCGTGTCGTTGACCGCGGATGCACCATTTGCAGCATCCCTATTCCCACATTAATTTCAGATACAGCCAATCAAGTATGCGTATAGGCACTCACAACCAGGGGTCCATCAAGTGTGGGCCGTCCACGCCACGGTTGTCAAATAGCGCATACATCGGAATCTCCCAGAAGCCAGGGAGCTTAGGCTCACCCTTGCAGAGGCCGTCAACCGCGAGACAGTCGTTTGCCATACCGTTGTCGAGCGTGTACGGCCAGTAAGCATCAGTGCCATCGTCGGTGACCGGAATAGATGCTGACGCGGACGAGTCGTAGGTGAAGCCGAGCTGGTGGAGCATCTTGAGCGTGTCGACGCTGTAGTTGAGGAACGGAGCACGGAAGCCGATAATGGACGACAGCGGGATACCCGCAAGCTGGTTGAGGGCAATCAGGTTGCCCGACACCTCATCCTGGGGTGGCGTGCCGACGTGGGTCATGCTGAGTTCGATTGAGTTTTAGAGTTGGATAGGAGAAGTATATAGGAGGACGTACGTGTGATCCGCGATCTCATTGCCCGCTACATACCAATCGGTAACGAGGGTGAAGTTGGTGTAGTCGATCGAGTTGTAGTATGTCATCTTGGGCTGGCACCCGTTGGGGTTCTTTCGGTGGGCGAGGAACTGGTTGATGGCATCGAGGGTGTAGCTTTGGATAGCATCGTCGGCCGTGAAGACGACGAACATGGGTGTTTGGTCCTGTCATAAGGGCGAGATGAAATGAACATGTGAGTGGGGAGAAATGCGGAGATGAGAGAAGGGTGAAGGGGAGGGAGGATTTGCGTTTGAGGCAGGTGTCAGAGAGAATTAAGCTTCCGGATCACTCACGACGCTGAGACCACCCGGAGCATTGGTGCTTGCACAGTTGCAGTTGGGCAACTTGCACGAGTTGGGGTCGCATGAGTAGCCTGCGGCGGAGGCGGAGCTGGTGGGGCCCGAGATGGAGCCATCCTGGGCAAAGACGTAGCCCAGGAAGGGGAGGGTCGCCACAAGGAGAGAGGGCGGGAGCATGACGGTGTTCGAGGAGACCAAGAAACGACCGGGGAGGGTGAGCAAGGGCTGTAGGATACCAACGGGGAAAAGACAGGACAGGTGGAGAGCAGGTATATAAAACGAGTGACTCGGACGGGGACGGGCAGTGGATGGAAAGAGGGGACGACCAACAGCAGCTGACGACCGTCAAACGCCCAACATTCGGTCAGATCAGGCCGCCAACAGCATCAAACATCCCTCCGGCTCCTGATCCTCCTCCTTCGCGCCGTCGAGCTCACCATTGCACACAGTGAAGACGACGGCTCCAGAGCACTATCCCCACCTCCTACCTGGCTGAACCACGTCAGCTTCCACTTTGGTCGACCGCACTGAACAGAAGCTGCGGTATCTCCCAGGATGATTATACTTAGCATTCAGCTCCCGAGCACCGCGCTCCGAGCTCTCTCCCATCCGCCCACGCCTCCGGCATCCATGCCGCTAAAACTACCGGCCCGCCTTCGGCGACTAATTCTCGACCGCTCAGGACGACCCCGACCATCGGCCTCCATGGCAGCATCTGGGCAGCATCATCATCCATGCAACATGTACTTCTGTATCCCCAGCATGACGGCCAGAGACTTTCCAGCCTTGTCTCGCGTCGTACTGGAACATCACACCTGTCTGTTCCCACTATGGAGCCGAATCCGCATGGTGTTTCGTCCACAGGACTCCGGAACATGCCCTGCACAGCATGATCAAGTTTCTTGGTCACTGGTTCTCCATGTGTTCTGCTACCGCCTGCGGTCCGTTGTAATGCAGAGAGCGTGCTGCATACGCAAATATATTATCGCCAGACAGTAATGCGTAGTATCCTGATGATGCACAGTCCTAGAACGCGATGCACTTACCCCAAGAGTCAAACGAATGGTAAGGGCATTACAGAGTAGTCCGAGCGATCGTATGCATCCCCATCTTTGTCGCGCATGAGGAGCAGAATCCCGATCAAGATGTGGTCCATGTGCTTGTGAGCGCGCGGCTGGACGACCAGCGATCGGGGGGCGTTCGGACAGAATGTGGCTATGGGCGTCGAGTTCATGAACGCCTTCGACTCAAGGTGAGCTTCGAATCCATATAAGCCACGCAAAAAGAGCGAGTCCTGACCTTCCATAATGCCCGGCTCATCTTCCAGACGATGGTCGTCCCATCGCCGACGTGGTACGTCCGCGAGCTGCTCATTTCAGGTCAAAAACATTCCTCGCGCGAGCAACAAGCAAGGCACCTACCCGTTCGTCAGGCTCTTCGACAGCACGTCCTTCAGCAGCCTCCCCTCGTCGCCCATGATCAGAGCGGGCGCCACTAACGAGTTCGACCCGAATCTGCGCCCAGCACCACGTCGCCGTCAGTTTCTCATCCCCAAACCGGTGGCCACAACAACGCCCAGCCTCAAGTAGATTGAAACGCGACTCACTCGATCTCCGCGACGAGCGGCCCGTCCTCCGCCCAGCCCCGCCGCACGCTCGTCACCCCCAGCCGCGGCGCCCACACGTTCACGCCCACGCTCACATGGTACCGCCCAAGCCCCGCGACCTCCTCCTCGCCCTCCGCGCTCAGCGTCATCGCGAACGGCCCCGCCTGCACGAAGCGGTACCCCACCGCGCGCGACGGGTACGCCGCGCTCGCGTACGTCGGCAGCCCGTGCTCGTCCTGCTCCGGCTCCTGCTCCGGCGCCGCCCGCTCGTGCGCCTCCGACGCACGCGGGCTTGTGGAGGCGGGCGCGGCGATCGTGCCATGCTCGGGCACGCGGTCGAGGCGCGAGCTCGGGCGGCGTGTGGGAGAGATGGAGCGCACCGAGAGTGCGGAGCCCGGGCGCGCCACCCCGCCTGGCGGCTCGACGGAGCGCCGCGACGCAACGGACCCTGAGCGCGAGCGCGAGCGGCCCGAGCCGAAGGGAAGCGAGCTGATGAATGCAGCGGGGATCGTGAAGCTGCTGGGCCGGGTCGCGCTTGGCGTCGGGGTGTTGGAAGCCGTGTTTTCCCCTGGCGGCGGGGATGCCTCCGAGGCCGTGCGGGTGGCCGTACGCGCGAGCGGCGCGTTCGCGTCCGAGTCGGGGCGGGCGCCATTGCGGCCTTCTAAGATGTCGAGCGCGCGGCTCCGCTCGTCTGCCGTCACCTCGACTGACGCCCTGGTGTCTTCGCTGTCAGATGAGGACGAGGATCCTTCATTTGATGAAGTCGGGGACGTTGCAGGGGACGCCGTTGGCGTCGACGATTCGCTGGCGCTGGAATGGCGGAAGAGCGAGGTGCGGAGGATGAGGCCGGATCGACGACCGCTGCTCCGGAACCAGGAGAGGCGGTTCTTCTTGAGCTTGATGTCTGATCCAGGGTCTTCCACGGCCTCCGGGTCACTCGGAGATGACTGCTGCCAAGAGGAGGGCGGAGCCGTGGACCTGCGATGCGCGTCCCGCGATAGCCTGGTCAGTTCTTGGGCGAAGTGTTGAGATATTATGAGCATTTTGTGAGCTGACTAAGAGGAGATGTTATGTGAGAGTGAGACTTGGACGGGGTGAATTAGAGTCTGAGCATGGTGCAATGGGTTGAAGGCGATTGTCTGATGTCCGACGCCCTCTTGGTTCGGTCGGACCCCCAAGCGATATATACTCCCGGTGCAGTCAGGTTATGGGAATAACCTTCACGCCACATAGATATCAAGGTGGGCTAATTTTGAGACCCTTGCGGCTTCGTGAACCGCGCCGCAAAGCGCTTCTTGACTGCGGGTGACGCATTGGGCGGGGTGTGCGACATAACCCGACTGCGAGAAGCGATTCCTGCAAGCGAGAGTGGAAAGTCGGGCGAGCTCGCAGAGATCCCTGGGAAAAGAGGTCAGCGTTCACCGCGCATGCTCGAAAGGACGTGTTTCGGGCGTACCATGCTCGTACGAGTTTGTGGGGTTAACGCGAAGGTTCACCGCGGGGGCACTCGCCGGGGGGTGAAATACAGTGCATGACTCCAGGAGCGATGCAGTGGTGTCTGGGTTGCTATGCGACGCTGCTGGATGCTAGCTCTTCACGGCCCCAAGTGGATTGTATGCGGTGAATATGACGAATGTTTCTCATAGTCAAGAATGTTGTCCGACATGCGGTGAGAATTATAGCGTTGGGTGAGTGCGCACTAGTGGTGATAGTCTCATGATCAAACTTTCGGAACTCAGTACGGATGTGTGGAAGGAACTTACGCCTCCTCATCAACGTGCCTCCGCCTGCGCATCTCCATAGACCGCCGAGCCTAGCGAGTAAAATCGGAGTGCCCTCCTTGACTGTGATCAAGGCGAGGGCAGAATCGATACGGACACCATTCAGTGTAGCCTTCAAGACTCCTCTACGGCATCGGCGCCGCCCCAACCTTCGGATCGCTACATTCTATGCAATCATCGACCTTCTCGCCAGTTCCATCTTATGGCATCTAGACTGGATCCTTTACGTTACGGAAAGTATCCGACGGTCCGAGGTACTTCCACCGTACAGTCGTGAGTACGAAGGAGAACATATTGAGCATCGGCGCAGAGAGCTGGCATATGCCTAAGGGTCCTGGACGTTGCCTGAACATGAATGTTCCTCGTGGTTAGCGGTTGAGGATGAGGGCCTTGCATATATGAACGCACAGTCAACTGTGCCTTCGCCCGCCTCTGTGTGGCACTCGTCCTCTCGCAGTCTTCGCAGGCCAACATGACTAGTCGTCCCTGGACTGCGACGTGCACCGCGTGTGGTCGTTTAGCTCCTTTCGCGGTGTTGTGTGTATGCGCAGAGCGGGATCTATGCGTTGCATAACTCTCCGTTACGGCGTTGCTCTGTGCTACATGCTGTTTCTTCAGTCCAGGAGTGTGTTGGGGGTCTGGACAGGTGGGTCAACGACTGGTACTTGACAGGCGAAGTGCTTTTGCGGGATGGCGGATCAGGGTATAGAAGATAATTTACGTATCTTCCCTAGGGCGACCCTGCAGCTCATCCCGGTGATCCATGACGCATCATCTGCGCTGAGCTTCAAGAAGTTCAAGAACGTATGCCGCGACGCGGTAGCGAAACGGTGTCAGCTCGAGGTATTGCCTCAAAGTTTTGAGGTGGTCTACAGCAGCTGGTCTTGTACGTAAGTTGGTGTCCGCGTTGTTGACATGCGCGAAGAAGGATGCTGAGGGGGTATGAGTTATTGTTTGACGAAAGGGAAGCAGGAGGAAACGTTCCAAGTCAGCTTTCCTATTGGTTACGGCATCGGCGTCCGTCCCGATGTTCTCGGGCCAGACACGTGGACACAAGCGCTGGGGGTAGTGACGAGAGGAGGAAGGCCGCGCAGGTTTTCCTGCAACGCACCTCTCGTCAAATTGCAGGCCGGCCGACTCGCTCTCGGGCTGAGTTCGATGGCTGGTCTGTGCCATTACAGGGCGGAAAGCGACCGGATGTCTTAGTGCTCAGCCTGTGTAACCCCAGGTCGCGCTACTCTGGTTTGCTCTTTGGCTGGAGGAGCAGAGCCGGCGATTCGTACATGCCCGTCCCTACCTAGTAATCTCACCCAATTCCCACTGTCTGTTGGTCTCGACACGCCTGTTCCTCGCCGTAGTCTACCCTCGGCCTAGGCTCCGGCCAGCAATGCTACCCTGCTTCTGCCAGACTATCACGCCCCTGGTGCGCTGTCCAGAGCTCGGTGCTTTTGTCTTGTGGTCCAACTCCACGACAAGATAGCAGCCTCACCTTTCACGGCATATTCCACGACACACGACACATTCGTCTTCCGTAGCCCTCAAGAGTTTCACCGCTGGGAGTCACGCAACGCAATAACGCTGTCTGCGCTGATGAAGACCATACGTCGACTCGTAGACCGCATCCGAGGAGAGGGGCTCGAGAGACCTGCAAACCTCACAAATGCCCTACCGGTCGTGCAAACATCCGAGGTGACGATACCCGCAGCGCCGAACGGCATACTCAACGAAGAGCTCAGGGGGTGGGCCGACGAACTCGACGTTATGTTGGAGCCTGTTGACGGGGTTTGGTGGCGTTATGGGGACTTGGATGGTACGTTGACTTCGGTACAGGATGGGAAGGGGTTAGTCGGTCTCCAGTTCCACGGCGGCGGGTATATGATTGGGAGCGCGAGGGATGTCTTGTCGGGAGGGTCTCGTAAGTCCCCGGGCTGCCATGAGATGACTTACTGGATGCTCACGCAGCTCATCTGTCACCAGGGATACCACGCGGTTTTATAGAGGTGCATTTTATCGAGATCAACTTGCCGTTATTCTTACGGTTCAATAGCAAGGGATCTGCTCATGTGTCCTCTGTGAGTCTATCCTCCCTGCTCGTTCGTAGTCGAGATTAAAGAGATGTCGTAGCTCTCGAGTACTCGCTCGTCAGCTCAAGTGACGACGAGCCTGTCCATCCCTTCCCGACACAGCTGCTCGAAGCACTGTCAGCGTACTACCACATTGTCCACGAACTCAATATCCCATTCAAACGGATCATCCTGATCGGCGACTCAGCAGGCGGCCACCTTGCGCTCGCCCTACAGCGGTATCTACTGCAAAGCAGCGTTCTACCAACCCCAGGTGGTCTCATCTTGCTCAGCCCATGGTGCGATCTCTCAGTGTACGTGCAGCCGTCGTCTCATCCGCGCCCGGCGCCGCACCTAACGCACCTATTCCAGAGAAGGCCATGTTCCGCATGTGAAACGCCTGCTCGGCTCCCGTCCTGCAGAGCAGCTCTCCACGCCGTACTTCTCCCCTGCCCTCCATCCGCCCCTCCCCCAGTGGCCCCCAACGCTAGTGTACTACGGCAAGACCGAGCGATTCGTCGCGTCAATCGCTGCTCTGGTGTCGCAGTTCGGCGCGGCCGCCACCTCTTACGCAGCCGACGAGATCCCGGAACATTTCAGCCACGACTTCCTCATAATGGTTACCGTGGAACGAGCCTGGCCGAAGGAGGTGCGCAAATGCTGGGAGCGGATCAAGGCATGGGCAAAATCGCTCGAGGATGCCTAGCCGCCGCTCCCCCGCTCGGATCTTCGAGCCCGTATGCTGTGTTCTCATTATCGTTGTGTATTATGATTATATGCTGGACGGAAGGAATTATGTTGGTCTATCTGCGGTAATGTAAAGTACGTGCATCTGTTCATAGCTTGAGCAAGTGGTGTAACATGCTAATTCATGGTCTCGTCAGCATACATCGACCTGTACATAAGTAGGACTATCATGCTACGTACCGCCATGGTCCATGATATCGCTTGGTGGGCGGTGGCGCGCTGAAGCCCCACGCCGTCCGACTTCGCGCGACCTTCTCCGAGAACCGTTCCGCGAACCTGAAAAGCCCGTCGATCTCCCGCTCCGTCATACATGGGCGATGCCCGGGTTTCAGCCACGTCTTGCGCTCCAGGACCCCGATCGCGTCCCTCACCCACGCCCCGCAGTCCCAGTCGCGCTCGTCGGGGCGGATGAGCCGTGGGTCGCTGAGCGTGTCCGCGACGCCGCTCAGGTGCTCCTCCTCGATGCGCGCGAACAGGATGCGCCCGAGCATCAGCGGGGAGCGGACCGAGTCGACTCTGCGGTACTCGAACTGCCAGCGGTCGCCCTGCTTGGTGGCGTGGTATATTCGGGTGGTCAGGACGCTGTTGGTGTCTCCGTCTGCGGGTGCGATGAGGAGGGCCCAGTGGTATCGCGCGTCGTGGTTGCTTCGCGGGGCGTTGTCGTAGGATGCGAGGTAGACGTGGTGTGTAACCGCCATATCGCTGATATCGTTTGCGGCAGGTGAGGGTGGGGGATGCTAATGTGGATTATTGAGGGCGGCGGATAGCTTAACGTCCATGACCATGAACTCACTGAAGAGCTCGCTATGTTTCGTGCTGAAGGGAAGGGAGTAGAAGATATGTCGAGGACATTCCAAAGGACTTTTTGTGGGCCATGGCCTTTGTTTTCCGCAGGTGAGCGCTTTGCCCTTTGTCTGTGTTGCTCGCGAGTCGCGGAGTTACTCACTGGCGCTTTTACACAGTTTGTTCATGGGACCAGGGACCAGACATTAGACCCAGGGGCAGGGAAGCAACAGATATATGTGAAAGCCGTTTCCTGATCTGGCACAAGGATGAAGTGGCTGCAGAAAGAGATGCCACAGAGATACCGGTTGAAAGGATTTTCAGGTACAATGGCTGCGACGAGCGTAGTGGTCGTTTCATCTTTCCATTGAGCTTGTGTGTAGCTTTATTTTCCTGCCTGTCGATGCGACGGTAACAATTGTGCCGGGTTGACGGGATTTCCTCACTAGATTTATGGATAGCTATGAGTTAATGCATCAATGGACCGCCACTTCAAGGGCATTTGGCACAGTGGTAGCGCGCACGCTTCGCATGCGTGAGGTCCAGGGTTCAATCCCCTGAATGTCCAATTCCTTTTTGCGAGCAACATTTGCGGCCTGTGTCAAGACCACCCGACACGGGGTGCATATCAAGAGAATATACTGTACCTGGCATTATGGTAAAGATTACTGTAAAAATATTCTGAATCCGTTTACCATTCTTCGCCATGGCTATTGTAATGCCCTTTGTAAACTGACAGTAAAGAGTCGTACGTGCTGTGATACGACTATATTCCTTTACAAAGGGACATTATAGTCGTCGTGACGAAGGATGGTAAAGATATTCAGGCTACCTTTACCATAATATTTACAGCATTTGAGGTGAAATATTCCGGATTGCACCCAGTGCGACCTACAAGTGCGAGGTGCTCCGCTTTTTTGAATTTCAACAAGTGTTATGTGTACAAGTCTGTACGGAACTACAACAGTCCCTCCCGAGTGGGAATGAAAAGCCCATCCCAACACTTGAACCCGACATCCGAGGTGATCTAATAGACGCAGGTCGTCAAAACGGCGCTCAATCGTTTGATATCGTAGAGCACAAACGAGTACACACCGTAGAGGAGTTGCACATCACACGAACAAGGGAGTGCGTCTCGGTCTTCGCGACGATGTGCTTCGCGACGATGTTCGTAGCTGCGGAGAATCCTTGACATGAGGACACCGCGCCCAACGCGAAATGTAACCGATGTCCGGCAATGAGATATGAAGGACCCACCGGTGTCGGGGTACAGGTCGAAGATGATGACCTCCTTGCCCGTGGCGCCGGGAACGGAGTACCTGGGGACATGTCGGCAGAATTTACATCAGCCTTCATACTTGGGGGCAACTTAACGAAGGTTCGATCTGCGGCACAGCGGAGACGCACCAGCATGGGTCGCTCACGCAGGACCCTTCCACATATCCAGGTTTGCTGTGGGACATTATGGTAAGCGGTTACACTACGACAACTAACGATGTCAGGGGGTGGACACTCACTCATTTATGGTACCGCTGAAGTTCTCGAACAGAAAGTCCTGGATGTGCGTGTTGTTCGTGCCCGTGTTGTTCGGCAGTGGGCCGGTCTATAAATGTGACTCCGGTTCAGCCAGATCCCACTCGATCCATAACCATGTAGCGTACCTCCTGGTCCCAATAGCTGGCAGCGTGTCAACGCCAATGACATAATGTTCCATCCGCATTCTGGTAACATTGCACTCACTTCTGTGTAACGTAGACCTACGCAATCCGTTATCTATCAGCCAGCAGGCGTTTTACTGCAATGTGTGGGCGGCGCACCGGGAACATGACGTTGTCGAACACTATGTTCTTCCAGGTAATGCTACACGAAGAACACGGTAAGGTAAGTGGATCCATTTTCGCATGGCGTCACTTACTTCCGTGCGAGACCGTTACCACCAGTCCAGCTCTTGAACCTCGCGCCATACAGGCTGTTTTTCTGCATAGGCATGGATCAATCAAAGCCGCAGCTTTACCCACAACATCACTCAACATACCATCGTGACGTTCTCGATCCTGGTGGCAGTAATCCCAATCTAGTTAGCAAACCCGTTTAGAAACATGGTTGAAACGACGCACAAAACGTTCTGAACATCCGCGACATCGCCTCCCTTCCCAAGAGAGCCGATAGATAGACCATGTCCACCTTCGCAGTAGCTGTTCCTGAAGTGGATGTTCTTTGCGCCGCTTCCGACCGTCAAGCAGTCGTCACCGTTCTGCACGTGGTTGTTCTCGAAGAGCATATTGGTGCCCCCGGCGGAGAATCCTGGAGATCGATACGAATTGAGTCAGACTACAAAAGACTGAAACCATGGGAGCCGCACCATCGCTATACGTGAAAAGGGACATGAATCGAGGTCATCAGCGATATCGTAGCGCTCCACAAGCAACTCACGTATTAAATGGGAACGACTATGTCGACGATTAGCAGTATAGACGAAGCAGAACGGTAAGGCGACTTACGCCTGTATCCGAGGCTGCAACAATTCTATTATTGAAAACGTGGATGTTGCTCGAACCGCTTGTAGCAAAATTCCAACCGATTGGCTACACGCAGGAAATAAGCCAGCAGGGCCTCGGAAAGCCGCAGTTATCTGCCATACCTTCCAAAGCTTTAAGTCACGGATGACCCCGTTGGTGATCTCGCTGAAAGCCCAGCCATGCGGGCGGTTGGTCTGCTGGCCGGCGTCCCACCACTGCGTTCGATCGTGTCAACAATTGAAAAAAAAAAAAAAGACGGATCTGGTTCACATCCTTACCGCTTGGCCATGGGCATCAACCCAGCCCCAGTTTGGATCGTCAGAGCCACGCAAGGTGACGTTAGTCCCGCCGGTAAAAGTGAACCTGCCCATGAAAGTGAATTCAATAGTCGTATTCACTAAAGCAGTCCCATATATGCGTACCAATATCCGGGAAAGCCCTATATACTCGTGCGCTATCATCAAAAATGGCATCAAGACGAGAACAAATCTACTCACCGAAGCTCCAACAATGTCTGGCGCGGACGAGGGATGAGAGCCCGATGCCTCACAGTAAAACGAGGACACTCACTTTGTATCGTAGCTATACTATCTGGGTAACTGAGGTTTCCCTCGATTGCCACCTCGACATTGGTGAGCGCGGGGAACTTGATGGGCGTGAAAATGTTGTACTTGGTGCCCTTCACAAACAGAATGGTCGCGTTGGTCGAGTAATTGCCTGATGCGAACGCCGCAGTCAGAGCCGGGGTGTCATCCTCTCCGTCCGTGTGAGGGACAACAAATGTATTCCAGGCGGAGACGTACGAAGTCAGCAGTAAAAGAGGGAGTCCAAAGTGCATGCTGGCCATCCTCGAGTGAAAGAAGTCGTCGTCAATGTCAGACTAACATTGGCCGCAAACCGGCCTCATCATTTGTTCTTATAGATCACCAATTCGCGTAGCACTCACGTAAATAGGAGCTCGTCGGGATAGAAGAGAGGATGGATAGGCCCGCTACCTGCCGGACGAGCCATGACAGGGCGAGTTTGATCTTGAGGAGGACATCATGTGAACCGGGATAAAATAGTTCGCAACGGCATTGAGAACATGTGAGCTACTGGGAGCTTGTGCATAGGTCCTGGAAGCGCAGAAAGATGGGGAACAGTGAGCAGATGACCAGCCCATACATCGTCGCAGCGAATGGAAGTCAACACCGGCATCGACGCTTGTTTGCGAAGTTACAGCGACGGCTCTCTCTCCGGCCCGTCCGATAACGTCACACAATAATGGTCTAATAAAACATAAGAGCCAAGAATAACAAGGGCGTTTGGCACAGTGGTAGCGCGCACGCTTTGCAATCGGATTGCGTGAGGTCCAGGGTTCAAGCCCCTGAACGTCCATTTTGCCACCATTCATCAATCACGTCCTCTAACAAACACTTTCCTATCGATTACACTACTGTCCGCAGTTGTTAACGTTTTGAAGGACATTAATCGGACATTATGTCACTTCCCTCCGTCCCCGGAGCGTTCATAATAAATATCTTCCCGGAGGAGTCAAACACCAGTCGAACGGCTTAGACGAGCGAACTATGGCGCAACTTAATTTCATGTCGGAGCTGCCATGTCTGCGCGTAGTGCCATCCATGTTCCGAACGCGGCCCACCACCACCACCACCAAAGTACATACCAGGGAACTTCATCTCATGCTTTGAATAGCTTCCAGGATCGCAACCGCGCGGCACCGGCTAGGATCTGATCGTCCCGCTCGCACGCGGCGTATATGCCCTGCGTCAATATCGGTCGGGTGAGTTGAATGACGAACTCTTCTGGCATCCAATCTTGGTGTAGACTCGGACATGGTTTACTACACTGCTGGGAGACATAATCCCGGTAGTCCCTTTGATGCAACGTGTTGGTCTGAGTCAAAGCACTGGCCCGATCGCCAATGAGCGTGTTGAATGCTGGGAAGGAACAACAGCAATGGTGATGAACCGATGTGTCCGGGGACAGCGCGCGCCCCGGTAGCATCATAAATGGCCAAGGGCCGGAGAGCGTACGATCGTTGAGCGACCCTAGGCTGAAGTCCACCCATGGCATCCAACCCTGACCTAGAACGCGGCCTTGTACTTTTCAGTGCCCCCGTGCGTATCGCCGAGTTCGCTATGAAGTAGTGGGGACTCACAGTGCTACTACACAGGCTTCGCCTTATCCTCTCAGGGTAGGAGCCCACTAAGGGTTTCGTGACGACATTCCCCTGACGGCATCCTTGTCAGGTTCGAATCGCACTTGAAGAGGCACGGGCCAAATACGACTTCGTATCCTTCCCGTTGGACCAGAGGCCGGAGGACTATGTCAAGAACATCTATCCGGCGGGCAAGGTGAGTTGCAATGGAGGCCATGCATTTCTTCGGCTCACCTTTACACTAGGTCCCCTCGTTGGTACATGGCGGTGTGGAGAGCTTCCCAGCTGGAAAACTCACCCCCGGGTCGGACGTGATCATCGAGTCCCTCGTCATCCTCGAGTTCCTCGCAGACCTCTTCCCCGATGCGGGCCTCCTCCCCAAGGACCCCGTGAAGCGCTCGAAAGCGCGGGTCTTCATGAACATCCTGAACCTGCGGATGCCCGACGACATCGGCACGTGGCTGCTGAACAAGGACGACGGGACGGCGTACCTCGACCTCCTGGAGAGCCTCCAGGCCCTCCTCCCCGAGGAGGGCTACGCGGTCGGCGAGTGGTCCATCGCGGACGCGGCGCTGCTGCCGTTCCTCCTGTGGATGCCGATCATCGTCAAGACGGGGGTAGGGTACTGGGTGAAGCTGAACGATGTGGAGAACGTGAAGACGCAGTGGGCGTCCCCCCGGTTCGCGAGGCTTCGGGAATACTACGAGGAGTCTGTCGCGCGACAGAGCACCAAGGCGACATGGAACGAGGTGCGGTTGTACCATCTTCTAGAGGTCTCGCAGACTCATCATCGAACAGGAATTCGTGACCAAACACTGGCTCGACCGTTTTGCGAAGGGATTACAGAACTTGTAGGCCCTACCATTAGACTCTACTACTAGATGATGAGAGAAGGGCCTTGCCGCCTTCAATGTCGTTTTAGGCCTATCCGGGAATTGGGGAGCGAGTAGACGGGAGAATAATTTTAGAACTAGGCACCAGTATCTCTGAGTTTCATTTCGGCGAACAGATATCGTGGACCTGAAGTTGTATCTGGCTTTTCCTATCATCGCAGTGGTTAACAAAATGGGATCAACACCCCCATCGATGGACGCCAGACTTGCGGTGAAACACTTCCCCGGAACTTCCCTTCGCGAGCTGTAGGGCTTTCCGCCAATCGTGGCATCCACGAGACGTTTGCAGCAGGGCCTTTGCTCCAGAACCAGAGTCTGGCTTCCAACCTTGAGCCGAGGGAAGGTTGAGGTATTCGGGATACCGTTACCTGTGTCTCTATGGTAGGTCCTGCATAGACGAGTCAATGATCGCCATATAATTAACACTATACGCCATCGGTAGATGTTATCATGGGAGAAGGACGCGCGGAAAATGGAAGTATCGCTAAGTAAAGCCCGCACCAGCGTGGAACTCCGACTTCGTCGTTCGGCACAAAGCGACACGGCAAAAACCTGTGTTGGCGATACCCTTTAGCGAAGGCGGTCTCCGCATGGGACGACCATACTTGCCGCATTTTCGAGCATTAAACCATCAAAGGCCTAGTGGGCGGGGACGTGAATGCCAAGTGCAGCTGAGCGCTGGAACCGGGATGAAGGAGCCTTATGCCGACCAACGAAGTCAGCGATGGAAACGGCGGAATATCCTGAGCTCACCGGAAGATGCTGATGGGAGGTGTGAAGGTTCTTGCGGGGACGACATTTTGGTGCCGCCGCTTATCTCCTCGACGAACGGTACAACCGACCGGAGTACCGAGTATTTTGTCCTTGCGGGGCGTTCGCAAGGCGTTCGATGAAGATTTCCAGCCTATGGAATCTGCCGAACGCGGGGAGCGACTGGCCGTTGCCGGTGCTCAGGGGCCCGCTGTATTTTGCGGAGTCCATAATGGGCGGTGTTCTTCCGCGTTGTCGGCTGATGGCTAAGGAGATGGAATGAGATGGACGGGCGGGCGAGCGGACCGTTGCCTTTTTGGGTGATCGGCGGGGTGGGCGTTGGGCGCGTTGAGCCATGTTCGTCGACTCGTCGCCAAGAGACTGCCTGCGGCGGCATGCTCACCGCACCGCACATCCCGAAGGCCGTCCCGCTGTGCCGATCTGGGGTGCGCACCATATCAGTCATCGACGACGTTGGCAATATTGGCGTCATTTGCATCAACCTCAGAGCACCATGCACAACCTCCGCAGTCCATCCTCAGGCTCTCGCCCGACGGCGCAGTCGGGGGGCACGTGTACGCGAGAACGTTCAGTATGCACGCCTAGACAAGCTCTCGCTCAATGCACGTTGCTTATCGTTCTAGATTGGGCTCAAGGAACTCGGAATCTCCGCGTTCGGCGAATGCCATGAAACAGAGGAGAGGCTAACAAGAAATTAACACGACATACTATACCCAGGGGATCGTCGCCCTTCTCTTTCTCATGTCCTGATATCCTCGGGTACCTAATCGCACTCCTAGTATTGCAGAAGCATCGGTGTTCGGTGCGAGGAACATCAATGCGGTCGCCGCGTGCGACGTGGCACGCAAATTGCGTGAGCTATACGCAAGGGTGACAATGAGCAATCTTCTCCGAGCGATAGCTACCGACTCACTGTGACGTAGAGATAAGGGTCAACCGCAACGGCAGACAGTTTGTCGGTCGCGTCGATCATACTGTATTGCAATGACCGATGAGTTCGTAATACGTATTGAACCCTTAGCTGGCAAGCTGAGCTGAGCTGTAATGCGAGATCGTCGCACCCCACACAGTGCCCACCGCCTCGAGGACTGGGGAAAATCTTCTGAAGAGGCTCCCATAGTCGCGGAGAGCAAAATCTCGCGGTATTGTCGGCCACCCCGCGCTGGACTAGACGGCGAAGCGCGTGGGTTTTGTGTTCGTCGTCGTGACAGCCGCATGTTCGATTCGGTATCCGTCCCGAACCCGCGAATGTGGCGGGTCCCAGAACAACACCACGTTTCAAACATTGCCACGTCTGTCCAACAAGACTCGAGTACAGCACAAGCCAGCGCTTATGCTCATGAATGGCGACATACACGGCGCACCGTCAGGAAACCAGAAAAAGATCGTCGCATGGCATAACGCACTCACCAACACGGTGTCCCAGCGAGGGTGCTCCCGAACCGCCGCGAACTTGCAGGGCGCGCTTACGGCAATCCCACTTAAACACCGGATAGTGCAGCTGCTGTGCGACGGTCCTCAGATCCCCCAGAACGTAAGCAACACTAAAGGACGTAAAACATGACCAACCGAGCGATACAGGTCGCGGGGTGCGAGCACGTCGACCAGCGAGCCCTCGGAGCCCGGCCTTTATATCCAAAACAAATGATCTGCAAAATGCGAGCATGACATACTCGGAGTTCGGAGCGACGGAAGCCTAGCACCGAGGAGTCGTGCTTCTCTCGGATCGGAGGCCCGGAGCCGAGCAGAGGGACGATCCAAGGGGCACCACGGCGTTCGGAACCGGGCCTGTGGCCGTGCGCACGACGACGACTACCGTGGAGGAACAACAGTCCAAGGAAGGCGTTGAGTAGGTGCGGGTGGTTTCGAGCTGGCCTGGAGCGCGCCTCAGATATCCAGCCGAGCACGGCACTGCACCGCCATCCCAGCGTGCATTGATCCACTTCCGGCGTGTACTTTCGTCCCAGAGGTGATAGTTGCGGTGACGAGGTTGGCGCGCACGACGAACATCGGCATCTGTAGAACGATGCACTCTCCGTGACCAGGAGAACAATAATCTATATTCGCCGCGGAAGTTGGGTGAAGAGCGCGTAAGCTTCGAATTCCATGTCGCGGCAGCTGGTATCCTGCCGACGCACCTTCCAGAGATGGCCGGTGCACGAACCCCTTCGTTTCGACTTCTGCCGTCTCACAGAGGGGAACCCGAGAGGCTAACGTGCGCATTATCCCAGTATATCCGTCCTATACGTCCACCCCGCTCCACCGTAGGGAAGAAGTTATTCGCGACCGCGCACGTCGAGGCCACCCGCCGAAGCGTCCGTGAGAGCGACGAGCCGCCGACGTCCGGCAGAACAGGTTGGAAGCACTTCAAGAACAAGGTGAGGTCGGCCGATATCTCGCGCGTTCGTGGCCACCGGCAAGCCCGATTCGGCTGCGACCAAACGGCGCTGCGAAAGGCGTCCGCGCCAGTGCGCGACGTCACAATTCGAGCTTCGAGCGTCGAGTGTCGTCGGATGTCCTAAGTGATAGGGTGCGGCCAGGCACACGTGGTTCTAGCCGCAGATGCGACCCGCCATCGTCTCGTCGAGCGTATCGCGCGCAGCGGGTTCCAACTTCCAGCGCCGCGGACCCCGGCCGCCGCGCGCCGGTCTCAGTGGGCAAGCCCAAGGCAGCATTTGCCATCGAGCGCGAGCGCGAGCGAGGCGCGAAAAGGAAGGCAGAAAGGAAGCGGGCGCGGCCGTGGGAGCGCGACCATGAAACAATACCGCCGTTGCCATCGTCGTCGCTCGCCATCGTTGCCGCAGGGCTCCAAACTTGCGCGAGCCCTAACGCGTCGGAGCGCCCATCTCGCGAGCTTGTGCAGGCGATCATCTTGACTCTTGAGAATCGAGATGGCGAGGGCCCGCCGCGCGCCGCCGCAGCGCTGCATTCTTGCGGCGTCACCTCGCTGCGATGGCGGTTTATTGCTCCCATGTGTAGAGTTTGTGGACGAGTCCCAGGAAGGAAATCGGAAACGTGCGACGGCCCCTGTGTGTATGTACACCGTTGTTTGTCGTAGAAGCATGGAGACCGCCTAGAGCCAAGTATTAACCTTCTTGTTGCCATCACATAGCGTGCCAAACAAGCTCGTATTTACCACTGTTGCGCAGGTCAGAACGGACGGAAGACTCGGAGAGAAGGCCTGGGAGAAAGCCGGGTGCGTCATGGATGCAGCCAGGGCAAGGGGCTGGGCCAGCTGCCACACGTCTCGTCAAACAGGATTGATGGGTTTCGTATGAAAGAGGGGAAACGCGGACGCGTGCGGCGATAAGGGCTAGGGCGCACGTAAGTGGGGGGTGCGTGCCCCGTTGCAGCGAGCACCACCGATCGCGGGTGTTCCACGTTTGCCACGGCCCACGTTCACCCGCTCCCCACTCAGCAAACGCACGACCAAAACCCTTGTGCAACGATAGCCTGATCGCTATTCGCATCAGGAGCACGATGGCACGATAGGGATGCTTCGCGTGAGTAGCACTTACGCGAATGTAGCCAATGTCCTTGGGCCTTGCGAAGCGGAGAAACGCCACGACGGACGGGAAGTGGGGGGGGGGGTGCCGTCAGCCGGGCTGGCGGGCGCTCCGCACGCAGTTCTTCCGCAGCCCGCGCGTCTCCGGGCTCGAGTCGGTCAGACTAAGTACCGCGGATTCTCAGCAGAACATGCCTGCCATTGGGTCGGACACTGATAAGTGGCAACAATGTCAGGCCACGGCGAGCGAGATAGATACAGATAAGCCGACGTTTGGGAGTCCACTCACCAGCGGATCGACTGTCAGCTCACGGTACCCAGGGACTCACGCCAGGATGGCGCCCGAGAAGCTCGGAGCGGAACACCTCGTCCGTCCGAGCATCCGTCCCTCACTCGCGGTCTGTCTGTGATCCTCCGGCGCGCGTGCACCGCAGCCGAGTAACAAAGAAGGGCTCGGAGAGCGAGGCGCAGGCGTAGGTAGGCTAAGGCAGTAGCCTCGCTTGCAGAACCTCGGAACCTCAGAACCGCAGAAGAACCCCATACAGACGTCCGCCGGCTGGCTGGGATCGAGGGACCCTGCGCCCAAAGGCCGAACGCGGGCACGGACACCCAACGAATCTTCTCGTCCTCCCGATGCCCAACCCGTGTGCCCAAACGCACCGCGAGGCGCGTCGGAGCGCCTGGGGGGACAGACGGATCGGTCAGCGGTCAGCGGACGGGCGATGTACTGCCCGGATGGCGACGGACGGGGCGCAGGTGACCGTTCCGCGCCCGCGCGTATCGCTGTGGGTTGGGGATGGGGATGGGGCGTGCTTGTCTGGACGGGTGCGTGGCTCCTTGTTCTCGCGCGCGTGGGGTCGGCCATCAGGGCGAGGCGGCCAAGAGCCAAGATCTGGGAACTGGGGCGCAAACAGACCAATGGGTGAACGGACGGACGGACATGTCAGCAGAGTGGGGGGGGGGTGAAGTCCGAGGGGGGGAACGTGCTGGCCACAACGCAGCGCGCGCGAGGTTTGTCCGTGCGGTGCTGCTAGGCCGGCGGTAAGTAAGTCTTAGTATTACACGTACGTACGAACGGAAGTCGTAGGCTCGTTGGGGTCGCGATGCATTGATGGTCTGTTGGACGAGAAACGGAACCCGAGAAGGGCGTATATGAAAGCGGGGGTGCCTGGCCATCACGCCTTGAACCCTGACCGTGGCCGTGGCATGGACGACCGGAGTGTGTATGTGTCGCGCTCAGATGCCAAACGCGCGCGACCCGAATGGGCACCTGCGCCTGCCGCGCAGGTTGCATGCACTTCTGGCTTCTGGGATCGTGTCATGGCGCGGTCGAGATCTCGCCACCTCGGGCTCGTCTGACCTGCCACGGCGGTGCGTGAGGAACGGTCTGCGAAGCGTTGGGGGTTGTTACGTGAAGTCGCAACACTGGAAGGGGACTCACCATATCATTACTCGCTTGCGCGCTGCTTCGAGGCCCTTGGCGATCGCGTTGGCCGCAGTGCTGGGAGGACAAAGGACGGTGTAAGGGAACAAGGGGGTCGTCGTGGCGCACAGGAGCCGCCGGCCACTAGAACGCGGGAACAGAAGTCAGCGAGCGGTCAGACGACAGATCTGGGAGACGGAAATGAACATTAGACGCGATCAACGTTCAAGCCCAAGGACGGCGCAGTCCCTTGCGCCCGTGCAAGCACGAAATACTGAGCTAGAGGCTTCAGGAAAGTACTGCTCCACTGTGAAAGGCCGCTGTCGTGACGAATGTTAAGAATATGTTACGAGCGCGACGAGCTCCACTGTTCTCGATGACCGATGAGATCCTGCAGGCCACAAGAAACGCTGAGAGTCGAGTGTGTGTACCCACGAGTGGGGCTCACTGCACCCGCTGAATTGCCCCGCGTCCAGCTCTGAACCATGCCCGCATTCCCGACGATTGCCAGAGATCGTTCAATGACATCGTTTCGAATGTGTTGCAGGTGACGTGGACGTGTGCGCAACTACTAGCAGATTCTGACGACTGAACTACGCATATCGCAGTCCAGGTTTCCACAAGAAAGCACGACGCGCCTGTACTCACCTCGCGTTTACCCCAGATGTCCCATGGCTAGCTGCGTCGCGACGGTGCCATCAGCTTCACTGGCCCTCGGCAAATCCGTACGTAAAGGTCCCCAAAGCACGTCCGTGTCACATCCTTGCGGACTGCAAAGGGCTGATAAGTCTATAGGATTCGCAGAGCGTGACCGGAGTCGGTGAAGGCCATGGGAAGCGGAAGCCAGGACGGTCGCGGACGAGAAACAGCACACGTACCTGCGTCTACGGCAGAGACTCTGCTTGGCTGGCTGGGCCTGCCGTTCCCAACCTGTCCCACCCCTTCCTCCCTTTACTTACAGCCGCAACTGCCTGTGGCACCCCTCCGGAAGAGAACCCCTCAACGGAGCGCGCGGGGTGCAAACCCCGGGTGTCGACGACGGTCTGGGCTCGGACTCGGATTAGCAACAGGTTGAACGCGACGTTCCTCCTGTCCAGGCGCGCGTGGCTGGTTGACGCGACGCCGTAACGCAAGCCCCGTCTCACGCGCACGACTGTGGAACACGGGCGTACGTTGGCGAGATTTCAGGTCAGAACTTCTCTGCGTGGCGGTGGTGCGCAGGGCGGGCTTCGTTGAACAACGCGTGCGTATACGTTGTCCGCGCGCCTGCGAAGCACATCGAGAAGTGGCTCGATTCGCGGCGATAATCAGCCCCCTCCGCCCCAAGGTTCAGAGGGACGCAAGGAAGGGGGGGCGTGGCCGGCGTATATGCGCGGCTTCTGGGTCGAAGGTGGGGCGAGGGCAGCCGTGGGGGGACGTCCTCCGCTGGGTGTCAATTTGAGGCCGTGTGGATACGTCAAGGAGCACTCCTTCGACGGATGATGCGAGAACTGGGTGAACTAGACTAGGTGACCTCGAATCTGATTCGAAATAGAACAGCTGCGGTGGATGCTTACTCCTCCGCTGAAGGCCCGGTGTTGAAACTAGACACCCAATTACTGGACAGGGTTCAGAGAAGAAAAGGTGCTGTCGCGCGCCGCGGCCCTTCTTTCGATATGCGGAAGACAGGGAAAGTTTTGAAGGCAATCGGGCACAGGATGTTGATGCATCGGGGGTTGAAAGTGGTGTTAGATGTACGTTGAATGCTCAAAAGACGGCGATAGCTTGATAACGGGAATCAGGCTGCTTGGACGACAGGTGACAGGAAGCAAAGATAAGATGTATGTGAGGGTAGATACATGGAAGAAGATGAACACAGTGCGGCAGAAGCAATTGACATGGTCGGGGAGGGGTGAGCTCGGCGGGGGCGGGAGCGGGGGTGGGAAACGGTGTGCGACGCGCTGTGCAGGGGGCCTACGTAATGTTCATGACTGCGCTCTAAATGGAAAAGTGAGCGGTGTGCCAAAAATGGACATGCAGACGCCGAGCGATCTCGATCGACATTCAGTCAATCTAGAATTGACGCCCATAGACAGTCGCGGAAGCGCACTAATGGAGATCGGACAGCCCGATCCGCTCATATGTCAGAATGATGACTGGCTCGTCCTGTAACTCCTGTTTGCGGCCATGCGATTGCAGGCAGTTGGATGATGCCACAATCGTGCAAGACATGAGAAAGGATGCTTGCAAGAGGCGGTCTGAGTCGCGCGCGACGACGTCGATGATGGGTATGGGAATTGGGTCGAAAGCGGGGAACCGCGAGGCAAGACGCAATTGGACCGGCGGGCGAGAAACGATGGCGAGGCCATGGGATGGCGGTGCGGGAGATGGGATTCGATTCGGTATCTAGAAAAGGCATAGTGGGAGTGGTGAGTTGGGTGAGGAAGAGAGACCGGGTTGGTGGGACGGGGGAGTCAGGCCTCAGGGACGGCTGATGAGGTGTGATGAGAGGAAGACGCGCGCTCGTCGGTCCAGGCTGGAGAGGGTCGAGACAACCGCTGGGGGCGGCTGGAGGCGGCGGCGAATGAAATGGACCGTCTCAGTCGGGCGTGGGGGTGGGAAGAGAAGGCGCAGGAAAAATTGGGGACAACTGTCCGAGCCCGTTCAACGGCGAGGACTGGGAGGGAATGGCGACATTGCCCGTTATCTCAAACCGATAGGAGGTCGGTCCCGGGCCAAGTGGAGTGTGTCCGATTAGAGCAGCGACCACACCGGTCGGGGCCCCACCGCCCACCGCGCTACTCGTCGAGGGCGGCGTCGGCATGGAGGGCGTGGAGGGATTGCCGAGCTCAGAGAGAAATTTGAGCCACTGGGGTGATGTCGAGGCTGGAGAGGAGGATGGGTGACATCATGGCCATATATGGGAGGGCTGGGAAAGAGATAATGGCCTGGACTGAAAACGGGAGATCCGTTGCGCTGGGCGCGTCCCCTGGGTCGAGCATCCCCTCCTCATCTTTCTCCCGTCCGTTCTCCCAACCTTCCCCTTCGCGGGGTCTCTCCCCCCTCTCATATACTTAACCTCTCCTCCTCCATCCTCGCGTTCCCCTACGCCGCCATGCCCTACGCTGGTCCCTCCGCCTCCGCCCCCACCGCGACCGCCACCCGCCCCGCCATCCCCCACCGTCGCACCCGCTCCTCCAACTTCTCTGACGAGCGCGGACCCGGTGCCTTTGCTGGCCTCGGTCAACTCCCCCGTCTCAACAAGAAGGCCGTCTTTCACATTAACGATATCGACGACGACAACGCTCACGACGATGACCGCCCCTCCTACACATCCTATTCCCCTTCCTATACTCCCCTCAACTCCCTCCGTCTCTCCATCGACTCCGGCAGGTTTTCGCCTGCTGTAGCTCCCCCTCCTCGCATCGAAATCCCTTCAGCCGTACCCTTCCCTACCTCCTCCCCGGCCTCCCCCTCCCCACGCTCTTCTCCCCCTTTCTCCCACCCGTCCTCCAGGAAGTCCTCGAGCGCATCCCTCTCCCGCACTCCTTCTACGTCGGTCATCCTGTCTAACGGCAAGCCTCTCAAGTCCTCACTTAAGTCATCATCATCGTCCCCCAACATTTCGGAACTCCCCATCAAGCACATTCGTGCCCAATCTGCCCCCGCCACGCCCAGTCTTGGCAAGAACGTCCATTTCGCTGAGGAGGGTTCCGGCCTCGAGACCATCCGCGTCTTCAACCGCACTGGCAAGCCAGCGTCCTTATCGAAGCCTCCGGGTGAGGAGACTGAGACCGAGACCGAGGCTGAGAGCAGCTCTTATCCTTTCCCCGTCCTTTCTACGACCCCCATCGCTTCTACCGCCTCTGCGACGCTCCTCCATGAGATTGATAGCAGCATTGAACGCTCAAGTTCTGTCCCCAAACTGAATCCATCCCCCTACGCCAATGTATTCCTTGAGACGCTTGCCCTTCCGAGGACCCGTCCACCGACGCTCAGAGGCACGGTGTTGGTGCGGAACATCGCGTTCGAGAAGGTCGTAGCCGTGCGATTCACTCTGGATGAATGGCAAACGACGAGCGAGGTTATGTGTAAGCATGTAGTCAGCTTGCCCGGCCTTCCCCCTCCGTTCCCCCGCCCGCGGACGTTGGGAGACGTCGCCGGAAACATCGCGATCGGGCAGCCGGCGGAGGACGATTACAAGGAGAGCCCAGGACCAGCATGGGATCGCTTCAGGTATGTACAGATCGTCGGTCGCCATCTAAAGACAAAACAAACGGCTGATTTCCCCGACACAGCTTTACAATCCGCCTAGAAGATTACGAGGCCAAGCTCTCCGAGCGGACCCTCTATCTTGTAGTTCGGTATAATCCCGGCGGGGGCGGCGAGTGGTGGGACAACAACGACGGCGCGAACTACCGGACTGGCTTCCGTCGGGTAGCAGCTTCCCCATTACCCTCACCCGCTATTGGGGTCGCGCACTCCCAGCAACGAACTTTTAGTGCTCCCAGCACGCTCAGGACAACGCCGACTACTGGCTTTATGCCACCATACGCTCCTCCCACGAGGCAGCTTGCGCCCGCCCCACCACAGCTGGCACGGAGCATCTCCCACCCACCACCTACGCTCGGGCGTGAACAGAGTGAGCGAGAGAAAATGAGCGAGAGGGGCCTCGGTTCCCCAACAGCGGCATATCTCTCGAGGAAACTCAGCTTCAGCAATTATGTTGCGCCCTCCCCGCAAACTTCCCACTCGTCCATGGTTACGCCCCCCACCACTCCCCCAGGGACCGTCCGCATTCGCAGCGCGAATCTTCCTGTGGATGCCGGTGTTAATGCGGATGAACCGAAGGAGGAGCCCAGCCCGCCGGCGAAGGACGAGAAGAGGAGCCCATCCCCGCCGACACGCCCCCCACTGACGTACCGTCCGACAGCCGTTCGGGCGCGACCCGCCGCGCCGACTACGACCGATTCGTTATCCTCGACTTATTGCGCGCCCTCTCCCTCAGCCACCTCGCCGCCGGCCCTTTCTCCTCTGACATCGATACCTGGGCCCTCTACGAAGTCGCTTGCATCGCAGGCGCAGTCGTTTGGCCCCTCTTCGTACGGGTTCGGCTTTGACGGCGGGAGCAGCATGGGCTACTCCCGGCCGCAGCTGCTGAGCCCCCCACACTCGCAGGAGGGCAGCCCCACGTCGAGCGGGACCGTCAGCCCACTGCGGCCAGGCAGCCCCGCACGACCAGGGTCAGGGTCCGCACTGGGGCTGGAGGTCGCCTCGCCGCCCCCGCCCCCAGACGCGGAGAAGATGGCTGCAGTGGCGTCGCTAACGAGCGCGGTGCGCGATCTCGGGCTGAACGCGGACGCGCAGGGGCAGCAGCGCGTGGACACGAGCGACCCGACGTACGCGGCGCTACTGAGGCAGTGGTGCTTCGCCCAAAGCTCGCCGCCCGCGGCTAACGGCTCGTCGACGTCGGGCGTGCCGGCGCCGACTAACGCTTCGGCCGCGGCCACGCCGAGGGCGGGGGGGTTGGAGACGCCGCCGGCGATGACGAAAATGGGCTTTGCGACGGGTGCGGGGTACGGGTTCCCGGGGTTTAGCTTTGGAGGTTTGCCGGACGCGGGGATGGTTGGAGGTGAGTAGATTTGTTTGGGTCCGTTGTCATTCGACATGGACTTCGACGTTGTCTTCCGCCGTGCGCGCACGCAAGCCTCTCGTGGGACAAGGAGAGTGCTGTGGGAGAGGGGGCTCGGGGGATGTGACGCGATATGCTGTTGTGGGACGTCGGGTGGATATACGAGAGGCGAACGCAGGATCCGTGCCGTGTCGCCTACGCGGGGCTTCCCTTTACGTCTTCTCCGTTACCGTCCTGACCGTTTTGCTGTTCGCCGAGGCTGACATTCCCTTCTTTGCAGCGCACATGCGGTAAACCGGTCCACGCGCCGTGCCCAAAAGCCGTCTCCGCGCGCCCTCAATGGGGTCAGCTGACGGCGTCGCATCCGATGAGAAGAGGCGGAAGGCGCGCGGCGCTCGGCGGTTCGCCCTCGACGCTGGGAACGGACGCTGTTCTGCTCGCTGTACCATACCCTGCTTCATCTATGCATCTCGATTCGACCCAGCTGGGCTGACTGTGGCGACGGCGATGATGGTGACGACTGCCATATGCCCCTCATAGGAGGGGCGGGGAACGCGGATAACTCGCGATGCCCTCGCTAGTCGTTCGGTCGTCTACCCTCGTGCAGGTGCTCTATCTATTCCTATCCCTATGCCCGCCTATCTGTGGTCTTGCTGTACGCCTACGGACTCTGCTCGACGTGTTATCGCTCCACTTTCCCCTCAAAACGAACGGTTGATGCCGTTCGCGCGCCTTCTGCACCCTTGCATTATCTCTCGCCATCGTCGTCCCATGCAACACCATCTTCCCCTTCTGATCGCCGGCACTGGCATGCATCCACCGATGGAATGGATTTTGGTTGCCGCGTCTTTCGTATCGTCTCTCACACATAGACCCCGAACTCCCCACAATCAATCGCGCATTATCCCGCATCCCCGCCGCATTGTACCCGCACATCCATCACCCCTTAACCCCCATCTGTCCCCCCCATTCGAATTTGTTTCGTCTGCTTCCATCTCCCCTTTCTCGTGCCTTGCCACCCTTCCCACTCTGTGAATTGTACAATAGTACCGGCAGCGGCAGTGCGGTGTATTGGCCGCTGCCGCCCCTCCACTCCTTTATCGTGCTCGTCGTTTCGGATACATGCACCCCCTCGCACAAGTATATACACACACTCACAATCTCGTCTCCTCATGGTTTTATCTTGCTGGCTGCGATTGGTTCCTAACGCAATGTCTCGTCTCGTCTCGTCTCACGCAATTTTCCCATGTTTGTTCTGTACGAATAGCGACACACCTCCCCCCCCACCACTTAACTCGCAATCTATCAACTTACACCTACACTCACGCCTGCGTTCGTGCACCGTTTGACTGCAAACTCGTGTTGATAACAACCCTCTCTCTTTTGGCGCCGCCCTGGACGTTCGCCTCCATAATTCACGTTAGAATGGGACCGTCCCTGATTAACAGCGTTTTAACGTTCAACAGCGACACTGGCATTGGCCGAGTCGAGCTCTCGTCTCCCCGTATACCCCGCATAATATACCATTATTTGTTGGCTACAAAGCGTGCCGGAAATAGACGGTGTACTGTAAATAGTAATACCCCACCCCCGCAATCCAAGAATTCCATTCCTTTCTCCGCTTATCGCGAGACACCAGTCCTTCGAACCAAGTATGTACGTGCCCGTGCCCGCATTCGGCGACCCGCCCTGGATGCGAGGCTCGAGCACGATCATTGCATTAAGTACTTATCAAGTTTGCGAGCCCGACGACCACCTGATCCCACTCTGTTACTGAAACAATGGCCATGGGGTCGTCTGTACGCGGAGTAGGACGAAAAGGAGGTCATTGGTGACGTTTTCGTGTTGGCGTTTGCCGCCTGCCGTCTGGGCCTTCAAGTTCGCGTCTAGCCGACTAAGTAAGTAGCCGCTGCGGTCGGTCACCGGTCACCGGGCACCCCGCGTGGGCACAGCTCCTCCTCTCTTGCGAGAGAGAAGAAGTTCGCTGCTGACAACAATGGACGCCGATTCGGAGGCGGGCGAATGTAGATGGATATGGAGTATCCTCCGCTGACCAGGTGTGTAGGGTCGGAGTCTTGCCTTGTGACAATGTGTTGAATGTTGCCGGAGACTGGACTCGGAGAGGCAAGGCTGGAGTGCGTTGGGGGAGGTAGAGCGCGCAGGCGTGACCGTCCGCGATGCCACAGCTAACGTGAGCAGTGGCCACACCTGCCGTAATGCGTCTGGCGCTTGGAACCTCGAGGACGAGGCCGACAGTCGGGGGCGCGGCGTAGGTTGCTCCGACAGGTGAAGGGCAATGGCATTCGGAATCGTGGGTGGCAGGCGCCGCTACCGTCAGAAGTCTTTTGAAGAAGCTGGGGAGACGTGGCGGCGCGCCCCCCAGAGGCTGGCGGGGGCTAGCTGCGCATGCGGACAATGGGAAATACAGACGCCACCCTTCAAGTCCAACAGCCGGCCTGTCAAACGCGTCCACGGGACCGTTGGGGGCGACACGTCGCATCTACGACGTTTCCAGGGTTCTGAAGTTCCTTGGGCAGTGCGAAAGATTGCAAGGCTGCATGCATTGGTGATTGTGCTCACGTGTGAGGGAACAATGGCGAAGGAGTCGTCAGGAACAAGGGGCCAAGTCGACTGGATTATGGACTCACCAGAGGGGGTCACGGTGTCCTGAAAACGGCGAGCGATAGCTGAAAGCGGGTACATCCAAGAAGAAGCCTACTAGGCAGAGATTGAAGGTCGTCGGGTGGCTCAGTTGATAACAAACGGGGCGATAGAGCTTAAACACTTTGGAACTACTAACGACCCGCTCCTTTCGTCCATGGGCCTTGGTCCAATCCAAGTTTAGCAGGCCCGGGATCCTAAGTAGGATCGCAAGGAGGCTGGGGTTATGGTACGAGAGCGGGCGCGGCATCTGCAAATAGCTCTCGGCGGTCTAGTGTCGGTGGAAAGGTGCTTGGAAGGTGTCTGCTGAGTGCCAGTTTGAGTGCCACGGCCCATCGAGAACCTAGGAAGGGAGACACGAGGTCGCTTATCTCAATAGTAGAAGGGAACCAATGTGCGACGACGCCCGCGGGGTGCGCCACCGCAGGGGTTGCGTTCAATATGCAACTTGAAGTCCAACAGAACATAGCAGGGAATGAGTAGGATCAAGTCGCAGTCATCTATGTAGGCCAAGGACCCGCGGGGAACCTTGCTTTTGCCCGACATGTTAGGTAGCCCTGCTGTTGGCGAGTGCTACAGAGCCATTAAGGTGGAGATGGAGTTGAATGTCTGTGAAGCTGTACTGTATGTGGTGAAGGTCGGTGAAGGTCGAGTGCATTGCAACGTAACAACGAACCTTAACGGCCTTCGTGGGGTGAATGCGATAGGGCCTTCTCTACGAATTCCAGCCAGTCTCTACATCAGCATCGGGATCTCTAAGACTGTGGACCCACCGACCCAAGGTCAGTAAACTACCAATAAGCACGAACTGTGCAATGGAGCTCGAAGCTTAGACTGGGTTCCTGGTTGAAAGACGAACTTCTCCCAGTTTATCAGTGAACCCGGTACATCAGCCATCGAGTCCTCGCCTGCCCTGGCCGCGAGCGATGCGATATGCCTATTGACTGTGGCTCATCAGCTGAGGGATAATGACACGGTTAAGGAGTGAAGGACCCACTCTTGCGCTCCCCATCGCCCAGTGAATGGAACAAGTCGATATGTTGTTGGAGCCAAGTATTCATACGGTAGTTCAGAGGGTGGGTGACGAGGAAGGTAAATCTGATGGTCGACGCCTGCCCGTCAACTGACAACGATAGACGCTCTTTCTGGCAACCTTTGCCACGATGCCAATTAGACATGTCAAGCTAGCACCAGTGAGCCATGATCGGGCCCCATGTGGCGACGCCTGGGCGCAGGCCAAGACTCGACCGGGTGTACTGACCTGCGGTGCATGGGATTCCCTTGCTACGTGTCGCATTGACAAGGGAGGGCGGAGAGCATAAATGCCTACCGAGCGAGGAACATTCACGGGTCGCCAGGGATCGTCAGGGAGGCTTCAATCACTGCAAGAAGATAGTGAATGTTTCAGCTACTCCTGTAGTCCGCTGGATGTCCGTATATACATAGTGAAGGAGAGATGAGAACAGAAAACCGCAACCCAAAACCATCGGGTGTTCAAGAATCCCTTAATGCGAGGCTGGTAAGTCAACTGAAGAAGGGCGACATACAAACACTTACTCTTTACACCTTCCAGCACACGGTCGCTACCAGTGAGCGCGGCCGCCAGGTCCATCGTACTCGGGTGGTGGCGCATCCGAGGAGCCGTCGTCACTGGACGGATTCGCCACGGTCCTCTGGTTTTCTCGTAACCGCTCGACTTCCTTCCTCAAAACTGCGACCTGCGAGCGCAGGGCTGCTGTTTCCCCGTTCGAGGAGCGCAGACGCCGATCGGCCGGCGATGCAGGAGGCAGTGAGCTTGGGGCGCGATCGGAGCCCTCGGCGGCGAGGTCCAAGTCGGACTTGCCGCCGAACAAGTAGGCACCCCTTGGCGATTCCAGCGCTGTGCTACCCGTGTGGGACCAAGATGTCCCTTGCCCTTCATGAGAGGCTTTCGGGGAGTTCGCAGAGACGGGTACATGGAGAAGAGGGACGGGTGAGCGTTGGGAGATGCTGATGACGTGGTCCTGCGACTCGACGTCGGTGCCGCTGGGGGATCTCGAGTAGTGGCCCGAGGTCGCTATTGAAAGGGGATCGAGCTCGCTTCCAAGAATCGACAACCTTGCGAGTTTCTTGCTCCTGCGCGACTTCTCTTCGATGACTTGGATGTGAACGCTCTGGCGGCGACGGCGGCGCATACAAATGAAGACGGGAATACCGACCAGGGCGAGTAGCGCGACAACTCCGCCGACGACCCCGCCGACGATTGCAGCCGTTGGTGGCGAAGACTGTGGAGAGCTGTGAGCTGGTGAGGTGGAAGCTGGCTGCTAAGATAGTGGAGAGGATACACCGAACGGGATGGTCAGCTCACCCGAAGGACCGAAGAGTTGACACACTCACTTTCGGGTTCTTAGAAGAGGTAGCCGCTAACTTTGGCCTGTCATCGAACGTATACACCACGTAGTCGAAGAGGATGAGGGAGGGGCTCTGAACGTTGCCATCCGCCTGGATGACAAGCTGATGCTCATCGTTCTGAAGACTCTTGTTGGCGCAGACGGGGATATTGTAGTCGAACAGCGTGGTGTTCCTCGGAGGGTGCCGGTAACGACCAACCAACGAGCCATCAAGAGTAAAGGTGAGATACGTTCCTGTGTCGGCAAAAGCTACCGTGTTAGCCAGCGCGTTGTAGACATAGACGGCGGTGCCGTTGAATCGCATGGTGATGCTTCGGGACTCTGGGTCGCCAGGGCCTTGCGTTGTATCGTGCCATGTCCCATCGAAGGTCTGAGAGGAGTCGAGATGGACAAGGCATGCCGTGCAGGTCGATCCTTGGTGCCATGCACCAGGAGGGGAGTATTCGGGGAGCAGTCCCGATACACTGTCTCCTTTCTCGTCGTCGATCGTCCGATTGATGAGAGTTGCTGTGACCGAGCGTAGAACGAGGAGAGAGAAGAGGATAAGCGGTCGGCCGACTAGAGGGACCATTCGGAGGTAACAAGAGGAAAGAGGGGATTGTCGAGGTTATGGTTGACCAGCAACCGCGAAACGAGTGTATTCGTGGTGCCAGAGCATTGCCAAGCTAGGCCTGGTCCCAATCCAGAACTTAAGAGCCATCGTGGCAGTAGGCAGTAGGGTGGTATGTCATTGGGCGATGGTTCGAAGCGGAGCGACTCGGATGCAATGGTGCATATGGTGATGAGATGTTGAATAGTCACCGGCTTATAACAGTGTGAAACTCACATTGGACGCTGGGTTTCCTTGAGACGAGGTAACATTGCCTTGTTTACCCCGCCTGGACCGTTTTCTTCTCTAATGACCGGAAACAAGGGCGGATACCTAGTAGCGTCTCTCTGTCCGAATCTCATGGGCGCAAGCGAAAAGGAGTTGATATTGCCGGAAGGCTGGGATGCACACTCAGGTATCAACGACAGTCTCCACGAAGCTGTGATATCTAATTGACATGTTCCCATGGAGTCGAGCGCCAGGTCAGCCACATGTCAAAAGACAGAGCCTCCGCGTGTAACTCACTTGGTTCCCACTGCTACCATCGTTCACTGGAAGCCAGATTCTATGGGAGTGGACCTGTTGACCGTAGACGGCGGCCACTCCATGCGCGCTCGGTCGGCCTTCTCGACGATTCTGGCGACAGTCCCATCGTGCATGTACGTCCTCGAAGGTGGTTCGCCGCCATAAGAGGTCGGGCTAGTCGGCATACTGGACATTGTAAGCCCTGGTGAACGAGGAACGTCGGGACTGGGACGAAGTGCAGGAAAAGCAGGGCGCAAGAAGTGGCTCCGATTGGACGTGGACTCTGTTAGTGAATGAATGAGAAGTGAAGATATAGTGCGTAAATTGCGAAATGAACATACGATCCAAAGCATTCGTGTGAGGTGGGGGACCCTCATCTAACAAAGGCCTCATGCGCTTTCCATCCCGCCGGGAAAGCAGCTGCCCCCGTACGAACAGCGCTATCGCCGCAAGCAAAAGCAATGCGAGCACACCACCAACTACTCCACCCACGATAGCTCCTGTTGAACGATTAGGTCCCTTGACGGAAGCCGGTGCCGTAAGCACGGGCGTAGCCGTAGTCGTAGTCATGGATGTTTGTATTTCCAAAGACTAAGACTATGGGTAAGTAGGCCGAGGAATGGTTGAAGCCGAAGCGAAACTCACCGAGATCATTGTTGTCACTGTATGTGGAACAGACGTAGTGAATGTAGTAGACAGTTCTAAGGAGATTGGAGGTGCTGATGATGCGGTCGGAGGAGGTGGAGGCGCAACGGCTGGAGGTGGTCTGTCGTTGGAGGTGTAAGTGATGTAGTCGAACATAACGAGGGACTGATCGGCGATAATGACAAGCTCGTGTTCCCCGTTCGAAAGGCCGGCGTTTGCGTACACAAGACGACGATACGAGTACGAGTACGGGTGCCCCTCGTTACCCAAGTCTTCAGACTGGTTATATGGTCTCACAGGACTACCATCGAGCGTAAAGGCGATGTTGGATGTGACACCCTTTGGCAGAATAGGGTTGGGCGGTACATTCGCAAGGACGTTGTACACATATACAGCGGTCCCAGCGAACTGTATGGTGATGTTGTCACGAGAGCCGACAGAGGCAGATGGCCAGGCCCAATGGAGCGTATTGTCATGGGTCTTGTTGAGGTCGGGGCATTCGTTTTGGGAAGGGAGGGGACAGGCGGTTTCCCAGTTTCCTGAGTACTGGATAGAGTCATCTGCGTCGTCGATTGTGACGTTACGAGGTGAAGACGTGCCACCCAGCGCTAGCAAGACGAGGACAAACTGGTACCGACGGCGCAGGCGGCTTGCCATTGACACGAGGGCGTCGTCTGAGAGAAGGGTCAGTTATAGTGGGAAGGGTCAAGGGAGAACAAACATGCCCTCTTCAGGTGAGTTATAAAACAAGCACGGTGATGCAACCATTTGACGAGTTCGGTAGTTTCCAAGACTCGTAACAGTTGCTGTTCAACATTGAACGGTTCTCTGTTAGGATATCGAAGATGGGGGCTAGAGTTGCATAGTGACCGGCAGACCGGAACATCAACTTTCGAATAGAGAAGTACGCTGGGCCCACCTATCACCCATTGCACTAAATGCGGAAGGAATGTATCAGTGTCTATCGAGACGAGTACAACGACGCACTGAGAAGGAACGACGGTCTGATTATGTCGTATGGACCGGCCAGCAGACCGATCAGTGCTTCAGCTTTGATGGAAGGGTGCCACGCATCGGCCCATGCAAACCACGATGCATCGATAAATGAGGTGAATTATCATGGAAATCACAACAAAGTCAAAGTCCAAGTCGATATGCTGGGCACACCAGGGCTTTCCTTGCCACCTTAGTCATGTATATGGTTAGACCTTAAGAAGAAGAGGAGACAGGGTACGACCCACCCTCGAAGGTTCGAAAACACACCAGAGAACCGCCCAAGTTCTACACAAAATTCACCACTTTCCTCGTGGAACCGCTTCCTCCGCTAACCGCTTCTCCCTCTCTACACCCTTCCGCAGCTGCCGAACCCTCGTCCATAAGTTGGCCATGGACGTATCACTTTCCTCACGTTGTGATGGCGGCAATGTGTTCGGCATCCCTTGGAGTACCTCCAGCTCTCTCTCGAGGGAGAGGATTTGCTGCGTGAGGTCCGTAAGGCGAGTAGAGTGCTCCGTGCCTGTAGTAGAAAGGGCCGGGCCCGGGACGTCCGCAGGGTGCCTTGGAGGAAGTGGCGAAGGACCTCGACTACGATTGGTCGGAGATGCAGAATGACCCGGGGAGGGCAAGAGGACTTCTCCGATGCTCCGACTATGCATCGTCTCCACACTCTGGTAGAGCGAGGACACGACGGGAGACGGTGGATGTGAACGGGAAGAACGCGACGTCGGGAGCAGGAAGGAGGCCGACGGCGTATAACGCATGGATGAGGGTGGGGAGGGTGGGCGCTCATCGATCGCCGGACGTACGAACGCCTTGCTCTTCCAGAGGTGAGGGATAAAGCTAGCGCTGCGTTTTCGGATGACGCAGGCTACGATGGCGAGAGTGAAAAGAGTGGATACCATTCCAACGACGATGCCGACAATAGCGCCGACCACTATAGAGGAATTAGATGATGCAATGGGCATTGCTGGGGTCGACATCGAGGATGAGGGCAGTGGGGTATGAGAGGCAAGGCTGTGCTCTAGTTGGTCGTCGATCGAGACGTTGGCCGGGGAAGGTATGGATATGCAGAGAGTGATGAACAAATGAAAGCAAAAGAACGTAGTAACACAGGCTGCAAAACGCGCCTGGCTGAAAGCAGGAGTAGGCAGACGGGAAGCGTGATGAAGAGTAAAGAGGATAGAGACGTCGCACCAAGTCCCAGAACGATTCCCCGCCTCCTTTAAAAATGACCACGATGGCATTCGGATGGTTCGGATGGAAGCGGTTCGCTCTGGGTTCGCCATCGCCGCTGCCTGATGCGGTTAACATCTCTTGCCACAAAGGGCGCCGAAGTGCAAACTTGAACGCTTGAAATTGATGATGTAGAACCCGTGTCGGTCATTCAAAGAAGAGGAGGAAAGTAAAGCCAGCAAGTCAGTCGCCATGGCAGATGACACGATCTCAGAAAGACTAGCGCAAGAACGGTGTCGAGACGGCAGTTGGTGGTGGTTGTAGAAAGAGCTGTGTGGGCGCTTGCACTACGCCCACAAATCGCAAATCAAGCGCCCAGTTCGTCCGAGTCTAGGTGAGGTGTTCTGACTTGAGCTCGATATCGGGGTTACACTCGCGACGGTCTCTCGGTACTCAGTCTCCTTTGCGTTGACGTTTTAAGTAGATATTCAAGCTTCCGATATGCCATTAGTTTCATTCTTGTGAACAAGTAGAATACGCTGCAGGCTAATGTAATATGACAAGCATCCGAACTCGTTCCACTCAAATGTCCCGATCCTGAATCCGTCCACCTGTCCCAAGTCCGGGCATATCACCGCTGGCCACCAGGTATCATTCCCGCCTCTGCTCTGACTCTATACTTCTTCCCTCAATGACGCCAATGAAACAGGCACACCCACTCGGGCCGACGTTTCAGTCACAGGCTCTGCCGAACGTCCATCCATCAGCCGCAACCTGTGCTTGCGAGGAGACTGGAGCTCTCTCAGCTTCTCCCGGAGCGAACGCATTTCTCTCCTCAGTTCAGAAATGGATGTGGAAGAGTGGTCGGTCCCCGTCCGGGATGACGACACCGCCGACCTCGGCACGTCCACGCTATGTCTCGGAGGCGAGGCCCGTGGGTGCATACGCACATTCGGCTGCATTACAGGCCTACTGCGGTGCACGTGTGATGGTTCGCGTGTGATGGCTGAAGAGGGGGTGGAGGGCAGATGGGAGGCGTCAGAAGGCGACCCGAGCTGGAGGAGCGACGACCGCGAGTTGCTGAAGTTGACAGCTAACGACGAGTGACTCGAGGACGTCGGCGATCCAGCGGGATAGACTCTGCTAGGTTCCTGTGTCCTTCTGCCCCGACCTCGAGTTCTACGGATGTAGAGCATGATAGACTTGCGGGTACGGAAGATGGCGAGCGCGGCCATACCGCAGATGAATGAGAGGGCAGCGGCGATGCCAGCCACAGTAGCCAGGCGATTCGAATCTGTGTGAGGGAGGGATGTTGGAGAAGAGATGGAGGAGTGAGTGGTGTTATCCGGCGGTGCTGCGGGCATAGAGGTCTTCATGGGGTACGAGGACGTCGGAGAAGAGATGGAGGTGTGGGCCGACGACGGGTGGGTGATCTTCGACGAAGCCGATGATGGGCTAGCAGTTGAAGTCACGGAATTCGCATCAGCCTTCGTGGTGTACATGACGTAGTCGAAGAGGACCAGGGAAAGTTTTGATCCATCTGCCACGATTTTGAGGGAGTGCTCCCCGTACGGCAAGGTTGAATTTGTGTAGACCGGGACCCGATACATGATATCCGTAGTGTCGTTGGGAATGTGATTGAATTGACCGACCTGCTCGCCGTCAATGAAGAAAGTGATGTGCGTCTCCGTCGACGTCTGCCCATGGCGGTTGACGATCATATTGAAGACGTATACGGCGCTGCCCGTGAAATTCAAAGCAATGCTGTGTGCAACATCGCCACCATGGACGGTCGTGTCGTGCCATGTGCCGTTAAACGGCCCGCTTGGGTTTACGCCATGGGTTACACTGATGTCGCAAGAGGTGCAACCTGGACCTTGAGCCCACCCGTTGCTTGGAGCATACACGGGCACCTGGTGTGTCACTTCATCTCCAAATTTGTCATCGATCGTGCGGTTAACCATGGTGCAGGCGCCTGAGCCCACGAAGACCAATGTCAAGAGTAAGGTTAATGGAACCCAATTCATCGTCGCTGGCATGTATGAGTTGAGGGCGCGTAGTAATATAACAAAAGCAAGACGTACCAGGAGGTAGAGAGGCAGTCAGTTGTGCCGGGGGCATTCCCCGCTTCCGCATAAAAGTCGTCGCTCCTAATGGGACACTGATTAATGAGCTCAACTCACCGGGGCAGTCCGCCAGGCTGTGATGTCACACATAGGATAGGCGTGAATATCATTCATCGGAATGGCAGCGACGACAACGTCTCGGCGGCGTCACATGCCGAAACTATAGTGCCAGACTTCTAGTCATACACTGGGCATGACACAATGTTGTGCTGTAGCGACTTCTTAAGTTGCATAGTGATAGCGGCATAGAGATACACAGAAGACACCTACTGTACTGCCTCCAAACACGAAGTCCGTTTCTCGATTGCTTGTTCATCTCTCAGTGGCGCACAAAACACCGCAACTTGCACAGGCGTGTCGGATTGTCAGTGCCTTGAAACGCATTTTCCCAGCATCCCAGATTTGTCCCACGTGCTCGGAACTTCGGGACTCTGATGCATTCAATTTCAAGGCATATACCATGTATTTCCGTTACAACCTATTCTCCGAGTACGGCATACGGTGAGTATCGGGTATAGGAGAGACGCAACTACTCACCTAGTTACCCAACGTGATTCTTCCCCACCCTAAGGTCTATAAAACGAGAATGCGATATCTGGCCTACGTGGCAACAAGGGCGTGGAAAAAGATCGTCTCCGTTCATATTCGAAGGCACAGCGACTTCGGCTTCGACGCCCACGAGCTGGCACTATATCAGCAACCAATGCATCCTGACCCGCCGCTCCTGCGAGACACGAGTTGCATGTTTGAGGACGTCAGAAAAAGAGCGATGGAAACTCAGAATACGGCCAATCAACTCATAGAGCAAGCTTGCACGGGGTTATGAGATCTCCGGGGCGGTCGTCCTGCGTTCCTTGCATTGTACCTGAAGAGGTTATGGAAGATGGGAGTGGTCCTGCAAGGAGACCAAGGCGAATGCGACAAAGACGCCCGCCGCAATCGCCACAGATCCCCAGCTTGCGGGATGACGAGAAAAACTTTTTGGCACAAGGAAGCAGAGCGTCGGACGTCATTAAATACCGGCTTTAAGTTGTCTTCCTACGGATCCCGCCAAACGCCTATTGCATACAGGTCTTCAGGCGTCAGGCGTCAGGGCCGATAAGACCGATATAGCAGTGGAAGGACTGGTTCATCACCCATCCTTGTAACCACAGCATGAAACGTGATATACAGTGTGGAGACTTACGGCACCCGTGTAGCTCCACGTTCAACGGAAGATAGCCCACCAGCGATTGACACCGGATCTGCGTGGACCGTTCTTTGAGTATTGAGCGAACGACAAACATCAGCAGAAAACTCACACAGTGTCAACTCCGGGTGCAGACGTCTTGACGTTTCGAACTGCGAAGCTATGCCATGTGACCCCCAGATAAAAGAGATTGTGAGGATATCCTGAGAAGCCGCATAGACTGAGCTGCAGTCGTACAAGAAACATCATACCCCAACTGCATAGTGATCCAAGAGATACGTCATCGCAACGTTATATACGTACACTTCAAGAAGACCGCTCTCTACAATGTCCTATGTATGCGCACCGTCAGTCCCCCGTTCACTCCCAAATCGCAAATAAACTCACCGAACGCGACACAGCCCCCTTCAACCTTCCATTCATGCACAGCCCCTACGAGACGTATGACGGCGCAACCCCCAACACGCCCAGCTGATCCTGCGTCAGCTCCCCGCGCAGCGCCGCGATCTCGTTCCTCAGCGAGGTGAGCTCCGAGCGCAAGTTCGCCGAGCTCGCGTTTGCCGAGCGCCCCGACCTGCCCGACCTGTGTCCCGACCTCGACCGCCGCGTCCGCGGTGTGCTCGGCGAGCCGTGGCTGAGCTGCGTCCGGCTGCCCGACGCGTCCGAGCTGGTCCCGCCTGGGCCCAGCTGCTGCTGCACCTCGAGGGCGCGCACCTGCGCCTCGAGCGCCTGGATTCGCGCCACGTACTCGAGCTGCTCCTGCGAGCGCGCCGCCTCCGCGGGCGACATGGGCGGGAGCCGTGGCCGGTGCCCCCGGAAACCGTCCCCGGTTTCGGTCGAGGAACCTGCGCGGTGCATCACGTCAGAGATAACGCAGATCGCCCGAGAGAGGAGGGAAGGGAAGGAAGAGAAGGGAAGGCTCGGATGAAGTACTCACTCGCATCCGTTGTCGTCGTCGTGGAGCCTGGGCTCCGTGGCATCAGACGCAAACGCCCGAAGCGCAGGTCGGGCAGGATGGGAGCTCGAGACATCCGCTGGGCTGGCGGGCGTCGGGCGCCGCCAAGGACGAAGGGGTCGATCTTCTCTGCGGCGGGGGGTGGCCTGCGCGCTGCCTCGCGCCTTCGCCTGCAAACGATGCAGAACGCGATAAGCCCGAGTAGGGTGAGTCCGGCGACCCCGCCAACCACTCCACCAACGATTGCACCTATGGGCGGAGATGGCTTGCTGGTGGTGACGCTAGACGAGGGGGTGGTTGTTGAGCCGGAGAAAGAGGTAGGGACGGTGGAGTTGGGAGAAGAGAAGGCAGATGGGGAAGTACTGTCGTCTTGGGTGTATACAATGCGGTCGAAGAGAATGAGGGACGCATTGGCTCCTCCCGCGCCCATGGTCAGGAAGTGCAGCTTGTTCTCCAGTGAGGTATTTGAGTAAACCAACACACCGTATTCGAACGGCGGGGTGCTTTCTGGAGCATGTATGTAGTTGCCGACGAGCTCGCCGTCGATCCAAAACGTGAGGTTCGTGAAGGTTGTCGTGCCACCCATTTGGTTGGCAATGATGTTGTAGACGTATACTGCAGAGCCGGTGAAGCTCACGGCGACTGTATGTTCCGGGTCGCCTGGGTGGTAGGTTGAATCGTGCCAAGTCGCGTCGAAAACTTGTTGGATATCGATTGTGCCGGGGGTAGTCCCGGAATGGATGTTGCACGTACTGCATTGTTGGCCTTGGGCCCATGCGTTGGATGGAGAATAGGTGGGATTCAAACCGGTGGTGGAATCTCCAATCGTATCGTCGATTGTGCGGTTGACGAGTGCGGCGGAAACAGAGACGATCGGAAGGAGGAGGCATGGTAGAAGGGAGCGTCTGAGCAGAGTCAGAGGCAGCACAGCAAGCATGCTCTGGGTGCTGGGAGGTGGGTCGGTGAGCCGCCTAAGGACGGGGCGCGATGTCGAGTCTCTGCTCAGGAGCGCAGTGGGCAGGATACGGAGAGCGGGGAGGCATGGGAGAAGAGAGGGATGATCGCCCGGGGCCGCAGAGGAAAAGACGGTCCGTGTTGATTGCCATCCAAATCGTCTGGGAAGCAGTCACACCCGTCGCCCGTGTGAACGTTGCTGCGAACGAACGCCTGCCTCACAGGCCAATCCTGGCTCAGCCAGTCGGCGTCCCATGATAGATCGCACTCACGCGGCGTAGCACGGCATAGTTCGGAATGTTTATACTCCTTCCAAAGAAGACTTAACAACAATGGTTGATATATCAGGTGCCGTATTAGCCCCCAATGCTTCTCTAACGCTGGCAGATGCACAACCCGAGAGAGACGAGCAGATGTACGGCGGCCGCAGTTGGGGCGATGCTTATTTCGACGCGCAAAAAGAGAAGCTGCAAGATAAAGTTAAGTGACGGGCGTACAGGCCTGGCCTACCTATCATTCGTTTTGATTCAACGATCCCACCATTCAAATACAGTCCAAGGCACGCTCACCGGTGCCTAACCCAATCACAGAGGCGCATATATGCCAGTCCAGGGGAGCAGGCACTGAGGCAGGCCCCGTACCTCGCAGCGTGGGCGAGGGGAACGTAATGCAATCTGCAGGAGAGAATGACCAATGAAGCTTAGACGAGGGTGAAAGCAGGAAAGAGGCGTTCGATACCATCGGCAGTATCGCGTTGAGAGATAAAGAACATATATACATAAGTAGGTGGCGTAAGTAACTTACGCCACCACCCATCGTTACCAAGTCATTTTTACCAGCACTAACCGTACTATCGCTCCAAATTAAGTATGTGTAGCGTCACACCCGTGCGATAAGTCCATAGCCAAACTACTGCGGTCTGCTGCAAAACAGCGCAGAAACAAAGCGTTATCAGCACATAGCCTGTCCGAAGCAGTCAACAAAAACAAAACAAAACCAACTCACGACGGGTCCTCCCAATACGGCGGCAGCGACTCGCCCATCATGCGCTCCTCCGCCAGTTGTGCGTTGAGTCCGGCGACCTCGCTGCGCAGAGCCGCAAGCTCGCTTTGCAACGCCCGCACGGTGTCATTGCCAGAAGAGGAGGCCAGACGGCGAGAGCGATGGCTGGGGTCCGCCAATGTGGAGCCCGTGCCAGTGGGCGATGTGACGCCGCGCATCTGGTCCTCGAGCGCACGTATGCGCTGCGTGAGCTCGGCCTGCTGCTGCGCCGCGGTCGTGTTCTGACGTCGGAGGGCGGAACCTGACGTTCCCTGGGGTGATCCTGCGCGATTACGGAATGACGGAGTTAGCGAAACCGACGACAGTGTGTGCGAGGGGGACTGGCACTCACGGGTCCCGTCAGCCAGCGGTGTCAGCGGCAGCCCTCCCTTAGAGTCAGGCGTGCGGGGTAGGGGCATAACGGATGGGGCGGGGTTCGCCATGAGAAGAGGCATGGTGGGGGTATCCGACGGCCGAGGCGTGTGACGAGGGGTCGTTCCGTAGCCTGAGCCCGCACTGACATATCCCAAGCCTCCACCGTACCCCGAGCCGCCTCCCGATCCTGAGCTTCCGTACTCCGAGCCGTGATACGCAGCGCCTATACCGTACGCAAGCGTATTGTTACCCTCCACGAAAGGCTTGATCTCCAGGTGCGCCGACATCGGTCGCGGCTCTTTCGAGTTGCGCCGGCGCTGGAAGAAAAACCCCACTACGGCCAGGATAGCGAGAAACGCGATTCCCCCGACTATTCCGCCCACTATCGCTGCGACGGGTGTAGAGTGTGATGACGATGACGACGGGGCAGGCGTGGCGGAGGAGGATGCCGATGAAGTACTGGAGGGGCTCGTACTAGAAGAGGTATTGACCTGCTCCGCGGTATATATTGCGTAGTCGAACAGGATAAGAGAGGAATTCGTCCCGGTCGCACGCATTTCCACCGTGTGTGCCGTGTTAGCGAGATTGGTGTTCTTGTACACCAGCTGGCGATACAGGAAGGTCGACGTCGCGTCCGGGTTGTGGACATATGTGTCGACATGGGTGTTGTCGAGGGTAAAGGTGATATTGGAGAGGGTGTCCGTGAAGTCGAGGGTATTCGGGACGACGTTGAAGACGTACACAGCTGACCCGGTGAACGAGAGAGTAATTGTGAGGTCGGGGCTTCCAGGACTGTAGGTCCCGTCGTGCCATGTGCCGTCGAAGGGTTGGGTCTTGTCGATGAACGCTGTGACATGACATCCGGAGCAAGTCGCACCTTGATGCCAATAGGTGTCATCTGGGCCATAGACGGGCTTGACACCCGACACGCTGTCGCCGTATTCGTCGTCAATGGTACGATTTGCGAGAGCGGCGGAGACAGGGGACGGCAAGAGCAAGGATGGGAGGATGATGAGAGCGATGGCAGCCAAAGACGACATCTTTTCAGGGCAATAAAGATGGGTGACCTCCTGTACGGACTCTGAAGCTCAGGCCGTCGCTGGACTATCGTTGACAAGGCGGTCAATGAGGATGGAAAGAGTCTGGGGGAGATGGTATCACCTTACTCACCTCGAGCCACGCATGGGGGGCGCAAGGAGGAGGCCAGGTGCATCGTTGGGCAAGCACTGCCAGTACATAATTGAACCTGGCCTCGCGGATAACGATAGTCAACGAGCCGGGTTGCTGTGCAAGGTCTAAACTGTCAAAAATTTGAAAATGAGTGTGATGCCCAGAGTCCTTATGTATAACGGCCCTAGCTACTTACCTAATCACCGATTTACCTTCGGGAATACTTGATCTGCTTACCGACTACGTACGAGGACGGCCATGGAGCGTGGATCCTCCACAGCCCGCAGCGGGGCGAAAGGATCACATATCAGTTGGTCTTTGCAAATTCTAGAAATGCGTGGGATGTTGAACTCTCCCAATGCGACCGGAGTTGTAGGCTCAAAGTCACAGCAAAGCCAACGAGGACTTGAGGAGTAGCGAAGTTTCGTATGAGAAGCATTGCGAAAGGTGGCATAAACAAAACATGCTGACGACTCGAGACCAGACTGGCATTTGGCTCCGAGAGCCTATGGGCCGAGACCGGCGCTATCTCGGCGTTGTACCATTCCGAATCTCTCGGACTTTTAAGCGCCTTTTGCTCGAGCCCACGTTGTCCAATGCACCAGGAGCGCCCGTGCCAAGAGCCATCGTCATCAACGGTCACTGAAGTTAAACAATCTAAAGTTGACCTGCACAGGGAAGCACCAGGAAGCAGCGGCAAGTGAGGTCCACCATTAGCTTTTCGACCCTCTTGCGCTCTGACGAACCAGCTTGAGAACGTAGGCCAATCACGATATGATTACGCTTCATTCTGTTACATGCAACGGCTCAACGCGAGCTATACAAGCGACAATTTAGTAGATGAGGAATCAGAAGGACGAGGGGTATTCCAAGTAAGTACCGCGAGTTGAAGTAACACTAGCGCCGACGCTCATAACTTCTGAAGGTGCCTCCCGACTGCATCGCCCGCCGTCAGAAGGCAATATCATATTTGAAACTGCGTCGCCCCGCGTACGAGTCATAAGTATCAAGGTATTTCGAGCCCCTGGCTTTTCCCACAGGCACTGTCATTGATGCGACATCAAAAGTCAGGAGGATATGTAACCGATTTACAGTATGTACATGCACATGCAAAAGTATGCAAACGGCAACGCACCCTCGAGCTCTTCCGAAGTTTTCGTCGAACCTTTGCACAAGTCTCACGGAGCATTGGAGCCAAGTTTCTAACGCCCTATTGTTTTTTCACGGCCGCCCTCGCGAGGCGAAGGCGAAAGCGTAACTTATTCTCAAGACCTTTTAAATTTGACGCACTTCCCTTTTACCCACCATCGGCATCCCTTGGTAATCAGTTACGATGGGAGAGGCATGCTTTCCATTCCAGAACACCGATTTACGACACGGAATGATCCAATACGCTGCAGGCGAAGCGAATGTCTGGGATTGAACCCCATTGGCAGGAAGAACACCGTTCGTCAGACGGATCCATATTCGACAATGCGACTTCTCTTCGACCTCCGTTCTCGCGCCATAGTCGAGGGGCGGGTAACTATCCCCCCGCAGCTAAAAACGGCAGACCTTCTCGCGACTCAACGGCATCACAGCGCCGCTTAGCATTGTGCATTCAGTTCCCCCGACCCCATATGACACCAGAAACGAGCATCGAACGATCGCGGATAGCGATATCTCCCAGGTGTGTGCTACCAGTGCCCACATTGACGCATCGTCGAACATATTTTCGGAGCGCTGACTTGGATCCCCCACAGAAGCGGATCCATAACGTACGTGTGGGGATGGCCGACTCCCAGGTACACCACGAGTAGGGATGTAGCTCGCTTCGCACAAAGGCTGACTCAGGATTCGTCGCAAGCTCCGGGCATGTCATATCCCTGATACGCCCCCTGGAGGTCCATATAAACCGAACAGAATGCGTGGGGGATCAGACCGACCGTACTCTCCAACCCCAAATGCCAGCCCCCGCCGCCGACCACCCTGCCTCCTTCACGGCCTGGGCCTTCACCGAGCGCAGCGAAGTCCTCACTAAGATCACTGTGCCCTGGAAGGACCCCGCCTCGGGTCAGCTCGTCATCAAAGTGCTCGCATGCGGGGTGTGCGGAACGTACGTCCTCTCTACCTCACCCTCTTCTCTGCCTCTTCCTTGCCGCGGCCGACCGCTTATTGTCGTGACCATCGTGCGCCAGTGACCAAGCCCTCACCACCGGCACGCTGCCCGTTCCCCTACCGCGCGTCCCCGGGCACGAGATCGTCGGGGACGTCGTCGCTGTCGGACCCAGCGAGCGGCAGTGGCGCGTCGGCGACCGTGTCGGCGCGGGCTGCCACGGGGGCCACTGCTTCCGCTGCACCCGCTGCCGCGTCGGCGACTACATCACCTGCGTCGAACAGGACCTCATCGGTGAGTACGCATGGCCCATCCGCCGCACCATCGGATTCTAACCGAACCTACGTTACTGTGACAGGCGTCCTCTCGGACGGGGGCTACGCCGAGTACGTGACGGTGCGCACCGAGGCGGTAGTGGCCGTACCGCGGGATATGGATCCGGCCGAGGTCGCACCTATGATGTGTGCGGGCGCAACTGTCTTCAGTACGTGTCCTCTGAGTGACGTTTTGAACCACTTTTGACTGAGGTGTTCGCAGATGCACTCCGTAGAGTCGACATAACCGCCGGCGAGATTGTTGCAGTGCAGGGAATAGGGTACGTCCCCTCCACCTTATGTCCTCACGTTGACACTCATTTTAGCGCACCAGCGGTCTCGGGCACCTCGCCCTCCAGATGGCGCGCGCGATGGGGTACCGACCCGTGGCGCTCTCCTCCGGACCCGAGAAGGAGGAACTTGCGCGGAGCCTGGGCGCCGAAGCATACTTCGACAGCTCGAAAGTGAACCACGTCGAGGAGCTCCAGAAGCTCGGCGGTGCAAAAGTCATTATGTGCACTGCGAACGCGCCCGAGATGCACCCAAAACTGATCCCCGGTCTGGCCGTGGACGGGACGCTCCTCATGCTCACAGTGGATGATAGAGAGTTCAGCATCTCGTCGAGTACGCCTATTCAGGTCTCTGCGCTTTAATGATCCGCACGTGCTGATGGTTTGCCCGTCAGTGTCACTCGTTCGCCAGAGGTTTTCGATCCGAGGCATGCCCCAGGGAACGCCAAAAGAGATCGAAGATTGCATTGCCTTTGTCAAGGCGCACAAAATTCGATGCATGGTGGAGACTTTTCCCCTGGAGAAAACTCAGGAGGCATACAAGCACAGGGAGATGGCTCGCTTCAGATCTATCATTGTACCTTGATATGCATACATATGTTACAAGATGTTACGTAGGCCGAGGCCATTTGCCATCCACGACGATCGTATCGCATAGTATTGGACCAGTAACCCTTCCTTGACCTATTATACACCGCCAAGAGGCTAAGGGACCCAGTGCACAGGTGTAACATAGAAGCCGTGCCATAGTTCGCGCAAGGAGACATCTGGGGCATGGATATCGATTCTCATCTACCAATATCAAACCCTATACATACTCCTACCGCATAGCGAGGCATTACAATACAGGGTCTTCGCAAAGACTGGACAATAGGAACGAATACGAGGGAGCGGAATACAGTGTACTATAGCGAGTAGCCAGGGCCAGCATCGAAACCGGTGTGCGCTACATGCGCTTAAGACCTCTCACCGCGGAGGCGACGAGCGAGAGCCTGAGAAATAGAACGTTGAGATGACGTCGGAAGAAAGAATCAACAACGACTTACGAGATCCTTGGGCTGGATGGTGACACGCTTAGCGTGGATGGCAGCCAAGTTGGTGTCCTCGAAGAGAGAGACGAGGTAAGCCTCAGCGGCCTCCTGAAGGGCCATGACAGCAGAGGACTGGAAGCGGAGATCGGTCTATGCGGGGACAACGACGACGACGATCAGCTTCGGCATTCCCAGCAAACAGTAACAACGACGAGGACATACCTTGAAATCCTGGGCGATCTCACGAACGAGACGCTGGAAGGGGAGCTTGCGGATGAGAAGCTCAGTGGACTTCTGGTAGCGCCGAATTTCACGGAGGGCGACCGTTCCGGGCCGGAAGCGGTGAGGCTTCTTGACACCGCCGGTGGCAGCCTGCGGAAGCAAACAAAGGCAAACAAACAAGCAACAGCACGCCACCGGGCATCGCCCAAAGCGCATGGAAACCCGCAACCCAGATCATCAGCTCACAGCTCCCTCTCCGAGACTGCGAAGATAGGCCACATACCGCCGTCGCCGTCTTCCTGGCGGCCTTGGTGGCGAGCTGCTTACGGGGGGCCTTACCTGCAAGACGAATACAACTCAGTATTGTTGCTTCTTGGGCGATATGAGGGCCGAGAAGGCCAGGAACGGATACTCACCACCAGTGGACTTGCGGGCAGTTTGCTGTCGAAGGCGTCGTCAGCGGCGACGTCGAGACAACGAGAGGCGATATCGAAAGATAAGGTGTCTACTGACCTTGGTACGGGCCATGGGTGTTCAGCGAGGTGTAAGATGTGAGGTTGTAGATAGAAATACGACGAGCAACGGCGAGCTTGAGGGGCGCGGTTGCGGCGGGAAGTGGTGGTTGAGAGCGACGAAGGGTGGAGGGGCGACGAGCTGGCTCTGCGAGTCTTGTTGAAGGTCCGATGGCGTGTTTCCCACGGTTGAAACTTCCGAGCGAACAAAGCACCAGAACCTCTCGCGCTTGGGCCACCTTTCCGCGCGCGAGGTCGGAAGATTGCCCTTCTTTCCCGTTTTCTGCGACATTCGGCCCCCTGCGCCCCTTCATTTACCTCTCGTGGACTCACATGTGCTGCTACACGACCCTCTTCTTCGACCGTCACGCATACATGAGGTGGTTCTCGAGAAACTCTGTTTCCAGGAGGTGAGTCCGGATGATGGTCTCGGCGCTTAACCCGGAAGATGCACGTCCGGTGGATTCGCGACTCGTCTACGAAGACAGTTCCTCCTCCAAGTCCCATTTCCCTTGCAGCCACTTGCATCACACATCGAAAGGAGGCTCTTTGCCACAACGCTGGGTGGGAGTCTGTCGGTTCATTTCTCGGCATTCTGGCCAATGAATCAAGCACCTCCGTTACATGACTTCCCTGCGTTAACATGTGTTCACATCCAACAATTCGACGAGGCAATTATTAGCACGTGTACACCCTTCCCGACACTGGTTCTTACATTCTGACCACTTATATCGGATTTTGCTCGCATATAGCTGCAACAGGCAAAGCAAAGGACCTCTAATGGACGCAACATAGTATCCTCAAACCTGCAGTTCGTATGGGCATCCTTCATGGGAATCCTCGGCACCTATTTGTCGCGGGTCATTACCGTTCATTCACTGTTGTACTCCATGCTGTGAGAGCCACAGGAAGCACTGGAACAGTCTGGGCCGGTTTCGACTGGCCTGGATAGATGGCGTCGGTGGGATGCGTATGTTGCGATCACAATGGCGCTTGGGTCTCGTTTGGGCGCCTCGTAATCTCCTTGATCTGCGACTCAGAAGCAAGTTATAATTTGTTGTTTATCACTCTCCCACACAACGCAGAGGAGCACTGTCATGGTATATGGGTATTATTTCAGTTATATACACGTAGCCCTGTGGCGAAGGCGGTCGTATATAGGTCATATCAGACCTACTCCGTTACTTTATCTAGTCCTTTGGAATGACGTCACTGAGTGCTCACTTCCCGCTGATCCTCCCCTGTCCTGACGTCGGTGCCCCAGCAGCTCAGCAGCGGTATAAAGATTAATCGCCTTGGCCTGTTGTGTCCTCACGATCCCCATCACGCATCCTTCTACCCGTCTCTCAGGCTATATAGGCCCACAGCATCCGAACGCACTATGACGTCGACATCCCCGAAGGCGAAGCCGACCAGCGGCGCGATGATGTCGAAGGTGGGGAACCCTCAGGTGTACGAAGATGGCGATCAGAGGTAATCAACCATTCCTTCAAGGACATCACCTCACGTGCAAGGATTTGACATGTCGTCTCTACAGGCACGCTGCCGGTGGGGGACATCACCCATCGCACTCGCCCGAAAAGCCGGAACATATGCACGCGCATAACATCTTTGATCGGAAGTGAGCTGCATTTCCCCGCCTCATGATCTGGAGTGGAGTATGGATAATGTGTGCTGGCGCTGTGTAGGGATAACAGGACGCTCCGCGCTCGCGAGGAGCAGGAACTGAAGGAGGAACACGAAGCAGAGGAGGCCGAGCACGACAAGACGGTCACGAACCCTCTTGAGCCGGCGTTAAGGCACGGACACAAGCCATCTCGCGGAGCGCAGGTCGATGCCCGGTTGCAGCATGAGGACGAGGAAGCGTTGCAGGCGAAGGGTCCCTACTTTGGGATGTCCCACAATGCCACTAAACACAGGCACGAGCACGAGCAAGACTAGTGGTCGTCTCGTGATAAAATCTTGTAACGTAGCCCAACCAATTCTTCTGTAACAATATAGGCATTCCACCGAGGGAAGTATCATTACTTGGAACTTAACGGGGATCGCAAACAGGGCAGCAATATGGTGCGTGCATCCCTCGTTGGACCAGAAGCGATGACGAAGCGAACTTCATTATAAGTATTGCCGCACAGTCAACAAACCGTGTTTGTCACGTGTGTACGTGATTGCACGCGGGCACGTGACCGACGCGACTGCGTTGTGTACAGGCGGACGTTGATGAACGCCGCCGAACGGTAGGTGTTTCATAAATATCCGACGCGTCCCCTACTTTCCCCCTGCTCTCCGGTCCACATCTCATCCTCCACTCCTCGCCATGTCCTCGCTCTCTAGAACGTCTTCCGTGTCAAGCGTGGTCTCCGACAACTCCGTCGCGAGCTCCAGCGCCAGCGCCAGTACCCCCGCCGACCCTCTTGCAGACAATACCGTCAAACGTACGCGCAAACGCTTCACAAGCGTGCAGCTCATGATGCTCGAGCATCTTTACGGCCGAGTGACCCACCCCACACGTGAGCAGCGCGAGAAGGTCGCGAGGGAGGCAGACATGTGAGCATTCTACGTACCCTTCAACGCCGTCGCCACCGCCGCCGTTCCCACCGCGCGCTCCGCCGCATATATGCTGACTCCATCCCCGTCGCGCAGTGACATCCGCTCCGTGACGGTCTGGTTCCAGAACAAACGCCAAACAGACCGTCGTATATCTCGCGAGGCCTCCGAGGCACTCTCGCTCTCGCAACCCACGCCGTCCCCGTCGTCCTCGCTCTCGCTCTCGCACCCCCAGTCGTCGCCCACGTCGCTCCCCCCGCCATCTTCGCCCTTCTCCGACGCGTCAGGGAACACTATCCACACCGCCTGCGCACGCACCCGAACGTTGTCCGGCGACTCGTCGACGTCGGCCCTCTCCGCCATGTCCCGCAAACGCGAACGTGAGCGAGCCCACGAGGATGACGCTCAGCGCCCGCCCGCCCGCCACATCCGCCACAAATCCTCCCGGCACCTCTCCCTTGACGACGTCGCCGCCCGCGCCGAGCGGCCAGCACTCCTCCCGCGCACCCCGCCCCAGACCGTCGTCGCCTCCGACGGGGCCTTGTCGTCTCCCATGCGACCCCTCACCTCGGAGTCGAAGCCTGCTTCCTCAGTCACCACAGCAGCGGGAGTGAAGAACGAGAACGAGGAGAACGAGAATGACGGGCAGGGGAGGGAACGGGCGTTGTGGGAGAACATGCCGTCCTCGCCCATCGCACCGACCGAACCGCTCCCACCGCACTCGGAGGGGGACATCGTGCGGTACGCCGGCCGGCGGCGGATCACGCTCGAGTACGCGTGCGCGCGGGAGACGGTCGGCGTCAAGGAGTGGGAGTGGAGGTGGCTGGACGGGCGCGACGGGGTGAGGATGCGGGGCGGGAGGGAGAAGAAGACCAAGGGCAGGCACCGGCCCCACCACGAGGCTAGCAGGAAACGCGTGGCGATCGAGGTCTCCAAGTACAACAGTCACCAGGGGGGCCGTGCGTACCGTCATGTCCACACCTGTACCCGGGCGAAGGAGCAGGACGAGGAAAATGTGGCGGAGGAGGACATACCCGTTGCGGAATACGACGCGTACGGCGGCGGTGATACCTACACCGAGGGCGCACCCTCCGAGCCCCCGGTGACGCCGTCGAGTAGTTTCGGCCTTGGGGAGTTCCACGGCGTGGACGACGATGAGGTGGACGACGGGGACAGTGACAGGACGGTGACCGTCCACCAGGAAGTTTTGGGTGGAGCGAGGGGAAAGAAGGACGAGCCAATGGGCGTCGCGCGAATTCAGGGCGGGCCGGACGACGACCTGATCGACGTCGCATACGTCCTGTGCGGCCTCAGCCAGCGTCGTTGAAATTGGACGTGGCGCATCGAACCAGCATCGGATTCTTGAACATTGCACGCATCTAGACGACCCGAAAGGATACGACCGCAAGATTCTTTATGATATTATACCATTGTACGCAAGCATGTAATTTTACGCCACACATCCACTGCGTTTTCGCAAAAGTAACCGCATCCCGATGTCTCGGAATATCGAACTCTCTGGAGACAACAGGGCTCTGCGATTCTCAACTATCACCTTCAGATACTTTCTCAAGGCGTCAAATCCTGGAAGCGGGTTCAGAGTCAAGGTACGTCGAGGTCTGATGTCTTGACACCGCTGAGATGCTCAGTCTTGACCTATGGGAAGGCCTTCGATATTCAGCGCCGCGGAACTCGCCATTGTCAATATATCATGTCCATGAATACCCCAAGAAAATACCAGTAATATACAAGCAAACATCCAGCGAGCACTATGTCGCCCATCCGATCTTGTAGAGCTTGTACCCGCCTTCGTCCGCGCGGCCAACTCCGTCCTGCTTCCTCATCTCCTCGACGCTCAGAATGGCCAGTTGCCGTCCATCGTCCGTCCCGCTAGGTCCCTGCGGGAAGACGGCGTCGACCGTATCGCTCATACCCTCGTGCCTGCCCGTCGGGCGGAGGGGGACGATGAGCCAGAAGAGCCCGTCCGCCTCGAGCAAGTGCTCCACGCACGCCTTAATCCACTTAGCGTGGTCCGGATGGTAGATAACGTCTGCGGCGAGGATGCAGTCGAACTTGTCCGCGAGCGGTCCCAAGAAAACGGGGTTCTGCCAATCGAGCGGGAGGACCTCCACAAACGAGTGGGTGGAAGGAGCAGGGGGGAAGTTCGTCGAGATGTTGTCGCGGAGGTTGCCGAGGACGAGTGAGTGGTAGTCCGTCGCAACGACTGTGGCGCCAGGACAGGAGGACTCGGAAGACGGAGGGGCGAGCAGCTTTGCGGCCGCAATGCTCAACAGGCCCGTTCCTGCGCCGAGCTCGAGAATGCGCGTGCCACGGGAGAGGCTGAACGCGCCTGGGTCCATGCACATCCGTTCGGCGAGGCGTATGGAGCTTCCCCAGCTTTGCAGCCCGACCGAGGTATGGTCGTTGCTCAGCAGCGGGGCGTCGTTCAGCTCGACGTGGACAGCCTCGACCTCAGGGCTCCCAGCGCGTGTCGGGAACGTGAATGTCCTGGTGACCGCCTCTTCCTCATCCTCCCCAGCGAACGAGCCAAGCAGGGAGGCAGCGGCGTCCACGAGGGTCGCGCGTGCGTCCGATTCATCCTCGGAGCACTCGGGCGCGTACACCCACGAGTCGGAGCGCGCGGTGAAGCCCGTGAGCCAGCGGATGGCGAACTCGCGCTCGAAACAATCCGAGCGGAGGACGTCGACGTCGAACGTGTCCTCTTCGTCATCGCACTCGTCGTCCGAGTCGTCCTCGCCTTCCGCGGAGGCGTAGCCCGAATCAGGGACGGAGGTGTCGTGGACGAGATGCTTTGGGAGCGCCTTGGGCCGCGGGAGGGCTGCGAGTGCCGCAGGACGGTATATCACATGGAGGTTGTCGATGGCCTCCGTTATCTGTGTCCTGGTGTACGTCGCGATACGTGATAGAGGCGGCAGGGAGGACGTGGGCGGGGTAGGATGTCCTGTCGTCATGCTTATTGTTTATCTTCTATACAATTAGCTCTATGTGTGTGTCTTGCCGCTGTAATGTTGTCTATGCCCAAGGAAAATTTGAGGAGACTGGAAAGGTCTATGGTGGGTATTGTCTATGGTCTATAGGTGGTGAGCCGCGAGAGGGAGCAACCAAGGGTGTGAGGCAGGGACCCTTGGTTGCTAGCGCACAAAAACCGGCATGGTGGGCGAGAGGAGATGGGGGAAGGAGACAAGGAGGAAAGTGAGAGCGATGCATGGTCCATGGCTCCGTGGCCATCGCGGTGCTCAAGAAACGTGTGTTTTGACGTCCACATCTTTTCTCCGGCTCGGCCATCGCCGGCCCACCTCCCATCTGGAGGTTCAAGTCCACTGTGACCCACTTGCAACCAACCACTCTTTATTACGATGCCTCAACTCTCCATCACTTACAGCTTGAATCCGCCGTCAGACACTACTGCACCATCGGACCTCTCGCCTAAAACTACCCTGCAATATCCAGTTTCCGAAAATGCCGAGAGCCAAAAGGCTTACTACGAAGGCTTGAGAACGGCGGTCTTGGAGGCAAAGGGTGCTTTGGGAGAGCATCTCACTGCATGGAGAGACGCAGTAGGAAAGCAGGAAGATAAAAAGGAGGCAACGATACCCAAGAAGAGCGAAGAGGATGAGGATGAAGACGAGGAAGAACCGGAGGAGTAATGATCAATCCTGCTCAAGTGAGATTTTCTCTCGCATTTGCTATATCAATGCGCCAATGTGGAAACAGGGACATTTCACACACGTCACACAAGCACGAGGAGAGGAGGGCAGTAGTATAAGGTGTATTATGTATCGAGTTGTATCCATAAATTGCTACCCGCAATAGCGTGCCCAGCCAAGCCAAGCTGAGGAGATTCTACCTCCCCACATCTACAGACCCCGCTTCTCCTTGCCACGAGGGCGCTCGCGGACGACCATCTTGTTACTGTTCTTGGGGCCCTTCGGTCCAGGCTTCCGCGTACGGACACCCTTCGCGACCCAACCCCAAACAGACCGCGGCTGCTTGTTACCCTTGGACTTTCCACGACCTCCTCCGTGAGGATGGTCGCACCTACACGTAAAATGAGCTCGGAGAGGATGATCTCAACTAACTATATGCGCACCTGTTCATTGCCATACCACGGACACGCGGCCGGCGTCCAAGCCAGCGGTTCCTGCCAGCCTTGCCCAAGTTGCGGTTCTTCCACAGCGGGTTGCTGACCTTGCCAACCGTCGCGACGCAGTCCTGGAGGACCTTCCGGACCTCGCCGCTCTGCAGACGAACATGCGAGTACTTGCCCGACTCCTCGTGCGAGATAATCTGGCCGAACGTCCCCGCCGAGCGCACCAGCACGGCACGGCCCTGCGGGTTCAGCGCAATGTTATGGATGATCGTGCCGGGCGGGATGAGGCGGACGGGGACGACGTTGCCCGGCTTGATCGTGATTGCACGGAGGACACCCAGCGCGAGCGACGCGGTCGATGCCGTCTGCGACTGCGTCAGGCTCGGCCGCTCCTCCGGCTGCTCCAGCGTCTTGCCCCGCAGCTCCTTCGAGTCGACGAACCCGGGCACGAGCCCGTCGGGGATGCCCTGCCGGAAGGACTCGACGACGTCGCCCGCGCGGAGGTTGTCCGGGGCGAGGATGTAGCTCCAGACCTTCCCGCCAGGGAGGTTGGCGTTCCGGTTCTTGATGAGGGCGATGTGCGCGGAGCGGCCGGGGTCGTACTCGATGCGCACGACGTCGCACGGGCCGGGCTCGGTGCGCATGAAGTCGATGATGCGGATGCGCTGCTTGTGTCCGCCGCCGATGAAGCGGACGGTTATGTGCCCATGGTGGTTGCGGCCGCCACGTTTTCGGAGGGGGACGGTGAGTTCGCGGAGGGGCCGGCCCTGGTACAGGTGGGGGGACAGTGGTCGTTTAAGATGACGGATACCGGGGGTGACGGGCTTGTAGGTTTTGTAGAGGACAGACGTGCGTGCGAGGGCAGCGTTGACCTCTGACGGCGACTGCTGCGATGTCTTGGCTTCCGTGGCGTACCGACGTGCTCCCTTCAGGACATGAGGAAAGACAACGGATGACGAGGAAGCCGCTGACGAGGAAGACGAGGCGATAGCTAGAGAGGAAGTGTTGGCGAAGTTAACGGAGGACAAGGCCGAGCGAAAGAGGCATCGTGCCGAAGAAAACATGGGGAGAGCAGCTGCTCGTCGCTGCCGCCGTCGTCGAGCTGGTCAGCGAGATGGGCAGACACGCGGTCACGGTGCAAAAGAGAGAGCCTATTCAGCGCCTCACACTACGCGCGTCTTTCATCCTCTCCAGCCCCCACCATGGTGCGCGGCCGCGTATATGCTCTAGTCTGACTCTTGGTGCTCACAGACATGGTTCGGACTTCGTGCAGGCCACCCAAATCTCCACCGGATCCGCAGAGCTGCGGGATATCACGAAAATGGAGCGGATAGGTACGTCTCAGCCACCCGCGAAACTCTTACACTCAACCGAAAGGACCCAGGGTCGCATTCGCACATCCGTGGCCTGGGGCTTGATAATCGGTTAGAGCCAAGGGAGTCGTCACAGGGCATGGTAGGGCAGGGGAAGGCCCGGAAGGCGGCAGGCATGATTCTCAAGATGGTCCAGGAGGGGCGCATCGCTGGACGCGCCATGCTCTTCGCGGGCCCGCCTTCCACGGGTAAAACGGCAATTGCACTAGGTGAGTGTGGGTCGGCGAGGGTTGTGGACCGACAAGGGTTTGACGTGATTTTGTAGGAATGGCGCAAACTCTTGGTCCGGACGTCCCTTTCACCATGATCGCCGCGAGCGAAGTGTTCTCGCTGTCCATGTCCAAGACGGAAGCCCTAACGCAAGCCTTCCGACGGAGCATCGGCGTGCGCATCAAGGAAGAGACAGAGATCATCGAGGGAGAGGTCGTCGAGATCCAGATTGACCGTAGTCTGACGGGGGTAAGTTCACCGTATCTTGGCATATCCCACTGCGTACTCAGTCTAGTGCATGTAGGCAACAAAAACCGGAAAGCTTACCATCAAGACAACAGACATGGAGACAATATATGACCTCGGGAACAAAATGATCGACGCTTTGTCAAAGGAGAAAGTCACTGCTGGAGATGTCATCGCTATCGACAAGACCTCCGGGAAAATTACAAAACTTGGCCGTTCGTTCGCGCGGTCTCGAGACTACGATGCGATGGGTGCAGACGTACGTGATCGTTTTCCATGCACCGTTTTCCCAACTTTGAATGCATTCACCTGCAACAGACCAAGTTTGTGCAATGCCCTGAAGGCGAGATCCAAAAACGCAAAGAGGTTGTCCATACGGTCTCTCTTCACGAGATAGATGTCATCAATAGCAGGACACAAGGGTTCCTCGCTCTCTTTGCCGGTGACACGGGTGAGATCAAGCCTGAGCTCCGCAACCAGATCAATTCCAAGGTAGCTGAGTGGCGAGAAGAAGGAAAGGCGGAGATCATCCCAGGGGTAAGTGTATAATATACTCACGGAGTCAGGCCTTCCAACTCAAACTATGCATTAGGTCTTGTTCATCGATGAGGTCCATATGCTCGACATCGAGTGTTTCTCATTCCTGAATAGGGCGCTTGAAAACGAGCTCGCACCACTAGTAATCATGGCATCCAACCGCGGTGTCGCGCGGATACGTGGGACGAACCTCCACAGCCCTCATGGACTTCCACCGGACCTGTTGGACCGAGTCCTGATCGTCAGCACACAACCGTACACTCCTGAGGACGTCAAGAAGATCATCAACATTCGGTTCGTGTCTTTACTTGTTCACGCACTGAGTCCTGCTGACGCGACTCGCGTTCGCAGCTGCGAGGAAGAGGACGTGACCCTGACCCCGGAAGGGCTCGAAATTCTCTCTCGACTGGCGCAGGACACCACCCTGCGATATGTCCTCAACCTGATCTCGTGTGCGCAAATGCTCGCGCAGAAACGCAAAGCAGAAGCCGTCGACAGCGAGGATGTCAAACGCGCGTATGAGTACTTCCACGATGAGAAACGTAGTGTCGAGTGGATCGGCGACCACACGAACTTCCTTGTATCGGAGGAGGGTGTCGACTTCGCTGTTGGAGGTCAGCCGTTTGGCAAGGCCAAAGCGGATGGTCCATCGGAAGTCCCAATGGACGAAAGCTGAACGCTCGGTGTTTTTGTCGGAGGAAATCTCATCGTCGGCTGTAGTGTATTCGGTGCGTCGCACACCTGCAATGCCGATGTTGAAAGCTGACGAATGATGGAAGCTTGTCATGTATCGTAGCTATGTTGTCACTCTTGCTTTCTTACTTCCAAGCTTCCGGTGGTCTCGGGCGACACAGGGTGTGAACCGTGCCTCTCCGTGTGTATTCTCTTCATCATTTCCTATCAAGGCGGCAAGACGTTATTTCCACGAATACACCAGTTTTCTTCACTTGAATTTGTGTGTCCCTGGGATGGACTATATGGTGAGTGTCTGAGCTCTCTGAACATGAATGTCATACCATCACTCCCCGCAAGGTGTATCAAGCTACCTAACATCCCGAACTTATCCCGTTCTCCACGCCGGTTTGCATGGTCTTCATGAAGTTTCCGCGGAAGTGTGTAACAGTGAGCTTCCATTCTCAATCGTCGTCCTGATGTGCCGAGCACTTTTTCCACTGTATCCCCGGTGCCGCTATCTCGCCATGCACCCGCCTTCCACCTGCCTTCCGACTTGTCTACCCCATTGTGTCATTGTCCGACAGATGCGCCCATGCTTTATCTGGAGCATCCTTCTTCGAAGCGGCGTGATACGGAGCAAAGTCGACAGATTGTGTTCGAGGGTTGTCAGACTTTGAGTTGGGACCTTAACAACGTCCCGGGCGCGTCGGTAATCGAGCCGCACCTGTGCTGTGTGCTGATCAGTGTCAGCAGTGCACTGACCGATGCCTGTTTGCGCGCCTCGACATGTTTCGCCGCCGAAAGGTTATCCAGCGTGGATGCAGTTGAGGTCAGAGATCACAACGAACGTATGCCATCGTCCGTCTCACATGCGTGAAACAGACGCGGCGGACGGTCGTTGATGACGATGTGCACCAGAACAGGGCTTTTATACCCACACTCGCTATATTTGAGCATCATGGGGTTATTCTTACTTACGTCTATCCAAAGGCTTCGAGGACTATCCATGTGCAAGCCGCCGGTTTGTACCTTTGCCGCAGTGCTGGTTCTCGGCGGCTTCGCCAGGCGAGCACAGCGCCCGAGTGGATTGGTCCAGTCATGGGGTACCACCTTCAGGACCACGTCTTTCAGTCTGATTCAATGGAACAGGGCTAGTTTCTCCGCCCAAGGCCACGGAATGGGTCGAAGCTCATTCGATAGCCCTCGCGCATGCCATACGAGGGCCCAACAGCGAGATCTCCACGAGATTCTCCCTGGCACATTTATGGAGCTTCCAAGGCCACGTCGCCGGTGAGTGGCCGGACGTAGTGGGCCGATATGCCTTTCCCAGCCGGTTTGTGGTTCTGCGGCATGCGGACCACGGTCTTCGGCCATCCAGACGTCGCGATCGCTCTACTCCCTCCGCCGACAGCACTCGACCAGCCCGGAGCAGGTGCAAGGCACCGGACCGTCTTCGCTGGATATCCTGTCTGTATATGAGAGGGCGCAATGACCTGCAACTGTCGAACTGGACCCCCATTGACCCGAACCTCAACCTTCCTATTATCCGAAGTGCGACGCTCGCATTCATGGTGCGTACTGGCCCCCCCACAGTCCGCGACATCGGCCTCACACAATCATCCATGTGGCCTCGGGCAGATGTTCAACCAGGACGCTTCGAGCAATGATAAGGACCTTCTTCGGCCGTCGCTGAGGAGCAGAGTGTCGGCATTTGGAGCCGCATTGAAACCGGTGAATACGCTCGCTTGTCAATCTACACCGCCACCCCCGTTGTGGTTCGCATTGCCGACGTCGATGATCGATGGCTAATTGAGAGCTTGTGTCGACGTCCAGCAGAAGCGCAATACGATCATTCCGTCGGGTCCCCAGTCCGAGTGTAGTACGCTGGTGAGTTTTGCCGACCGTACAGCTTTTCCGTTTCCTGACGTCTTTTCGACCGTGCAGGTGGACTTCGCCATTGAAGATGTCCTAATCAACGAGGATGCCGCTGTCGAATTCGTACGTCCGCTGCGTATCTCCCCCTATCTGCGTGGATCGAGCCGGTCTACCCCAGGAATCCGAGGACTACATGCTCGATGCCGACAACTCAGCCTGGGCGAATGGCAAATTTTCCATCCCCCCGCCAAAGAAGCAAAAGGCCGCACATGCAGGCATGGCGGTGCCTTTTTCTCAGGTATGGCTTACGATTTGAACTGATAGGCCCTTATCTGACATATACCTGTCATAGACACAAGGCCTTGATTCGGAGAATACCGCCTGGGTAACGGCACGTTCGAATGTCTCCCAACCCGTCACAAAGTCACGAAGCCGTTTCTTCGGTTCCAGCCGTCCAGCTTTAGGAACATCTGGCGTGGAGGTTAGTACCTCTCTCGTGCTAATCCTGAGGACCTAAGTCTGATCTTCGGTCTACAGCCCCAATATCTCGACCCAGAGGACAGAGCGTGGATGTAAACAGTGTCCTTGCAGGTTGGATTGCTCACTAATTTTGGATCCTTAGTATCTCTCGGTTTCGCGAATAGTAATGCGTAATGTTTTCGGTGAATTTCGTTTGCCATTCCCGCATTGGAGGAACTCCAACATCTACCTAGTACTCCGAAAGGACGTGCATCTTCTTCGCGCGGACATCGTATCTCGTCGTAATGAAGTCTGAGGGATTCAGGGGCAGCTTGGACGGCTAAAAGCGAGTGGTTTGGCCTGTCCGAGGGCAGGCGATCCATCAGCTCTGTCAGCGTCGGTCGATGCACGACGTGGATATCCAGGGAGGAAGAGGAGGGCTTCCCTCAGGAGGGGGCAGTTCGTCCGAGCATAGCCGATAGTTGTGCATAAATACAGAACAAAGTGCCGCGAAACTATCGCAAAAGGAGGGCAGAAGTAAACACAGTATACATACAACCCATACGAACATCAGCCATACTTGGCCTTAGCCATCTCCATGAACATGTCCATGGTGGCCTTGTCCTTCGCTCGCAACGCATCAGCACGTTCCTTTGTAGCATACACCTTCTCCCCTCTTTTGTCCTCGAACCGCTTTCTCGCAGCATCGCGTCGCGCGAGCCTATGCCGTCCCAGATCAGCAACACTCAACCAACAAGACACCCCCTGGAAGACTCACTGCGCCTGGAAGCTATCCCCGCCGCCCATCAACGTCGACTCGTCCACGTCGAAACCATCGTCGCCCTTCTCTCTGAACGCCCTATCCGCCTCGCGCTGCACCTTCTTCTTCTCCAGCTGGCCCGCCCGCCCGATCTCCTTCGGCCCGACCATGTCCTCGATCCGCTCCTTCGCCTCCTTCCTGTCCCGCTTCCGCTGGTAGTCGCGGTCCGCCGCACGATACTCATCCTCCGCCTCCATTGTGAGCGTGCGGTCGGACGCGGACGGCATGGTGGGGCCGAGGACGCGTCCGCTGGACGACGAGGACCCGGAGGGCTGCGCACGGCCGCGTGTGGCGCTGTCGATCTCCTCGCGTGCGGCACGGAGCGCCTCGTTGTCAGCGCGGGACGTCTTGGACGCAAAGGACCACTTGTAAGCCGTCTGGCTGCTGGCTGCCTGTGCCTTGTCCACGCCGAAGTAAAGGGATTCTGTCCAGACAGGCGCAGTCAGAATGAGGGCAGGCTGAGTGTTTGAAGTGACGCGACGTACTCGAGAGCTTGCCTCTGTTCCATGCCTGTTGGCCAGTGAGATAGAGCATGGGGATAAAACATGCAAGGATCCGGCCATACCTTTATGAACTTGCGGAAGTACCTGCGTCATATGTCAGGAAACGGCAGCAGGGACCTAGACTATGTGCTCACTTTCTTGCCTTGTCGCTGGACAACTCATCGAAGTACTAGAAGAGGAGGGTATGTTGAAGTTTCAGAGACTCGCATCGCGTACACGATATGTTATGATGTGCGTGCGGACCTTGCCCTTCTCTTCCTTCAGCCACACCCTGAACTCGTCACTCTTCAGGAAGTAGTCGGACTCGGATATCTCGGAGACGCCATCTGGCAACGAGGCTCGTCTTTCAGGAGAAAGAGAGCGATCCCTTGGGAGCGAAACAGACCGGTCGCGAGAGTAAGAGCGTCGACGATGGGATGGCATAATGTGGTCAAAGGCGAGGTGCGTAATGCCAGCGTCTCACTCGTTACAAGGTTGCCGTCTGTAGCCGCCCACAATACCAGCTTCGTTTGCTTCACACTCGCAGCTCATAGCTCATACTATACAATGCTTCCATGTTATGCGTATTGGAGCATGGGCATACATAGAACATGACAGACGAATGCATGGACCTCAAAACAGATGCGGCGACAAAAGGGGGCGGGGTAAGGTGCGTTTTAGATGGTGGTCTCGTAAGGTACAGGGGTCATCGTCTGGGGAGCGTTATCCTTCGTCGAAATGGTGCGAGCGCCCCGAGGGAGGACGGGTTGGCGCTTCAGGTCGATGCGCTCTGGAGATGAAGGCCGGTGGACATGAGGAGAAGTAAATAAAATGGTGCACGCAACGGCACTCACCGCCCTTCGCCTTCGCAGCAGCATGCGCATCGTGGTTGCGCTGGACACGATCAAGGAACTCCTGCCTGCACTTCGAGTGCCTGATGTGCTCAACACGGATGTTTACACGCTTCTCAATGTACCGGTTGCCGACAATCTTGTTAATGATAATGCCCACGGCGTTGGGGGTGACGTTATAGATAATGCCAGTGCGGCTACACGTACGCTCCGGCATTAGTCGAGGAGGTATCAACGTGCTGCCATTGAACACTTACCCGTGGTAGTACTTGTGGGGCATGCCTTTTTGTTGAGCGGCATTAGCCTTGATGTCGACAATGTCACCGATCCGGTAGGTGGTGAGGTAGGTCGACAACTTGATAGGGCCATGCTCTACATTGGCGGCTTGAGCTTCAGAGAGATAGAAAGTACAAGATCAAAGTTTCGCACCCTTGAAGCCCCGCTTGAACATGTCGCGCGTGCGCGCCCGGTAACCGAAAGAGTGCGGCATCTTGAGGACTAGATAGAGATGAGCCTCGGAACGTCGAACACAGCGAGCAGGAGGATACTGACAGTCGTCGGCGTTGCTGGTGGTGTCGACTGTATGCAGTAGCACAAACCTGCCAAGGTAGCCGGAAGTTGCCGGGTGGCTGAAAGAACTGTATAGCTGTGGATAGGCGCCAACTTTGTTGGTTTGTGGGCACCCACAAGACAAGTGCGCAAGACAAGCGCTAGCCTCCCTCCGTCGTCCACGCCATCCTCAAGAAAAATGCCTAGGTAACGTTGCAGGTTCTCAGTATGATGGTCGTTGTCGTGCTGAATTACCTTCTCTAGGGCCCCGCGGAACCACAACAAGACGTGAGCATTTCGTACTCCTCAAGATCCACTTAGTGGAGGGATGCACCGTGCTGATCACAGCCGTGCCCCATTATCGGTTCCACGATAACTTTACAGCTACAAAGTCCCCCGTCGTCCGTTCGAGTCTGCTCGTCTTGATGCCGAGCTGAAGGTGCGCGTTCAACAAAAAATTCGGTGCATGTACGGCATCAGATGTGAACCTGCATTGCCCAACTCTGTAGCTCGCCGGCGAGTACGGTCTCCGCAACAAGCGCGAGATTTGGCGCATCGGTCTCATCCTCTCCAAGATTCGTCGTGCGGCCCGTGAGCTGCTCAAGCTCGATGACAAGGACCCCAAGCGCCTTTTCGAGGGTAACGCCCTCATCCGTCGTCTCGTCCGCATCGGTGTGCTCGATGAGTCCCGCATGCGTCTTGATTACGTGTTGTCCCTGAAGATCGAGGACTTCTTGGAGCGCCGTCTCCAGACTCAGGTCTTCAAGAGCGGCTTGGCGAAGTCCATTCACCACGCTCGTGTCCTCATCCGCCAAAGGCACATCCGGTACGTCCTCTTTACATAATACTAAACCCGCCACGTTGACGTCCCCCGGTTCGCTGTCTGTTACAGTGTTGGCAAGCAGATTGTCAACGTCCCCTCGTTTGTCGTTCGTCTCGACTCTCAAAAACACATCGACTTTGCTCTCACTTCGCCATACGGTGGAGGCCGCCCCGGTCGTGTGCAGCGGAAGCGCCAGGCTGCTGCCGCCAAGAAGGAGGGCGGTGAGGAGGAGGAGGAGGAGTAAACGGGTGCTCACCATCTATTACGTATGTTCAGTATTTCATGTGGGTCTACCCTTGTATGGCTACGTATGCAACCTGTATGCGTTTCGCAGACTCTCATCAGTGTATTTGTCTTGTATGTGTGAATCTCGTCGTGTGCAGCCTTTGCGTCACGTCTACTGGTTTGTATTTTGGAGCTGTTTTGCCCTGATGGTTTGCATTCACGATGCTGTGTGCAAGTTGACGGCGTGCCCGGCGCTTGTATAACTCGCGTGCCGGGTGAACGGCGTTGGCACCACATGGTCCCTTTCGACATTCAAATATTCACCTTCGGATAGCACTATGCTGCACCTTCTCCGTATCAGAAGTCTTCTGGACGTGGCTTCAATTCATACAAGATGTCTCGAGTTCGATACGAGTCCTGGTCTGCACGATCCTTATGCTTGACCGTACAACGGTCATTCAGGTAAGTCCAACTGCACATGCTGCGAAGGCGACAATCGGGCCGACTCACGGACGTATTTGTACTCAATATTGGACAGTTTCTGCTATGATTAACAGATCCTGCGCGATTCTCCAGGTCAAGAAAGCCTTACAGTTCCTGCTGATTCTCTCTACATGCGTCTCAAGTGGAGAGCTGGGGCTCCAAATACCCTCTGTGGCCTCTTTCACTCCGTCGGATGACGCATTCGAGCTGTCTTCTACCGTTCAGATCGTGGTGAATGGCGAATCCGCAAATCAGGGAAGCCCGTCCCTCCTCGATTTCGCGAAGACATTTCGAGATGACCTGAAGGAGATAGTGCCCTATGTGACGCTCGCCCCCATCTCGCTCTCGACTCCCCGACCCGATCATGCGCCCCCCGTTCCAATGATCTACTTGAACCTCGACCCCTCTGCGCAATTCACCCTTTACAATGGGCGACCGACGGAAGAAGGATACCGCTTTCAAGTTACTCACAACTCCTACGTGATCGCTGCGCCTGCCCCCATCGGTGTCTGGTGGGGTACCCGAAGTCTCCTCCAGCAGGCCGCGATCAGCCTGGCGCAAGGTGCGAAGACCGTGTCCTTTTCCGCAGGCCAGGGGTTCGACTCTCCTGGCTGGGAGGTACGCGGATTCATGTTGGACGCTGGGAGGCACTGGTTTCAGGCATCGTTTCTGAGTAAAGTCATCCCCCTCTGTTTTTTTTTGGATAGGGCTGCTAAGCCCAAGCCGGTCCGCAGGCGATCTCTGCATATATGCGTCGTTCTTCAAGCTGAACGAGATGCACCTCCACGCGTCGGACAACCTCTGGAATCCGGCGTTCCTGTATGGCGAGGGCAACGAGGGATGGAAGCACCTCTACGCGGCGTTTAGGTTCCGTCCTCCCGCGGGGTCCGCACTCGCCGGTCTCGTGCCGAGGAAGAACGAGAGCTGGGCGAAGCGGGAGTTCCTTGAGATGCAGCAGACATGTGCGAGCCACGGGGTCACGGTCGTCCCGGAAATCGATACGCCCGGTCATTCACTCGTGATCAACCAGTGGAAGCCAGAGCTCATGGAGGCCGGCGCGCCCGACCACCTTAATCTTTCCTACCCAGAGACCATTCCTACTATCAAGTCCATCTGGGACGAGTTTCTGCCGTGGTTCTCCGCCCCTGAGGTGTCCATAGGTGCTGACAAGTACGATGCTGCCCTTGCGAACGACTACATCTCCTTCGTGAATGAGATGTCGGCCTACATCGGTTCAAAGTCGAATAAATCGATCCGTATCTGGGGCACGAACGAGCCCAGCCAGACGATGTCAGTATCGAAAGACATCACAATTCAGCACTGGGACTTCCCTGGTGATGACATCCCCGTTCAGCTCCTATCGAACGGATACCGCGTGATCAACTCCGAGCAGTCATTCCTCTACCTTGATGGGAAGACGTCGGAGGCCGGGCAGTTCCCGCAGCAGCTCGACGAGGACCTACTCTGGTCTGGGGCTCCAGGGGGAAAGGGATGGGCGCCGAACGTCTTCTCGCGCACAGACGCGACGAACAACACCAGCCCGGACGCGGCGAACCTGCGCGGCGCGATTTTCGCGCTGTGGAATGATTGGGGCAATAATGCGACGACTGCGCTCGAGATCTACTACCAGCTCGCGCGGAGCGTTGCGCTCTTCGGAGAAAAGGCGTGGGCCGGGAGCGACGTTCGCGCGACGGCGCTTACGCGTGGCCAGTTCGACGCAGCGTACCCTGCACTCAATGCTGCGGCACCGGGTCAGAACCTCAACCGCGTCGTCGAACCACACCATGGGAACGTCGTTTACGAATTTCCCGGCGTCCACCGCTCGCTCTGCACAAACGTCTCATCCGTCGGACCACCGTACACCCTCGAGTTCAGCGTCAAGCCGGGCCCGAGGTCGCCCAATGCGGGGCTGCTCTTCACCGGCGTTGATTCCCGTCTGCACGTGGCGAATCTGACCTTCGAGGCGACTGGCCAGCTGTATCCGCTGGGTTACGTGCTGCCAGTGGACCGCTACACCTCCGTCTCTATTCGTGCATCGCACGAATACACCTACGCGATAATCGATGGAGACGAGGCGAACCCTCGGTACTGGTATACGCTGATGGACATATGGGGCGACTACATGGCTTTGGGCAACATGTCGTTTGCTGCGCCTTCCCAAAGCATCGGAGGTGGCGAATTCGAAGGGGAGATCAAGGATATTCGATTGACCATAGATGTCGATGACGTGCCTGCTGTGTAGGACGTAGGTAGGGCATAAACAGCGCAGTGAGTGGTTACCTTGCACAGCCTCTCTCGGCGCAGGCAGGCACCGAGCACTTCTGGAACGGCTTTCGATAATCGCACTACGTTTCCCACTGCGCAGACGGGGTGTGAGAGCTGGAGGCCCCGCAGAAGAACAACCATGCTCTATGCCGGCGGCCCCAACAATGGACTGGCGTTCTAGTAGGCTCGGGCCGTCGCGCCAAACATCCGTAGTCGTGGCGGGAAAGGTAAGTAGGAAGCACAGCGTTTGCTGCGAGCCCGCTAATTCCGCTCATGGTTTAGAGAAGTTTCCACCGCTCCTCGTCGTCCGCAGCGCCTCTGATGCGTACATCGGCTCGTTTGAGACGACTCGCAGTGTTTGTAAGCTCGCCTTCATCGACCACTGGATGCTGACCGTGACGGCTATAGGTACGTTTTTACAGTTTTACTTGCATGGGTAACATTCTAACATGTGTAAAGTGAGTTTCGTATTATTCATCTAGATGAAGCACACTGTTATGGATGGAGCAGCTCCTTAGCCATTGCATCACGACAGCGAGTCGTCCCCGGCGTTTGCCCGAAAAGACCGTGCTCACGCGTTCATCGCATCCTATAGCCTCGCTTCTCGACACTGGTTGATGAAGGCCGAAAGTATCGACCGCAGTCGTGGCTCATACTGGCTGTAGTCCGGTAGAACGGACTCCTCGCACGCGCGCGAATTTTGCATACGACAGCAGCCCTTCCCGATTTTGGGCATGCCGTCCAATGGCACAGGCGAGGAAGCACTCCTAGTGAATCCCTGCGGCGCTTGCGGAGACAAGGATATAAGCACCCCAGCTGTTGTCCAACCTCACCAACAACTTCCAGTCTTTCTTCCTTCTCTTCGGCGACCCTCCAGCAGCTGTTTCCTTTCGTTCTCCCTCGGTCGACATCTTTGTGTTATTTCTTCCAACATCATGGCCAAGGTTCGAAGCTTTGCGGCGCTGGCCGCCTTCGGTCTGCCTTACGCCAGGCTCGTCGCTGGTGCCATCGGCCCGGTCGCAGACCTCACGATCTCCAACGCGGACATCAGTCCCGATGGCTTCAGTCGTGCGGCCGTCGTGATGAACGGGCAGTTCCCTGGTCCCCTCATCTCGGGCAACAAAGTATGTTCAGTGGTCTACAGTTATCTGATGACCAAGGCTTACCACGGGCCGCAGGGTGACAACTTCCAGTTGAACGTCGTCAACAACCTCGATAATACTACCATGCTTACCGCTACGACGGTTGTACGTCTGCTGTATTTCTCTCTAAGCATAGTTTCCGGTCTGACTGCTTCACCCATAGCACTGGCACGGCCTTTTCCAGCAGAACACCAACTGGGCCGACGGTGTAGCCATGATCACCCAGTGTCCCATCTCCGCTGACAACTCGTTCCTGTACGATTTCACGGCCACCGACCAGGCTGGTACTTTCTGGTACCACAGCCACTTGTCCACCCAGTACTGTGATGGGCTCCGTGGACCCATGGTTGTCTACGATCCCGATGACCCGCACGCGAGCCTCTACGATGTCGACGACGAGACGACTGTCATCACGTTGTCTGACTGGTATCACATCGCCGCTCGCCTCGGCAACCGCTTCCCGTGAGTTTGCTCACTGAAATACTTCAAATATCAGGACAATGCGCTGACCGGATAATGGGGTATCAGAGGTGGCGCCGACAGCACTCTGTTCAACGGTCTGGGCCGGTTTGCTGGTGGTGATTCCAGTGACCTCGCTGTCTTCAACGTCACTCAAGGCCAGCGCTATCGCTTCCGCTTGGTCGCGATGTCTTGCGACCCGAACTTCACTTTCTCGATCGACGAACATAACATGACGGTTATTGAGGCCGACGCGGTCAACCACGAGCCGGTTGTTGTCGATTCCATTCAGATCTTTGCCGGTCAGCGGTACTCGTTTGTGGTAAGCTTTGTTTTTTATTATTACCCGGGAGACAGCGCTCATTCCACCTTCTAGCTTACGGCCGACCAGGACGTCGATAACTACTGGATGCGTGCTCTCCCCGACATTGGTACGACCACCTTCGACGGTGGCGTGAACTCGGCTATCCTGCGCTACGCAGGAGCCGATGCCATCGAACCCACAACGAACGAGACGACTTCCGTCCTTGCTCTCAACGAGACTGATCTTATTCCTCTCGAGAACTTGGCCGCACCTGGTACTGCTGAGGTCGGGGGTGTCGACTACGCCCTTAACCTGGACTTCGGCTTCGTACGTGTCTCCGCTGTTTGAACCGGGATGCTGACGCTCATGAGTGATTGCTTCAGAACGGCACCGAGTTCTTCATCAACGACGCCGCTTTCGTTCCTCCCTCCGTCCCTGCCCTTTTGCAGATTCTGTCTGGCACTACCGCCGCGGCCGACCTGCTCCCGTCGGGCAGCTACTACTCTCTGCCGTCGAACGCATCTGTCGAGATTTCCTTCTCCATGAACACGACCGACGCTCCTGGCGCCCCCCACCCCTTCCACTTGCACGGTGTAAGTGTTCTCCTGTGGTCTATGTCTGCTGACCCCGCTCATCGCATTGACAGCACTCGTTCTACGTCGTGCGCTCGGCTGGCGAGACGACGTACAACTACGTCAACCCGCCCCAGCGCGACGTCGTGAGCGTCGGCGGCGACGGCGACAACGTCACCATCCGCTTCACTACCGACAACCCGGGCCCGTGGTTCCTCCACTGCCACATCGACTTCCACCTCGAGGCCGGCTTCGCGATCGTCTTCGCCGAGGAGGCGGACGAGGTCACCAGCTCGGTCACCCCGACCAGTAAGTTGTCGCTGTTCAATTCCACCAATATACCGACGCTCACTCTGTCTCCTCTTCACCAGCCGCCTGGGATGACCTTTGCCCGATCTACGCGTCGGCGTACCCCAGCGGCCTGACCAAGAAGAAGCGCAGCGCTCACCGCCGCAGCCTCGATGCCAGCTTCTAGTCACGAAGAATCAACAATGAGTAGACGATAGTATTGCGAATGAAGGAATCGTCAGAAGTCAAATATCGCTACGGGCAAACTCTCCTTCCTCTCGGGCATTCTCTAGTATCACTTTCCTTGTAGTGACTGTAACGCGCATTGTGTCTCCGCAGTGTCCCGTTCGTTTCGAAGTACTTAGTATATCAATGATATAATGTTGGCTCCAATTTCGTTGTTCCCTTGCCATTGGTTGGTCGCGGTATCAGTACTAGTCTGGATACTGTATGCGGCCGCATACAGCCTCTCTTCTGATTGTGTCATTTCAAGCTTCAAGATGATTTAGACGCTCCGAGCGAGTTTTCACGCAATTTAAATATCACCGTCAGTCGTCGACGCCGAAGGGATGCACTTGTCGGAAATACTCAACTCCCATTATGAACCGCATAACCGTGGTCCACCACCCAACGTTACGATCGCATGTTCGGACACGCCAAGTACTGTACTGGGGAGAACATGGGCTTAAATAATAATTACGTGAACGCGACATGATGATGATATCCAGTCCCGCAATATTGCAACCTGCGTACAAGACCACCTGTCCGATTAACGAAGGGAGACATGCCAGAGTACAAGTGCCAGCGTCCCAGTACGACATAGTATACACTCCGTACTCCACAGAAAGTATGACGACGATGGTTAACGGTATATAGTAAACGGTGATGACGGTATATGGTAGACGATTCAGAACATCCGGATCCGCGAGAGCACGAGCACGATTAATATTGTTCCAACTCCACTTCCTTCCATAGACTAGGGCCGGCGGCCTGATTGTTATTGAGCCTTTCTCCGGCGTCGGGGCGGGGAGCGTTCTCCAGGAGAGGGCGAATGTTTGTCTTTAGCATCGGCATCGGCCTTGGTATCGCTGGACTTCGGCGGCGTCGCGTTCCCGTTTGCCTGTCCTTGTCCGCCCCCCTTCTTCCCCTTTCCCTTCTCCTTCTCCTTCCCGTTCGCATTGCCGTTCGCAGCAGCCGCCCGCAGCGCGCCGAAGCTCGGGCCCTGCGCGACGTACGCCTTCTTCCTCTGCGCCTGTGCCTGCGAGTCCGGACGCGGCGGGAGGCCGTGGTGCGCAGGCGGCCCAGGGCGCTGGGGCAGGCTGCCGTTGCCGCTGCCGTTACTATTCCCGCCGCCGTTTCGCAGGCGATCGCGATCGTTCCCGTTCCCGTTCCCGTTCACAACACCGCCAGGACCAGGTGCAGCAGACGGCCGCGAGTTGTACCTCGGGTAATACGGCTGCTGGCCACCGTACGGCGTGCGCCGCTGCTGGTGCTGGCTGGTGAACAGCGCGACGGACTGCTGCACTTCGGCGAGCGCGTGCTCGAGCCGGCCGGACGAGACGATGTCCCTCAGCATCGCGCGGTGCGCGAGGGTCTGCGTTCGCCGTCAAAAGTTAGTTAAAAAGACGGCACTCGGCGGTAAACATATACGGTGATGGTGACGCACCGAATCCGAGACCCCGAGGATGGTACCAAGCACGTTGTGGGCGGCAGGGGCATCGGAGAACGGGTACACCTGCAGCGCAGCGTGCGACTCCTGGAAGAGCGTGCGGATCCGCCCAACCTTGCTCGTCGGCCGTCCCACGTCATTATCTGTGGGGGGGGAGGGGGTGGGCAAAAAAAAACCATTTCAGCCAGCGTTCCCACAGCACGCTGCAAGAAAGAGGGGTGGATAGGAGAGATCCATACCCGGTTTGATCAAGCACTCGATGCAGAGCGCGTGCGGATGGTTCGTGTTCGTCCACCCCTTCTCCTCCTTCGTCAGCACCCGCCCCTGCGCGACAGACACGACCGACGTCTCGTAGTCGAACCTGTTCCCGTAGTACTCCAGGAAGTCCACCAGGAGCACGCCGAGCGCCTCGCTCTCGAGGGGCTGCGCAATGAACGCCGCGGGCCGCCGCAGCGGGTTCAGCTGCAGGAAGCTGATCGCGAGGCAAATCACCCCATAGCTGCTCAGCCCGCCGCCCGACGCGGAGTTGAGGCCGTGCCGCGTGAGCAGGCTCTTGAGGCAGAGGACGAGGAAGCGGAGCGCAGGCATGTGGGCGAAGTAGTCGCGGAGGACGGGCACGGCCTTCACGCCGTCCGACGCGTTCAAGCTGATGTCGATCTTGACCGAGCCTGCGAGTACAGGGGGCGGTCAGCAGGGTGCATATATGCGCTTCGTCGCGTGACAGCGATGGCGACAGGACGAGGTGCGACTCACCGAGGTCGGGCAGGGTCTGGAAGGAGATGACGGGGACACGCGCGCGGTGGATGACCTGGACGTGCGCAGCGATGCGGTTGTGGCGCATGAGCGCCGAGAGGTGGAACAGCGTCCGCTTCTTCGTCTCCGGGTCGTCATACGACTCCGGCATCGTGATCACCAGGTCGGTGTCCCTGTATGCGCAACTCATCAACCTCCCCAAACGATAATAAAGAAAAGGAAAACAGAGTGCACGCACCCGTCGGGGAGATACAAGTTCTGTGCGACGCTCCCGAAGGTGTCGACCGTGCCCTGGGGGAACCGCCGTTGGACGGAGTCGGACACGAGCTTGATGAGCATCGCGCGGACGTGTGCCTCTTCGGGGCTCGGGGAGATGTACTGGTAGAATGCGACGATCTCGTCGTGCAGCCTGCACCGCCTCGCCTCGTCTCGCGCGCTCCTATACAGTCAAGAAAGCACATGCACGCACCGTTGCTCCTTGCTGTCGTAGCTCGTCGTGCCCAGCCGCTCTAGCCAGGGCGCAGCCCAAACCACGACCTCAACGCCCTCTTCCGCATCAACGTGTTCCCCGTCACCCGCAGCCTCGCCGTGGGCCTGCACGCGAGCGCCAGGCTGGGGTGCGACCGCCGGAGTCGTGGCAGGGTCAGCTGGAGGGTCTCCGGCGACGCTCGTCGACGCCTCGCTGGCAATGCGCTTGCGTTTCGGCCTCCTTTTCCTGTTATCGTGCGCCCTCTGGGTCGAAGAGCCCGGGTTGATGACCGGACGAGGGATGTTGCTCGGGCCCGCGGCAACGTTAATGCTGGGATCCCTAGCGGCGCGCCGACATTAGTTAAGTCCCAGTGAGCGAAAACTGTGCACAGTGCTCACATTGCGATCGTTCACAGTGGACGGTTTTTGCAGACAACGCTGCGAGGAGAGATGGAGAGACAGGTCGCGGCGAGACCTGAGTGAGAGTGCTGATCAAGAACCGTTGCCTAGTCAGTGCATGATGATGTCGGCGGCAACCAATATGGGCGTTTAATTACCCCCACGCGATCACATGACATACGTGTCACCGTAGACATGCGCCACCCACGCGTCTGGTTGGGACAAAACAACGGCAGATTGACAAGTATGTAGAAGTGACAATTTAGTTACGAGGACAAAGTGCGCACAGCAGCGATCCAACGCAGCGCAAAACATCGATCGACGGCGGTCCCGGCCCACACGACGGTGACTCGGATATAACCAGACCGCGTGGACAACGTGCACACCGCACACCAAACACGGCAGACAATACAGCGGTTGTTGCACAACATTGTGACGTTCGTAAATTCATACATTCTAGTTAGCACTAACAAACTTCTCCGCAAGCATACACAGCCTCCTTCCATCCGTCGTTGATCGGCCACGTTTTTACTTCTTGAGCAGAGCAGGCGCCTCCGAGCCCGCAGACAAACCCTTCTCGCCAGCGTAGACGCCGTTGCCGATCTCCTCCCTGCACGCGCAGTGAGCTAAGGGCACAGGTGATGCATACAGGAAAACACGTACTCAATGCGGAGGAGAGCGTTGTACTTGGCGACACGCTCGCTGCGAGCGGGCGCGCCAGTCTTGATCTGACCAACACCGAGGGCGACGGCGAGGTCCGCAATCAGGGTGTTCTCAGTCTCGCCCGAACGGTGCGAGACCATGACGCCCCAGCCGTCGGACTGCGCGAGCTGAGCACTATGACGCCCAAATCATGCGTGAGAGTCATATTCGAGACGATTGGCCATCATGCTTACGCCTGAATCGACTCCGAGATGGTACCGATCTGGTTAACCTTGAGCAGGAGACCGTTGCAGGCCTTCTTCTCGATCGCAGTCTTGATACGAAGCGGGTTGGTGACCGTGAGGTCGTCACCGACGATCTGGATACCGGACTTGCTGGTGAAGTGGCTCCACGCCTCCCAATCGTCCTGATCGAATGGGTCCTCGATAGAGACGATTGGGTACTTCTTGACGTAGCCGAGGTAGAGGTCCGCAAGCTCAACGCCAGAGATCCACTTCGTTGGGTCCGAGTTGGGGTTCTTGAAGTCAAGGTCGTACTTGCCGTCCTTGTAGAACTCCGACGACGCAACGTCCAACGCGATCTTGATCTTGCCCTCGTAGCCAGCCTTCTTGATAGCCTCGGAGAGGAGCTCAAGTGACTCCTCAGCACCAGACACGTTAGGGGCAAAGCCACCCTCGTCACCGACGTTGACAGCTTGACGCCAAGTCAGGATATTGGCATGTGGTCGTGCGACATTCGATGCTCACCATCAATGCCGTATTTTGCGCTGATGACCTTCTTCAGCGTGTGGTAGGTCTCCGTACCGATCTTGAGCGCTTCGGCGAAAGTGGTCGCGCCGGTGGGGAGGAGCATGAACTCTTGGAATGCAAGCTTGTTGCCAGCATGCGAGCCACCGTTGATGACGTTGAACGCTGGGGTGGGGAGGACGAAGGGGGGCTTGACACCGGCGAGGTCGGCGAGGTGCTGGTAGAGGGGAACGCCCTTCTCTGCAGCACCAGCCTCCGCAACGGCGATGGAGACACCGAGGATGGCGTTCGCGCCAAGCTTACCCTTATTCGGAGTACCATCAAGCTTAATGAGGAAGTCGTCGATCTCCTTCTGCGCAGTGACCTGGAGCCCAGACTTGATGAGCTCGGGGCCAATGGTGTCGTTGACGTTCGCGACGGCCTTAGAAACACCTGCGAGCAAATAGGATAACGTGAGTGAGTTCATTTTACGGATGAGAAAGATACGAAGACATACCCTTGCCGACATATGCCTTCTTGTCACCGTCACGAAGCTCAACCGCCTCGTGAACACCAGTGGACGCACCCGAGGGGACCGAAGCACGGAAGCGACCTAGATGCGCATTAAGTCCGCAGAAATAGAATACGAGAATTAGGGGGATGAGTGACGGCGCGATGGGGGGCCGGGTTGATCGTAAGTAGCCTACCCCACACTGGTAGGGGCCGAGCGGGTTGTTCACTCGCAAGCAGCCTCCCCAGCGAGACCCATCCCATTGCGATCCTCGACGAAGGCCTGCAGAAAGCCCCCCGATTCATACAAATGATATCCAGATTTACAGCCCACACCAAAGTCATCGCGGCGCAAAACATCCCATGCTCCACAAATCCAAATCAAGTCGCGTACCTTTAGCGGTGTAGAGATCGACCTCGACGGTGGGGTTGCCGCGAGAGTCGAAGATCTATGCATCCAAGAGTCAGCACGTCGTGCGCATCGCGAATCTGAAAGGGACAACATGCCTGGCGAGCGTGGACTTTGGTGACCGACATATCGATGGTAGGAGAGAGAAGGGGATGATCGCCTTGAGTCGCGCCGAGACGCGTTCTTCAATAGCGTCAAGTTCCCACGATAACGCAGGGCGCTTATCTATGTTCTATCCTCTTCCAACGAGCTTCCAGCTATTTTTCGGTTGGTCTCGGACGACGTCGTCCTCTCTGGACCCCAACTGGACCTTTGTTCCTGCCTTCTCATCATGCCGCTCTCCCTCCATCTCACGCGCACCCAACGCTCTCGACGTCCATGGATTCTTCGCTCGCCAGGAAATCGGGCCTTGGTCCGTACCAATGAAGTCGTCCCGGTCTTCGTGAAACTCTACTCCAGGACCTGTCAAACCCTATGCCAATAACTACCTGAAAATTGCGCCATAGAGCACGAAACGTCTCTGCGCAACGATATCAGGTTTCTTGCTGTCGACCGGGATCTGGACAAGTCGGATTTATGCTGCGATCGATGAGGATTGAGACCTGAGGAAGCAAAAGGCGCGAAGGTGGGTTGTCGTTGGTCAATGCTCCCTAATACTTTTGTGGTGTTGGAAAGATTCGGAGGTTCGAATTTTAGCTGGCGGCCTCTCGAGCTTGGCGTCTTGGTGTTCCCCTCAGATCCAGAGTGAGGCTCAGGCTACGGATTCCAGAGTCCACCGTCGTACGCCTCGTAATGAACGATCGGCATATGGCTGGCGGGTGTCGATAGATTCGTGCTCACAGGTCGGGAACCTTATCCGTACGGCGGCGTCGATCGCCTCATATTGGAAGTTGCTTGCGTATGGCAGTCTATAGCAATCCTTCTAAAGCACCAATGACGGGCTCCCGAAGCGGAATATCTCTTGAGACTTCGGATGACCACGGAAGGGTCGTTATAGGCCAATTTGCGGCTCTGCCTTCCGGGTGCTATCCGAGGCTCCGAGCCACCACACAGATAAGTTTGACAATGTACTTATGCGTGGATGCGGATCGTGTACTTACTACATTAACCTGGACGAGTCGGAGAGCCTGGTCTTATGGACTGAAGGAGAGGACTCACATAGCCAATAGCATCACGCAGGCGCGATGACGCACATGCCCATAAAAGGGCCGCGCCGAGTCGGTCGCGCGGCTGGTTGCACACATGGGCGACTGCGCACGCTATTATATGGCGTCATACCGTACATGGCGCTCTGTGCTTGCTCTGCTGCCGCAGGATGCTGCAGCATGAACGTGTGCGTCTCGCCCGTGCCCCACCTCCGATTCGTGCAGCAGCGGTCCCAGAGCGAGCACCGACCGAGCGCTCCACTATCTCGGAGGCGATGATCCCCTCCGACAGTGCGAGTATCCCCGGTGAGACTCCCCGCCGTGCCTAGTGACAGTGACTCCGCCACTCGACCCTTATCTCCCCTCCCTCCACTCAAGCCTTCCCCTGCTCTCTGACCACAACCACCTCCTCCCATTGTCGACAACTCCTGGTCTTGTTCTCTTCGTTTCATTCACACATACCCCACTTCTTGTTTATCTATTCCCTACATATACCACTACCCCACCCGCACCTTAATCCCCGCCAGCACATCATACACTACAATGCCTGTCTTCACGACTCCCTCCACCCTCCGCGCCCGCCGCTCCTCGCGCACCCCTTCCCTCCCCCTCAACGCCAACACCGCCCCCGCTCAACCGACGTCCGACGCCGACCCCGTCTCTCCGAACACCACCCAGCCCAGCTCCCCCTTCCCCGAGGGCGAGAGCATCGTCCTCAAGGCGAAGCGCGCGTACGACCGCGACCGCCAGCGCGCCAAGAAGCGCAAGGAGCGCGCGGAGCGGGAGCGGGAGCGTGCCGCATCGCTCGTCCCCGTCCAGGCCGTCCACGGCCGCGAAGGGTCCGGGAAGCACGCCGGGAGGGGCAGCGGGAAGCCGAGGCCGGTCGCGGCGGAGGACAAGGACGTCGCGGTGTGCCCGCTCCCGACAAGCCCCGTCGAGGGGATCATCGCGGACGTCGTCGAGCGCGCCATGCTTGCGCGTGGCGGCGACGCCACGTCTGTGTCGGTGACGGTTACGGCGACGAGCCAGCCGCGTGAGGTGGACCTAGAGCAGCTCATGAAGCCCGCCAAGGCGCGGAAGAGCAAGGGTGAGCCTTATCTTCCTCTCTTGCATATCTCGATGTTCAACGAGTGCGGGGAGCTAATGCGTTTTGTCCGGGCAGCGGGGGACTTCGAGGTCGTGTCGGACATGCCCGTCGTCATCGCACTGGACGACCAGATGCCCGACGAGGCCGAGCTCGACGAGCCGTGGGAGCACATCTCCGCAGACGAGCTCGACGAGAAGCGCGCGAGCCCGCCGTCGTACGCGACCGTGCTCGCGAACGCGATATGATTAGCACATACCCCTTCCCCCAACTCCCGGCCTCAGGACTGGTGAACCCACGCACACGCTTCCGCAGCATACTTAATTTATTGAGCTCGGACTGGGGAATGTGGTCGACCCGGGCCCCGCGATAACAGAGACATAACCCACATTGGCCGACTACGATGCGGAAAGACTAGCACTTAGGCTGTACTTCGTGCTCCATTCATATGCCCGCAGCTGAAGGACAAGCACTCGAGATTACTTACATTGTAACATGGAAACCGGAACCAGATAACGACCCGTAGATAACATACCACCAGTAACGACCTCTTGCCCCTCCAACTCCAGTACGTTCCTTCCCCGGTGACAGGTGTAATGCTGTAGATGCTTCCGCCTCAATGTAACATACCGTTTATGGACGTTGCAATTGTACCACCACCACCACCACCTACCGCCGCATGCAACACTATGCATGTACTTACAGACAATGCTTGCGTTTGCCTACATGCCATGCAATCTTCTCCCACCCTTACCTAAATGCACCCTGACGTCGTGTAACATGCAACAAGAATACCATGGATAGCAGGTGTAATAAATACAATATGAACGATGTGTTGTGCGCAAGAAACAGTTGATACAGGCCCGCACATGGAAGGGGGCTCGAGCAAACGGCATGGTTCAGAAGTTGGCGTGCCGTGTCGGGTTGATGATGGGTAGCGGGTGCGCCTCAGTGTTGAAGACGTACTCTGCCGGGGACACGTCAGTAAAGGGGGGAGGGGGAGAGGGAAGACGAAAACGTACTGCTCAGCGGCACGGCCGAGTCGTCCTCGAACAGCAAGTACAGGTACTTCAGTGTCTCGCTCTGTACCATGCCGTGTGTTCGGCGTACCGTACACACCCAAATCAGCGACCACAGCAAGGAGGAGGGGGAAGGGGAGGAGGAGGGGGCGCACCATCAAGAACGTCTCCATCTTGTCCTCGTGTTGGACGGGGACCGCATCGACGTTGAGGATGCTTGCGTACCCGCCCGTCTCGACCCTGCAGTGCCGCTCGATCGCGCTGAAGATCTCCCAGCCGTACCGCCGGTACTTCTCGTCGCCCGTCAGCCGGTACGCGAGGAACAGCGACTCGACGGTCTCGGGGCGCAGGATGTACCGCGCGTCGTACGGCGGCGGCGCCCCCGGTCTGTCCCAGCGCAAAAACACGGATAAACATTGTTAGTACTCGGCGCACGACGACAAAGATAAATGGCGGGAGCTCGACATGCGACGCTCGTTATGAACTCACTGTGCGCCCTTGATGTACCAGTCCTGCGGCATGTTCGACACCGCGGCGTTCAGGTTGTCGCTCGGGATGCGGAAGTGCACGATCTCGGGCGAGAGGCCCGTCGCGGTGTCGTGCGTGCGCATGCACGTCTCGATGAGCTCCACGCCCGTGTGCCAGTCGCGCTTCCCCGTCGCCGTCAGCTCGCCCGCGCGCGGGGGCACGGAGACGGGCAGCGCGTGCGCGCCGCTCGTCACTGCGCCGAGCATGAGCGAGCCCCCGAGGAAGCAGACGAGGTGGTCCTGTTTCGGCATGAGGCGCCATGAGCTGTCGCAAGGCACGATGTTAGACCGTAATCGCAAAGTCAATGGTCCCGGGAAATGGGGAAGGGGGGGGGCGTACATTTGACCAGAAGGTCCGCGTTCAGGGATAAGCTCGGACGTGTAGGTCAGCCGCGCGAAGTCGCTTTTCTTGATGAGGTGGGCATGGATGCCATCGATGGCCCCGTGGTACATCTGAGACGTTGCTGTCAAAGACAGTTCACAAGGTACGACAAGAGATTGAACGCTGTTTGACCTCTTGGTATACAGGCTCTGAAAGATTCTAGTCTTGTGGTCAGGTTTGAATGAAAAGATTTAGAATGGAAGCGCATACAGTCTGCAGATATTGTTTCCTGCCGTGCCACCATCAGTGCATTCACAGGGATTGACGTTAATTGAACTCACAAGAGATATTCGTAGTATGAATCTCCACGGGAACCAAGACGAATAGCGGAGAGCACGAAGCGACCATCCTCGGGACTGCGGTATTCTCAGTTTCTGTATCCGTCTCTACTGGCGCACACGGACTTACTTCATGAATATTGAGGCAAGCCCAGTCGTCAGGCTCGAGCCCTTAATAACCCGCATGACCTATTTTTCGTTTGTCAATTGGCAAATTGCAAAAGATTTAAATTGCGTAGGACGCGAATTACCCTTTCTGCAGCGTCCCAGTAGTTATCATTTTCCGTTAAGTAGCTCAGGTACCTGAACTCAAGTTGGAGGGTAGACACCTCGGCGGTGCTAACCAGATTCTGGTTGTCTTTTGACATGACACCCTTCCGCTGGCCGAGATTAATCATCGACATCGGCAGCCCTGACGGTGTGTCGAACGCAGGCATAATCCGGTCTGCGAGCTCCCTTGCCTTCTCGAGGAACAGCTCGTCCTGCGAGAAGTGGTACGCTGACAACAGACCACCCAACACACGGATCGTGGTCTGCGTTCCAGATGAGCAAGGGTAGAATGGAGGAGCGTACGCGCGTGTTGCACAAACCTCGAAGGTGTTGAACTCCGCGTCCCGGTCAAACGACATCTTCGTTTCTACCCACTTCCGTGCGCGCGCATACTCGTCATGGAGGCCCATGATGAGCATGGTGTCGATGGAGTCGACGACAGTGTAGCCGATGCCTCCGGCCTCCGTCAAGTTCGAGCCCTTGTGGCTGATGGGATGATACTCATCGTCGCCCATGGCGTCTCGCTCTGTTGAAATAAGTATTCAACTTCAGCTGAATTCAAGACATTGACGCACCATATGCAAGCCATGCATGCTGACGCATTCAGCCGCGTTCAGCGTATAGTGGGAGTCTAGAATGCACGCTACTCACCTTGAACGCGCTGACCACAGCATCCCGCTTCTCGATGTCCGCAGTGAAGGACCGGTTTGCCGGGACTTGTGCAGTCTCCTCGAGCCCAAGGAACTCATTCAAGGGATCCAGCACCAAAGACGGGTCCTTCACCAACAGCCTTCAGCCTCCATCCTCTCGCACTCTCGCTTCCTGGCCAGCACCCGATCTAAAGCACGCACCCTATACACGAACACACAAACCACCGACAGCAACACGACCACGAGCAGCGTTCCAAAGGACGAGCTCCGACTCCCAGCCGCCGTCTTCGCCTTGCCCTAAGATTGAAGTGAGCCCGTGAGCCCTCCCACACGTCCCGCGGCACAAAAACAGGATAGAGACAGAGATAGAGAGGGACAAGTACGTTCTCAGCTGCCGCCGCAGGCTCTTTCTCTTTCTCCCCCCCGGCCTCAGCCACGGCCTTTCCCTTTCCCTTTTCCTTCTCCGCGTTGTTCCTCTTGCGAATCCCACCCTCTGTCACCGCCATCTTGACGGGATCGGTCGTGTGTGCGGGCGCCTAAAGAGGATGTAGTCAAAACGTGTGCGCCGAACCAGCCGTCGCTCCAAGATATTGAGAGAGTGGACCCAGAGGAGCACAGGAAGAAAGGGCGGGCGACTGAAGAGATGACGGTCAAGAGGGAGGAGGGCACGAAGCGACCCTGTACAGTAGCCACCTCAGCGGCTGCGTCACGGTAGCATCCCCCGCAGCTGTTTCGTCGGCGAAATTGGGGCACCACGTCACGGCCATGCGAAATCGAAGTCCGCGGCTGCGCGAGCGGTGATCGCGAGTTCGGTGGTCTTGATACACTCCCCACTCTCTCAAGCCTCAACCTCACCGCCTTCGTAGACTTCTGTACTTAGCAGTGCAAGCATTGGCCTCGGCAGCTGGTGACGTCCGGAGGCGGAGCAAAAGCAGGATACGCGTTGTTAAAATCGTCCATGATGCAAATGCCAACTTGAACAGAACCAATTGTGCTATAGTACAGTGTACAGTGTACATCCCCGGTCATACATTGTGGGGCTATGATGCTGACGTCGCCCAAACACAACAGTAGGCGCGACTCCGAGGCGGCCTTCCTTACGCCCACTTCTTGACGTCCTCCGCGCTAGGGCCCGCCGGGTCGTCCGACGCCGCCAGGTTGCACTGATGGAAGGCGCGAACCTGGTCCGGCTTGAACGCGCCGACGACGGTGTGGAGGACTCCGCGGTTGTGGAAGAGAACCAGGTCCTTCTCGCGCCTACGCATTCGAAGTTATGGGTGCCTGTCAATCGACGGCTCCGGTTCCATAGAACACAGAACACACTTACCAGTCGTGTGGATACACGAGCTGCCAACGTGATGGCCGAAACAGCCATAAGCAACCCAGCGCAGGCGATTGGGCAACTGAACACTAACCTTCGGGGCAATCGCCGGACGCTGCATCTTGTACAGAAGGTCCCTGACTTCCTTGAGGTCCTTCAAACGCGCACCGTCCGGGTACAATGCACCCTCGCGCTTCGCACCTTCTGGCAAGGGATCGATCAAGAGCTCTGCCACACCGCAAGGGTGCACTTGGAAATGCAGATCGCCTGTGACGGGATTCTTCCAGGTCTATATGCGCGCGCCAGGTTCGGATCAAACATGAGTACCCCACGCCTAACCAGGAACGAAGCTAGAGAGTGTCGCACCATGGGGAGCACCTTGACTTTAGACTCCTCCCAATTAGGAAGCTCATCATACGACATCTCGAGGCTTTCGGAAAGGATGCCCAGCCCCGTCGGAAGCGCGTGCGCAGGCGCCATCCAGACATACGGGTGCGGGGCGTACCTGACTTTCGTGCGGACGGCGAGGCTCTTGAGCTCTGGTGGGAGGATGTCGAACATCGTCTTGCCGTCCACGAACGCGGTGGTCCCAAGGGGCACCTCCAGCTCGTCGCCTGTGCCGTCGTCATAACGGACGATCTGGTGGGGTCCGGCGGGGACGGTCACGCCGTAGAGAGTGGTGACCCTCGGAGGAGAAAGATCGTACAGCGCAGCATCGATGTGCCAGCGGTAGTAGCGGGTGTAGCCCTTGGCTTCGTCTTCCTCAGAGACGCGCGTCTTGTGGAAGGTCGTATGGGAGGGGTGCTTGAGCTTCGCTTCCGCGAGGCCCTCGTGGTCGTACACGGTTCCGTTCCCGATAAGCTGCACTTGCTGGACACGAGGAATTGTCTTCAGGTCTGGATGAAGGATGGATTTCTTCTCGCCCTCAGTCTTCTTGTTCCCGTGGCCGTAACTCTCGGACGCGGGGTCGAACGCCTACCGGAGGTGAGGATAACGGAACAAGCGTGATAAGGTAAACGTGGTCGCACCTTCGTGAGCGCATACTGCTGCTCGGGGGTGAGGTCTACGTCTCGGAACAAGAGCGCACCGTGCTGTTCGCATTCACCTGTATTTTCAGCCATGGCCTCCTTGAAGCTCATGCAACCCTATCGAACCTTGTACAGGAGATCGTGGATCTCCTTGAATTGTTCCGGGTTTAGTGCGCCAGGGTTAACGCCCTTGATCTCCCTCCCAAAGTCCTTCAAGGCTGCAGCATCAGCGGTGGGGGGAGTGGGCAGGGGAACGACTTGGATGGCCATGATGTCACTGTTGTATTGCGCAGTCGTGGTGCTATGCAGGAAGTTGTGCAGGAAGTTCACTCGAGCTTGGAGATAGTGGGGGTAAAGGAGAAGGGGACGTTGTGCGATAGTGAGCAGCGCGTGCTGTGATTGTGTTCGTCGAATGAATAACCGAAGGGGCGACGAGCATGCATGTGCCGACCTTATCATGGTGGCTGCCGGTCTGGAACTCAGTTACTTATGTGATCTCATACGTAATGACTAGGCGCATGAATTGCCGGAATTGGCCACGTGGGGAACACGCTGCGAACAAGCCACGCTCTGCAAACGCGTCGACGCGTCTCCGAACCACTGCTCTCTCTCGTTCTCCTTCCTCCCGCTCGTGCCCGTCTGGTCTAAACACTCTCACCGATCTATTTCTTCGTGTCTATAAACCCCTTACACGTCCTACGCAATGTACGGTTCCGCAGCTGTCCAAAAAGCCAAGAGACGCACCCACTCTCGCCCAGAGCTCTCGGATGAACAGAAGCAGGAGATCAAGGAGGCATTCGAGCTCTTCGATACAGACAAGGACGGTTGCGTCGACTACCACGAGCTCAAAGTCGCAATGCGTGCCCTCGGCTTCGACCTCAAGAAGGCCGAGGTCCTCAAGATCCTCCGCGATCACGACAAGTCCGGCTCTGGGCTTGTGGAGTTCGAAGACTTCGTCAAAATCAGTGCGTCCTCCCATTTCCACCAGACGTGATTTGGCTCTGCCATGCCTCTCTCGCCATTCTACGCCCTAGTGTCGTGCATCCAATGGAATGCTGACCCTTTTGCTCCCGCTATTTCGCCCTGTGGCTTGTGATTCCCCGTCTGCCAACGGCCGTTTTCGCGCATCCAGTGACCGAGCGCATCCTGGCACGGGATCCAATGGAGGAGATTCGCCGTGCGTTCCAACTATTTGATGACGACAATACCGGCAAGATCAGTCTGAGGAACCTTCGACGGGTCGCAAAAGAAATTGGGGACCGTCTTGAGGACGAAGAGCTGTGAGTGCCGTGATCCATCACTTGCCTATCTCCATCCTAGACTTCCAATCCCGAAATCTGCGCCGTCTTTGTCATCCATTTTGGTTTTACCCATTCATGTGCAGTTCGTTCCCGCCGGGCGGACCCTGATTTTGTCGGCTGTCACCTTGCGCCATGGCGTTCATCACATCGAGAAGAATTATACTGATGTGCGGCTCTCTCTTTTCTAGGCAAGCTATGATTGACGAATTTGACCTGGACCAGGACGGAGAGATCAACGAGCAGGAATTTTTTGCAATAATGACAGACGATGCGTAGCCTCGAGGCACCCATGGCTTCGAACGTCTTCCTGCCTCAGGTCCCCGTTGGTCTAGACCCGGGGGGGGCTCCTGAGGCCGCTGAGCTCAACCTTGAACTCCGCGCCGCCCCTTCTTTCGTCTCTGTGATAGTAGGATGTGATCACCGTACTGTAGCCTGTATTATTTTCCCACCAGATTGCAAGCCCATTTTACCGTGAGTTGTGCTATTCCGGCGATCGGCGCGGTCCAAATAACTTTTGCTCATTCCTTCGGAACACAGCCCTCTATCTGATTTTTAGCTATGTATCGAAGTATTCCAACTATGACCCTTCTCAAAGATCACTTGACCCGTAGCAAAATCGCGCAGGACAACACGTCGACGGCCACGAGACAAGCTGGCAGCCATATGCCAACTTCAACCATTTTAGACACTCCGGTCGCGCGGACAAGCCCCAGCCACTAGTGGATCCGGAGATCTAGTCTTATTGCGGTCCCGCACCTGCACCTGCGCGAGTCTAAAAAGTGCTTAGAGCCTAGCCTGAGAACAACCCCACTCGATCGGAGCGGGGCGATCGGGAGGGTGGCGATCCCCATTCATTGTCATTCTTCGAGGCCCCCTTGAATTTCCCGAACGCAACGGCTTCTTTCGCACAGGGCGAATCACTGCAAATGCTATTGATCGTGGTCACGGTGTGCAGCGTGCGGCTTTTGCGCTGCTGCCCGCCGTCTCAGACTCAGGCTGGCGCGTCCACCACCGCGCCGCAGGCCTGCCGGTGCCATTGGTCGATGCGATGCGGCAGCTGCTCCAGGGCATTGGCAGTGGCGCGGATCGCATATAACCCGCACCTTCCGGCCATCCGCGCGATGATCGGAGAGTGGAACGGGCTTGGCTCGGGGTCGAGCTTGAGTTTGGGGCCTTCGGGTTTCCATCATGACGCTGTTACCATCAAGTTGTTTACGCGCGGAGCTCTTCCAAGGTCCTACGATGCACGCGCCCTGGTCCCTCGTCGACGGCTGCTGTGCGCCCCCGGTCTTGTCGCTGTCAAGCGCGCAGTCGAACTGACTGGGGCGTCGATGTCAGAACATGACCTAGGTCCGTTCTGGCAGGACCCCCAAGTCATGGCCGCACACTTGGCCTCAACTTAAGCCCAAAGCTCTGATTGCTAGCAACTTTTAAGGACCCGGGGTTGACCCGAGCCGGCTCCACAAGGGACTTGGGCGGCTTGCGCTAAAGGCACGCCCCGAATTTGGCACTGTCAACGAATTAGAATTCGGACTACTTATTGCCACTCGGATTGGTGGTGCCGCTACTGGATGGCGAGCGCGGTGCACCGAGAGCACGAAAATCGCACGTCGGGTGGTTAGCGGCACACCAACCGACCGTCGAGCAGTACGTCGTCGGACAGTGCGGTCACGACGACGCCGGGGAGTCAGCAAGTATGTGACGATGGGCGACGAGACATCCGAGCGGGATCTGTCATTAATGGAGGCACGCAAAGCGGAGTGGCGCGCCCGAGACGGGCGCAAGGGAGAAGCATCTGATTTAGGTCCTGGAATCTGATTCCTCACTGCGAGCTCCAGCCGCAGTGGTGCTCGGGTGGATTTGTGGCGGCGGCCTCTCTGGGAGCCATCTGGAGCCGTGTGCTCGTTGACAGTGATCGACACGGCAGCTATCGATCGCGACGGACGGACGGACAAGACCAGCGTCAACGTTAACGTCGATGTTCGAGCGAGCGAGCCTCTGGCGTGCCCGCGCCGAGGGACGTGGAATGGACTCCAAGGCCTGGGTGTGGCTCAGCGGTGGAACATGCGCAGCCTGAGGGCCGGGTCATGGACGAGAAAATGTCATACGGATGATGATGTCATACACTGGTGCGATAGCATGCAGAGGGACGAGGAACGAATACGGATACAGATAGAGATACAATAGGCGATACGATACAGAGTGGACAGCAGGTCAAACGCAGAGTCCAGGGCCTCATAACATACACGTATACATACACATCCGAAGCGCGAACGAAAACAGAGGCGGCAGCAGCTAGCGACGAAACGAAATAACGATCGTGCAGGAAGACGAAAGGAACAGCATGGAGACTGGAGGGTCGTGACCATTCATCCCATGTCGTAAGCCATCGTGAAGAGGACGCCCATCCTCGTCTATAAAGCGGTGGAAAGCCCGCAAAAAGAGGGAGAGATCCCCACACAAAAGAAGAGTGACGTGAAGGTCGTAACGAAAATGTCCCCCAAACATACCACAGGCCGCAAACGACATCAGAGGCGGCTGCCCTTAGGCATCTGGAAGCCCTTGTGCACGCGCATGTGCTGCCCGAGGTTGTCATGGCGGCTGAAATCCTTGCCACAGCCAGGGTACGGGCACTTGTGCGCTGCAAGACAGAGCGAGAAAAAGACGCTGTTAGCGCGAGCTGCGCAGCAGACAACCTAAGGAAGGCGCTTACGCTTCTCGTTTGTGTGGATGCTCCGCACATGCCGCTTGAGGTGCTCGCCGCGCGCGAAGCACTTTCCACACCCCTGGACCTTGCACATGTACATCCGCTGCTGGTGCGCGCCCGTCAGCCGGCACGATTCCCCAGCCCGGGACTAGCGCGACGCACCTTTTGCATACTCCCCTCGCCCACCTGCTGGACGGTCGGCACTCTCCGCCCGCGGCTCTTCTTTGTGAGGTTCGGCACGGGGACCGGCGGCGCGAGTCGGCGCCCGCCCCCGAGCGACTCCGAGCCGGGCGACGTCGACGGCGAGTTCCCTGAGGGCTGCTGCTGCTGCTGCTGCTGTTGCTGGCGCCCTCGCCGGGTGCGGGGCGACTGGACGTACTCGTCGTCGTCGTCGCAGTCGCCCTGCTCGGACTCGCCGCTCGACGCGTGGTACTCGTCCGAGGACGAGCTCGTGAAGCTCACCGACCGCTGGCGCTTTCGCGCGACCCCGGGCGGAGGCACGAGGATGGGCGTGGAGACGACGAGCGAGGGCGAGTCGCCGCCGCTCGTGCTGCCGCTCCCACTGTCGAAGTCGAAGTCGGTGAAGTCCGACGGGCTCGCGCCGCTCGACCCGAGCCCGTGCACGGCGTTCATCGTGAAGCGCGGGTCGCAGCTCTGGCCTTGTGGGCCGACGTCGTGGAGCTGCGCGAAGGGCGACGGCGGGGAGACCTGCGCGGGGTGCACGAAGCGCGGCATGTCGCCGTCCGCGTAGTCGGCGTACGGTAGAGGGGCGTCGTTGCCGAGCATGTACGGCGACAGGTTGGCGACGTCCGGTCCGCCACCCTGCTGGTGCTGGTGCTCGTGGTTGCCGAAGCCGTAGCCCATCTGCGGGTGCGTCGTCGGGTCGGTGGGATGGAAGTGGCCGGTGGTGACGTTGTACGAGGCGGCAAGGGGAGGGTGCTGGTCGTTGTTGAGGGGGTTCAAGCCGTGGATGTGGTCCGTATAAGGGGACAAGTAGAGACCGCTGTAGGGCTCGATGTGGGCTGCGTCCTCGCTCTTGACAGGGGAGTGCATCGTGTTACTGTCTGCAAGCTCGTAGGAGGCGGACGTATAAGGGTCGGCCGTGAACTGCGGTGGCTGTGACTGGTCTACCTGCTGGGGCCAGGCCGAGGAAGCGGAAGGGTACTGCTCAGTGTGGCAGGTCTGCGGTGCGGGCGTGTGAAGGTCCGTGTCGGAGACCTCGTAAGGAGACCCCACCCTGCTGCTTCCCGCGACAAAGGAGCCCGATCCTGGGGAGGAGGCCATGGAATATGTCGAGCGGAAAGAGGAAGGAAGAAACTGGGAAGTATATTGAGGCATCTGGCGGGGCGCAGACGAGCGAACAAAGGAGGAGTGAGCGGAAAGAGTATTCCTGTCAGCCACCCGATCACCGAAGTAGGTGTAATGAAGAGGCTGGTGATGGGGGGAAGAAGAGTGGGAAAGCTGAAGAAGGATTGCGGCGTCCATGTGCGGCTTGCAGAAGAGAAGGCGTTGAAGGTCGGAGGACGTGTAGGTTTTATGCAGTGGAGGCTCGAGGGTCTGGACTAAGAAAGGTGTGAGATAAGCGGGAGAGGGATGAGACGGAGTGACTGGGAGACTGGGGCTTATGAACCACGCCTTACGGGGGACGAGATCGGAGACGAAAAAGGCAACTGGGACGTACCCACAATAGCCAATTGGAGGAAGACAATGGGGGTTGAATTAGACTGTCTTTTTCAGGTACGGGACCGGCGGAAGTGATCGGGTGGGTCAATAAGAGTGGGGCCGTAATGAGACGGAAGGGGCGTTTAAAAGCTGGAATTTAGACGTTCATCCGCTCGCGATGGTGCGGATAGGCGTTGGGAGATGATTACGGTGATCCGGGGCGACGTCTCGAAGTCGGGACGGGGAGCCTGAGGCGTGATGGAATGGATGGGACGTCGGGTTCGTAACGGGACATTAAAGGGATCTTGGAAAATAAACGAGCCGCCCTGAATGGGCAAGTTGTGCCGAGACCAGGGCGGAAGAGGCTTAGGAAGGGGAAGCCCTGGGCAGGGTGAGGGTCAAAAGGCCGGAAACGCCGGCTGCGCGGCTTGCAGCACTGGCTGCTGGAGGAAAAGAGGGGAGAAGAAACACTTGGCAGTGGGACGTGCAGACGAGGACGGTGCGGGACGTTGCACACAGCCAGGACACACGCACTGGCTATGTTTTGGACGCGGACGTGCGCATTGCCACGACCGAGCTTGAGGCTGAGAGCCGCGGCCAGCTTCTCCCTCGGATGGCCAATGCGGCGCCTGCGCGTGTGTAGCTTTGTTGACGCCTCCGAACACTCCCACGCCCCATCGACGCCCCGGCCAGCGTCCCCGTCCTCGTCCCCGCCCTGCCACCACATCCCTCCTGCCGCCCGACAATGAATCTGATCCCCGCGCCCAGCCCTGCCCACGACGCCCAGCCCTGCTCGACGCCTCCATCCCACCCGCCACCGCACAATCTCCCGCTCGATCTCCCCGCTGCTCTGAACTTACCCCGAATCTCCGATTTGCGCGAATCTGGCTATCCCCCGTTTGTCCACAGCCCAGGCGGCATTCGTTCGCATACTGTATTCACGTTCTCGATCCGATTCGCAGGTCCGTCATGGTGTGGCGCCCCAACGCCCATCCGGCCGCCTCCAGAGCTCGGCGCCTCCAACCAATGACGCTGCCCTGACACGTCTGCATACCACAGACACCGCTCATGTCGCCCTCACCTGGGATGCGATCTCTACTCAACGCCAGTAATGAAACCCTCCGTCCGCCCTTCTCACGCCTCGTCGAGAAGGGCTCCACTCTCGTACAACCCATCGGTCCACATCCACGTAATACTCTCGCACTTCAACCCCACGGCCCCACGCTGACTCTTCTGCTAGCCCTTCCGAACCTTGGTTGCCACCCTGACTCGTCCCGCGAACAGCGATGCCGTCCTCGGCCGTCTTCTCTTCAAACCTCGCCGCTCGCGTCATGCCTGGTCCAGCTGTCGTTAACCGACACGATTCTCGTACAAGCCGCCTTCGCGTGCTCACTGGGTTACCACACTGTCCCCGCGTTCCGCCTGCGTACTTCGGTACGGCATGCACGGACCACCCGTCCATTCCCGCGCAGGGCGCGAAGGGTCAAGATGGTGGATTTGGGAGGTAGCTCCGTCCGCGCTCGGGGCCCTGCCTGTACCATGCTGCATGCTCGAGGCGTCCGTCACACCGACGTGATGAAGATGCTTCTCACGCTCGAATCCGACCGGCTACGGTCGCGCATTGTCTTGGTTACGTATACTTCTCTGTCTTGCCGTGGACATAGTGTGTCCGTTCATCTTCTTTGTGTGCAATGTTCTGTTCGGCTGGTGTGTTACCCAGTTCCATCGGTAACTATCGATCCATTTATTACGAAGAGACGTCTTCGCATCGACTTCAGCAGCTTCTTCGTGCAGGGTCTCTGCACCCTATGCCGAAACCCGCATCAAATGGAACTCTACCGTTCCGCCGGCGATATTGTACGGTATCCATTGCCGAGCTAGTCGCGGCGGTTCGGGGAGAACTCATGACTTGGACTCACAGTAGGACGAACTACCGAGGGACAGGGACATCATGAATCATTCCAGTAACTCCCCTTGTATCATTATTTAGGCACCGAGCCCGCCCGAGACTGAGCGATAACGGGAAATGTACGCATTCCGACCGTGCTTACAGGTCATCGAGATGACACCTTCGAACCAACCAGTCAGCATCGCGCAATCGTCGTGTGCGCGGCGTGCCTTCCCGCCGGCGCAGCCCGTCGAAGTTTGCAAAGTGGCAGTGGCTCCATCGAATCGACGCCCAGGCCGCGTCCGACCGCCGCCACTCGAACGCCACCAAGAGGCTCGCGCGGACCTTGTCAGCCCGCCCGCCGTTGCGGGCCGGTGGCCGCCTAGGTTGTGGTGCGGCGAGGGATAACGACGCCGCTCGGCGGATCGTCAGTGCCTCCAGACCCATCTTCGACGATCTTGCGCTCGCGAGACTGTCGGATCACATCTCATCTCGGATGGTGTGCCCCCCGCCGCCCCGCCGCTTTGCAGACAAATTCATTTTCGATGCGAATGCGTTTCCCGGCGCGGGCGTTTTAGTGGGTACGGAGGAGCCGGACCGCTCTGCTACCGAGTAAGTTGCTGATGCGACTCTAGTATGCACTAACGTGCGGGGTGCCGAACTTGAACTTTGTGCTCCCGGGTCCGCCGCGCCGCGGCCTGCGGAGCAGGTGCGCTTCGGGGGCCTTCGCACGGTAGCGCCCAGCTCGCCGTAATATGCGTCGCGGCATTGGCTGGCGCGCATGTCTGGAACGGGAACGGGAACGGGAATGGGGAGCGCAAGATACGTAAATGCAGGACGTCGCCGCGTTCTCACGGGAAGTGGGCGAAGTATTTTCGGGATCGGCGTGCGTGAGCACCGCCGTCATCAATGACGTAGATGCTAGGCCAACCCCTTCGCATCGTACAGTAGCTGGTGGCATATGACTTATGCGGGCGGGCGAAAAGGTGTCTGCCTGACATTCCAGACGGTTTCCGTCTAGCTCTGTGAGCCGCAAGATAAGATCATTGTTTTTATATTTGCTTCTGATGCGCTATTGGCGGGCACCTTCGGAGACGCAGTCGTAGCAGGCTAGACCCATGCACTACAGATACCAGGCGTATAAGGAAGTGGCGGTTCCGAGCTCCCGATGGAGTGTCTCAAAGCCTGAGGAAATTTCCTTTCGAAAAGAGAATTGTGGCCCAACAACTCGGTGTGCACATGGAAGCAAAATCCGAGGATGGGATCAACAGCCAGAGCCCCAGCCCCAGGGGCCAGGGCCTCGACGACTGCCAACGCGGTCGCCGTCAATAGGTCGGAGGGCGGCATTACGTTTTCAGCTGGGGTAATCCGATGTGCAACCCATCAATATGGTATGTATGAACGACGAGGAGGTTGCACAACACCAGGCGAAAGTCTTCCATGACAGCCAGAGAACTATGGAGACTGAGCCCTGGGCTCAGACACCTCGACCTTCGACATCGGATGGGCTTAATTTCCGTGGTCCGGCCATCGAAGCCGTCGCACATAACAGGGGCCCACTGCCCGGTCCTGCTAGGCGAGGTTTGTGCGCCGGACGCCTACACTCAGCAGCACACGGGAAGGCGAACGTTCAAACACAGACGGAAGCCACCCAGAAAATGCGGATCCCCGAGGTGCATGGAGTCGATCAGACGCTATGTTGTTCACATGAGATATGGCGGCGGGTCGCGTTGTTCAAAATTCGTGAAAACTGCGGGACGAAGCAAAGGAAAATTCTGCCGTGAGAAGTACGTCATGGGCGGACCCAGCGTGGTTGTAGACACGGAGAAGAGTGCCTTCTTTCTAGAGAACTCTGGCTTTATGAAAAGTTGTCGACGGAAGGCTGTTATGGAAGAACTGCATCCTCATGTGAACGAGCGGGAAATCCAAAACATTGTTGTGGCTCCATATCAACTACATTTTGGGCGCCACTCATTAGATGACATGAACAAACGAATGCCCAAAATTGAAGGATGCCTTATGGATCACAAGAGCCGCGACATGCGGTCTTTGGGAGGGGCTGAGGGCTGGAGAAGTCGCCCCAATAGGTGTCGGCGGGGTCATGACAATTCTAGGTTGGGCGGGGCCCGGGCACCATCGATCACCAATGAGGCGGCTCTCGGCTAGCACGACGGGTGGTCAGTAGACTCGTGGAGGCCAAAAGAAGGAGAAGCTAGCACCGGTTCCTAATTTCACCACGGAGAAGCGGGAAGAGAAGGCGCTGAATTAGTCGCAAAATGAATCGAGCCGCACAACTCACGTGCAGCGCACCACGTACAACGCATGTGCATGCGGCGAGCGGGTCTGTGTTGGCAGTGGCGGCTTTCGCGAGGAGGGTTGCCTCGCCGCTGCCCAACAGAGCTTGCGATGTCGACTAGCTTGTTCTTCGAATGAACGACTCCGATCGATGGCCACGGCTGGCGTTTGGAAGAACCGTTGTTCGGGACGGAGGCTCGAGTGATGAAGCTGCGATATCCAGGCTGAAATCACAGGAGCACATGCCGAGTGCATGCATGCCATTACCGTTGGGCGACCGGACATGATGGCAAACAGAGAAGGCGGTGACCGAGGAGGAGCTAGCTATAGGCTGTCAGTGGGCGTGCTGGACTTGTAAGTACTTTGCCAGCAGCGCTAGCGCCGAGATGCCGTTGGGTGATCGGTGCACCCACGTGGGAAATGGGCCCAGAAAAGGGAAAAGGAGGGTCACATCCTACGAGTCCGCGGGCCAGACGCGACTCTGAAACGCCGCCGCCGACGACGACGACGGTGATATCGGCGCCTCCTCTTTGCAAGTGGTTTGCTCCTCAATCATGTGTCCATGATGCTCAAGCTTTCAATGATCTAGGTTCAATCAGCGCGTGCCACTGGGCGGGAACCTTCAGTGATGACTACTCATTCGTACCGACCCCACATGCCGCATGCTCATGGTCAGAACAGCCCTAGCCGGATTTGCTGAGGTACCATCCACATCGGCGCCGGGGAAAACCTCACAGTGCGCTCTGTGCCTGATCATTGACCCTCTTATGAAGGCTTGCTGTCGTGCGCGACGGCGCGGTCCGATGGATGCACCAAGAACACTCGAAGCTCGCTCATAAGTGCTGGCACAGCACGGGGGAGGGACCATTTCGCGGGCCACGCCTCGATAAGCAGCGACGCGATGCCGCGAATCTTCACGTCCATCTCTTCACAGAACGCAGAACGTAGCGACTCAGGAGCGGGAGAACGAGCACTAACTGAGAGGTCTGAAGTCTATCCCCGCTTCCCCCGTGCAATGATGACAATCAACCATCCGAGAAGCTTAAGAAATCGAGGCGTTCGCATCCACTGGTCCACGTAAAACCCGCCAGGAATCCCCGTCTCTACTTATTCCCCTCCGTGCGTATGCCTGCCCAGAGCTGAGCACCATACGCCGTGTACTTCTTACTCCATCGCTCCCAGGCGGCGGAATGGAGGCATGAACGCGCGGTTGCTGAGGCCTGAGGCTTCAATACTAAGAATGATGTAATGGGAACCTTGTGCAGATTCAATGTTCATGTTCATGAGCGCCGATACCCGAGCCAGGCTCGAGCCCTTCACCACGTAACCGAGTTCTGAAGCAGTTTCGAAAGGCGGTGAGGGATGACTTGACGACTGGTGCTTCGGAAATGACGAGTACTTCAGAACTGTAATTCAGGTAAGGAACTCCGAGCTCCGACTCCTGACGCAACTTATTATCCCTCAACTTCGTTCAGCCGGGCTATCTTCGACTTCGACTTCAACGCTTCGCCCTTCCCTGGCATTGGCGCCAGGTGCAGCATCGGGCACGATGAGAGTGTCATGCCACTGCGCTGTAGTTCTCGGTTGAACATGCTTTGGTCGTGCAGCTCTGCTCGAGCCTGCACGGTACCCTAAACCGTGGCCGGCGGGTCCTAACGCTGGGCGCTTCCTAAGCGCCTGCGACGCGCCGAGAGTGATGTGCTTACATAATGCTATTAGAAGGCTGTATGCGTGTTGGTCTTTTGCTCTCTCGCCATAATCTCCCTCTCGCCCAAGAGGCGACCGTGGCGGGGATCGTTCTGATCACAGTCAAGTCCTTAGGTCACTGGCGTCGTGGCGGAGTGCACTAGTGGTGAGTTTCTCCACTTGGTCCGCTCATACTGAATACAGACCCGTCGCCGCCCACTTGGACACACACAGACCTTGCTCCCGCGCACCCACACACGAACTTCTGACCGGGGCCGTGAAGAACTTCGCGCCATGCCAGACCATAATGTCCCCAGGAACTTCGAGTTTGAGCGTGAACAGCCATGGGTACGTCCTTCGCCCGCTGTTGCGAGCCTTGGCTCGGGTCGAACTTCAAACGCTGACCGTACGTCTGCCTTTTCGCTAGGGTGGCGGGCCCATCGTGAAGGAGTCGGACATGCCGGTGTCTTTTCTTTTCCGCGGCGCCGTTTCCCGGCGCTCCCCGACCGCCGATTCGGAGGCTGCGACAGATTCCGTCGGGGAGGGGGTGAGAGTCGAGCCTCGTGGTCTCCCCCAGCCACGTCTTAAGTCCCCACCCCCGCGCGAGTACCGCATGAAGCCCCGCGCACGCTCAGAGTCTCCCTTTGAGTACGATCCCGCCGATATCGTCGAGATCATGGGGGCGAAGTACGTCACGACCAAGGACGGCGACATCAAGCCGTTGCCCGCGCCCGATGGCCCCCAGCCTCCAATGTCAACCATTCGGATGCCCCTGCCAAAACTGAAGCTGGCGGAGCCTGTCCCAGGCATATCAAAGCCATCCAGAGGACGCCACGTCCCCACCAGGGAGACCGCTGGGCCGAACAGGAAGCACGCCTGTACTGTGGAGGGATGCGGCAAGATGTTCACGAAACGGGCTCACCTCAGTCGGCACATCGAGTCCCTGCATCGTCACGAGCGAAGTACGTATAGGATAGATCCGCCCTGCCCCGTTTTGGCTGACACGTCCGCACAGCCTGGAGCTGCTACGCCCCGTTCTGCGACAAGAACTTCACGCGGTACGACAACTACCTGCGGCACCAGAGCCTGCACTCGCACTACCAGGAGATCCTCCAATGCGCGCCCGATGACGAGTACAAGGGCGTCCACCTCCAGAACCCTAACGTTACCGACCCCGACTCGTTCAACATCAAGCCCTTCGCCGCGATCGCGATCCACCCCACCGCGCTCAACCTCTGGCGCTTCCAGGAGACCCAGCGCATGAACGGCGTGGACCTCCCCCGCGTCTCCGACTGCGACAAATACTTCGCCGCGCACCCCGAGCAGCGCGAGGCCGCGCTCCGCGGCGACCCGGAGTGGGAGTGGCGCCTGCCACAGCCTGGCACCGAGTTCAGGCGCATCGACGGACGCTGCCTGCAGGGTACGTTCAAGGTCGACGTCAAGCCCGAGGACACGGCATCCAATTAGACGCATATATCTAGCCATCTATCGTCCGTCTACCGTCCATCTGCATCGTCGTTCGGTTTGTTTTGCTTTCATCCTCTCTACATCACTGCACCTCCCCATCGCTCTCTCTATCGCACCAAAGTCCTCACGTTGTCGCGTCTCTGCTTTTCTGTTCTGATCGTCCTTTGCTATCTAACTCCCGTGCCCGCATCACCTGGTCTTGCATACATGCGCGCTCTCCCTGCCCATCGCATTCTTTGTCGTACGACCCGGCACTCTGCTTTACTTCTCCACTCGTATGTATGATTCATGCCGTAGTTCACAAACTCTGTCCTTGCTATCACTAAAATCCACAGCTTTCGTCTCACTGCACCTTGGTATACCTATCCTCTTCGCAGATTTGTAGATCGCCTTCCCACAGCTCACACAACATTATACACATCTTACCCGAGCATCTTCTTCATGTCAATAAGTACCCAGTGCAACGGTTAGCCACGTAATAAACTCACGTATGTCTGATAGCCTGCCGCCTTCTGATATTGCTTCCGTCGAGTTTAACTGATAGCCCTGGTGCGACGTCGCACTCAATCTGAAGTTCTAAGCGAGTTTGAGAAGCAATTAGGCACAGTATACGATAACACCTGTGGCGCGGCGGCCGATCACTAGCACCTGGCATTCTTGTTAACGACCCGGATGCCACAGTTAGATCTTGTATCGATGAGGTTTTCCTGATGGCTGTAGACTCGGAAAGCACGGCCAGTACGCAATGCATTGTATTTCGAATTCTACGAACGCGTTTGCTGCGATATCACGGAGGGTCACCCATCGGCGTTCCGAGGCGGCGACAGCCACGCGGAGATACAACTTATCGTCGATTTTCCAGTGGGATCGTTGCACGCTGAACATTGAGCGTGATTCCTGGTGGGCCCTCAAGGCCGAACCTTGCACCCTGTACGCACGCCGGCGGACGTCGGCCATAGCCCCGGGAATGTAGGAAGCCACACATCGAAGCCGTATAGTCCCTGTCCTGGACGGTAACATCGATATACTTAATCGAAATAACATATGCTCATGCTGCCGAAAGTGGATCGGCGGAAGGCGACGGAGTAAGTTCGCAACGCCAGACGCGTAAAGCGCTCTGCGCGCGGGCACGCGACAACGACACCAAAATTCGCTAAGTCTTGGAATCAGCGGAGCGACGTGCCTTCGGGCGGTGAGGAGTCAGGACGAAACAGCCTCTGCTGGACCCTGGATTCTGGATCGACTCCGCGGGCCCGTGTCGTGCGGAAGGCCCGACGAGGGAGTCCGATGTTCTTGGTGACAGGCAGAGAAGAACTACACAGGGGGCTCAGATCCTCAGCTCGGGGACGGGTCCGAGTCCGCGTGGAAGAATCGCCAGAGAAACACGGAGATCGCGACGATCGCGGAGATGGAGCTGGCCAATAAATTCCTGTGCCCCCTGAGCATACTTGCGGTGTGGCTACCGTGACCATATGCATATTGCCGACGACGGGCGAGGCGGCACCGGTACCGGTCGGGTCGCGCAGGAATTCGCATCATTGTAGTTTTCATGTCGCGGATATTGTGTAATGATAAGTATGGGATAGTGCATAGCACATGCTTGAAGGACGGTGTAGAACGATGGCGTGATCCCATCGGAGCGGAAGAGCCATTTGATCGATAGTGGTCCACCAGCCTCCGAGCGCTCCTGTTTCGAAGGTCAGTGATCAAATACCTCCAAAGCTCCAAGACTGTATATCCACCATTCTCCAACGATGCCCGTAGATCATCCACTTCCATTGCCACTGTTCTCGGACATCGACGGGATCATTGAAAGTTTGGGATTGGTCGAGTGCGGGTGGATTTATTGCTCCTCCGAGATGGAATGTTTTTGCAGTATCGGATCGTAGGATCGAGCAACGCTAGCGGTCTGTGGTTGAACCACATCAACTTGTCCGAGAGTGGAGAAGGTGATCCAACCACAGGCGCTCCTCATTTTCAAAATGCCCAAAATGGCATGTCCTGTGTTCGTTCTCCACAGCGGTTACGTTTCGCCGCAGAAGGCGCCATGGGACCTCCCGGTCGGTACGCTGGCCGGGCAAGCATTCTTGCATCGCACAATCCGACCGCACCCTCCCTCCGCCCCGAATCGGAACGGGGATCCCGACAACGCCTAGGTGCGTCCAGCTGTAAAGTTCAAGCACGATTGCGTTCGAGCGGGCCGCTGGCAAGAAGCTGAGATTGGCAAAGTCCAGGTACAATACATTCGTGAGTGTCGTGACGAAGCCGTGTATGCAAAGAGAGGGGGAATAATGCTACAAAAATACAAATCATAAGCGCACAAGTTGCATGAGGATGCGTACAAGGGATTCTGAAGTGTCGTCACGTTCGTTGCTATCCAAGGTCCACAAATGAGATGTCGAGATGAAGAGTAATACTGAAAAAGACAGCCGAAGCGCAGCGAAGGCAAGATGCCATTATCCTGCGATGTCCACCAGCACGAAACACCACGGTGGGCGGCCGTGCACCGGCATGCCGTACCCTATGCACGATAGCGGTAACGGCATGGGCACCCCTAACCCTCACTCCGGAGAATCTAAGTATCGGGCAATTCGCCCCATTAGCCTCGCCACACCCCCACGGCCCACGCCACACGCACACACGAACACACACGCGCCCATCCCCGCCGGCGACGGCGCCGCCCGCCCGCGCCGTTCCATCCCAACCCCAAGGTGCTTGCTTAGTCCTTCCCGCGCCCGAGCAGCTCGTTCAGCCGCCCCGCGACCAGGCTATGCCTTAGCCTGCCCGGCGAGTCCTCCTCGCGCGCGGCGCTCGCGCTGCGCCCGAGCACGAGCGAGAACCGGTGCGGGCCCTTGCCCTCCGAGTGCGGCCGCGCCGTGACGGGGCTCGTCTGGAGCGCGACCGCGGGCAGCGAGAACCGCTTGTGCCGCCGCGCCGTGTCCTCCCTGCGCGGCGTCACCGGGGGGCTGCTCCGCGTCCGCGCGACCGCCGCGCGGAGCTGCTCGCCGTCGTCGTCGCCGTTGCCGTCGTCGTTGTCGTCCGCGAGCGCCTCCTCGTCGCGCTCGTCGAGCGGACCGTGCGTCTCGTCCATCGTGCTGCGCTCGCTGAAGCGTGACGCGCGGGGGCTCGCCGTGGGCGACGCTTCGCGCTCCTGGAACTCCTCGAGGAGCTGCACGTAGCTCTTCGGCCGCGGTGCCGACTTGAGCCGCATCGCTGCCACTGGGGGGCTCATCGGCTCGTCTGGAGTGAGGATTGGCGACTCGTCGTCTATGCGCGTCAAGGCGCGCTTCGGGCAGTCGAGGTCTATGGCCATGAGCGCGGAGGGCGAGTGGAATGTGACGTCGTTGAGGAGGAGGGACGGCATGCTCTTCAAGCCGGATAATGTGAAGTGGGAGTGGACGGTCCCCGCAGTGACTGTCACACTCGGATCTGGCGGCTGCTCGAGTAGAGGGAAGACGGTGTCGTAGCACGACTCGCATGCACGTGCAGACTTACTGTCCTTTGCGCCCGAGTCGACGATGAAGAACGTCTGAACAGACTGAATTCAATACATATCATAGTGTAGGCTGCGGAGGTCCTTACCTTGCCAGAACAGCTGCCGCAGACACACCGCCCGCACAGTCGACAGTGGTGTCTCCGGCGTCTCCAGCCGAACGTCCGACCGCACCGCATGCAGCTCTCCGCCTTCCCGTCCGGCACCCACACGGCGGGCACGAAGTGCTCCACCTTCCCTCGTTTCGGCCTCGACGCGTCCTCCGGCGCGTAAGGCAGCGCCTGGAGTGTCCTCCGCAAATGGTTGGTCGAAGACGAGGACGTGAGCGTCGAGTTCAGCTGCATCACGCTCAGCGACACGAGAAGGGACGACTTCGCGTTCCGGATGGCCGCCACCCACTCGTCGCGCTCGTCCTCGCCCGCTGCAAATCGCCGCATAAGCATCCCACCACATCCACATGGACACAAAACAACCCACGTGCATAGACCGCAAATGACTGGTGCGGGCTGAGCAGCTCGAACCCCCGCTGGTGCGTGTCCTCCGTCGCGGGCGTGCTCACGACCACCTCCAGGTCCACAAGCTCCACATGGCCCTTGTACACCCACCTGTCGTCCACGCCGCTGCTCGCCTGCCGCTTCTTGCGCGGGCTCGCGTTCAGCCGCAGCTGCAGCACCGACTGCCGCTTCTTCACGCCGTCCGGCAGCAGCTGCGTCTGGGGCTGGCTTTGGCTTGGGTCCTCGCCGCTCTTCGAGCGCACGCGGAGGAGGTCCGGGGTGCTGCTGCTGCTGGGCGTGGGGCCCGCGGCGTGCGCGTACGGGGATGCGGACCACCTGTCCGAGAAGACGTCGCCGTCGACGCTGGCGAGCCAGATGAGGCAGTCGGAGAAGAGGAGGAACTCGCGCTCCTTGGGCGTCGAGCCCTCGAGCTGGACGAGCGACGCGCGGCGGAGGAACGTGCGGCCGGGGGTGATGAGCTGGAACGGGAGGTTGGCGGTGTTGCGCTGGAGCGCGAGCAGGGAGAGCGTCTGCGCGTGCGTGTGGAGCGACGTGTTCAGAGACATGGTGACTGCCCGGATCGGTCAGCCCGGTGTGCGTGCGGTAGACAGGAAGACGGAAACGACTCACTCTTGGCCACGAGCGTGTGGACCGCCGTGAGGGACGCGTACTCGGGATCGTCGGGGTCGGTGCAGCCGATCATGTCCTTGAGCAGAAGCAGGTACCGCGGACATCTCTGCACGATGGTCAGCAGCCAATCCCTGAATTTGAGCTTGCCGCAACGCGGATGTGCCTCTTGCGTGGAGATGAAGTTGGCGAATGCACTGTTGTTCCGGAGCAGGGCAGCATATGAAGCGAGCGCATCTGAGAAGCTGCTCACGAAGGGGGTGTAGAGGGACAGGTACGGAAAGTGCGCGAGCAGAACAGGCGACAGAGGCGGGGGCAACTCGCGTGCACGGACCGATGCGGAGGAGTTGAGGAAGATGGTGAGGGACGAGTAGAAAGAGCGATGGAGATTCCAGATGTCTATGAAATTAGAAAAGATAGAGGTGAGTTCTGCGCGGTTGAGCAAGGGGTATGGGGTATCGAGTGAGGCGATGATTGGGGTCAGGAAGTGCTAATGATGAGAAGCGGGTGCATCATGTCAACCTCGAGCAAGGACCCAGCCACTGAAGGGACATACCGAATGAATGAGCTCCAGCCCGTCTAGATATGACTTCTCCGTTTCGTAGAACTCTGCGATCACTTTCCTGCGCTTGGCCTCCCGTAACTCGTCCATCGCACGCGACTCCCTCCGACGCTGGGCTCTCCGAGAGATGTCGACGGAGGACGGTCGAAGCTTCGGTGCCTTGACCGCATTCCTGATCACCACGGGGGTTACCGGGACGGCGCCTCGGTCTTCCTCGGGGAGGGAATCGAAGGACACGGTGCTCACGATGGACTGGCGATTCTGCAAGTTGGGGGCTGAAGGGAGCGATATCCGACGGAAAGGAAGGTATGTCGGACGTTGGTACGGGAAGTCGGAAGAGGTGCTGGGGTGAAGGTCAGCGCCGGAGGATGGGAACTGGACCATGGCGGACTGGGAGGAGACTGTGATGGATCACTGTTAGCATCAGTACTTGTAGGAAATGAAAGAGAAAAAAAGCGACGCACGGAGGGCCATGGCTGGGTCGGTGGGAGGGGAAGAGGGGGTGAAGCTGGTGAAGGGAGGTCTCAGTGTCCGTCGGGGGAGGAATGCTCCAAGCCAAGGCCCGCCGCCACCGTCGTCAGCCACAGACGCGCGTGCGCTCACACTCCCAAATATGGAAGCCGCTGTCGTCGTCGAGTCGGTCCGGGCCTTGAAACACCTTGTTGCCGTCCTCTCTGACGTCCAACACCCACAAAATCTTCTCGAGGCGTTACTCTGCCCTGCCCGTGCCGCAGAATCACTTTTTATACGGTCTCAATCTGTTCCCAATCATGTGTATCCCGCGGGACTCGGATTTCGTCAGGAAGAAGAGGGCACATCCTGTATCTGCGAACACAGGTAAAACACGCAGGTCTGCGCCTGTTAAGGGCTCACGGATCTCAAAAGAAGCGTAGGCGACATTAGAGCAGAGTGGGCCGCAACATGAATACGCGGTGTCTAAGATACGCAGGTCATACCACCAACTCGCCCTCTACAGCACCCCGCTCCAGCCCCAGCCTCTCCAGTATCCGATCATACCTGTCCTCGTCCACGCTCTTGAGATACCGAAGTATTTTGGCTCGCTTGTGGACCAGTCTCCGCAAGCTTCGACGGTTCGCGATGTCCTTCTTGCACCGGCTCAAGTGGTCCCAAAGGTTACGGATCCGGAACGTCGCCAGCGCGGCTACACGAAATGGAAGGGAATCATTAGCAACCGGCAAACGATCGCCCCAAGAGCACACGCAGAATCACACACCTTGCACCTCCGGCCGGCCAGTGTCTGTGGGGTTTTCCGGCTCAGAGAACGCGGCGACGATGCGTCGGCGGTTCTCGTACGCAATGCCCCGCGCGTTCGCGTTTCGCAGGTCGGCCAGCCGCGCAAGATGCACCCTCTTCACCAGCTCCACCTGCTCCGCCTCCTCAGCGCTCTTCGCCAAAAAGCGTGCGTCCACTGCATTGCCCATGCCCTGGACATGCCCCTGTTCCGCCAGCTGCGGCAGGGCGTTGAACAGGATCCCCTTCTCCTTCTCTCCGATGCCGTAGTTGAAGTACGTCGCCAGCTGGTACACGCCGGCCTTGCTGTCAAGAAGAGAGGGCTTGGGCGTGGCCACGACGTCTGCCTCGCTGATGACGACTTTTGCGAGGTCCGAGCTCAGCCACCTGGCCTCGTCACCGGCCTTGTGGCCGAGGACGACGTGGGGCCTGTTTTGCTGCGCCTGCCGCTCGAGCTCCTCGCGCCGCTGGATGTTCGCCTTGAGGGTTCGCTGGGAGTTGCGCGTCCGCGCCGACACGGCTTGGAGGACCGCGGAGGTGTGGAGGGACGCGGCGCGTGCAGAACTCGACGAGGCGAGGGTCCGCGAGCCTGGGGTGACTTCTGTAAGACGGGCTCCACAGAAATGCGTATGCAGGCAAGCACCACTCACACTGCGCCAGTTGTGCTCCCAACATCGTGCACGCCGTCGAGCCGAGAGGAAGAAGGTAGTGACGAGCTGGTAGCTTCGGTTTGTGAGTGAACGGTCCGTTCCATCGAAGCGCCGTTCTTCCGAGTCTGTGAGGTCGTGGGAACTCGGTTGTGGCCACGTGGGCTGGGATATATAAACTGGCCCATCGGGCAATTTGCTCTTTCTTCTCTCCAGAGAGATATGCCACGCTGCTCGACGCCAGTACGCTCGACCGTTGATGACAGTGCCAGTGACTCCTCGAGTCTCTGTACTCTCGAGATCATGGCTTCGCCTAAGCAGGTTAGGAAGTGTCGTAGCTCAGTTCTCTATGTTGCGGCATGTCGACATCTCCCTGTGACATCCCTTCCACTTCATGTCTATCTTCGTAGTTCACCAATAAATTTTCATACCATACCTAACGGTAGTGTCAACGTCCTTTCCGATGGCCTCGCAGGAGGTCGTTGGTTCGCTGCTCGTCCTTCGCTCCCATATAGTTTCAACTGTGCATATCAAGGCGTCAGCGGGGCCAACGCCCGCACTGAAAAAGCAAGTTGAGTTCGCTCGCCGTTGAGCGGGCTCAGCGAGCACTGACAATAAAATCGTCCAGCCACACTTTCCCAGCTCTGTCAGCCTTCTGTCCTGACCATGAATGTCAAGCATTCCGCACTCTGGGAGAACGGACAGTACTTGATGGAAGCGGATCCCGTCAACGAGAACAAGTTCTCAGAAGCCGCGAAGAAAGCCCAGGTATCTGTGCGTAAACTCACTTTCAGGCAACCCATATGGTGTCAAATAATCTGTCTACAGAAAATGCAACGACTCATGGCGAACCGAGCCCCGAGAAAGACCATCCGTAGGTCCGAGCTGGCAGAGGATGGCAGGAAGCCTCCGCTGTGGTGTTTCGGCTTCCCGTTCAAACGTCAATACGCTCTCGAGTACGCCCGTCGCCACGCCCTCACGATAGAGATCGACGAGGAGGAGCGGGACTCCGTGTTCGAGGGGAGGGAGGTGCTCGACTTCTCCGAGACCGACGACACCTGGCTCGAGGACGAGGACCTTGCGGTCTTCTTGAAATGTGCCTCCGAGATGCTGATGCTTCAGGACCTCAGTCGCCGATGCGGTTTTCAACTGGAGTGGGGGAACCCGTTCACGTACGAGTGGGACGGGCTTGTTGCTCTGTGGTCGAACTACAACATTTCGGAGAAGTTTAAAGAATGCGGACACGACAACTACGACAAGGTCAAGGCAATCTTGAGTGAAGCGATGAACGAAGACAAGCAACAACCGGACTCGTTCGTGGAGTGGTGGTTTGACTGGAGAAACCCAGTGGTGAGTTTCGCTTGGCATGCAAACCTTTCTACACTTATTGAACGTGGAACGCAGGGAGTTTTTCAGTCTGTCGACTGATGTTTGTGGTGTCCACGACTTGTGCTTTGTCTTCGTTGTGTTCTGGAGGATTGCGGTCAGTCGTAGAGTCACGGGCCTCACTCGTGTATTAATCGACTGTCATCTTGTCGTCCCGATAAAGGTCAGCAACGGAGACTACTCGTGTATCATTCTTTTTTTTCGAATTGTCCTCGAGCTCGATATAGGCTCCTCCGAGTCGCTTTGTTGGATGTATCCACGCCGGAGCTGCCATTCCGACCACGCTCAGCCTCAGGAATGGTGTGTATCGCTCCTTGTGGGGAATAACCCAAGAGTTGTCATTCCATGCAACTTCGAGGGCATCAGAACAGTTACATTTGTGGCTTTACCTGAGGAACCGAGGCAACTTCTTCAAGTTCCTCATTGGCCAGCAGCTTCCACACGCATCGGGCGACACGCGTCTATAGCACGTGGTTATCAAAATTCTTACAAGCGCCCTCAGTTGCAGTCGTCCTCTTACCGAACGTCTTGGGTCTTGCTCGGTGTTGGCAGCTATGGCGCCCTCAAAGAAAAGCCCTGCTTCCTCCAAAACTCGCTCCTCAGCCTCCCAGCCGTACATTAAGAAGGTCAAGGGCGAGAACTTCTACCACGATGCCAAGACCGCCAGCCGCCTCAAGATGCTCAAGGGCGGCAAGGCCGTCCGCGACAAGGACGGGAGGATCATCCAGGCCGCCGCGTTCCAGAAGGGGGAGGACGAGACGAATCCGGGGAGGGTTCAGCCGGATCGACGGTGGTTTGGTGCGTTATGGTTGTGTTGCATGTGTGTTGGGGAAGCTTATGTTTCCTCACAGGGAACACTAGGGTGATTTCTCAGACCGCGTTGGATCATTTCCGGACAAGTCTTTCTTCCAAGCAGAATGATCCCTACTCGGTTCTTTTGCGTCGCAATAAGTTGCCTATGGCGCTTCTGGATGATGCCTCCAACCCGAACGTGCGGAAGGTGTGTCCGTTGACTTTTCTGTGAGAAGGTCGTACCAATTCTGCTGGGTAGCGTTCACATATTCTGGAGACGGAGACGTTCAAGGACACGTTTGGACCAAAGGCGCAGCGCAAGAAGCCGCGCATAGACGTTGGCACATTCGAGGAGCTTGGGAAGACGAGTGAAGCCGCAGCGGAGGAGCGGGAGAGTGCAGCACAAGGGGAGGACGGACCCGTGGCCTCAACTTCCGGTGCCGACGACTTCCAGACGCACGCGGACATTATCGAGCCTATCTACGCAAAAGGGACCTCGCGCCGCATATATGGGGAGCTATACAAGGTGATCGACTCATCAGACGTGATCATTCATGTCATCGACGCTCGCGATCCCATGGGCACGCTCTGCGAGTCCGTTCTGGAGTTCATTCGGAAGGAGAAGGCCCACAAGCAGGTTGTCCTCGTCATCAACAAGTGCGACCTGGTCCCGAATTGGGTCACTGTGTGTTTACTTTCCCTTCATACTCTTGTTGGATAGCTCTATACTAAATGACATCCTTATGATAGGCACGTTACATCCAACACCTCACCCCCCGCTACCCCACGCTCGCCTTCCACGCCTCCCCGAACCACTCCTTCGGCAAGGGTTCGCTCATCCAACTCCTCCGCCAGTTTTCACAGCTGCACTCGGACAAGAAGCAGATCTCCGTGGGCTTCGTCGGGTACCCCAACGTCGGCAAGTCGAGCGTCATCAACACGCTCAAGGCCGGCAAGGTCTGCAACGTCGCGCCTGTGCCCGGCGAGACCAAGGTCTGGCAGTACATCACGCTCACGAAGCGCATCTACCTCATCGACTGCCCGGGCATCGTGCCCACCTCCGCGCGCGACTCGCAGACCGCGACCGTCCTGAAGGGCGTCGTGCGCGTCGAGGCGCTCGCGACGCCCTCGGAGCACATTCCGCCGCTCATGGAGCGCGTGAAGCCCGTCTACCTCGCGCGCACGTACGGCGTGCCGCTCCCCGACGCGGACGACCCCGCGCGGGGGTGGGACGCGGAGGCGTTCCTCGACACGCTTGCGCGCATGAAGGGCCGGCTGCTCAAGGGCGGCGAGCCGGACCATGAAGCCGTTGCGAAGATCCTGCTGAGCGACTGGGTGCGCGGGCGGATCCCGTTCTTCGTGCCCCCGCCGGAGCGCACGGAGGAGCTGAACAAGGCGGAGGCGAAGAAGGCAAGGATCGCAGGCACGGACGCGAAGGGCAAGGGTAGGGCAGCTGCTGGGGAGGAGCCGGAGAGGCAGCTACACATCAGCCAGCACCTCGGGTCGATCATGCAGAAGAATTCGTTCGTTGGCGAGGACGTTCGCCCCATTGAGGAGGACGGGCCGGAAGAAGATGAGAATGAGGCAGAAAGTGGCGACGCGGAGGAAGAGGAAGTGGCGGAGGAAGAAGACGAGGAGGAAGCACTTGGCTGGAACGACGTGTTCAAGGGAGACCAGGTGCTTGGGACGGCGGAGGCTGATCAGGAGGAGCCTGTCACAATCTTCAGCAGGCTCAGCGATGAAGAGGCTGCGGAGTCGGGTGAGTCGGAACAGGAGTCAGCCCGGCCTCAAAAGGAGTCTCGTATGACAACGAACAAGGCAAGTGTTTTTTGCACGTTCTTTCCCTCTTTGGAATAAATGCTGAGAGTGCTTCTCGCCTGTAGAAAAAGGCGACGAACTTCTACACGAGTGCAAACGTGAAGAATAAGAACCGCCAAAAAGCTGCCGTGATGAAGTCGCTGCAGAGCGGCGACAAAAACGGCCGTAAACGGAGGCGATAGATATCGTATACCCGCGTATATATCCCTGGATCAGGACCCTACCAATTCATCAAGGTTATAAGGCCCTGCTGCAGAGCCCCATGGTCTGTACGCCGATGTTCCATGACGACATGTCGACTCCAGGTCGAAGCTCCGACGCGAACCATCTGACTGGCAGGAGATCAAGCGCAAGGGCCAAGCGAGGATCATATGAATCAACGGAGTGTTTGTGCCTTTCTGTACAACCTCCGCTCGACCCTCCCTCTCGCTCTGTTCCTCCATTGAGTCCTCTCATCTAAACTGGAGATCGGCGCGTGAGCCATCGGATGAAAATTCCTTTGGGATACTGACCTACTGCTCATACCCAGTTGACATTCCCTACATGTCTATCTTCGTCGTCTGTTACAACACCCTCTTCTAGAGTCTCGATGCGACTTACTCGCTTATCATGGAACTACCGCCCTAGCATCTCCCAAGGAGCGTCAGCAGAGATGCGTGTCACTTGGCTATGCGGGGCTCAAATGGTCAATGCGAACTTCTCAGCCAATCCTATCTCGATTGCCCGAGGCAACGCTTGGTTATCTGTTTTCATTACGACAATTACCGTACATAGATGCCGGCACTGCATAGGCCAGTGGCCGGTCGCAAACGGAGGCGATGGGCTTGGGACATCATCATCACGGCGTAACACTCTGTAGGACAGCTCGCGATTCAGCGCCAGCCTGGGCCCTATGTGATGCGGAGAAGCGTTGAAAGTGCCAACTTGATTCAACCTGGGTGCAACCTCACCTTCGACTGATCCACTTCCAATTCCGGGCCGGAGCTCCGACGCCGGAGTTTTTCCCGAAAATAAGTACTTACTATTAGGTCAAGAAAGGACGAGGCGAGGGTCACACGAGGCCAACCGCGCCCAGCAAGAATGACTTATAACGAAAACGATTGCGTCCCTGGATGCGCTTTCACGCCTCCTCCTCGCTCCACACACCCCCGTCAAAGGTCCAAGGTACTGCGTGTCGTACAAGCCCGTGGCTGCGACGAACCTGTTGAGTGCTATCTACCTCTTTTGCATCGACTCGTCGGGTACCGAGCCCACTACCGTCATGCCGTCCGCGGCGTTCCTTATCTACTCGGGCATCATGCCCCTCATCAAGACGTATGTCCTCGTCTCCCTCTCTACTTAGTCGTAAATTTTTGTGCTCAACGGTATCATGCATACAGGTTCATTACCATCATTGCGGGGTATGTCCTCGCCAAGATGGACATGTTCCCGCCGGCAGCCTCCCGCGGTGCCTCCCAGGTCTCGATGAACGTCGCGCTTCCTGCCCTCCTCTTTGCAAACGTCGTCCCTGCCTTCACGCCGTCAAACATATCGGCGTTGGGCCCCTTGTTCTTGCTCGCGTTCACGTATCAGGCCATTGGTTTTCTTTGTGGCTTGTTGGTCCGGGAGTTCTGCTATGTTCCCCGCGACTTCTGGCAAGGCATCGTGGTCTTGACAGGCATGAGCAATTGGGGTAACCTGCGTAAGTATTATTCATATTTTTTCCTTGTCTAGTTGACGTTTGCTAAGCTCTCTTCTTTCCAATTCAGCCAACGCGGTGGTCCTTTCTGTGACCCAACAGGCCCCCTTCAACCCGACGACAGACCCAGCCCGTGAGTCTTAGGCGCGACGAGAAAATTTTTTTCGCTTCCTGACCACCTTGTCAAACTCAGTCGGCGTTTCTTACGTGTCTATCTTCATCGTTTCCTATCACATCGTCTTCTGGATGCTTGGTGCGGCGCATTCCCTATCATGGGACTACCGGCCCGGCGTCCCGCAAGGAGAGGCAGCGGAGGTCCGTGTCAGCTGGAGAGAGAAACCCATCGGCTCTCTCATCACGCGCCACGTCCTTCACCAACCGGTCGGCAATCCTTTCGCCGTAGTCGACGCGAGCACAGCCAAGTACGATGAAGAGAAATCCATTTCCGAGAAAGAGAAAGGCCCTTCGGCCGAAGAAGCCATCCAGTCGGACGTGGTCTCTGAACACTCCCAAGAGCTCGGCGGCACGTCAAACCCCGACCCGGATGTCCAGCTTGCGAGGAGGACCTCACGCCTATCCACCACCGCGGCTCCGGCGACCCAGCACCGGCGACCTTCTCTGTCTGCATCCGGCGCACCCTCGAAGGTTCCGCCCGTTCCCCCGCCGACCCCGGCGCATTCGACCCGCAACTTCGACGCGCAGAGCATCGCGCAGCGCAGCGAGACGTTGAACATCCCGTCGCTCCCCCAGAAGATCGTGCGCGTATTCCGCCCGCTGGGTGCGCTCGTGACACCCGTCACATGCACCCTTGCGGTGTCGCTCCCGATCGCCCTCGTCCAGCCGCTAAAGGCGCTGTTTGTCGATGTGTCTGCGACCGGCGGACCGAGCTTCAAAGGCCCGGACGGCCGGCCCCCATTGGCATTCATGATTGACACCGGTATGTCTCAATCATTCACTTTGCCCCACTTTACTGCAGAATGCCGAAGCTGACTCTCCCGCCACTTACTCAGCGAGTTTCATGGGTGGGATCACGGTCCCGCTGGCCCTCATCCTGCTTGGGGCAAGCTTCGCACGCATCAAGCTGCCCCGCCCGCTCTCCCGGCTGCCCATGAAGGCCATGTTCCTCACGACAATCGCGAAGATGGCCGTGCTGCCCGTCATCGGCATCCTGCTTGTCCAGGCGATGACCAAGGCGGGCTTCGTGCGCAAGGACGAGAAGGCCCTCCGGTTCGTTATGATGTTCCTGAGCGGCACGCCGACCGCTGTGAAGTGCGTCCATAGTTTCTACCTCGTCTCTTACTAGATGAACTAAAGGAGGCTGATGAGCGTGGGTCCGGGCAGCCAATTGATCGTGGCGTCGCTCTACTCGCCCGACGGGAATGTCGACACCCTCTCGGTAAGGGTCATGATTCGCTTCGGCCACCTGTCTAGCACTGACTTCCGTTCGACAGGCATTCCTGCTCGTCCAGTGTGAGTACTCGCTACGTGCTGCCGTCAGGGTGCTAAGCTAATTTTCTCGCTTCTCTGAAGACATCTTCATGTTCTTCTCGTCTTCGTACGTTGTTCCTCCTTCCATGCTTAGTACTCCGCCCATGTGGACCTCACCACGTTTCAATCCACAGAGCCCTCACGGCCGTTGCGCTTCTCCTGCTGTAGCCAATCGGCTGGCGTCGCACGGCACTGCGGGCCCTCATATCCTCTGCAGACTGATGAACGCTCTCGCCCTTAGATTAGACGGGACACCTTGTTTCATGTTCCACAAATCACCCTACGCGTCCTCACCATAGGATTCAGATATAGAGGCCGCTCGGCTTCGGATGGCCCGAATCGCACGTCCGATATCCCATCACCCTTCCGCCTGGAAAAGTTTAGGAAAGGCTACCTAGTTGGCCACCTTCCCCAACCCGACGTTTGAACGGTCGCTGCCGGACCGACTTTTCCGCCGCAAACTGTACGATACGACAGTTATTCACGCAGTGTGGTCAGCACGGCGCACACCGCAGAGTTTCTCATTTTGATTTCACCACTGGTTACGTGCTAGATGACGACTTCCCCTACTAGACGACTTCCCCTACTAGATTTTCTTCGCGTAGGATTTGCATGCGCGAGCGCAGGGTTACGTTCCTCCTCTGATTATACATGGGTCTTTGCCTCACTTTCTACTGTCTCTAGATTCTCGATTAGATTTTCTTTGTACGACACTTTGTAGTTTACTGTATCACATTAGACGCATACCACTGGCATTCTCTGTTCCCCGAATCCATACCCTGCTTAGTATTCATGTAGACTCGATCGTTCTGGGTAATCACGCGCAGTTGTGGTTGTGGTTCGATGTATTCCACTATCCGTCAGCATGTTTGCCTTGCATTGGTTGGTCTAGGCCACCCAAGTTGCAATGTTACCTCGCAGATCATACACACGCATGGCGTGTAGAATGGCTTGTGGACTGCCAAATGCCAAATGCGACGTGTTCCAAAGAATGAGGAGAACAGCTTCCTAGCGAAGTCGAGTCCCATGCGAGCGAATCGATTTCTCACTTGTATATCGTGCGAAGCCCTCGTTCCCTACCCCCTCGGAGTGTAGGACACAAAGATTCATATTCAAAGAAATCTGCCACATGGCTCCCATGTGCGCTGACATCCATGGCATGGACAGCAGGTACTTAAGTACTTGTTGGCTATGGCATACGCAAAACTGCTCAGCCCGCGAGCCATCTGGGCCGCATCAATTTTGTAGTGACTACTCATACTCCCATCAATACTTTTCAGAGCCAGGAAGCTAGCCAGGACACAAAAACTGACCGTGAGGTACAATTTCCTCTCCTCGTGCAAACCGGAAGTGTGAGAGATCCATCAATGAGATGCGGGCATAATCCTCGTCATTTGTGGATCGAGAAAATATAGCAGAATTCAGTAATATGTTGATGTCTGGATGTCCATTAGGCCAGGCGCTGGGGAGGAGGTCAGCGAGGACTCGACTACTTAAGTCACTATGGGAGAGGCAAGGAGTCATTACCGATGGCTGTGCGGCAATGGTGGCGCACTGCCACCGGCCCGCCACTGTCACTCATTCTTGGTACTTATGTAAGCTCCAGCCGAGCTTCATACTGTAGCTCCAACTGTGTGGCAGCTTCACGGGTGTGTCTGATATCTGCCGAGCGTACTCATATGCTGATTAACTCCCAGTGTCCTGCTGCACAATTCACCTTCCACCGAGTGCCTGATGCGCTCACTTTCTCCGTTGGAGAAAGCGAAAAATCGTCCAGAGTGAAGCTAAGCGAGTGTATTCCGGTTGTCCTGTACTAGATCATCGTGGTACAGAGGCAAACGGATGAGTACAAAAATATACGATAACGAATCATGTACTACGTCGAAAAGCGCCGACGAGCAGGCGCTCGCTTGCCAAAATCACGAATTCCAACACCTTGATCATCCATTCTTGAACTTCCGATCTACAACCTCCGTGTTGCCGTCCTTCATTATGCATCAATCGTCAGAGAGTATTGAGCTAGTATCGTTGCATGTGCAGTCGGCCCAACTTCCAAGGGCGACTGTACAGGCAGTATGGGATGCCCGTTCCGAGATCGATGGAAATCCATTCTTTTCAAAAGTTTCTGGCCTGGGTTGGCCCTCTCTGGTCCTCTCTGGTCTCGGATGATAGCAATACTGTAAGTTTCAGATTCGCCGAAAGTATGACCTGGTGTGAATGCGTCTGATGAGCTATCAAGCTCTCTAAAGTCCTGTTGGTTGAGCACATTGTCACTGCACTAGGAAGAAGTTCCGACCACAAAGCAGATGGTCAGGGTTCCAAACGACGTGAGCACATAATCAGCTGATCAGCTAGTGAAATTCGAACAAGAACGAACCCAACATCTCATCTAGTATGTACCCCAACACCCCTGCAAATTCACTCGCACGCACTCACGCCCAAGCGACCGTCGCCCCGCCATTCAGATCCAGCCCCAAGTTCTTCAGCACCAGCCTCTCCAGCCCCGCATCGAACTCCCAGTCCTCCGCCTGCAGAGTCTCCGTCGCCGCCGCTGCCCCGCTGCCGGCCTTCACGCTCACGGCCCGCGGCTTCCCGGACCCGACGCCCAGGATCGTCACGCTCTCCAGCTTCTGCTCCACCGCAAAGTCGCCTTGCGCCTCGATCACGAGCCTGCCTGCCTCCGCCTTAAACCCAAACGTCGTGTACGGCGTGGGGGGCACGCTCTCCCCGTCGTCGACGTACGCGGTCCCGAACGCGCGGCCGCTCCTGTCCAGCGAGACGAGGAGCGCATACGGCCCCTCTCGTGTTTCCTTCGTTGTATAGCCCGGCTGCGCGTGCAAGAGGATCGCCGCACCGTCGCGCACGTGTACGTTGATATGGCCGAGCGGGGCGTCGAGCGCGACGGTCTCCCCGGGGGTCGTCGGGACGCTGACGGCCTCGTGCGTGTACCAGTCGCGCCAGACGGTGGCGCCGCGTCCGGGGAACAGGCCCGCGACGGAGGAGACGTTCGGCTCGAGGACGGGCGTGACGAGGATGTCGCGGCCGACGAGGAACTGGGTGTCGATCCCGAACAATTCGGGCTCGTCCGGGAACTCGAAGAAGAGCGCGCGAACGGGGGGCGTCCCGCGCGTCGATGCGTTCGCGAAGAGCGTGTACTGTGTATACGTTTAGCTCAACGTAACTCGCAAACTAAAAGCCGGGGTGAAACGCAAACGCAAACGCAACGCACCCAGTACGGCAGCATGCTGTACCTCACCGCGATCGCCGTCTTCGAGGCGTTCGCAACGCTCTCCCACCGGTACGGCTCCTGCGAGATCGCGCCGATCTCGTTGTGGTTCCGGTAGAACGGCACAAACGCGCTCAGCTGCATCCACCGATTGCACAGCTCCTCGTCCGTGTTGTCGTTGAACCCGCACGTGTCTGCGCCGACCATCGGAATCTGGAAGAGCTGGAACTGCAGCACGCCCTGGATGTTGTAGTGCAGGTACGACCACTTCGAGAAGTTGTCGCCGAGCCAGTGGCCCGTCCACTTGCCCGAGGACGCGAACGTCGAGCGCGAGATGATGAAAGGCCGTTTCCCCGGATGGATGGTGAGCAGGGCGAGGTGCGTCGCTTTTTCTTCCATGAAGCCCCAGAGGTTGTGCGTGTCGATCTCGACGAAGCCATTGGCGTGCGTGGCATTGGTCGCAATGGTCCTTTCATCAAGGTCGTTCAAGCCAAACCCTATGCAGAATGCCGCTTGTAAGTACAGTCATACCGACTAGTAATATGCGTGCACACCGTTGTGTATGGCGTACGGAGGGTTGTTGACGTCCGCATTCTTCTCCTGGCCGGCGCCCAGTCCGCGTTTAACGAGCGTATCCTCCTTGTTCCCGCCATAGGTAGACTTGCCGTTGATCGTCATGTTTCCACTACGACCCCAGACAGTGGCGTTATACCTATATGACGTTCGTCAACCAGGTGGCCCCCGTCCGTTATTATGGAAGACTTACCCTTCAGGGAACTCATTGACGGGATTTCCAGGAGTGCCCGGCATAATGAAAGGTATCGAAGTGTCAGATGGATCAGCACCGGTCCCGCTTTGAACCTGGTGAGTACCGCTGCGGCTGAGCGAACCGAAACCGACCTTGAAACTTACCAAGAACCAGTACAGAATGAGGATACTTCGTTCATGTCGAGCCAGATGCCAGAAAACCCCACGCCAGAGTCCGACCAGTTCTTGAAAGCCTCTGTCCATACAGCCTCTGTGTTCTCCGCAAACCAGTCAGCGAAGACCTGTTGCATGCGTTCCAGTGAGAGACGATGTGATTCCATAAGGACTGTTACGTACGGTGTATCCCGGCCAGACTTGACCGATGTACAATGATCCATCGGGGTTCTTGAGCCAAACGTCCCTGTACACCGTTTAGCCCCACACATCTAGTGAACCAACTATTCAATGCCTACTGCTCGACGCCCTTGAGGAACGGGTCGTACTGCACACCTCGGATATGAGCAGGCTCTCAGCATGACTCTATACTAGATGACGACTCACGAAGTCCGTATCGTTTGTCTGATGAGCAATGCCGGCGTCGACAATCGGGATGTAGTGCTGGTTGTTCGCACCCTGCAAGACACAACGATCAGAACGGCTCCCCGTACACTCCTCTTTGCCAGACAACGCACCAGCTCCTCGATGAACGCCTTGACCTCATCGATCGGGAAGCTGACGGGATCCGTGGTAAAGTCGCGGAACGCGTGGTACAGGTCAATGTCGTTCCACATCGTCTCGAGCGGGATGCCCGCCTCGCGCATCGCCACCACCTGGTCGCGCGTCTCGTTCACGGTGGTGTAGCCCCATCGGCATAGGTGGAAGCCGAAGCCCCAGAGTGGCTGCCAAGTGGGTAGACCTATGAGCGCGCCATACTGCTCGACCACAGACTGGGGAGAGGGACCGGAGAAGAAGTAGAGGTCGAGGGTCCCACCGAGGAGGCGGTACTGGATGAGCGAGACGGGGGAGCCAGGCGGTGTCTGAAGAAGTGTGTCCGAACCGGCCGCACTAAGCAGGGTGTAGGTTAGAATGGCGTTGCACGGGAAGAAAGAGAGACGACACACTTGAAGAGGAAAACACCGTGCGACTTCGCCTTGTTCGTAGTAGTGTTGAAGCGATGCTCCATGTAGATGGGATGCGAGCCGTAGCTAGAAATCACTCGTGAGCGATGCTTCGCGCGCATACAGTCACCGACGTACATGTTTTCGTCCACGGGGTCTGCGGCATCGCGTGCCCACATGGTCTGAAGAGTACCTGGACTGCCGTTTGTGCCCATGTCGCGGCGGAAGCCACTAGCAGCGACGACCTCTCCAATGCCGTATATGTTCGTGTCGAGGGGGAGCGCAGAGGTCAACTGCAAGTATTGGTCTTCGAACACGAGTGGGAACCCATCGAAGCCAGTGCTGCTGTCGGATGCATTGCTTGGTGGAATCGGAGTAGGAGGCAGAGAGGATATGCGGGTATCGAAGAGCGGCTGCTCGTCAGGCTCAGAGCGACGGGTGATCCAGAACGCAAAGGGCGAGGACCCGTAGTTGAAGACGAGCTCTGAAGAATGTTTGACGGAGGGGTCTGCAGAACTAGATGCGAGTTCTATAGCGGACGAGGGGATGGTGAATTGAGTCTTGGCAGTGTCGTAGATATTGACGTGAAGTCTAGACCACGGACATAAGGAACTGTGGCGGTGCTCGGCAAATGCGTCTGAATTAGGGCGCACCGTGAGTTCGTGTCGTATGTGACCTCAAGAGTGAGGTTAGCAATGTCGTGACCGAACGCATTGCACGCAGGCCCGGCGAGACTGAGTTCCGCCGTGAGACCGGTCTGGGTCTCGTGCAGAGAGGAAAGTGTATACCCTAAAGTGCGAGGGTGGCATTAGTTCTGTATGGAGTTTCTGCTGGCTGGCATAACGGCATGGAAGGGGAGCACATCTCCTTCCTCATCCCACCGGTCCTGACGCCGGTAATCAACACGAGCAGCAGAGAACATACCTGGACATGTCGACACATTCCCCGAAAACATGTCTCCCTCTTCCAACACGGTGCCCGAGAGCGATGTTTTAAGGAAGGACATGTGGTCTCGCACGGTACGCCCCATGAGGAGGACGCCGCCTAAGAACGAGGCGAGCATTGCGAACAACAGCCAGCGTAGGAGGGAGCGAAGGAAGTTGAGGTCGTCGCGGGTGACCTTCCGTCCTCCCACTTGCGGGTCTTTATAGGAGCGGGTGTAGAGCGCCATATCCAAAGCCATGCCTGGTCCGCCGGGGTGGATTCAATTGCAGATGCCGAAGAAGGGAGTATGACCAGTCAGGCGCACCCTGAAGCCAGCTTCGAAAGACGCAGAGCCGTCGGAAAGAGTAGTCAGTCTGAGCGTTTACGTAGAGGCGAGGAGAGCTTTGGCGGGGCGCGCGATCCCATGACGTCGAGTCGACCACTGGGTACATTCCGTGGGAGTATACCGCCTCCACCCACTGGCGCAGCCTGTCGTGTCCATGGAATTAGAGGCAAAGACGTGCAGACTTGAGATGGGCGAATTCAGCGGGCTATGAAGGCTGAGAACTGTACACGTGGAATGCAAGGATGGAGGGCCAAGTGATTGCGAGATTCAAAGTGAGTAACAGCCACTTCGCATCTTTGTGCGACTCAGAGCGCTTATGGCCGGCCCGCCGGTGCCCGAGCGTATGTTTCGACGTTGCAGCCCCAGGCCGGCATTCCCGCCGTAACTTTACCAAGTGTACTCTGTTCGACATTATGACGCAGTCAGTTTCAGAACACTACACGTAGTAGGGGTTGTGATCCCGATGAGTCTTAAGCCGAGCTTCGAACACTAACAGCCAACTAACAGCTTCAAACGTTCTAACCGAGAACTCGCCCTTCAAATTAACTGTTCGTACAAAAAGACCCTACGAGTTTCGCGAGCACAACAATACATACATACACATTACACTCCACCTCCACCCTCCCTGCAAAACGTTCTCCACCCCCCCCCTGCACCTGCACCTACCGCCCTCACGCAACCGCGTCCAGCTCGCACAAGAACAGCGCCGCCATCCACGCCAGCACGATCTCGACCCGCGGCCCGTGCAGCGGGATGTTGATGTTCAGCGGCCTCTTGCTCTTCCCCTTCTCGCCCCCGCTCTTCTCCGCCGCCGCACGCTCCGCCTTCTCCCGCTGCCGCTTCAGCACCGGCGCGAGCAGGATCCGCATCGCGTCCAGCGCCTCGCGCAGGTCCAACTCCCTCCGCGCGTCCGCATCGTCCTCCTGCTCCTCTGGTGCAGGCGAGGATGAGGACGAGCAGGGAACCAATGCGGAGCTCGAGCTCGAGCCGTTGACCCCAAGCGGTCGCTTCGAGCTCGATGACCCGGCGAGCTCGGGAGTCGGGGGCGTCGGGATCCGGGTTGTTTCCTTGGCCTTCGGTGAGCGGGGAGAGCGCGGCGGCGCCTCGATCGCGAGCTGCTTTGAGTTGGCCCGGCTGAGCGAGTGCGGCTGGATGCCGTTGAGCCACCCGCCCGCGAGGCGCTCCAGGACCTCGATAAACTCGGCCTGTGCCATCGAACGCGGGGGAAGAAAGACGGGATAGCCCTCGAGACCGTCAACGAGCGCGGCGGTGCGGGAGAAGGCGGGGAGGATCGCGGCAAAGTCCCCCAGCATAAGGTGGCAGATGAGGATACTGAAGTGGCTCTCGACGAGTAAGGGGTGATACGTCGTGAACATAGGCGGAGCGTCGGGCATGGGGGGCGGGGTGCTCTGGCTGCCAGGGCGGAGGGACTCGGTGAGCAGGAACGCGTATTCCGTGCGCTGCGCAACATCCATGTCCGCGTAGCCAGGGGGACCCTCGAGTGTGTCGAAGTGGGAGAGGAATTGTTTGTGGTCGCGCATGCTCTTCTTGACCAGAGTGATGATCGTCTCGCGGAAGGCAGAGTCTGCGAGGACCGCTCTGTATGCTTGCAGCTTCGCCCCGTCAGTCCTCCCGAGAGGTCCATCCGGGTTCCCGATCTCGACACCCCCATACCGCCCGTTCTCGACGTAGCACAGACGCATCTCTGCTCCGTCGATGGACGGCACCTTTCGGATCCCCTCGAGCTTGAACATTGCATCTTCGATAATGAAGATCGCGTGTTGAAGATGCGCAGCCGCCCGCAGGAAGAGACATTGCGGCTCGATGGGTTCCGGAGCGTCAGGCAGAACAGAGGGATGGAGCAAGACGCCATCGCCATCCGACCCGTCGGCGCTCTGCCCGTCAGTCCCTCCTGCGCTCGCACACGTCCCATTCGGGGGCGCCTGCCCGTTAGTCTTCCCGCCTCCGGCCTTGCCCTTCTTCTTCTTCGCGCCCTTCCCTCTTTGCTTATCTCCCAGGTTAGTGCTGAGATGCGCGCTACGAGCTTTGCGCTGAGCTCGTGCCTCCTTGATTGTGTGCGTAAAGTCCTTCGCGGCAAGCGCGTACTCGTCCCGGAAGCAATGGACGATACCTCGTGTGCGATAGAATTCTAGTCTATGCGGATTTGACGCTATGAGGTCGTCCAGGACCTGCGTCGAAGTCGACTCGGCCAGCTGCCTGTATCCACTGAGTCGTCAGAGTTAACAGCTGCTCTCCACATCTCGCTCACAAACCTGGAGGGTATCTTCTCGTGGAAGAAGTGCACATATCGCGCGTCGACGTCGCCAGGATCTGTCCGACAAGCAAGCACACACGCGCGCACTCAGCCCACCCACCAACCCTAGCGCAGCAGAAACACGGAGACGACGTACCGACTTTAAGCACCCGCTCCGCAATGTCGTCAAACACGCTCCCGCCCTGCATCACCATCACGCTCGACGCGATCTCGTCCGCCTTGTACGCCGCCGCCAGCTTCTGCACCGCGAGCGCCCTCAGCCGGTGCACCCGCATCGCGCTCATCGCGACGTTCCGCCCGCCCCCATCCCCGAGCGCGTTCATGCCCAGCCCCAGGCTCTGCGCCGTCGCCCACGCGCTCCCGTTCATCCCGCTCGCCCCGCGCATCGAGCCGAGTGCTGCGGCTGACAGCCCCGAGCTCGCGCGCACGGAGAGCTCCGCAGCCTCGTCGATCAGCCGGCGGATGTGCGTGACCGAGCGGAAGACGCCCGGGTCGATGGGCGGGGGCGTTGCTTTGCCCGGTAGTGGGGAAGGAAAAGGTGGGGGTGGGGGCAACGCAGCGAAGGTATTGCGTGGGGAGTCGGGGGGAGAGTAGTCCGCGAGAGAGGCAAATCCGCGGTCGCGCTGTTTCTGTTGCGCATGGCTGTGGCCGTTGAGGTGGTTGTGGGAGTGGCCATGACCGTTCGTGTACGAGGAGTTAGAGTGGGAGGGGAGAGGGGGGAGTTTGGCATCAGCCGCGGAGAGGGTTGCGGGGTCGAGATTGAGGACGAGCAGAGACTCGAGCAGTTCCAAAGGTAATTGCAGCCAAGGACCCTATTTTTACCAGCCATCGACGCAGAACGTCAAATTGCCTGTGCGATAAAGAGAGAGAAAAAAGACATGCGTGGTACGAGCTGATGTACCGCCAGTGCTTGTTGCGGCTGATACACAAGACGGGGGGACGGTCGCGCTCCTCAAGGTTCCCGCTCCCGTTGGCTTGCGTCGTGCCCTCTCTAGCCTTCGACGTTGACTTCTTCGCCTTCTTCTTCTTCCTTTTCTTGCCCGCCGAGGGAACTCCAGCGGTATCCGCGTCTGCGAGGTCGGCATCCGGGCCAAGCCCCGGACAGACGGGCGATGTCGATCGAGAGGTGTGAGTAGAGGGAGGAGTGGGGAGCATGTCGGCGCTGGGGTCGTCAGTGCAGCTGGTGGTTACAGAAGAGGTGGAAGCCGAGAGAGACGAGGGTGCCATCGTTGCCAGCGGACGATGGGGTGTAGAGAGAGGGAGAGAGGACTCAGGCCCGAGAGAGGAAAAGGTTGAGGGGACACGGTCCGGAAACTTGTATCTACCCACGCCGGCGCCTAAGTACCGGGATGAAAACTCTATTGACCGTCTTTGGGGGGCCTTCCGGGACTGTGGTCTCCAAGGCGATGAAGGGGATTGGCGAGGATGAACAGTTCCGCGTTATGGACGAGTAGACAATGTCAATACGTATGTAGCCCTTTGATTTCGGAGGTTGGAACCGGGACAATGCGTGGCAATCAAGGACATGGACATGAAGGATAACCACACCGTTGGCCCGGATTCAAAATGCAAACAAGGTTTGATTATTTGAAACAGATGTCTAGTCAACTAACGCGAGCCAACCAGATGTTTCGCAACACAACGTCTTAGGATGTCCCCAACGTGTCCCATTCCCAAAATCAAAGTGGGGCTTGCTCGGTCGAATGCGGGTTCTCCGGGTCTCTCTACGTCATTGGACCTCGTCTTGTTTGGATTTCTGTGGCGAAGGTCATCGGAACCGTTAGACCCGCTTCGATAGAAGGCCAAATGCCAAGTATGAACGTTCTCGATGCGAAGCGAGCATGGAATGGTGGATGGATGAAGTTCATTTCTACACTCGTGCATTCAGGCTGACCTGACGATCCCCCGAACAAGCATTGCATATTAATACCTTGCCATGCGTATCCCCACGTGCAGAACGCATATGACCAGTTGGAATGCAGCCCTTTACAAGACCCCAGTCGGGTAAGTGATCCCTCCAGATTGCTCGCCCCATCCAACCGATTTTGTGGGGCACCTACAGAGATCCTGTCTCAAAATCAGCGGCTCCTCAGAATATTCCGACAGGTTATTTGCGTCTGATAAATCATGCAACACACTTACTACGACACGCATCTGACGTTTGCACTGCAAGCTCTACAGTGGACGACACCTGGCCCTAAGCATGCGTTCGTCGATAGATGATCTCTCGATGCCTGGCCTCAATATCATGATGAACCAGCCCCGAATATGCGGCCTGCATATGACACCGAAGCAGTCGTGACCTGCCAAGCATCAGCGTCACTCACGTAGGTCCACAAAACATACAAAAGCAAAAGACTCCCACACAGACCATTATTGCGACTTCCGTTCGCGCTCGCTCGCAATCTCCTTCCTAACATCATCGGCGACGGCGATCAAGCGCTTCGTAACCAAAGGCATAACGAACGCTCCAGCGACCACGGCGACGGCGATAATAGCCAGAACGGTGGGGATGACCGATCCCGGGAGGACTCCAAAATGCAGCGGCTCGACGGCGACCATGAATCTGACAGGATCTAGCGTAGGGAATCGGTGTGCATGCGAGGGCGTGAGCACGCCCGTGCTGACGACGCAGATCCGCGCATACATCCGCCTCGTCAGAGCACCATCCGACGCTGGACGTAGTCGAGAGATATTGTTGTGGCCGTGAACGAGTCGGCCTAGCGACTCTGGAGAGTACGTGTCTATGTAGAAGTCTGCCGGGGACTGGGCGCGAAAGGGATGGGGTTAAAGCTTGGCGTTCCGCATTGCGATCGAACAATCGGCGGGCTTACCGAGGCAGGCCACGATATTCGCAAAGTAAACTTCGAGTATGCATCCCAGGGTGTCTCGTCGGTGCCGATGGACAACCAGACCTCGTGTGGGCACTCCCTGAACGAGCTCCCCGGCACAGGTTCGCACGCGTCCGCAAGCGCGGTCCCCACTGGTGCTGGGAAGACGTTGAACAGCTGCTCAGAGCTGCCCGGGGTTATTCTGCGCCTAGCGACATCGTAACGTGGCTTGGTCAAGAAGAGGATTGCCGGCAACGAGAGCATGCTCTTACCAGGCGGCCGAGTGTGGAAAGGGCACGTCCGGACGTGGTTCCACGGCGAAGTTGACGATCTCGGTGTTGGCCCAGACCAGAGCTGACCGGCCCAGACAGAAAGCAAGCGCATAGAGAAGAGTCTCCGCTAGCAGGCGCATATCCCGTCACTATCGCAACCACAGCCTTCTAGCACCCGATGACGGCACCGCGCTGCGTGGAGGAAGTACGGAAGAGAAGAGAGTTAAGTAAGTATCGTACGCTTGCACGGAGGATACGCGCCCGACAGGCCGGCGCGTGCCACCCCAAACGCGGAAGGTGTTTAAGTTCGACTGTGGCACTGGCACCTGGCCCGTGCCCTGGAGCGGTATGGTCAGCTGGCCCCTGCCTTCCGTCCCTCTCATATATACCCAGCCCCGGGCAACATTCTCGGCCTTCTCGTCCTACTGCTGGTTCTCCCTTCCCACTTTTGCACTCGCACGCGCATACCCCACACCGCCATGGCCGGCACAGAAGCCCTAGCACAACATCCCCCGGCCCGTAAGTACACTCCATCCCACCTCTACCTCCCCGAACCCCGACACGAGCATTTAAAATGACCGAACGTCCTGCCTACGTCCAGTGAAAGTCGGCGGCCGACGACTCTCGCTCAGCTCCCGCCCGCGGCCGCCCACCACGACGCTGTATGTCATCCTCCCTACCGATGCCGGTGGCATATACTGCGGTGTGCTAAACGTTAGGGGCTCCGCACCCAAACCCAAACCCAAACGCAGTGAAGCGCGCAGGGCGAGCCCCCCTCCCGCGGACACCCCGCCCGACTACCCGCGCCCCGCCGCGCCCGGGGAGCAGCAGGTGCACCACCAACAGCAGGAAGAGGAGGTCCCGAAACGGAAGCACGGGAGTGGCGGCGACGAGCACGAGCGCCGCATCCAGGAGAGCCTGTACCGCAAGGCGGAGCAGAACAGGCCGAAGAAGGAGCTTGGGACGGGTCCCAAGATTGTGAACAGGATTAGCCAGCCGGGAGGCAAGCCTCTTGGTGCCTGAACAGTGAACAAAATGCTGGAGGGGAGGCAAGACAAAGGTTTCTGTGTCTCGACGTGGACAACATGAAAGAGAGAAGCCGGACATTCATCTCAATGTACGATAAACCGCATGTCGCCTGTTCGTCGGTGTATGATTACTCTTGGTCAGTGTACGATTAGAGTGTACAATATCCCAATTCGCATCACTGCAGTCGAGTTGAAGACATCCTTGAAGCGCTACAGTCTTCGTCAACCTGTGTGCGAGCATGCGTGGACGCAAGCGGCATATGATTGCTTGGTCGTGTGAGCATAGACATATGCATGGATGGGTGCGATGCGAATGGAAAGCAAAGAATACAGGATGGTCGTCACACACAACAAAACAGCAATGCCTCAACCCCCTACGCGGTCTTGGCCTTCTTGCCACGGACCTTCTTCGGAGGCGAGGGCTTCTTTTCCTTCTTCGACACGATGATGGCAGAGACGCGCGCGAGGGCAGCCTATCGAAATAGTGCGGTCAGTACTCGAGTGTAGGGGGTAGACGAGGAGCGGATTAGAAAGAAGAGAGAAAGAGAAACGAGTTGGTGAAAAGGGAGGAATGTGAGCGCCAAAGAGTCGGGCAATCCGCGGCGAGCATCGAACGGAACCCTATAGCGACATGGCGTGTATCCAGTAGAGGTTTGATCGGTCTCTATCCAGACCTCGTATTCTTGCACATCATGTCCACACCCAACTTTCGTGTTGCCTTACGGCGGTCCAGCGGGCTCTAGGTGGTGCAGTTCCAAGTGAGGGGGAGGGGGTTGTCGCAATGGCATAGGAATGGAGTTTAAAAGGAGCGAAAACGGAAGCGGGTACGCGCAAGAACCGAAGAGGAAAGAGAAAGGGCACTCACGGCTCTCAGGTCAGGACGGTAGCCGCGCTTGGCGAGCTTCGCGGTGATACCAGCCGCACGGCGGACGCCTGAGCGAGGGCGGATGGTGGAGGTGGCGAACGCGGGGCGGACAGCGTTGGGCGCAGCACCCTTCTTGCGAACGGTGAGCTTGACGCCGGACTCAGTGTCCGCGATGGCGATAGCCTACACACATGAGCGCTTATGCATCTACACACACATTTCTGCAATCGGGCTCACCTTCTCGTTTGCAAGGCCGGAGTACTTGAACGAGTGGATGTTCGTCAAGTTGCCCTGGGAAAACAATGTTCATTTCACCGCATTGAGAAGCATAGGGCACGGACGTACAGGCTCCTTGGAGAGGATGGGGCCCTCTGCGAGGCGCTTGACGATGAACGAACTGTTCTTCTGCAGGACCAAGAGATGGATGAGCCACTAGAGTAGCCTGGGACGCCGTCTGAAAGTACGAACGCGGAGGAGGAGCCACTGGAGATCGCTGGACATCTTGAGGACGGTGCTGTAGGGTACTTTTTGGTGGGGCGGGAACGTCGGCGGTGGTGGCTGAGAGGAACTATGCAGTAGCACCAAACAATCCAAAACACTTCACTAGCCGCCAGCAAGTTGACGCCCGCTTCCTTGTAAGGCAACACTGATACCGAACGCTGACCCACAGCCATCGGTCTATGCCGTCGCGCCCATAAGACACTTCCTCCACTTTCGTGCCCTGCACACGGGAACTAGTTTGCCTAAATGATAAGGTTGGGCAGTGGTGACGAGTACGAAGACGAAGACGCAGACGCAGACGATCGGTGCGTGGTTGCCACGAGCTTGAAGTGCAGTTGCTACACCAGTTGACGTCGCACTCCAAATACGCTCTGTGGTGTACGGTCTAGATAAGTGTCACCAAAAGGGCAACACCACCGTGCTGGTTGGCTCCATGCTGTTCTGTGCCGATAGCCCCAGTATGAGCGCTTAATTCAGCAACGGGGACCTAGTTTTGATTCTGATCTCGCTGGCGCCGTTCCTTTCACTAAGGCACCATGAACTCCCAAGTGCTAAAGGACACCACCACGTTGATCTTTAGTTCATGGATTCGTGCCTAGAAATATGTATTCAAGCGAACGACCGCGGTGTTCCATGCCAACGTTAGATCACGAAAAAAGACGACGATCTCCAGTTTGCTTTGACTACTTACTAAAACACGATTGCACGAGCGCGACAGGAGCGAGCGAATGGGGATAACGATGAACCGACTGAACGAGTGGGACTAGATACGCGATGATACCGGGTAATAACGGAAGCCCTGCAGGCAAGGGTAGCAATTGGACAGCGAATGGTGCACGGGGCTCAGGCAAAAAAAGGAAGAGCGAAAGACGGGAGTTCTGAATGGTCCAAGCGAGTGTGTGGACTATTTACGAGCGGCCAATAATAGCTATAGATGAGGTGCACATGGATATAATACGCGATCAGAAAGCGTCTGAGACATAGAGAGAGTAGAACGCATGTCGGGTCGAGGGGGATAAAAGCGGTCCGAACGCAACCAACGACGGGCCCAAGCGACTTCGCCCACAGCCACCACATCTCCATCGCCAAGACGCACGCGCGCATGCTCTCGACGGCCGGGACTACCGTGGCGACTGGAAGATGGAGAGGACCTTCTCCGCGCCCTCCTTGTATTTCTTCAGCACCTTGTTCTTCTGCTGCTTCTCCTCATCACGATCCCTGTCTCCATTCGTTTGTGGAACAGGCGAGCCCTTGATCGTGTCAACGGCCGGGTCTCCATTGACTGACGGATCTGACGACTCGCTCGGAGCGCCCACGGAGATGGCAGACTCCTTGGACTTGAGCGATGGCGTCATGGCGGTCTGGGATGGTGACGGCGTGAGGAGACCAGCGCTGGACGCCGTTGACGCGGCGGAAAGTGTGGCCGACGCCGAAGCTGAAGCTGCGAATGACTTCGCGGAGCGTGACGACGGCGGGGGGCTCTTCTGGCGGAGGAACTGTTTGGGGTTTTTGCGGAACGTCAGACCTGGCGTCCGACCACGACGAATCTTGTCCGAGGGCGACGGCGACGCAGTTGGATCTCCATTGAGGTCCGACTCCATCGAGACGCCCGAGACCGAGCGCGGCCCACTCCGCCTTGGCGTGCTCTTGCGGAAGACGGCGAGCTTGTATCGGTCGACGACGCCGCGCGCAAAGAGGCTCGTGCCCTTGGCGCCGTTGCGCTCCTCGACGAGCATGCCACCGGCCTCGACAAAGTCCCAGTCGTCCTCGTCTTCCCGCTCCGTGATCCCCTCGTCCTCCGTTGCCGTATCCGGCAGATCTTTGTCCAAAGCTGGGATGCCGGATTTCTCCCTGCGATTGCGGGCGAGCTTTGTGAGCCGCACTTTGGGCGCAGTCTTGACGTTCTCGTCCTCGGCCGTGCGTTTGGCCGCAGCGGCAGCAGCAGCCTCGGCAGCAGACACAGCTGGGGTGGGTGCAGTGTCCTTCTCCTTCTGCTCGTGACTCGACCGGGGTGTGGCCTCGGGCTTCTGTTCTGGAGCCGTCGGCGGAGCTGGCTCTGCTGGTTCTGCAGGTTCTGCAGGGAGTGCGGTTGGACGTGCTTCCGGCGTCTTCGGCTCCACAATTTCCTCTGGCACCAAAAGCCCTTCTGCCTCCTCCTTCGGGGCAGCCTCGGAGGTGTTCGAGTCGGGGGGAATGTCGTCAAGACTTGGCCCACTGATCGACTCTTCATCCTCCTCGTCTTCCTCGTCCTCTCCATCCCCGTCCTCGTCCTCATCGTCCATGATGACCGAATGCCTTCCTTTGAACGAGTAGCCGTCGAAGACGTCGACACTGCCGTCCTCAACCGGGTGGACTGACGGGCTGCGTGACTGCGACGGCGTTGTGGCCGAGTCTTCACCGTCGGTGCGGTCCGCATCAGTCTCAGCACCCTCCTCGTTCTGGTCATTGATTACAGGTTCCATTCCCAAGAAGGTATCGTCGAAATTCTGGGTATCGGAGGCATTCGATGGGTCGATGGGAGGAATATAAGGGGCTAAAAAATAACCATTAGCAACCAGGATCCACGCGGCGTTACGAAGCACATACGTATGTAGCGTTTATAATACACGTGAGACCAGTCTCTGCGAGGATTGAGCGAGGCGTGAGAATCGCGGCAGGGCATTGAACGGGAAGCGAAATAGCATACATCATTGAGAAATAGGGATGCTTCTTGATCCGCGGTTCCTTCATCCTGAGCGCAGGGTTCCGTTGGAGCAGCTGAGATAGAGCGAGTGAGAACCGTCGCGGACGTCGAACCTGAGAAGCATGCGCGACTTACGCCACGGATCAAACTCTTCGTATCCTGGTCCATCGTCCTGTCTTCGGGGAACTGCAGCTCGTCCTGAAGAACCCTGTAGTACATATCCGAGTGGTTCTCGGCCCAGAAAGGTGTCTGTCGCCATTCATCTCAGTCCGGAACTGTCATGAAACGGTGTGCGGATGACTCTACTTACAATACCAGTGAGCATCTCGTACAGCATGGTACCGAAGCTCCACCAGTCAACCTCGTAGCTGTACGGCAGCCCTTGGATGACCTCCGGCGCAAGGTACTCCGCTGTCCCACAAAAGGTGCTCGTCGTGTCATTCGGGTTTGTTGTCCACCGGTCGTTGGCAGCATCACCCTTCATCCAGTGAGGGGACGCTGGCGCAGGAGGGTTGTCAAGGAACTCGCCCCTCGAGCCGGATGGTGTAGGGGGAGCAGTGAGTGCGGTGGATCGTCGTGGGAACTCCTTTGACAGGCCGAAGTCTGTTAGAACGATATGGCCGTCCGCGCCGATGAGGATGTTCTCGGGCTTGAGATCGCGGTAGATAACACCGGCGGCGTGAAGGCCCTCGACGCCTTCGACAATCTCAGCGGCGTAGAACCGCGCGCGATCACGGCCGAGGCGGCCCCATCGCGCGAGCTGTGTGGCGAGATCACCTCCTGGATGGAAGTCCTATGAAACACAATGGTTTTATCACGAGCTTAATCACGTCTGTCCGTCAGAGAAGCTTGCACAGGGAACACTCACCATGACGAGGAACAGGTTCTCCCTGTCGTGGAAACTCCACCAGAGCTTGACCACAAACGGATCCGTGTTCTCGGCGGCCATTCGCTTGAGAACCGCCTGCTCCGTGAGCGTGTGTTGGAGCTCTTGGTGCGCAAGGACATGTCGCTTGGTGATCGCCTTCAGTGCGTACACATCCTGGCTCGGTTTGTGGCGGACAAGGAGCACCTTGCCCGCACAGCCCTTGCCAAGGACGCGCATCATCTCGAAGTCATCGACGACCACCTTGCGCTTCGACTTCTTCTCGCTGTTGGGGTCCCTGGACTTGGCACGCTTCTTTCGCGCCGAGCGGCGCTCAGTCGTGGAAATCGAAGAGTCGTCCCCGGTCTGCGAGGCAGTCGACGGTGTCGAGGAGTACAGACGCGACGTGCGCGTGGAGGGATCAGCGGACTGGGAGCGCTGCTTGCGTGCGGGAGTTTCCATCTGGATCGGGGTACGAGGTCCCTTGTCGTCTTCGTCATCCGCGACGCCATTCGTGGCTGGCACAGGCTTCGCGTCGACAGAGGCGGAAGGTGTCTTGGGCGACATGGGTGTCGGCGCGCGATCCTCGACGCCCTCCGCGGTTCCCTCGTCGCCGCCCTCCTCACCATCCGCGCCGTCCACGTTGTCCCTGTCCTTCTCCCCGACTCCGTTCACTTCCTCCTCCTTTTCTTCCCCACTTTCCTTCTCCGACACCGACGACGCCTTGGACGAATCACCGTCCAACACGACCTGGCTGATCGACCTCTGGATCTCCGTTCCGCTGCTTGGGCTTACATGGGCAGCGAGGTCCGAGCGCACCCGCTTGATGGCGCGCTCGATGCGGACGCTCTGCAGGTCGTCTGTGCGAACCCTGACGAATCGCTTCCACGCCCGTGCCTGCCGCATGCTGGTCTCGTTCGCAAGTGTCGTAAGGTATGCCGCGAGCCCCGTGATCACCTTGTTGTTCGACGCAGCGAGTGCGGAAATGTCCTCCCCGTTCTCTCCGATTTCCGCGAACGGGTCCCCGATCTCCGTCGTCGGGGTCACGATGGGCGTCTGTGCGATCGACACCGTGCTGCTCGACACGCTGCTGCTGGGGGGCTGGGGGAGTTCTTTCCGGTCGGATACCTGGCGCGAGCTGGCAGTTTTGTTGCTGGAAGGCGAGGCGAAGCGAGAAAGCTGCTTGAGGAAGACCGACTTGCGTTTGGGCGGAGCAGGCAGTGAGGCCGCGTCTATCGGCGGCGTCGGCATCTTGAGACCAGGGAAGCTGTCGCGGAGCTTGGCGTGGAGGTCAACGATTTCTTGTGCCGACCGAGTAAGTGTGAGATTATGAGTGGGGGCTGCCGAGGGTATCAGTAAAAGTGTGGCGGAGAGGAGAGACGGAAGGCAGAGCAGCATCCAAAAGGCAGCCAGCGTGCGATCAAGTCAAGCCATGAAAGACACATCGTCTCTTCGGAAGCATCGGGCCTTGAACAGCACGATGCGAACATCGTTAAAGCTGACACCAACAATGGTGTTCGGCGGTGCCTGAGTCTCGATTACAGCCCTAAAGACGGAGATCTAAATCCCCGGTCAAGGCTCCACAGGACCGCTGACAATCCTACCATATTATGCCAGTTTATTAAACCACACCAATCCCGACGAAAGTTAAATGTCCAAAGCCAGACGAATGACCCAACTTCCCGCCCAAGACGGGGACTGGCGGGACGCGTGATCCCATCTAGAGAGGCGTTTCAGGGAGTTCTCCAGGTGATCAGCTGAGCTGAAGATGACCGTAACCTAGTTGGTTCGTTCACCCGGACCCCGCGGTGCGCGTGTGGTGCGCACAGTGACCGCATCTCGTGAGCTAGAGGGGTTTTTGGACACGCAACGCGTCAAACACCTAAACCATTTTCCAGACATGAGCGGTCCTGGGCTGGGAACCTGCTCCTTCAAGCAATGGCGGGCGGCGAGGCCCAGATGGCGAAAACGAGCCAATTCTAGGTGCGCCTTTCCCGTGCTTTGATATCCTCACTTTAGCAGCTACGCCGTTCTCGTCGTTCTAGGTGGGAATAGTGACAGGCACTGACTAACGCGCCGGCATTGATGCTGAGATGGGAAAACGGGCTAGCGCTGAATACCAACGATTCAACGAGCACATCTCGTGCACAACTGCCTCACCGTACATATAGCACTGGCAACGTCTATAACACAACAAGCGGACGCGCGGGGGATGGAATGACTTAAAATTACCACTCGACTGCAGAGCGGACGTTTGGATATGGTTTGTGCAGGACGGGCCGCAGGTCGCCACAACGTGGTAGAAGCGGAACTCGACAGACGGGGTCTCGGGCGAGTTCCGCCTCCCCCGCGTTTGTCATTGCTGCCTCGCCCGATGCACGCCTGTTACGGTTGTCATGAGGTGTGTGTGTCAACGTGCGAGTGCCGTAATCCGACCAGCTAGAGCGGGGGTACAAAACCCCAAAGCATAGCATGTTTCCCGCACAACTCTCATCATCAACAGCAAGGCAGAAGGGGCACGCTTGCCGAAGACATGCAAGAGCCTGAACAAAATGACACTCACTCTTAATGTAGAGACTGTACGAGCTTGGATCGTGCGGTGTCTCTGCCGCACTGATCGCCCATGGACCTTCCTCTGTGCGCAACCTCCGTCCGGATGATCCGGGAGTGGCGACGATGTTCTTGCCGGGCATGGTGGACGATGGTACGGCAGTAGTGGTCGGACGACTAGAAAGGGCGGCAGGGAAGCGCGAGCGTGGTCGTCAGAGAAAGGAACATTGGGCCAGAAGCGATCGGTTCGTACGCACGCTGTCTCCGATTGGCGCGCTGTAGCAATTTCTATCCCGACACCGTTTCGTGCGAATCGGGGTTTGTCAACGAGGGCTGCGGTGCGGGCCTCTTATGGGGGTCTAGGTGGGCGCCGGGCTCGTGGGTATTGAGGGCTCGCTGACGGCTGAGGTGTGATCAACTCCGTCTTGTCGAGTGGCTGCTGTGGCGCGCGAAGGACGCTGAACAGGCGAAGGACAGCGAAGGGATAGTTGAGCGGAGCGGACAGCGACGAGGAGGTGATATCGAAAGTGGAGAGAGGATGAAAATCTCCAGCGGAAGGATTAGGATTAAGCGCAGGGGAAGATGTACGTTGGCGTGCGGGAGGCGTGCAGGCCACGAGTTGGATTGGTTCCGAAAGTTATGATGCCTCGCGGCCGTCGTTTGGGTGGGAGCCGTCTGGTGAGGGAAGCCACGACGACGACGGCAACGAGCGAATGGTGAGCTGAGAGAGTGGAAGGTGTTGAAAGAAGAGGCGAGTGAGCGACAATTGGAGTTGGAAGAAAGCTATTAGTATGAACGACACGGACGACACCGACACGGCCTCTCCACAGGCGCCTACCCACTTGGTCTTTGATAAGTAGCGCCGCAGCTGCGATATGCATGTACGAAACATTAGCACATCTTCGGAGGCAAGCCGATCAAGCCTAGCTCTTACCTATTTTCCTCACAATTCTCTACTTCTTGATGTCAATACAGTATCACACTCCACCCAACCTGCAAAATCCGGGGTCTCAACCGTCTGCAGAAGTTGCCCCGGCGGAGCTTGCATCAGACCGCCCATGGGGACTAAATTCCTTTTTACAATACTATGCCACCGCCACGAATTGAGATGTTTTGCATCCCACCCTCGATAGCGAGGCGGTGTCAGCCAGATAGTATCTGATCAATGCGTTTTGGTCCCCAGAGGAAGTCGAGCGCGAGAAGGGGGGGACAATTTGTGTAGTATTACGTGTTGCAAGAAACCCTTTGACCATCCCGTTATCTGATAACTTCAATTGACTACTGCAAACCCAGGTCCGCCTAAGAAGTAATGGTGTCCATTGTCGTGCCTGGGTCCGTGCGCACGATACAGAATCCAGCACATATAATTCTATTCTCAGGATCGCGGTAATGTCGGCACCTTTCGTCAGGCATGATGAGAATGCCGTCAGAAATGCATAGGCCCTTGCAGCCTGACAAAGGCCAGGGGACACCAATGGATAGGAATTATTGGTGACTGTCGCTGGATATCGACATCCTAGATATGATATTACCACTGCGCCGCTGGAATCAATGTGTATTCCACATTTAGATGAACCTTGCCGAGCTGAAGGTGGCTTTGGGAGCGATCGAGGACGCCATTTTAGAGTGTAGCCATCGCAGTCCCATCCTCTCGGGTCGCTATTCGGGTGAGACGGACATAGAGCTTGTGCATGTAACAGCGCGGTCGCCCCGAGAATTTGTTTGGAGGATATCGAGTTTCCGCGCAATCCGTGTTACTAAGGCTGAGGAAATACTTCGAGGATGAAGTTGAAGCTACATCTTGTTGCAGAGGCATTTTAGCGACATGCCCCGCATGTTGGTTACCTCGCTTAAACACGAATTAGCTACTCACAGAATTACGGAATGTCGATTTATTGCGGGGGCTCCGTAACGTCGCCATTTTTTGCGGGCTGTATAGATTTCAAGGATAAACACGTCAGCGGCACATCTTGGAAAGGGGGAAAACGAACCATCTCATCATCACTGTAGTCTGTGGTTGATGATACGACCACGAAGAATGCACACACCGACCGGCGGAAGTCCTTAGGGAACACAGCTGGACTTGAAGCCGGCAGGCGGTGAGGGTAGTAGGCATAATCCCCAAGTCTGACCGCGGATCTTCACGATGATGAAAGTCGGTGACCAAGCGATCCGGCCGTTCCCGGGGCTACTTGACCTCAAGTTGTCGAGTTAGGGACTTGAGAAGCGGACTGTCTTAAGCACCACCGAAGGCGTCGTGTTGTTGCAACGCGACAGATTTCCCGAGGAGTTCCTTGTCGGAGTGACTTCCGCAAAGCTTCTTGTTCCATTTTTATGTAACGCTTGAGATCATGGCTCTGAGCGATTGTCAAATGACCTTGGGACTCTATACCTCAACTTCCAATGAGTCGCTTGCCTGCTCAATGGTACATATGACGTCATAAGGGGCGTACCTTGCTCGCAGAGGTCGGAGGTTGGAATTCTGGGAACGACGAATGGAATCGGGTCCCTAACTGACCTCCCTAGACATGGGAAAATGACGAATGCTTGGAAGATAATTCGCATATATGCGCAGCAGCGAAGAAGCTAGGGCTGCTAACATTCAACGGCGGCGAGGTGGCGTATAGCCATAGCCGCAAGTGTGGTCCGGTACACACGCTGTTCTCGAAAGCCCGATGTGCGCCGCAGTATGTCCACCCTCCGGCCAAGACATGCGTACTGCGCGCTGACGCAAATGCTAGGGTGGCTGGAAGCCACAACGATATCGTGGGTTGTGCCAAGGTCAGCCGCCCTTAAGTTTTGAATCGCCAGTGAGTTCGACGTGAACTCTGTGAGAACGTCACCTGGAAGACTTGCCTCAGTTCGCACCCATGTGTCTACGAAGGGGCGTTGAAAGCTATCATGGGAAACCACGGACCAAGGCCTAGGGTTGGCGTGTGGCAGACGCGTTGTAGGCGGTGACAGATCGGCCGGAGGCCTGCAGTTATTCGCGTTGGTACAAAAATCTCTACGTCGCCATCGTGTAGAAATAGGATACAAGGGAGAAAACTGGGACCAAAAGTGAGTACTGCAAGTCGATGAAGAGATAGGAAGATGAGGAAGACGATCAGCATTGGCCATGGGGAGGGACTCCGAGGCCGCGAGTTCGGAATGAAGCGAGACAAGCAAGCACAAATAGAGGAATGGCAGCGCAGGCGCCCCGAAATTGAGGCTTGAGCTCATCGTCTCCACCATCCTCCTCGTTGTCCCTCCCGTCCAGGGTTGTCGTCGCTGCCCTCGTCCATGGCATTCTTGGGGCTATTCTCCAAGCGGGACAAGCACAAGGCTCAGGATGCAGCAGCCCCCGACACCGCGAGCGCAGCCTCCGACCTCGATCCCAGCGAGCCCGACTACGTTCTGCCGTCGTCGGGTAAGGGTGCCTCCCTTTACTCAGTGCCAGCAGCGTCCTCCTCGAAGCTGAGGCTCGGGTTCAAGTCCAAGAAACCTCCTCCAGCTGCTCGCAACGACACCCATTTGCTCTCGCCGCCCTCGGCGTTCCAGAGCTTCAGGTCTGAGTCTGAGAACGACCTCAGCCCTCCTCCACCTCGGTCGGCCGTGTTCGCTGGCTACGGCGATCCGACAGGCGCACATTCCACAAGGTCTCTCCCAAATAATCCTGCCGCACACTCTCATTCAGTCTCGAAGGACCATGTCGATCTTGCCAGTGGTGCGCCCCTGCCTCCTCCCCCGAAGAACAGCAAAGGCGGCGGGGGCGGCCTCTTTTCATGGGCTCACAGAGAGCGCAAGAAGTCCAAGGCTCCGCTTCCGCCATCACAGTTGGCCGGTGCGTCGCGCCCAGATGTCAGCCTCGACTCCGAGTCGTTCAACCTCCGCTCATTCCGCCATGTTCGTCCTGAGTCCCCGAACCAGCCCTCACCTTCCATGATGCCCCCCGTCCGTCCCCGCCCACGAGAGAATAGCTTCGCGTCCGACACCTCCCAGCGCATTTCTGTAGCTGCGTTCCGGGAAGCCCAGGCCCGACGCAGCGCCGCCAATTCACCGACTCCTTCGTCTGTTACCATGTTCTCCCCTGGGTCCACGACCGGTCTCAGGCCGCCGTCGACGTTTGCCGCGCGCAACTCGAGGAGCATCAGCGGAGATAGCGACACGGAAGATTCGGATGAGGGCGACTCATCGGCCCAGGAGGCCACGTTGAAACCACGGCGCAACCGGTCGACGAAGCCACCAAACGTTCCTCCACTAGTAGTCCCTGGGAAGAAGTCCGTCAGCGAGCTGGGTCATAAGACCGCCCCGACCGCCGCGCCGATGCTGCCACACATGGCCACGTCCGCTTCCGCGAATCCTGCGATGTCCCACAATGGGTCGTCGAAGGAAGCCGTGTTTGCGAGGCCGCGTGCGTCGGCTTCTACTTCCGCGTTGCAACCCAATGCTGCGGCACGCCGCGCTTCGTTAATACTAGCCCAGCAAACGAAGCAACCACCTCAGCAACAGCAGCGTGCCCAGCCTCAACGGCAGGAGAAGCCGGGTATGTCATTATTCGCATGTGCTGCTTCGTATTCTAATTCGTTCTCAGCCCCCGCTCCTGCGAAGCCCGTACTCAAGACAACCCGTCCTGCCTCCTCCTCCTCTTCCTCCTCCAGCTCATCTGAAGATTCAGACTCTGATGACGCGCCCTTGGCGCAATTAGTCGGACCGAAACGACCAGGCAGCGCGGCCTCGTCCGCCCCATCCTCCACATCGCGTTCACGCTTCCCACCCAAGCCTCTCATTGACATCGCCGGGATCGCCCCTCCCACCTTCCCACCTGTTTTCGCTGAGATTGATCGTCCGCCAGTCCCCACAAAAGAATGTCCGCAGCCATCGCCAATTGCTCCTTCGCCGAAGGTCTCGATTCCATCTCCTGGCCATGCTTCGAAACCCAGCATTAACGATCGCCTTGCGCGTATCACCAAGGGTGCCCCGACCTTCCCTGAAAATGTGGACAAGCCCGGCCACAAGACTCGCGCGACCCCCACTCGAAGCCAGACGCAGCCGGTTGAGTCGCTGTCGCTCCCACCCAAACCGTCCGACGATCTCCCGATATCATCGACTGCGCAGTTGAGGTTGGCTAACGGCCGTTCGATGTCTTCCCCCAACGCTACTTTCGAGGACACCAAGGTTCCTTCAGAATCGTCTCCGATTGTCCCGATCTCAATCCGCACACGCACCCCACCCCCAACATTCGCCGTCACGTCACGACCTTCGTCACAGTTCTCCAATAATCCACAGTCAGATCCAGATCCTCGAGCGTCGGAGGAGACCGTGCGCATGCGCCAGAGGGCATCTACGCTTCTCGCTGACGGCGACTTTGCGAGCAACAAAGGTTTCACTGGTGGAGGGCTGCTCGCTGGGGGATCACCAGTGTCCCAAGCCAGCCCAACGCCTGCATCTCGTGGACGACAGCGGTCGAGCACGTTGATCGCGACGCCTTCAGTGTCTACAACTCAAGTCCCTTCGGCCCCATCGGCGGATACGTCACCAAGGTCAAACGTGCGTATGCCACAGGATCTGTCGTCAAGGCCAAACGCCCGTATTCAGCAGGATCCGTCGCCACGGCCGAACGTCCGTATATCGCATGATCCACCTGTCCGCCTAATCGCACGCTCAGTCAGTCCTGACTCAAGCAAGAGCACGACCACTTCGGATGCGCCGTCCTCGAAAGGTCTCCGATCGACGTTCAAGCCGAAGTCTGTATTGAAGAACTCCTCCCAGTCATCTCCCGTCACACCGCCAACCTCTCGTCATACCACTTTCGATTCGCTTGCGACTCCGCCGCCAAAACCGTTCGCAGGCGCCACATACACAGTGGCCCTGCGTGGGAACAGCCCGGCGAGTTCTACTGGCGACTCGAGTAGTGGCCGCACCCCGATTACTCCCGTGGATGGCGGTGACATCCGTGCTGCGTCAGCGGCAAGGAAGCGGGGACACAGGAAGAGCTCGAGCGCCGCATTCGGCGAGGCCAATCGCGGCCTGCTGGCCTTGCGCGAGCAGGAGAAGGCTGAGACGTCCGACCCCGGCGAGAGCAGAAGGCGCGAGCGGAGACGGAGCGAAGCTAAGGCGGCTATCGAGGTGAGTTTCTGCATTGCAACTACGGCCGCAGCGGCGCCGATCCTGATCCCACACACGCCATCGCCAGCTCGGGAAGATCGTCAACGGGCGCGGCCCGATCGCGACCGATGACGACGACGAGGGCAGCCCCATGAACATGGGCCCGCGGATGGGCATGTTCAACCCCATGATGGGCGCGGGCGCGGGAGCGGGCATGAGCCCGATGGCGAACTCTCCGATGGCGTGGAACGGCCAGCCCGCGGCCCCCGGCGGGATGATGAACCCCATGTTCCCCATGATGGCGCCGAACGCGGACCCGATGCTCCTCGCGGCGCACCAGCAGGCGATGATGGTGGCGAAGCAGGCGTTCCAGATGGCGTACGCGCAGCAGGCGCTCGCAGCTGCGAACGAGGAGTGGGAGCGCGGGAGCACCGCTGCGAGCGTGTATGGAGGCGGCGCTATGGGCGGGATGGGAGGCATGCCGAACATGGGAGGTATGGGAGGTATGGGTGGTATGGGAGGCATGGGTGGCATGGGCGGCATGGGCGGCATGGGCGGCGGGTTGATGCCGGGGATGATGCCGTTCGGGATGCAGATGTTCCCGAGCTCACAGTCGATGTACGCAGGGAGCGTCTTCGGGGGGAGCGAGATTGGGACTGCTGGGCGCAGTCCTGGGTGGGCATCGCGCACAACGTATGGCGAGCAGGGAGGGTACACGGGCAGCGCGGCGCAACGCGCGTCTGCCGTGTATAGGAACTCACAGTTCCTTCCCAATGGGCTTGGCGTCCCTGGAGCCAGGAGCGAAGTTGGTGGGCCGAGTGCGGCTAGTGGGAGAGTGCAGCCGAGGCAGAGGACGAAGACTGGCCCGGAGTCGCCTCAGCAGCAGTCGCCTGGCACCCCAGCGAAGAGGGGTGGGCCGCCCCCCTCGAGCTGGAACACACGTAGCAAGCCTATGTGAGGGATCCTAGGTGCGTTTTATGTAGCAGATGTTGGTGTATGGTGGGTTACTGATATGGAATGTGGACTCATGTTGTGTAGATCGCGGGTGGGTCGACACGCCTGGGCACCGCACTTCTTGATTCTATCCTTATAACGCTTCTCTCCTCATCATCGACTCTCGAGGACGACACCGCGCCACATCGTCGACACACGAAGATGACGCCTGCTTTCACCATCATCACGCTTTCACGTTCACTGCCAATTTTGCCAATGTCGTTCGCTCACTGTCGATGTCGTCCGTCATTTACGCCCATCTGTTGTCTGTCCCCGGTCGCCCCCCTAGGGAGAATGTGTAACCCGTAAGTTAGCTGCGTTCGCTGTTATTATTCTTTCAGGTTCATTATTATGTATACCCCCTCATCCGCTCACGATCTCCTTACACGAGTCGTTCTCGTCTCCAAGACGGTTCTGGTCTTGTCCTAGTCACGTTCTCGTCGCCCCTTCTAAGTAGACTTTGGACATACGCCGACTCATGTCCTGTTCTATCACATTGCACGCATATGAACTCTAGTAGTACAATTACTTCCCATCCTATCAGTTACTCGTTGCATAAGTTCTCGTACATCATGGACATTACAGTTCGGGTTATTCCATCCCGTTGTGAGATACGATCGTCGTATACATATAGAACCTCAAAGCATCTCGATCACCGTGCGGCTCTAAGTAGCTCGAATACCCTGAGCTTCAGGTTCACGTTGAGTAAGTACGTTCTTTGCCTTCCGCGATAACTACCGCGTGGCACGCATACTCATTTTTGGCGGCTCATGATCAGAAGGCGTCGGCGTCTATCCCGATCTGGTGAGGTTTCTAAGTTTTGTCGTGCACTTTGCTGCGCTGATACGTCCACACAGTTGTTCTAGGCCGGTCAAACTGGATTGCGGAGTGCTCTTTCGCACCATCGCGGCCCCACGGAAACCACAGGCGACTGAACTATAATATCATGAGGCCACACCTGTCATGATGGCAAATGGACTCGCAGTGCGGCTCAAGTCTCGCTCTGCTGACCAACGACTGTCTCGCCAACTCTAGAATGTCTTCGCACTTACCACGCGGATGGGAACGGTGAAGCCTTGGATTCGTTATTCCCTCCGGGCCCGATGTCAGGGGAGTAAGTACATAATCCTCGACCGTTGACTGCCCGATGCCCTGGGAGGCGCTTAAGAGCATTTGTCAGTGGAGGTCACGTGGACCCATTCGGCAGATTAACGCGATCGTGGAGTGGAGGGCGATATAAGCTCGCCCGGAATCTCTCCTGCAGTATCACTCCTCCCCGCATCTTCTTTGTATCTATTCTACTACCGCCGTCTCCTACGACTACTACCATGGTTGTCAAGGTCATCTCCAACGTTACCGAGTTCAAGGAAGCCGTACGTCATCTCTCGTAACACGTGGGGGCGTTCGTGGACTCATGCAGGAACACAAACCTAGATCAAAAGCGAACGCCCCGCGGTGTTCGACTTCTGGGCGACCTGGTGCGGCCCGTGCAAGCAGATCTCCCCCATCTTTGAGAAGCTCTCCAACGAGACCGACGCCGTTGACTTCTACAAGGTCGACGTCGACGAGGCGGGCGACGTTGCGCAGGAGGTCGGCGTCCGCGCGGTCAGTGGCCCTCCATTCCGATCGGCGTCGCCTGTGTGGCTAATTGCGCCCTCGATCGCGTGCAGATGCCGACCTTCATGCTGTTCAAGGAGAGCACCAAGATCGGGGAGGTTGTCGGTGCCAACCCCGCCGGCCTCTCGGTGCGTACTTGTCTGCTTTCCCCCCCTGCGATCGAGTTGGATATGGATACTGATTGTGGGGCGTGGTTCCGCGGTCTCAACAGAAACTGATCCAGGTGCCTTCTGCGTGAGCGTAGGACTGGAGTATCATTATAGACGTTTGTGTTGTATATTGTTCCGCTTTCGAGTTGCAATCGATTGTACGATGGATGACACAAGATATGCATGAGCGTAATGGGCGGTGTTATGGTGCAATCGAAGCCCATTCTAGAGGCGGCTGTGCGGAGGTCCAGGAATGGAAGGTGCTATCGGGCCGCCTGCGACAGGCCGTAAGCGCTCGTTTCATTTGCACGACCATCGCTTGGCCATACATCTGCAGCTTGCCCATTCTCTACCTTCCGCGGCCTACACCTTCCAATGCTCAATCTCATGAACATAAACATGGACGAGCGAGCTCCGGCTTTTCTGCGGGACAAGAGCTTTTCACTGGATCTTCTCATGACGTCCGACAGTCAGATGACGCAAAGAACCATGATGCAGTGTTGGTTCTCCCATTTGGCCCCAGCAGGGCGGGCCGCCTTTCTGTAAAGGAAATCATTTAGGCTCGAAGAGATCCCCTCTTACGCAAACAGAGGCTCACGGGCAGTCTTGACCGAGACTAGGAAGCGACTATACACGGTGCGTTAACCTGACTCTTGGGACAAAAGCGAGCATTGACCATTTGATTGGGGGCTTGCAAGCCACTCCTTAGGCGTCGGACCGTGGACGTGGTGCATAGGTAGTAATCCAATGCAAATGGACGCAGTCAGGACATTTGCCCGCACGAACCGGAAAGAGGGTGGTGCAAGTAATCCCGACCCGGCAAGCTATCACTTGGATCCTTGAATGCCGAAATGGTCTCGTCGTTTGATGCTTGCGCCGGGGTCCGGGGCCTCAGCTGATATCGGTCCGCGATCAGCTCTGCTCTATGCACTGTATATCGCTTCCCTCGCATTCTGAAGCGATCACGAGGCGAGTGCCACTCAGCCATGCCGTCAGTCTTTTGCTTCCATCGTTCGCCCGGCTCACCTTTTGCCGTTCGAATACTTAAAGAGCCACATCCGCATACGTTATGTGCCATTGTATCTTCCCTTCCATTTCGACAGCGACCAAGCATGCGACTTCGACAGCTTGCTTGTCTTGTGGCCGGGCTCACCCCGACGCTTGTCTCAGCAGACGTACTCAGCTTGTCCGGCTTGCAGTGGTCGCTCAGGAATGCAAACGGCTCGATCGTCATCCCTGCGAAGGTCCCCTCGCAGGCACACCTCGACCTTCTAGACGCTGGCATCATCACTGAACCTCTCTTAGGAATCAACGGTGCGTTTTATTGTATGACTTCGCATTTGCCAAAGGGTCTAACAAGCTTGGGTGCAGATTATACCCAGCGTTGGGTTGTGAACGACAACTGGACGTACACAGCTGACATCACACCTTTGACGCAAAATCTCACCAAGGACCAGACGGCGTTGCTTGTGTTTTATGGCATTGATACCATCGCGAACATCGTGAGTACTTCATATATACGCACTTTAGTATGACCTGACCGTGTGTCAGAGCGTCGCCGGACACCCCGTTGCGTGGGTCAATAACCAGTTCCAACAATATGTCTACGACGTGACGGACCTCGTCCGCTCTCCTGTTAAAAACGACACAAATGTGACCGTCGCCTTTGAGTCGGCCTGGTACTATGGGTTGAACGTTACCGCTCGCCCCGACGCGGAAATTTCTCCCACTGGTGATGTGAGTAAGATTCCGTTAGAGGGATTACAACAGTCTGACTCTCAATGTCGCTGCTCGAGTTTGAGTACGCCGGCGTTCGGCAGTTCATTCGCAAGACGCAGTCTGACTTCGGATGGGACTGGGTGAGCACCCTTCACAAGCTATATACGTGCATATACCCACCTTTATTTAACAGGGTCCCGCCTTTGTGCCGAGCGGCATCTTCAAGCCTGCATATCTTGTCACACTCTCGCCCAAATCTTCCACTAAAGCCACCGCGCCCGCCTCTCATCCGCTCCTTGCGTCCACCGGCAGCGTGTTTCTCGAGGAGACCTCCCTCGAGATCTCCAAAGTCGGCCAGACGTCGATTATTTCCGCCAACCAGTCCGCCGGCTGGGTTGTCAACGTCACCCTCGCAGTCCGCTCCGTCGTCTCCGCCAAATCGCCCACCGTCTCCATCTCTATCCCCGAGCTGAAATTGTCCTCAGGACCTCTGCGTGTGGACGCCATACCTGCCGCGACGAACGCGTCGACGGTGCTCCGCGCGAGCTTCACCGTGTCCGAGGGCGTGCCCCAGCGGTGGTTCCCGCACAACCTCGGCACGCCCCAATTATACGACTTCGTCGTTTCCCTCACACTTGACCACGACTCGGGCGCGGAGGCGAGCTTCGTGACGCGGAGCGGGTTCCGGACGATCGAGCTCGTGCAGACGCCGTACGTGCAGGAGGAGCTCGACGCGCGCGGGATCACGCCCGGGGACCAGTGGCACTTCGCGGTGAACGGGAGGGCGTTCTACACGCTGGGCACGAACATCATCCCGTTCGACCCGTTCTACGCGCGCATGACGTCCGCGCAGGTGCGGTGGGTGCTCGAGAGCGCGGTGCGCAGCGGGCAGAACATGGTGCGTTTCGTCCTTTATGAGTGCTTTTGGGTATCGAATTGCTCACTGCGGGGCAGCTGCGCGTGTGGGGCGGGGGGATCTACCAGCCGTCGGACGAGCTGACGGGCGGGTACGACTTCTACGCGGCGTGTGACGAGCTGGGCATCCTCGCGTGGTCGGAGCTCATCTTCTCGGACGCGCTGTACCCGATCAACGACTTCGTCCTCGAGAGCGTCGAGCCGGAGGTCCGGCAGAACGTGCGGCGCATCAATCGCCATCCGAGCAACGCGCAGTGGGCCGGGGGGAACGAGATCGAGGGGATCGTGATCGTTGTGAACAACTCGTTGGCGAACGGGACGCACTACGTGAACGAGGTGAGCTTGGTGTTGCTTGTCCGGGATGAGGTGCTGAGGGGGTGTGGCCAGTTCCAAACATTGTTCGGAGAGTTCTTGTATGATATCGTTTTGGAGGAGGAATCATCTGTGAGTCGCTTCGTTTATTTTGCGTAAGAGGAAGTTAACCTTAGGGTACGCAGGTTGCGTATACGGATTGTTCTACCACCCACGGTGTGCTCAGTTTGGACCCGTACGTCATCAGGTATGACAATCAGACTGCGGGACACATCTACGGAAACTCTGGTCAGCTCTGTTTGATGGACGTATCTTTTCCGAGGCTGAATAGTTGTTATAGAGCGCTACAACTATGACGCCTCTGTCGCATTCGATTACAGTACCTATCCCGTCTCGAGGTCAGTAACGCCTTGCACTGCCCGAAGCCTTCCCCGCATTCTAATGCATATATAAAGGTTCGTGAATGAGTTCGGCTTCCACTCCATGCCCTCGTTCTATAGCTGGGAAGAGGTCCTCCTCAACCCCGAGGATTTCTCTTTCAACTCCACCGTTGTCGCCTCTCGTGACCACCACCCGCCCGCCGGCTCGCTCGCATTCCCGAACCCCAATGCGAACCAAGGCCAAGCACAAATGACGCAGGGCGTTGAGCTCTATCTCCCCACGCCAAACACCGCCGACATGAACCAGACATTCGCCCAGTGGTGTTGGTCGACGCAAGTCTTCCAGTCGATGAACATGCTCTCCGAGATCGCGTGGTACCGCCGCGGCGCCGGCCTGGGCGAGAACAACCTCGGCGCGCTCGTGTGGCAGCTGAACGACATCTGGCAGGGCGTGAGCTGGTCGTCGATCGAGTACTCGGGCCGGTGGAAGGTCCTCCAGTACGGGATGGCGAGCATATACTCGCCCGTCACGATCTACCCGTTCTGGTACGCGAACAACGAGACGCTCGAGGTGCTCGTCACGTCCGACAGATGGGTGGCGGTGCGCGGCACGGCGCAGCTGACGTGGTACGAGTGGAGCGGGAAGGCGATCACGTCTGTCAGCGTGCCGTTTGAGGTCCCGTCGCTAAACAACTCGGTCGTGTATACGGCGTTCGGGCTCGGCGAGGTGCTCCCTACGGGGGCTGCTGCGGAGGACGTGTTCATGCTTTTGAACGTCACTGCGGAGGTTGACCGCAAGACGGTGACGCAGGAGTCTTATGTGAGTTGACTTGTAGTTTCGACCTGAGGCAGAGCGGCATTTCTGACACGTTTCAACAACAGTTCACGCCGACCAGTCTTGCGTCTGCTAACCTCGTTGACCCCAAGATCGAGCTCAGGTCAGGCAAGGGCCTCACTTTCACTCTCTCCGGGAAGGGTGGTGTTGGAGTTTATGCGTGGATCGATCATCCTGCGGGCACCGTCGGCTATTTCCAGGATGCTTTGACGGGTCTCCCTGCGAACGGCTTCTACCTGATCCCCGGGATTGACCGAACCTGTAAGTCTTGCAGTTTTTTTAGTTCGGAAAGCGTGCTCATTGCTGATACTACTTATGCGCAGTGAAATTCATCCTTGATCCTGAGCTTTCGAAGGTCGCAGAGCCCAATCCGGCGGACTTCGTTGTGAGGTCGGTGTGGAACAACACTCACTTGTGAAAAATAGCCGTGTACTCCACAGAACAGTTCATAGACAGCGAAGTGCCGCTCCATTAATTACAACCAAGTAACTATTGAATCAAAATGCCTATCCACTGCATATGCGCTTGTGTGACTTGGAGCAGCGTTGCTTTCGTCCGTCACGCTTCTCCTTGCGTCGGGTCCTTCCTCCGTCCCATTGCCCAACGTCGCTCCTGCTCCCTCACCAGGGCGAACCCGCGGACCGCACGCCCCACGGCCCCCCACCTCCAATACAAACTGTCCATCTCGTGGCTGTACTCGAAGCCCAGCCTGCGCAGCTCGGGCTCCGTGTACTCGAAGTTGATCAAGTACTCCGTGCGCTCCAGCGCCGGGAACCACGCCGACAGCACCGCCGCCACGCCCGCCGCGTCCTCGGGGCTGAGTCTTGCGCGTCCGACGCCCAGCAACAGGAGGGGACATTTCCCGCCGTCGCTGCTGGCGTGACCGGGCCCAAGCTTAGGGTGGAGCGGCCTGACCCTGAACGCCGCGTCGATAGCGCGGGCGTCGACGTCGGACAGCGCGATGTCGACGGTCTCGACGCGGCGGAGCGCTGCGAGGGGCGCGAGACCCGCGAGGGTGACGCGCGTGAGGAACGGGTGCGCGGCCTCCGGACAGAGCTTTGCGCTCGCGAGGCTGGGCCACGCGCGCGCGAGGTCCGCGACGGCGCCGTCGTCGAGCGACGCGTAGCACGTGCCGTCCAGTGCGATGCGCTCGAGCGCGCGGAGGGCGAACAGCGGGGCGAGGATCGTGGGGGTGAGCGCGGCAGGCTCGACGTCGGGGTTGTTGGGGGCACGGTCCGGGAATCCGCGCCGCTGGGGGTAGGCGTGGCCGCGGCTGCCCATACCGGGCCCGAAGATGAGGTTCTTAAGCGCGGTGTGGCGGGAGAGCGCGAGGCAGAGGCTGTGGATGGTGCTGATGGATGCGTGGTCGTTGGCGAGGAGGGTGACGTCGTATAAGAAGGGAGAAGTGATGGCATGGACGACGCGGGTGCAAGTCTCGAGACGGTCGGTGTGGACCACGAGCTCGCGTAGGACGGGGAAATCCGGGGCATCGTGGTGTTGGGGCGTGAGCGCATCCTCGAGGGCTGCGGTAGGGAGGTGTATGTTGACCTTCAGTAGACGTAGGGAAGGGAGGGAGGCTAAGTGCCTGAGAGCACTAGCTTTGAGCGGAGTTGTGAGTGCCTGGAGAGACCACAAGTGGTTCCATCCGCAGACGGCCTCCGCGAGTGGTTCTGCAGCGTAGAAGGCGAAGGGTAACGCATCGAGCCTAAAGTTATGTATGTTTGGACAGTGCCGGCGAAGGTGGGTGAGGAGTTCGAGCAAGGGCATGGCCTCGCTCGCCTCCAGACGAGCAGTCCCAGGATTGTAGGGGCATAATCGCTCGTCCTTGCCACCATGGATGGATAGGTCGAAGCTGCACATGGAAGGACCCAGAAATATATGGAAGGGGTCCGCGAAGCATATTCCTTCGAAACTTCGTTCACGGCAGATCAGTGTGTGGAGGTGTGGGAGGTGCTCCGCGCAATGTTGCTCGAAAGCGTTCCATATCGAAGCTGACAATGAGCCCCTCCTGCGGGGGAACCAGGGCTCGCTAATCATCCTGACTAACGGAGAGTAGGCGCGAAATCTGGTGAAGTCGCGGGCCACGAGTTCGCGGGTGGGGATCTGCTCAAGTATACGATTAGATAGTGAAGCTGAAACTAATAGGAGCAGAGTCGTTGGCACTCACAAATGTCCGTGACTCGCACAGGTACCACTTGAGATTGGCCCCCCCGGTGTCTGTGTAAGTCCACGCATCTGAGGGCAGTGTGTAAATGAAGGTGGCGAACGACGGAAGTGTATGCCACAATTTCTGTAAGGCAGCAAAGGAGAGAGCTCGACTGCTGGTTGTCAAGCTCCTCAAGTCGGCCGGTTCGCAAAAGCAACATATCAAAGTAAGTAATTGAGGTGGAAGGGTTGAGATATGCACAGCCATCAGGGTTGCGAGCTGTTGGCAATTCTTACATCCAGTTCGAGAGCGATTCCAGTCCCGTCGAGGTCGAAAGCAGGGGATCTTCAGCGGATTACCCGGCGCAGCGCACACTGCGAGTGGGTGCTGCGTGGCGGACAACCAAGTTCAGATTCCGCCCGGCGGAACGGAACGGAACAAACACGCGCTGAGGACATTCTGAGTCTTGGTATCGAACACATCCAATTATAAAAACATCTCGCACCAAGCCATCCGGCAGGAAATTTGAACAATCCGAATGAAGTCAACTACTTGTCCTTGCCAGGCCAGTCGGGAGAATGGTGGCTCTGCTAGTGGGGCCCAAACCGGTCCGTGTTACGTAAGTTTAAACTCCGCAAAGAGCTCCAAGTGCCTGCCTCACTCTTCTTGCTTTTATATAACCAACTCCGCGTTCTATTGACTGTCTTCTAATTGTTTCGCTGCTTAGCTCGTCCGCTGCCCAACCTACTGGAGCTGCATCTGCACATATCGGCATGCGTCCATAGACTACTACACACCGCTTCTCCTCCGACTCATCACTTTGACAACTTACATTTTGAACCTGGCCAGTCCGAAACCTCCAGCTCGACTCGGGCGCAAAATAAAGCACGATGGCACAACTTGGATCCATTTCGAAGACGATATGGAGAACTAGAGCAGGACAAATCGCAAGGATCGACCTGCGGATTGACTTCAAATCTTGACCCTATCTCAAATGTAGCAGGTACGTGTGACGTTGGGTTCATGCTCGCGTTCCTTCTGCCCGGAGGGGATCATCCATTGGTGTCTTTGGATCGATGATCAGAGTCGGTTGCGGCTGGTCTGCCGTGATTCTTTATGCTGACGAGGCCTATTCACTCGCTATATGCGCTGCTATACCACGTAAACATGTCCAGGCATAGTTCTTACAGTTATGATTCACAGCCGGGATATTTTTTTTTCGCTTCCTACCGTGCTTGCGATGGGTGTACTGTGATCACCTACAGATGGAAGATATTTTTTAAGTACGAGGGTGAAATAGCACACGAGGATTGTTTCATGGCATTCTCGATCGGAACGGCAAGCAGACTCGAAATGGGCCCGAGTCGTGTTCAGGACCTGCAGTTCGTCCGCAGTCGCATGTATGGCAGTCGGGACTGGGGGCTGAAGCCCGGCGCAGCGCCCCATAACGGTGCCGCTGCGGATATGCCCCCATTAAGGCGATTGCGGTCGCTCTGCTTTCACAGCTTCAGGAGTCAAAATTGTGAGCACGCCTGCGGCACAGAGGCCACGTCGGAGCTGCTCCTCTTGGGGCTCCAAGCGCCGCCTCCGAGAGCAGGTTATAACATCGGATGGCTGCGTCTGTCTGCGGGTGTTCCCCCTTGTACAGACGGTGCCCAAAAGGTTCCAAGTTCCACTGCGACGAATGAAGTCCTTGGGGCCCGAAAATGCATAAAAGGCGGGCATTTTCGAGTTCAAGCCTCTCTTCCCTCGTCGTCGCTCCTCGTCTCATACTCTGCAGCAGCATCGTTCGTGCAGCCCTATCATCATGCCCGCCACTTCTCCCTCGACAATAGCCGTTCATGCCAACTCATTCCGCGATTTCACCGGTATCAAAGTCAATGGCCGCTACGAACTTGTCGATTTTCTCGGGTCCGGCACCTTCGGGGTCGTGTACAAGGCCATAGACCACAATGCGGACTGCCAACTCGTGGCCATGAAGATCCTGCGCAAAGCCGGTCGCACCGACGCACAGCTCGCCGTCGTTAAACGCGAGGTTGCGATGCACGACCTTGTCAGTGACATCAAGGGCGTTGTCCGCCTAATAGATGCATTTGACGATCACGAGTGGTGCTACATGGTCCTGGAATTCTGCCCAGGCGGAGACCTGTTCGGGCAGATCGTGGACAAGGAGTGCTACTTCGACAACGACGAACTCCTACGAACGGCGTTTCTCTCGCTCGTGGATGCCGTCCAGGCGTGCCACGACGCGGAGATCGCCCACCGGGATCTCAAGCCGGAGAACATCCTGACGAGCAAGGATGGCGCAGAACTCTACCTGGCGGACTTTGGTCTTGCTTCGAACGAGAAGATGGTGTGCGAGTTCGGCAGTGGCACACACATATACATGAGCCCTGGTGAGTGCTATCCTTCCTCGCGCTTTCCGTTACAAGCACTAACCCTTGCGCGGCCCGCAGAATGTGTCGGTGAAATGACTGCAATGCAGCCATACGACCCGTTCCTCAGCGACATCTGGGCCCTCGGCGTGGTGCTCATTAACATGATCTCGGCATCGCACCCGTGGACTCAGGCGACGAGCACCGACGCGCAGTTCCGCCAGTTCCTCAAGGACCCGGACTTCCTGTACAGAGCCTTCCCCATGTCGGCAGGGGCGCACACCATCATCCGCGAAATCCTCCGTCTGCACCCCGCACAGCGGATCAGCCTTCGTGACCTGCGCGAAGCGATTGTGTCACTGGACACGTTCTTCCGCCCGGTGTCCGAGCTGCAGTACGGCCTCGACGGGGACGCCCAGCCTACTGCCACTCCCGGGTGCTGGGCTTCGCTCTTTCCCGCGCGGCCCAACTCCGTGCCCGAGTCAACATCCAATGTGTTCGCGATCGATCTTCTGTGCGCGACGTCGAAGACTACCATCCGGGTGGCCCGGAAACCCTCGGCTGGCTCCGCCTTCAACGCTCCCAATGTCAAGGCTCAGTCCCGGTCAGATACCCCCGCTTTCAGTTCATGTCTGTGCCGCCTATGGTCATGCTCGTGCTCGTCGTCGCGCACACCGTCCGACATGTCGAGCGAGGAGGACCTGGTCACGCCGGACGGTAGTGCAGGCGCGACCGTCGTCCCTTCCAACCTCAAGATGTGGGAGGAGATGATGATGGAGGCGTACGATGCGGATTTCCGCGGCGACCACGAACAGTGGCGGAAGGCCTCCGTGCCTGGGGTGTTCATGGCTCGAGCCCGCTCCCATTGACGATGGGCATGCTCATCATATACATGATCTCTCTTTCCTTTTTTATCGGACCCGGACGGACCTTGGACGCTTCGCGGAGCACTAGTACTGTACCAAAAGCCATACTGACGATACCGGCCCGCCTTGTATACTTTTAGATTAATGGCTACGTCGGACACTCCACATTCGGACCGGTCTAGCCCCACTATATGTCACAGAATGTATCTCTATAACAGTCTGCAGCCGTGCGCTGTTGTATAAATATAATTAGTGACACGTTAGGAAAATGTGGCAGGCCCGTTCCAAGTTACGTCCGCCCGTCGCGATAGTCCAGCTCCTCCACCAGCGCCTTCAAGTCCTCGACAAACGCCTCGCGAATCTCGGAGGTCTCATTCCATAGCTCGTCCGAGTATTCAAGACACAGCTGAAGCTTCTTAAGGCGATTCGCACCTGCATCGGAGCGTGCACGCAGCGTCTCCTGCACGATCTCGAATAGCGTGTTGGTCGCTGCAAACTTGAAGCGGGGAGCCTCCCAAACCCACATCCGTTCGTGATCATCCACGCCAATTTCGGAGAGGGCGGGACAGCACACCGCCCCACCGCGCTCCAACGATGCCTGGGTCGCGCACGACAGGCCTGACCAGAAGGAGTCGAGCGTGCCCCTCCCGTTGACGCAGAGCGTGCGCAGGCTCGAGAACGCCTCGAAGACGCGCTGCCACGCCCCGACCGTGATCTGGTCGAGGCAGCCCTCGACTTCGAGCGTGTCGACGGAGGCGACGGAGAAGCAATCCATGACCGCGACGAGGTTGTGCGAGAGGTATGCGTTCCCCGGCCAGTCCTCGTTGTGGACCACGCCGTAGTCGACGGAGAAGAGCGCTTTGCTGTCGGGTCCGCACCAGAGGCGCACCTTGAAGGGGTCCCCATCCCAGCAGCTAATATATACGGTGCGAGGGGACGACAGATACGGGATGCGTAGCTCGGGGTGTGGGGCGAGGAGACGAGAGACGAGGGGCCCGGGCTCGTCATCATCGAGGCAATCGGTGAGTTCGATCGTAGTGGCCTGTGGCGCGTGTATGGTGGCGAGGAGGTGGAAGAGGGCTTCGCGTTGTCCGGAGAGCACCAGAACCTTCAGGCGAGAGAGAACGACTGGTGTTGTGCCGCGTGGATTGCCCGCCGTGGAGGCGGAAAGCTCCTCGGCGAACTGGTCCAGGACTTGTTCGTCGAGTTTCAAGTACTCGAGATCGCGACATTTGCCCATTACGTCGAGGAACTCGTCGTAGGAAATTGACCACGTGGTTCCAAGGAATGTGAGACTGCGAAGCGATGTATACACTGCGGCATCACTGGGCGCCGTGCAGTTCCAAAGGTCGAGGGTGGTCAGGTGGGGTACGAGGTCGTGCGTGAGCGGGACGTCGAGGATTTCGCTCTCGTAGTATGGACCAATGAGGGCCAGGGTTTCGAGTACGGGCATGGGTGTGGCGAGTAACAAGGGGAGACCGGATAGGTAATCCAACATGGGGACGTCGCAGTGAAGGTGGCATGCTCGGATGGAGGATGCGTGTCGACAGAGCGTTGCAAATGTCTCGTCCGGCGAGGTTGGCTCCCAGAGGTTCACCGTGGCCGGGGCGCCGGCACATCGCGTCAAGCAAAAGTCCAGCCACTTCGGGATTGAACAGACGTCTATGCGCTGCCAAAACTGGGGAGTAGAGCGGAGGATATCTCGCCAGCGGCGACAGACGAGCTGATACGGGACCGTCCAGTTAGTGTCCCAGCCGATTCCGCTTCTCCGATGGAGCCAATAGACACTGTCGAGGATTTTCACGAACAGCTCTGGGGGTAGATTGCTGAAGAGTTGTTCATTTTCCGAGGAGCTGTAGTTCTCAACTTGGCGATCCGAGTCCCCCACGGCTTGCTCATCACCGGCAGACATTGCATGCATCGGGACCGTCTTTCACAGCAACGGGGAGCTGTGCAGAAATTATTTCAGATTAGCACGGAAGCTAGATTACTGGGTGCTCCTTACTTCATGAAGGCTCAAAGCTTAAGTTTGATCGAGAATGGTTCACCTAAGAGTCCAATGGAGGTCTGTGAACCTTAATAAATACGGAGGTCCAATATCAATGAAGAGCCAGATCATACAAACTTAAGGGCATGCAAACGGTTTACGGAGGATATCGAGGATGAAGCTCTATACTCGAGGTGCGGTGCGCAAGTGGTGGTTTAAGAGAGAGAATCAAAAGCTGTACCGTACCATAGTTACCAGCAAGTGGTCGCAGTCGCTGATCAAAGCTTACGTCAGGATATCAATGCAGTAAGTCCATAACCTCAGCGCTTTTCCAGCACTCCTCAACACCCTCAATTCTTCGAGGGTGTCGACGGAATCGACGTTAAATACGTGTTTTGGGGCAAAAAGGCCCCTGACAAGAGGACCAGAGGTCGCGAAGTCTTTTCTTGCGGCCTGCAGCGCGTGTATAGCGGCAAGAAGGCGGAAGAGCGCTAGCGCGGCGTCGGCGTCGCCCACATAGTTGTATAACACTCAGACGAGGAAGTACGACCGGCATGGTGTAGAGTGGATCTCTGTGTCCCGGAATCCGGTCCTCATTTCTTTCCCCATCTTGTGTACTACATGGTTTCCAAGCGGCACAGTATACACTTACCTTCGCCGATGTTCACGATAGTCCAACTCGCCCACCAGTGCTCTCAAGTCTCCCACAAGCGCGTCATGGCGCTCCGCAGATACATTGTGCAGCTCCTTCGCGGGCCACAGGTGCAGCTTGAGCTTCTGGAGGCCGCGCCCGCCACAGTGCTCCGCCCGCGCGCCCAGCGCCTCGCGCACGACCCCGAAGAGCCTCGTGGACGCATAGAACTCGAAGGTGTGAGGCCTATCGTCCGTGGTGACCTCCGCGAGAAAGGGGCAGCACACCGCGCCCCCCTGCTGCACCGAGGCCGTGGTCGCCCGCTCGAGCCCCAGCCAGAGGGAGTCGAGGATGCCGCGTCCCGCGACGTGGAGTGTGCGCAGACGCGGGAACCCCTGGAAGACGCGTTTCCAGGTGCTCGCCGCGACCCTGTCCGGGCGGCCTTCGACCTCGAGCGCGTCCACGGCGGCGACGGAGAAAACGTCCATGAGGGCGCTGAGGTTCTGCGCGAGGCGCGCGGTGGGCCACCGCCCGTACATCAGGACGTGGTGCTCGATGAAGAAAAACAGGCTTCCAGCTGCAGATTTGAGGCGCAGTCCCAACATCCCGTCCCGACAGCGGATGAGAATGGAGTTGGGCGAGCGCAGGAACGGGTACCCCAACTGCAGGAGGGGGGCAAGGAGGCGCGCGGCGACGGGACCGGGGTCCTCGTCGACGCCGTGGACATAACTGCCGACTTCGATTGTGACGGCCTGCGGCGCGTATATCGAGGCGAAGAGGCCGAACACGAGCTCGAGCGGTGCTTCTAGCTTGACAATTTTCACGCGAGGGAGCACGACAGGCAGCTTGCGGAGCGAATGGCGTGCCATGATATCAGCTGGCATATCGGGGAGTTCGAGGTCGTCCAGGTTCAGCTCCAAGTATTCGAGGCTGTGAGCGTTCGCCATCACTTCTAGGAAGTGGTCATAGGAAAATGGCCATGAGGCGTTGGTGAGCGTGAGGCTGCGAAGGGGGGCGTATGCCATGATGTCACGAGGGGCCAACCAGTTCGTTAGGCTGAGGGTAACAAGGCGAGGGAGGAGATCGCGAACGATCGGAATGTGGGCGTGTGAGTCAAAGGGACTGTGACGGAGTGACAAGATTTCCAATACAGGCATAGGCGCGGCCAGCAAAGAGGAGACAGCCGATAGCAAACCAAGGTGGGAGAAAACGTGGATTGCCTTGATCGATGAAGCATGGCGTCGGAGGGTCGCAAACGTCGCTGGTGGGGGGTGCTCACCAAGGACATACACCGCGGCCGGTGTGCCAGCGCATCGGGCCAAGCAGACTTCTAACCACTCTGGGCGACGTGAGACGCTGATCTCCTTCCAGAGCGGAGGGGTGGAACAGATGAAATCTCGCCAGTGGCGACAGACGAGCCGGTACGGGTTCGTCCAGTCGTGATCACGGTAGTCCGATTTGCCTGTCTGATAGAGGACATGGAGCTCGATCAAGATTTGCGCGAATAACTCCGGGGGTAAGTTGCTGATGGGATGTGTGTCGGTCGGGTGGATAATGTTGTCTGCTTGGAGCTCTTCCGTCCATGCTTGAGCCTGCTGACTCTCGCCAACCAACATGATCCTGCCAATAAGATTTAAGGAAATCTCAATCTCTATCGTGCGCTGATCAGATTGAGAGTGCCACGAATCATCGAGCATATGTCACTGACGAGGATACCAGTATCCAGTATCGAACTTGAAGATGACGGTGGCAACGAGCTTGAAATCAGTCTGACTTTTTCGGGCGCCGACCTTGGTGAAGCTATTGCGAAGGCTGGCAAGATACAGCACATCAATGAGACGAATTCCAACGAGTCACTGGAGTCTGTAAAAACATACGTGAACCCAGGTGGATTATACTGTAGAGAGAAAACGATATTTACGATCGATGCCGATTGCTGGCAAGTCGGCGCGCGGGAATCACCGTGTAACCACGTGACCGCGATCTGCATAAGTTCCGTCGAGTACGTCAAGGGCTGAGTCGCTTGCCTGCCACAACTTGCTTGCAATTATCGACCCTCTTCGAGCATCCCGTTTCCTCTTGGCCCCAAACCCATCTCGCACATAAATTAACACGTTTTGCATGCAAGGACACCGACCAATGTCATGGTCTCGGTATAACAGGCAGTTCTCCGCAGGCCATTGACTGCTCTTCGTCGAGTCTTACCATTCATATTTACAAAGTCAAACCAGGCTCAACAGGCACACAGGCGCTCCAACCAGACATAAAAGAGCTACAAACAGTCTTGGCCTACGTATATGTTCCTTGCTTCTCGATGGAGTGTACTAGCGCTATACCGCACCGCGTCTCCAATGGCTGGCATGGTAGCGAAGATGAGAACGCGGAGAAGATGAAGATTTTTTCGCGACGCATCAAGCTCGGATACCCAAGACAACGAAGCCAAGGACGCGACCCAGGTGAGCACATACGCACATATACCTACCCCCGTCGCTCACTATCGCTCACGGTAATCCTTTAATCATGCGCTGATCATGAGAAGTATTCCTGCGTCAATGTTGTCTCAGACACCAAAACCCACAAGCTAATACCTTCCCCAATTTGAATACATATATGACTCGAAGAGATAGGATAGAAAATAGTATCGCAAGCAAGGGAGGCCCGCCCATCTGACACTACATCTTCCAATCACGATAATCCAGCTCGTCGACCAGAGCGCTCACATTATCCACGAACGTCCCGCGCACACCAGAGGTTTGTCTCCACAGCTCGCTCGAATACTCGAGACGCAGCTGAAGCTTCTGAAGGCGGTTTGCACCCGCATCGGTGCGCGCGCGGAGCGTCTCACACACGATCTCAAACAGCGCTGCCGTCGCCGTGAACCCGGGGCGAGGATGAACTCCGTCGCGATCCTCCGTGGTGAAGGAGGAGAGGGAGGGACAACACACCGCTCTGCCGTGCACTAACGAGGAGAGCGTGGCGTGCCGGAGTCCGAGCCAGAGGGAGTCGAGGGAGCCGCTGCCCTTGACGTGGAGCGTGCGCAGGCTCGAGAACGTCTCGAATACGCGTTGCCACGCCTCCACCGCGACCTGGTCGAGACAGCCTTCAATGTCTAGGGCGTCGACGGAGGCGACGGAGAAGGCGTCCATGACCGCGACGAGGTGGGGCTGGAGGTTCACGTTCCCCGGCCAGAACTGGTTTTGGACCGTCCCGTAGTTGACGGAGAAGAGCGTGTGTCTATCGGATCCGTATTGAAGCCACAGTTTGAATGGTGCCCCATCCCAGCAGCTGAGGGACACCGCACGGGGCGAGGATAGGAAGGGGATGTGGAGGTGTAGATTGGAGGCGAGGAGACGTGTGATGAGGGAACCGGGCTCCTCGTCGTCGAGCGTGAGCTCGATCCGTCTGGCCTGCGGCGCATATATGCTGCCCAGAAAGTGGAACACAATTTTGCTCTGTCCGAGCAACATCATAGACTTCAAGCGGGGCAGCGGGGCAGGCAAGATGAGGGTGGGGTAGTTCATTGCGAGGTGCTCGACCTCTGCAATGAATGGGTCGAGGGCTTCTTCGTCCAGGCTCAGATGTTCCAGGCCCTGACATTTGCCAATGATACCGAGGAACTCGCCGTAGGAAAACGTCCACAGGGTGCCGGAAAGTGTGATACTCTGAAGCGATGTATACACCGTGGCGTCGTGAGGGGCAACGCACCTGCGGAGGTAGAGAATAGTAAGGCGGGGGACAAGGTTGTGAGTGATATCGACATCGATTCTTGCCTGATCATGGTATGGACCATCGAATGAGAAAGTTTTGAGCGCAGACATATGCGTGGCTAGCAAGGAGGAGAGGCCCGATAGCGAAGACATTTGAGGGACATCGGGATGGACGTAACATGCTCCGATGGATGACGCATAACGGCGGAGGGTCGCAAAAGTCGCGTCCGGCCAGGCGGGGTGCCAAACAACCACTGTGGCGGGTAGCCCGGCGCACCGCGTCAAAGAGAGTTCCAACCACTTTGGGCTCGAGCCGACACTTATCTGCAGCCAGAACTGGGGGGTCGAGCAGATGACTTCCCGCCAGCGACGGCAGACGAGCTGGTACGGAGCAACCCAGTTGGTGTCCCACTTCGGTCTATCTGTCAGATATAGCAGAGAGACGTCTTCAAGGATCTTGATGAATAGCTCTGGAGGCAGATTGCCGATGAATTGTCGGTCGTGCGGGGGGACTCGGGGCCGCCCCATCACCTCCTCATGGCCAACGGATATTTCTTGCATTGGAATCTCGAACGTCTTTCATTATTCAATAAGAGGTTATAGGTCATGTTAAAGAGAAGGTCAGCTCAGCAGCTAAATTACAGAATGTCATTGCACTCACGAAGAGACGAGGTTCGAGTCTGATGCTAACAGCGCTTGGAGTGATCAAGGATTTGACTGAGAGCTGTGAGCTTCAATGAGTAGGGCATATCGACGCGAAAGATTCAAGTGACCAGAAGGGGCTTAAAAGGTATATGAGGTACAAAAGAGAGTCGGAAACCAAGGGAAACGGAGCAATAAAGTGAACGTTGAAACGCAACGGACGATCGATTAACAGATTGGATAAGACCGATTACGCTACGCATAGTAACTCAGGTAAATAAGCTATTAATAGGTATTAGCTAAGGTTGGGCGCGTTCACGCCCTCCCAGTGCCACGTGTAACTAAAAAACTATCTCCTCCTCGTACACCTCCTTTTTCGAAATTTGGCTCGCAACAAAGTCTGCGTATCTTCATAAAGAACAACTTAGTGGAGCCGATTTTCGATTGAGGGCGGTGCGGAGATGCAGATAGATTTCTGGTTCCACGTGGCATTGGGAGGGCGTGAATGCGCCCAACCTTACGGTAGTACTGCCGTCTTGACGCCAGGAAGGCGATATTCCAACTCGCTTGGTCGGTGGTCCAAGTCTTCCACTACCTCTTGCCGGAGCGGTACGCGTAGAACGAGGTCATGAATTGGTTCCAAAGTACATGATCAGTAAACTATAATAATACACATACGCGATGCCATCCGAAAGTAACTGCAAGATACTGTAAGTAACAAAGGAGTCCGCATGATAGGTTAAGTTACTGGGCCAACGACGAGGTATCAACGGATCTACTCGAGCTGTTCGAGCGGCTTTAGGTTTTGTCGGACGTCGGATATGCGCTGCTCTATGAGGTCCAATTGCGCTATGATCGCCGCAACCTCTTCTCGTACGTCCCCGCCAGGCGAACGCGGGGCGAGGGGCGGGACCCCACCAGCAGCCCCGCCCACGCCAACCGCGCCGCGCGTCGTGAGCATCTCCTCCCAGAGCCCGGTGACGATGCCCTGGACCCACTTCTCGCGCTCCTCCATCTTGCGCATCTCCTTGCGCCGCCCGGCCTCCTCGCGGGTGCCCATGAGGGTGAGCGTCCAGATGTTGGAGACGATGAGGAACGCGATGGCGAAGTAGAGGATCGTCGTCGACGAGGACTGGTCCCACGCGTCGATGATGAGCTCGATTGCGCCCTCGGTGGACTGCTTCGCGACCTTGAACGCGCCCTCGAAGGTGTCGTACGCCCACTGGAGGCTGCGCTGGTTGCGCTCGTGCTCGCGCTCCTTGCGCGCCTCTTCCTCGGACGGCGTGCGCGTCGGCGTCGCGGGCACCATCACCTCCGTCACGATTGCGGCTGTCTCCTCGACAGCGGCGACATCGACGCCTTCGGGGACGAACTCGCCACGGTGTTTGTGGATGTAGTCGCGCATTGCCTTTTCAAGGTCGACGTGGTATGTCTTCTGGCCGTCAATGCACGACTTTTCGATAATGCCTGAGACGCATCGTCGGTGTCAACAGTGCAAAAAAGCGCGCGGGGGTGGGGGTGGGTACAAGGGATAGGGAGCGGACACTGAACGAAAACTCACCTTTGATGAAACTGCGCCCGGTCCACTCCACCTGTGTCGTCACAAGTACCCTGCTCGCGACATCACTCGCCCAGGTTATGCACGCCTTCGTTTTGACCGAAAACACGCCACCACTAGGCACCTCCGGTGTGCGTGTCGTCGTGAGCATGGTCACGTAGTTCTCGAAGTCGCATGCCGCCATCTCGTCCCGGAGCTCGCACCGCGTCTGCTTCGGTCCGATGCTCGCGTTCAGCGGTTTGATGTACGTCATGTTGCGCGCGAGCAACTTCTCGGTCTCGGTCGGGATCCAGTCCGAAATCTGGATATCTGCGGGAGGGGAATGAGACATCGTGATGACCCGCGCACAACATAAGTGGCCAGACCCACCTAAGAGTTTCTGGTTCTCGCGCATGAAGTCCTTCATGAACCCGCTCGAGAACATGAGATTGTAGATCTTCTCCGGCGTCCCAGGGAAGACAGCGTCCATGGCCGTCTCGGGGTAGTGCCCGCCAGACTTACTGCACTCGCATTGCGTGACCTTGTTCCTCGCTGGACTCCTCTTCACAGGCGCCCCGAGACCGTTGACAGGCCCACCGTCCGCGACGCTGCCCTCATCGCCCTCTTCGAGAGAGCCCCTCGGGCTGACGAGCCGCGACCCTATCGACGAGTCCTCAGGGCGGGCAAGACGCCAGACGTTGTGGAGGACGTCGAAGGTGGTGTCGCGGGAGAGAAAGGAGGTGAACGTGTACTTCGCGGTGCGCGTCGAGAGCTGGATTGCATTTGGGATCACAAACGCCGTCATCCGCTTCTCAAGCGAGATCACCTCGTACATCGGGATGGAGAGCTGTGCACCGACACGTCATGAATGTCATGGGACATGATCGACAGCGCGCGGGGGAGGTGGCGCCAAGGTAGGAAACAAACGGGATGGTCAGTACCCAGGGGAAGACGCGTACGCAGCGGCCACAACAACTTACATCCGTGATCCATCCAAAGATGTTCGCGTGGAAGCAAACGTGGTTCTCCGAGATGTACAGCCGTCCCTGAATTAGGATCTCCCGCTGGAGCGCACATCCGTAATCTATGAGACGTGTCAGAGATGGACGATGGGAGTTGCGCCCTGGACAGGTGACACAGATAGGGACCAGACACTCACCTTCAATGAGGTAGTCGCCCTCGGGCACGCTGGAGAACAGCTCGTGGAAGTCTTGGTTGCGCTTGTTGCTCGCTACCGCGAACCCGGTCACAGGGATGTCCTCGGGCTCGAGGTCGAGCTCGTCGCTCTCGTCCGAGCCCTCGCTGTCCGAGCCCTCGGTGCGGAACGAGCCAGCGTCAGAGTACTCGCTCCCCGCCCGGCCATTGGCGGGCGACCCCGCCCGCGAGCGGCCCGATCGTGGCGTGACAGGCCGGTCGTACGAGCTGCGGCCCCGTGCAGCGACAGACGACGTTTCGGCAGGCGAAGGGGCGATGGGAGGGATGGTCATGGCAGGATGCGCCATGGCAAGGCCCGAAGCGGCAAGGGCAGAGGCGAGGCCCCCCACAGCCGTGGGCTTCCGCGGCGTGCCCCGGCCAGGAACAGGTGCAGATGCGGAGGGCGCTGCAGCCACCGTGGCTGAGCGAGGAATGCCAGGGGTGGACGCGCTCGCGCTCACCGGCGTGCTTGCGTTCGACGCCCGGCGCCAGGGGCTGCGTTTGGCCTTCGCACTGCCCACCGAGCGGATGGACGCTGCGTCTGAGTTGTCGGGGACGTACAACGTCGAGAACGTGGGCGCCGTGGAGCTCATGGGGATGAGTGCGATCGTGGGGATGTCCTGCATGAGCGTCACTGCCGTGGGCGACTCCACAAGGGCCGGCGGCGTGGGCGGAGCGGAGATGGAGCGTTCGTGCCGCGCCGAAGACGATGGCTGCGGGCTAGGCAGCGGAGCGGGGTCGCGAGAGGGGAGCAAGATACTCAACTTGCTGCGAATCGACTTGTTCGACGACTGGTGCCGCAGCTCCTTGGTGGGCTGGAGACGGCCGTCCTCCGAGACCGTCGCCGCACGGGGATGGTTCGCATTGCGTTTGCTGGAAGAGCTGCCTTGGGACTGGGCCTTATCACGGACGTTGTCGGACGAGCGCGAAGAATGGAGGGAGTTGGAGTTGGAGTTGGAGGAAGGAACGGGAGGCATGTTAACGAACGTGGTGGTCGCTGGCGTGGGCGTCGGGAGACCGTCGTCAGAGGGATGGTGAGAGGTAGGGAGGGGCATAGGGTTCGACATCGGGGGAGAAACGGCTGGAAGCGATTGGATGCGCCTACGCGCGCCTTCTGAACCGTTGTCGGGAGCGAGCTGACCGGACCGCGACGGTGAAGGGTCAGGGAGAGGAATGCTAGACCCGCTAACACTCGGTGAAGGGGGGATGACGGTCACGTTGAGCCCGCTGAGGCTCGAGCCTTCGCTCTCATAGTTTATAGAAGGCGGTGAGACTGCGGCGGTGTGGCCGATGCGACGGTCATGGGCGTTGACACTTTTTGAGGAACTAGTTGAGCTGACACTGATGGACGGACCACGACTGGGGGTGGGAGATTGCGGGGACGAGTTTGTGCTCGAGTGCCGCGAGTGCGAGCTCGAAGACTTGACGAGCTTCGACAAGAAGCTGGGTGCCATTGGAGTTGCAAAGCCTCACCGGATACCACAACTCGCTCCGTCTCTGCAAACACCGCGCGAAAGGTATCACTTGAAGCTATCTTGGGGCTATCTTGGGTATTCGAGTGGGCGTGCGCCTTCCCACGGGCTATGCTGGTGGCTGCAATATGATCGATCCGGCTATGTCGACAGCGCGGCGAGCATGCTCCAGCGTGAAGAGGGGATGAGAAGCGTCGACGGTGCCCGAGAACGTGGATGGTGGGGAGATGAAGGAAGGAGCAACCGACATCAAATCGCGGCACGGGGGGTCAAGTCCACCTTTGCGCCCACGTTCCCGAGCCTCTCGCCGCGCAGCCGCGCGCAGACGAGGAGCGAAGATCTCTCGAATCCGATTCTCGCAAGTAAGGCGCGGTCGTGCGACATGTGGTCTCTGTTTCAGGATGGATTTTACAGCTTGTAAGTGCTGCCCCATGCACCCAGCAGTGCGTGCATGACGGTGCGTAAGTATTCAGGAAAATGCGCTGTGGAATATCAAGAGCGATTCAAGTAGTATTACATTGTTTTGGGTGCGCCTTGGCGATTTTGAAGCTATCGCATGACGTTGCGCCGCAGCGATGGCTTGAGATATCACACGACGTGGCGCCCAGCGTGTGCGATGCGCCAAGACGAAGTACTAGTAAGACTTGAGTAAGGCGCACAGTGAGCGTCTTCGACTCCGAACTGTATCGGGGACCGGGCCTTCCAGTGTTTGCCGACCATTAGGTAAATGGACAAAACATGATACCTTGAGACTAGGGAGCAGCAAACTCGAAGCGTCAAGTTTCAAGCTGAAGGCCGTACACCATCCTAAACAGCGGCCTCGTTGAACCTCGAGAAAAATGAACTGGGAAACACTACGCGCCCGGGCGTAAATGCATTACAAGAGTCCTGGTACATGCGTACAACACAGTCCTCTAGTGAAGTGATGAGAGTGGTGGGGTGCTACACACCGCGCGTGGTGTCGGCATTACATTGTACAATACTTTTCCACCCGTCGGTGTCCCCACGCGCACGGACGACGGGCAGAGATAAAGGGAGAGGAGGGTCCACAAACAGCTGGGAACGAAAAGAGCGACGACGCGGGTCATCCGCGAATCCACAAATCCAAGGTAAGCGATAATCTGGCTGAGAGAGCAGGGCCGGAAGGAAAGCAAGGAGCAGGATCACGATGAACGAGAATGCAAGGACAGCGACCGAGGAAGAAGGTCCAGAAAAGAGCAAGGGAGGTAGAAGGACGAAAGCAGGGGTCGGCAGGTCCGGGTGGTTTGGAAGGCCTAGTCCGCGATCTTCACGGGCAGTGGCTGCCCGTCATACAGCTCGCGCTCCTCGATCCACTCGAGCAGGTTTTCGCGCGTCAGCTCGGCGTGCATCCGCGCCAGGTCCGGGTCCGTCCCTTTCGGCGCGCGCGCGACGAGCTCCTCGGAGCCCTCCAGAGCCCACTCGATCGGAATGGCCATGTTCAGGAACTTGATGGTAGCTGCACAGGCGCGGGGAAAAACGGAGCAACCATGAAGTCAGCGGCAACGGCCAGCGAAACAAATCACACACCGGGTAGCCAGGCGGCCGCGACGACGCACGCCCAGTAGACCTCCTCGCATCCGACGACCGCGCTGTGCGGCTGCGGGGCGTAAAACTGGATGGGCGCGCCGAGGTGACACGTGTGCTCGTCCGCGCTCCCAAAGCCGATCAGCAGCGGTGCATTGTCGCGCTCGCGGACCACAATGTGTGCCTCCTTGAACGCGCCGTGATGCACGCCCGCCTTGTGGACTGCCAGAAGCGCGTTCACGACCTTTTTCCTGGCAGTGGGAAGGGAGGAGTTGGCGCGGGGAGAACAAGATGGGAGCTCGGGCTATACACGCACCTGAAGTCAATCGTGGACATGTACAGCGACTGCTGCATCTCCGCGCCCTCGTACGTGAGCACGAGGCAGGCCGTCTCCCCACCCTCCGTCTCCCCACCAAACAGGCCGACGAACGTCGGGACACAGTGCCCTTGCAGGGGCGCAAGTCTGCCCCTGTAAAGGTCCGCCTCCCGGTGCAGCGCCTCGACGGAGCTCTTGCCGCGCGCAAGCTTGCAAACAACGTCCGAGTTGCGATGCCGGCGTCCATCGACGGATAGCGTGCCCCTGTACACCCTGGTGTTGCCCTCATGAAGGAGGTCCGAGACGTCGATTGAGTACCGGGCATCCTGCAATTCTCCCGGTGCCGTGTGGACCGCTTCGAAAGTGTCGACGGTGGTGAAGTTTAATGGGTCCGAGTCTTCTTCCGCGCCTGCGGAGGTCCTGGTATCGCACGCCGGTGTGAGGAGAAGAAGAGACGCAGGGAGCTCGAGACGAGCCATGGCAAAGAGAAAGAAAAATAGGGCGGGGAGGAAGGGGGGACTACGGGACGGCGCAAAGGCCTATTAGGGGGTGTTGGTGGACGGTGCCAGCGGGTCGAGCGTCGTCGGTTGTGAGCATGGAAAGGTAATATACTCGGTGCCCGAAACGTCACAGTGGGCAGTTGTTGCTCCGGTACACGGACACGTGATCGTGTACTCCCGGCTTGACCCGTGCCAACATCAAAGTTAAATGTGCTCTGTTGCGAGCGTAATCTCCGTTTCCAGGACACCAATCCGTCCAGATTGACCAGCATGCGGGTTCCAAGGAATGGTTATCTCACCATTACATACCAGTGACGCCCATTTATGGTGAGCATCGTGCAGTACCGAGCATATCGCCCCAACATATTGACCATCAGCAGGCGCGCCGACATATTTCGTACGACCTGCCCAATAAAGCTACTTTACAGGCCATGACATATAGACATTGGTATGCTCGCACGTCTCCTGTACATCTATTCTTCACCACGTCTTCCGGGGATATTTTCATATCGGCGTCTCACGCTCGACCCCGAGAGGTGACCGAATTGCATCATCCGTCCCCGCTCAAAACCCCCCTTCTGGTCCTCTACAATGGAGTCGGCGGTACCGGTCAGTAATTCATAGGTCAGACTCCAACTTCGATGGTCCTAACAGGAAGCTTTTCCCCACGATTGGACGTCAAAATATCTATAGATGCACTCACACCTAGGAATATAGTGTTCCCTGAAATTCACCAGAACCTAGTCGCCGCGACCGATTCGGTGAGTAACACGATGCCCATGATACTTCCAGCACCGTAAGCACCAGTTTCTCCTCTCATGGGTTTGTAGCTTAGCTAAGAAAAGCGCAGAGTAGACGTATAACATGCGAAACGCGCGCCGAGCCCGCTCCCTGAACTTCCCCGAACGCTCCACACTTCCCCGCGCGCACGGAACCTACCGCTACCTCCTTACGCACCATGTCACACGTTCTCGCAGGACCTCCAGGCGATTGCCGCAGGCGGACCGTGCAGCACGTTGGCGAGAAGCGGGGCACGATCGAGACCGTTGCGGGGGTGGAGACCTACGTCTCCCGGCCAATATTGACATGTCGCTCGAGAAGAGAGACGTCGTTGTTCAGTAAAATCACCCATACGAGTCAAGACGCCGGAAGATCGGCCTGTAGGTAGCGTGTGGAACCTTCCTGTCGTGAAGGCGGCTAGGAACCTCAAGGGGGATCTCGCTATTGCGGAAGGACTGCAGACCAGATGCGAAGCATGCTTTGTCGCATATGCGTTTTCAAACTCCCCAAAGGAAGCCGCCACTTTCACAAGGATGTATGGAGAATCAGCTGAAGCGCGGGGCACAACTGGGGGAAAATTTGTTGGGGCGAGCGGCTCTGGCTTACTCATGACGAACACGATGTATGTGTTCTTCGTTTACATCGATCTTCCGTGTTAACACGTTGAGAGCTTATGATCACGTGCACGTCCACGCGGGGTGGAGATGATTTGTGTGGCGTGAATGGCATGAACCTCTTTTCTTCATGCCTGTTGCCATTGCAAACGAGTCTAAGTCAGAGGCCGCAGGATAGGCTTCTGGAATATGGGACCCTTGTTGGTATGGATAGAATTGTGAGTGGCCTTGTCCGACCATGTGCTACGATGCGCCGGCGTGGACTGATTTATATCCGCCGCCCATTAGATGCGATTCAATGCTGACATGGTACGGCGGCTCGACGCCATGAAGTTTCCGCCATCCTCACCGATCAATACGTCGTCTTCCTTGCACGGCGTGCTGGTTTTCGATGATAGCAAAATGGATGATTGGCTCTGAAGCATGTTATATAGCATAAAGTCCATAATGACAACAAACCCATGTCTTTATCTGCATGAGTACACAAGATGCAACGCTTTATTGCGCCACACGGATAAAAAGTCACCTCTAAGTAGCTTCTTCTGCACCATCTCCGAGCATCAAGCACTGTACGCTCCACGACCGCAAGTTTGCATCATTCGCTACCACATGATGACCGACTCACCTGCCTATCAGTTTATCTCGAGCTCCCACAGCTCGTCAGGACGCTCGTTTGACGAGAGAAGGCCACCGAACAGCACCAGCTTGGTATCGCCGCCATGTCCCTCCACCCATGCAGCAGGCAGGATCCAACCCCGGCCTTCTGGAAGGGGGTCGTCCGAGTAGACCTCTAGGTGCTGCCATGACCAGCCGTTGAGGACGTTGTCTCCCTCCTTCGACAGCACCCAGATGTCGTCCCAGAACTGCCCCGTACCTGCGTGTCCCTGGCTGCTCGCGTCTCGCTCGTCGTGGTACTAGTAAAGGACCGCGACGGCGTTCGAGAGGGCAGGGAAGGGGGATCGGAAGTGCGCGAAGCCTGCGACGGAGCGTGGCCCCGGGCGAATGCCCTCTGTGCGGACCATCTCCACGCCGACTGACCAGAACGCGTTGGCGCCCGCCCCCGGAGCTACAATCCACTGTTCGGCAAGCCCTCTCGCCTGGTGAAAGGCGAGACATATGCATACCTTTCATCCGAAGCTGCTGCCAGACCTTAATGTTTCTCTGCCGTGCGTGGGATCCGCGGTGAGCTAGACGGTCACCCATTTGTCTTCGGTGATAACGGATACGTCGATCTCCCCGGCTGCGCTCGGGAGCTGCTGACCGCAGAAGCCTACAGTCTTTGTCAGTCTGCTGCCTCGGGAAGCGATCATTGAATGTGGGAAGCGCGCGAGAACGTACCGCGGAAGCGCCAGAGAACGTCTTACCCGGAGACCGTAGTCGCAGCAAGAGACGTGCCACCGCGCCCGGGCTCGGCGGCCTACGCGAGGGACTCCCACGTGCAATTGTTGATATTGAATGCATGCGGAATGTCTAGCCTCCCGCTGGTCGGACAGCCTGCGTGGATGTAAATGTTATCCTAGGCGAACGCAGCTTGAGCACGCCATAAATGTCCCACGAGAACGAAGGGAAAGGCGACCATACCTCATGTGCAACGGAGACGTGGTAGCTGCGGGACTCCAGAGATTTGGTCCTTGTTGGCGGACGCGAGCCTCTCCACTGGACGGACTGCTGTGGGCCCTCAGCCGCTCTGACGGTCGCCTTCCAAATTCTGGCCTGCCGGGCACTCAGCGGTGTCATATCCTTGCCCTCCCCGCGTCTGACCCAGAGGTGAAGCGCGCCGTTGAGCCACACGGTCGTCGCGCCCAACCCGGGACTGTGGAAGCGACTCGGACTGGTCTGCATCCATCCGCACTTGCAGCCGCAGCGACGTGCTTCGGATCGGGTGTGAGCATCCGTTATTCTTGGGAGAGAAGGCGTTTGGCCAGTTCAAACACGTGAAGGGAGCTCCTGAGTGTGGTATTGTAAGTAACCGAGGTCGGTGTCGATGGGCGTCCGCCGTCCGCAGTGTCAGTTCTCCGCCGTAGACGATCACGATGCCCGACTTTGTGACTGTGACGCAGTGCGAAGACGTGCGAGGAACGGGGTCTCTGAGAGCGAAAACCAGTGGGCTGAGAGCAGAGGGCGAGAAGTCAAGAGGGCGAGGGTGTGGAAAGAGTGATTGAGAGAAAGACGTACCGCTAATTATATATAAGGCGAACAGCCGCATAGTACAATCCGTTGTTTGGCCTTGTTAGAAAAAACAGCCACTGCAGCCACAAGATAACATATCTAGCATTATATAAGGCAAAGATTACTGTAAAAATAGTCTGAATCCCTTTACCATTCTTCGCCATGGCGATTGTAAAAGCCCATTGTAAACCGACCGTAAAAAGTCGCACGTGCTGTGTTACGACTTATTCCTCTACAAAGCCACCTCCGGCCCGCGTCCTCGTGGATGCAGTGGACCCCCAAGCGTTCGCCCTCGCCCAGGCCAAGCTCTCCCTCCACGCGAGCGACGTTGGATAAGATCCTCGCACGCCTCACCCGCCCTTGGCAAGGAGGTGTCCCCGCCTCCTTCCCCACCCCTCACACCTCGGATCGGCTCTCCTGCGCCTTGCGCGAATGTCCCTCAGTCTATCACGGTTGCCGTACCACATGCATGCCACCACTTCCCTCATGGTTGATCGAGTCGACCATCGTATTTATGCTTGGCGTTTCAAGATCGCCACGGCTGCATCGACAGCCAAGGTTGCGTCCGATACGTCCGGTTCCGCCCCCCATGAGAGTGGGCGCCGGGAGACTGCTAGGCAGGTTTCGTGTCCCGTTCCAGTTTCTTTTCTCTCTATTTAGCTAGTCAACCTAGTCCCACATACTGGCTTGTCCATGGGCTCAGAATGAAGGTACGTTTTTGTCATTGCCGCGCAGTGATCTTGCAGCCGGGGTTTGCCTATCCCTGCATACATTATCCATAATTTTGCCTCGTGAGGTCATGGTATGCATATTGTTGCCTCGCGAGGTGAGAGAATGTATATACAAAATCCCTAGGATACCGTCGCCTCGAGAGACAACGGTATGCATCGTCCCTCCATAAGCCGCCCGGCCCGGTCACCCTTTGCCAATCACGGCCTCGCGCTCCATATCCATCCATCTTTCCCGCCATTTTGCTGATGATCACAATGCTCACTGCCATCCACGACAGGCACTTCCCGGAGCCCCACTCGCGAAGTTCGTGTTGTCTTCTCATGCGGTCAGAGCGCCCCAAGGGCCTGCAAAGGCAATGGTAGGCCCGCACTGGAAGATACCAAGCCATTCGCCGCAGGAATGGATCCAGGCGCAGCCCTGCACGTCTACCGCCACGTTCCGGTTCGCTCGCTTCCTTGTGCGCGGTCGATACGTTACCTTCCACAAGAGAATTATGGAGACCGTAATAAAAGGCTGGGGTCGAGGATCGGTTGCTTCTCCGGTATCCCCTCAGCCCTCCCGGCCTCGTAGCCACGTAGCGCAATGCCCATACCATTGGCATTCATCGGTGACCTCCCAGGCCCTGCAAAAGGCACCTCTCTCGCGGAACAACTCGCGACGGAGGTCACCGACTCTGGCCGCCTTGCCTCCCTTCTTGACTGCCTCTGCTCGACCGATGCCCCCGCCCTTTGGTCCACCGATCCGTCCCGCCTACCCCTCTCCCATGTGGCCTTACGTCAGTTCGTCTCTGGATTTGCTCTCCCGACGTCTGGCCTCCATGAACGTCTTGGGCCCAACGATCGTATCATGATCGTTCTCCCTACAAGCCCCGAGAATGCCGTCGCCCTCCTCGCGGTCTCCACCTACCACACTTGTGCCCCCGTCAACTCTAGCTGCACCGCCGGCGAGCTGAAGGAGGACGCGGCCCGGCTTCGCGCAAAGGCTATTTTCACGACGCCCGACGCCACGGACAGGCTCGAACTTCGAACGTTGAGGCAGGAACTCCGGTGCGAGGTGATTTTCATGCACGCCTCGACGGATGGGCCCCCAGGCCTGTTCTCCATGACGATCATGACGGAAGGCGAGAGCGCCGAGGATTGGGCCGTCCAGAATTCTGTCCGACAGCCGTCCCGGCCACATTCTTTGTTGGATCAGTCTTTGGTTCTACACACCTCCGGAACGAGTGGCAAGAAGAAGGTAATCACTTCCTTGGCGAGCTAACATGCATGTCATTCAACTTTTGTACTTGCCTACTCATAGGTCGTCCCGTACTCCCTCCGCTCTCTCATCGTTGGTACATGCGCTGTGATTCGGTCATGGGATCTCCAGGCCCACGATGTCAACAGTGGGTGCATTTACGACATTCCCACCGATTATTGCTGAATTCCCCGGCAGTGAACATGATGCCTCTGTTCCATGTAGGGGGCATCGTACGCAACTTATGGGCGCCTGTGTTGTCCGGAGGGAGCGCCATTATGTGTCCAGGTTTTGACAGTACTGCATTCTGGCCGATCGTCGTAGCTCGTGGAGCTACTTGGTGCGTCCGCGTCTACCCTCGTCATTGAATCATTGATTTTTGCTGACACTCAAACATAGGTACTATGCAGCACCGACGATGCACCACGCTATTTTGGGATCAAAGCCAGAGACGATAACACCGTCAAGGGACACTCGCATCCGTATGGTCGCGAACGCGGCGGGTGGTTTGCTCCCGTCTCTGGCCCAGCAGCTCAAGGAGACGTTTGACGCCGTTGTGCTCCCGTCGTACGGCATGACGGAATGCATGCCTATCGCCTCCCCTCCGACGACCTATCAGCTTGACCGTCCGGGTTGTTCGGGTATTGCCTGCGGTCCCCACCTCTCGGTTCGAGACCCCACCAACATCGAACGTGAGCTCCTTCCCGGAGCGACCGGCGCTGTCTGCGTTCGCGGAGTCCCAACTTTCGAAGGCTACGAGACGGACCCAGATGGCCCTTTGGACACGTCCGCGTTCTCGTCGAAGGGATGGTTCGATTCTGGGGACATGGGCTTCATGGATGACGATGGGTACCTCTTCATCACCGGTCGGTCGAAGGAGATCATCAACAAAGGCGGAGAAGTTATCTCGCCCTTCGAGATCGAGGAGGCTATCACCTCTGTCGCCGGGAACCGCGTCAAAGCCACCATCGCGTTCTCCGTTCCTCACAACGTCCTCCAGGAGACCATTGGCGTGGTCATTGTGCCCCGGTCTGACGTCCCGCGCATAGGTCTTCCCGAGCTTCTCGACCTGCTTAAGGCCCAGCTCCACCCGTCCAAATGGCCTTTCGTCATCGTGTACATGCCCGACCTCCCGAAGAACAGTGCCGGGAAGCCGCTGCGCATCAAGCTCGCACAGCGCCTAGGTATCGCAGAGCTAACTGACGAGACACCGGCGATCCGCCGCCACTTCGAAGCCCATACGGTTCCTGACAAGAACGCCCCGCTCTCGGAGCCCATTCCCTGCTCACTCGTGTCTCTTGACGTGCCGGGTGTCGTGCACGCCATCTCAGATCTCCAGGGCGTTCAGGATGTCGCCGTTCGCCTGCGCAATAATGGTTCTCCTGAAGCACTCGTCGTGATTGAGCCTTCTTCAGATCTCGACTCGACCTCCATCCTGGAGGCTCTCTTAACGGCCGTCCCCGGATACGCCGTACCAAACCCTCTGCACATCTTCTCGGAGCCGTTGGTGAGAACATTAGATGGGTCCGTCGACTGGGACACGATAGAGGTCGAGGTTGCCCGTAGGAACGCGAATGCGATGTCCCCTCAAGCTCTCGTCATCCGTGATATCGTTGCGGATCTGTTAGACAAGGACCCTTCTTCCATCTCGAGCGACAGCGACTTCTTCCTCCTGGGTGGTAACTCGCTTCTTCTGGGGCGCCTCGCATATATGATTCGCAAGGAGACGAGGGCCACTGTCCGTGTTCCTACTATCTTCACGAACAGCACGATCCGTGGTATTGCCTCCCTGGTCGAGGGCGATCTACACACGAACTCTGAGTCAGACAAGACGGTGGTTAACACTACTGTCAACAGCTCTGCTGCGTCAATCTCCAAGTCTCCCGACGTTCCAACGCTCGAGAATATCGAGCCTACACCGCACAATGGCCGTAGCCCAACCCACCTCCTGTCACTCATTGTCCAAGCTATTCCTTTGATATTCTTCTATCCTTTGAAAGTCTCCTTCACGTGGACAGGCATCGTTTTCATTCTCTCAATTTTCACGAAAGCCATTGCCAGCGGAAGTTATTGGGAGCGTGTCGGTTCCTTACTCGCCGCAGTCATCGGTGCTCGTTTGGTGGCGGGCATTGTCCTTCCCTGTGTTGGTATCGTCTTCAAGTGGGTCGTCATCGGTCGGTACAAGCCAGGGACGTACCGATTCTGGAGCAACTACCACTTTCGCTGGTGGATCACAAATCAACTCCTCCGCATCATAGGCCGCGGTATCTTCTCCATGCATCCTTCCCTCGAGATCATGTACTATCGCATGCTCGGCGCCCGCATCGGACGGGATGTCAAGATCGACCGCCAGGCGAAGCTCGCTGAGTTTGATCTCCTCACTCTCCACGACGGCTGCCGCATCGACAATGCCCTTGTACGAGGCTTCTGCGTCGAACGCGATGGGTGCTTCCGCCTGGATCCCATCGTCGTTGGCTGCGGTGCTGTAGTCAATACCTACACGCAGATCGCTCCCGGAGCCGTCATCCCCGACGGCGCGACCTACGGCCCGCACGCCTCGTCTCATGACGAGCCATCCCCAGATACCCATGCTCAATACGGCCGAGGAGCCATTCTCCAACCGCACTGGGCACTGAAGGTCTTCGTGGCCTATCCTGTCATCATTCTGGTCAAGCTCGGCGCGCACGTCCCTTGGTTTGCCGCCCTCTTCCTCCTCATGTCCCAGGCACCGCCTTCCGGCAATTTCAACTCTCTCGAGCATGTCATTGTATGGTTCGCGTCGCCGGTCCGCGTTGTCTGGCACAGCTTGGCACGCATCGTGCGCGTCATCTTCCCGCCTGTCCTCCAGCTCATCTTTGGCATCATTCTCAAACGCGTCATGGGCCTCAACCGCGAGAGTCTCTCGGAGAAGGCCTCCCAGTGGGCCCTCCTTCGTCGATTCATTAACCAGAACCTTCTTAGCCTGGAGGCCATCAATCGGGTACAAGACATCATCGGCTCGCACTACGAAATGACGTCCATTGTCTGGCGATGCATGGGAGCGAAGGTCGGGAAGCGTGTATACTGGCCGGGTTCGGGCGTGTACTGTCCCGATCCAGAGCTCTTCGAGGTCGGCGACGACGTCGTGTTCGGTTCACGCTCGGAGGTCTTCACAACGGACGGCGTTGGCTCTGGCAGGGTGGTCGTCAAGGCGGGCGCGATGATCGCCGACCGCGTCGTTCTCCTCCCCGGCGTGACGGTGGGCAAGGGTACAGTCATGGGCTCTGGTGCTCTCGCGAGGAGGGATACGACGTACGCCGACGGGTCCGTGTGGATGGGCTCCGAACTTGGTGAGGCCGTGTGCTTCAAGCGGGGTACCCAAGAGGCGGACGATGACGACAGCCCGACGATCACTCCATTCGGTCGCGCTTTCTACAAGCGTGAGGCTTCCTACTTCGTCTTCCCCTACGCTCTCCTAATCATCATCAATCTCCTCGTCGCCATCCTTTCCACCGGTTACTGGTCGATCGCCGCCGTCGCGGGCACTCAAATTCTCAATCTCCTCCGCATGCATTTGCCACAGCTTCATCTCTTCGCCAGTGGCCCTCGGCAGATCTTCATCCTCTTCGGGCTCATTTCGTGCTTGTTCGTCGTTACCCTTAGTATTCAGGCCGTTGTCGCGCTCCTCTGGGGCATCGCCACGAAGTGGATCGTCATCGGCCGCCGTGCGCAGGGCAGCTACGACTGGGACAAGAGTTCGTACTGTCAACGCTGGCAGCTCCACCTCGTCCTCTCGAAGCTGCTCGTCAAAGGCTACGGTATCGGCGGCATCCTTGGCTCGATCAGCGGGAGTGCATATATAGTCTGGTACCTCCGCGCCATGGGCGCAAAGATCGGAAAGGACTGTGCCGTCTTCGCCGGCGGTCGCGTAGGCTTGATGACCGAGCCCGACCTTGTGGAGTTGGGCGACAACGTCGCGCTGGACGACTGTTCCGTCGTCGCGCACATCAACTCGCGCGGTCACTTCTCTCTGAACAAGTTGACCATCGGCTCGGGGTATGTTCTCTTTGTTTTGGCTGGTGCTGATGGTGACGGGCCGCTAACCACTCTCACGTAGGTCCGCCATGCGCTCCGGCTCCCGCCTTCTTTCTGGCGCGTCCATGGAGACTAGCTCTATGCTTCTCGAACACACCCTTCTCACCTCGGGCGAGATTGCCGAGTCCGGCGGCGTGTACGCCGGTTGGCCTGCACATCGCATGGACCAGCAGGCTTATCTGCGTAGCAGGAGGTCTTCGAAGGTCTTGTCCATTTTCCACACCGACTCGCGCTATTGCACACTCCAACGCGTCCATGTGAAGCTGGAGGATCGGCGGCGGCGGTTGGACAAAAGGCTCGAGGACCACGAGCGCGAGCTGGAGGGCACGGAGGAGAGGCTAGAGCACATGTTGCGCCAAACATCGACCATGCGCAACTCGACGCTTGTGAGTCCACAGCGGCCCAACATCAGGTGAAAACCATGGGTATCAAGTATTTGGCTGTCAAGTCATTACGATCGCTCCTTCGATATCTACCACTTTCAAGTCCTTACTTACGTATCATTACACCCTGAGCAGTGTCCTTATGCAGTGGACGCACGATGTATGCGACTGCTCCTAGAATATAATATTATTTATCGAACGAAAACCCTAAAGTCTGCCGAGGATATTTTCATATCGGCCTCTCACGCTCGACCTCGAGGGGTGACCGAATTGTATCGTCCATGCCCGCCCAAAGCCCCCGGCGTCGGGCGAGTAGCTCGCAGGTCAAACTCCACCTTCGCTGAGTGCTATCAGGAAACTTCCCCCCCGCCCCGATTGGACGTCACATTCCTCTGTAAAAATAACTCTGATGTACTGTACTCGCACCTGGCATGGCTGGAGGTGCCTGAAGTCCGCCAGAACCTGGTCGCTGCGACTGGTTTAGCACATACCACGATGCCCACGAGACTTCCAGCACAGTAAGCACCTGCTTCTCCTCTCATGAGTTCGTAGCTAAGAAAAGCACGAAAGAGACATATAACATGCGACACACGCACCGAGCCCGCTCCCTGAACTCTCCCGAACGCTCCACGCTTCCCCGCGCACACTGCGAAACCCACCGCTGAGTCTAGACACCATCACCATGTCGCATGTCCTCGCTGGGCCTCCGGGCGATTGCTGCAGGCGGACCGTGCAGCACGTTGGCGAGAAGCGGGGCACGATCGAGACCGTCGCGGGGGTGGAAACCTACGTCTCCCGGCCCAAGGATGGAAGCAACAAGAGGGTCATCCTCTTCTTCGCCGACGTCTATGGGCCCATCTACATCAACTCGCAGCTGATCATGGACTATTGGGCGGACAACGGTGAGCGGCTTTCGGCGCAGTGTGCGGTTGGATGGGGCATTGGCTTACCCGGAGATGCGTGCGCGCACGGGTGGGGGACAGGTTATCTCGTCGTCGGCCTGGACTACTTCGAAGACGATTCGATGACGAAGCACCCTGACCGGCAAGCTGCGGGGTTCGACTACCAGGACTGGCTGGTGCGCAAGCGAGCGCGTGCGCCTCAGCTTATCGGACCTTGGATCGAGGCCATACGGAAGGACTACGGTCAGTCATCCTATGGCGCGATTTGCGACAGCTTCTGTGGGCTCAGGTTATCATGCAGGTAACAGCGACAGTAAATACGTCTGTGTCGGTGAGTGGATCTTCTAAACAGCCTCGCTGAGCATGCCCTCAGGAGGATAACAGGGTACTGCTTCGGCGCACCGCACGTTTGCGAGTTCCTCACGAAGGACTGGATACTTGCGGGTGAGACCAGATTATGGTCAGCGGGTACAAAGTCTGGGGAGTTGACAGGGAATAAATTAATCGCGGCACATCCCTAGGTGCGTTCGGGCACCCGGCCTTCCTGAACGAGGACCACATCCAGAACGTCAAGAGTAAGTTCATGCGTACCGCTTTCCGCTGCAAGCTGCGGGATCTCACTCACCTGATGGCATCTCTCGCGGTCCCCGCCGCGCACAGAGCCGCTGCTCTTGTCATGCGCAGGTACGCACCGCATTGCTCTATGACGGCAGGACCGTGACGGCGAGTTTACCACACGCGACGCCACTTACTCCACAGAGTACGACCACACCTTCCCGCTCGAGGCACGCCGGAAGGCCGAGGACATGCTCGTCGCGAACAAGGCGACGTACTTCATCCAGGTCTTCGGCTCCGTGCAGCACGGCTTCGCGCTCCGCGCCGATCCCAGCGTTCCTGTGCAGAGTAAGTGCACACACACACGTACAGCGTCCCGCGCAGCTCGGGCGCTGGGCTGTGTACATCGAGGCTCGAGCTGGGTGACGATGCGTGTGCTGACATCTTCTGTTGCAGAATGGGCGCGGGAGGAGAGTGCGCGGTCGATCCTGAATTGGTTCAACCACTTCTGCGACTTGTAATAGGAGAGGAGAAGGCAAGGGCCTCGTCGGTGATGACGGTCTAATATGCCACTATAGGGGTTCGCTGGGATGGATCTCTGATCGAATTACGTGGGCTAGTTGCGCTTGTGGCGATATGCTCGAGACCTACTTTGTATGATAGTCAGTGCCATAGTATTTGAGAAATGTCATTGTCATGTTATAATCTCGCCTGAAGTGCATATAACTTGAACCAAATTATAGACACAAACTAGCGACTACTCAATGAAGTAGGAGGCCCCGCACATTCGATGGAAGTGACACCTAGGATGGCGTATCCGTATGCTATGCTGAATCAAACGTGGATTATGGCCTATGGATCAAGAGTTTGTGCGGATGGAGGTGTGGGACGCATAAAAGTATACAGACTCGAGCGCTGGAGCTGTCAAGCGCGCGATACACGATCCGTGCCGCGTTCTCCATAAGAGAAAATGACGTCACCCGGGCGTGCGGAGACCCAGCCTGGAGTTGTACACGCCCGGACCCTGCGCCCGGTGCAAGTACATAATCCAGAACCGCCCCCGCACGCACACCTTTTCCATACCCGCCTCCCTTCTCGTCTGTCTCCATCCGACTCGAGTCTCCTGAGCTACCCCTCTTTGCCGAGCCAGGACCTCATATTTCACGACCTCTGCGCCTCGGGACACGACCTGAAACTCCACGATGCCGAACTGGGATAAGTGGGTTCGCTATGGGCACCCAAGTGCGTTTAGAGTTTCTCGGCGGTCCTCTTCGCAACTTCAAGTTGAACGCTGACGATCGGATTTCGGTCGCCGCGCCTCGCAGTTCTATTCCTCTCCCTCATCCTATTCAGCATCGTAGAGGTGAGCACCTTCCTTGCCGTGGCGACTAGGGGTCGCGATGCTCAAGAGGCGACGCGCAGACCTCCATCGCGGCATGGCTCACGAGCAGATACGACACCCGTCATGACTTCCTCTCCACCTCCGTCCGGGACAAGGTCGAGTTCCTCCTCTTCGCGTCGGTATGGACGCTCTTCTTCTCCCTCATCTACTTCAGTCTCTTCCTTTACTCTCCGGAGAGCGGTCTCATGACCAGCGTTCTCAGCCATGGCATCTTGTGAGTCTTCTCCACACCACTCGCGCTGATTTCTGGCTGTATGCATTCGTGTTGTTTACGCCGGCATTTCCCATCGCAGCATATTCTTAACATGGGTATTCTGGCTGTCGGGAGCCGCCGCCCTCAGTGCTGCGTTCGGAGGTCGTCTGGACTGCAGGTGCGTTACGTTTCGCCACCGCCTAAACCTCCCGCTACATCCCCCGACCAACTCAATGCAATGCCCACAGTCACCATTTCGTGTATTGTGGCCAGCTGAATACGCTTGAAGCATTTGCCTGGATTATCTGGTGCGTGCCCGAAATCGTACGATTTCTATGGGTCGGGACCAGTCTGTACTGACCACCTGACTAGGGTGGTATCCACGTTCGCCCTCGTGGTTGTCATCTTGCGTGGTATCGCTGCTTCGCGCCGCGGTGACGGTGCCAAGGGTCCTCTCGTAGGCTGAACGCCTCAAATCGACCTATGCTGTCTCCAGTTTCTCTGACATTTCAAGTCATGATGTTGTACACGACATCTTCGGACGCTTTTTTTCCCCTTACGGCAGGAATGTTGTGTGCACGTTAATGCCCTTAGACAGTGTGCGGTCTTTGTTGTATCTGTACCCTCCATTTAATCCTCGACTATTGCTGAATGTTTTGTAGGAGTACGAAACATGTACATAGCTACCCATCTGTACAACAGACCCTCCCCTATGTCAGAACAAGTCGCCTCAGATACACGGCGCATACATACGACGTGACTAGCATTGCTACCGTTGATACCGGGAGTTCCTGCTTCTACCCGCGATGGCTGAATGCTCTAGTCCTCATCAGTCAGCCCGTAGTCCTCGTGGATCTTCCGGATAGTCGTCTGTCGGTATGTCGCGAGCTAGTCATATCCACATGATGATTTTGGCTTATTCCTATGTCCGCGCGTGAAGCGGACCCATGGCGCCGTACCTTTCCAATCAGGATCTGCACATACGCCGAGTGACAGACGCGAGTAGCAGTGAGCGACGAAGGTAGATATATGCGCACACATGTGCCCACCTGAGTCGCGTCCTTGGCTTCGTTGTACTTGTGGAGGAGCCTGATGTGTCGCGACACGATCTTCTCCGCGTTCTCGTCCTCGCTGCCGTGCCAGCCATGGATGTGTGGTACGGTACAGCGCTAGCACACTCCGCCGAGAAGCGAGGAACGCGCACGCACCCTAAGACTTTCTGAAGCTCCTTTATCTCTGCTTGGAGCGCCTCTATGCGTGCCTGTTGAGCCTGCGCGGGTTGAATGCGAACAGTAAGACTCGGCGAAGAGCGCCCGGCGCTAGCAGTCAATGGCCGGCGGGGAACTGCTGGCGAGACTGAGGTTCTGACCTTTGTCGAGGTCCTGGCGTGCATAACGTATTAGCTGATGTGCAAGGAGAGTATGGGGTCGGTTCAAGTGTAAATAGGATGCTTGAAGAAGAGGGCTGGCAAATTGCCGGCAACGTTGAACGAAGTATGCGGATCGCGGTCACGTGGAGACACGGCGATTCCCGCCGCGTGTCGACTTGCACCGTCAGTATGGCTTGCTCTCTACATCCATCCACCCGGTTTCACGTATGTTTTTTTTGTCAGAATCGAGTCATTCATTGGATTCGGCTCATTAATGACCTGTGTCTCGCCGGCTTTCGCTCGTAACAGCTTAACCAGGGCAGGGTGCGGGACTTGAAGCAGGACTAACTTCCTGGTTGCCGTCAACTCCAAGATCGATACTGGTTACTGGTATCTTCGTTAGTGACATATGCTCAATGATTTTATAACCCTCTCATCCTGAACGGCGCTTGTTAGGGACTCTACTGCAGATCCCACAGGCAGGATGTCGGTCGGCAATAGGAGTCAACAGGCTCTAGCAAGGACGGTGCAGCTCCAAGAAGGCAACATTATCCGCCCCTACAACACACATCCCATCAGCAACTTACCTCCGGAGTTATTTGCGCAAATCTTGAAAGAACTCCATGCCCTCCATCAGGCAGGAGAACTGAACTGCCGGGATCACGACTGGACGAACCCGTACCAGCTCGTCTGTCGCCACTGGCGAGATTTCATCTGCTCCACCCCTCCGCTCTGGAAGGAGATCAGTGTCTCGCGTCGCCCAGAGTGGTTAGAAGTCTGCTTGGCCCGATGCGCTGGCACACTGGTCGCGGTGTATGTCCCCCACGAGCACTCCCCACTAACGACGTTTGCAACCCTCCGACGCCATGCTTCATCGATCAAGGCAATCCACGTTTTCTCCCACATTGGTTTGCTATCGGCTCTCTCCTCTTTGTTGGTCGTGCCTATGCCAGCATTGGAAATTTTGTCACTCCGTCACAGTCCCTTTGAACCACACGCCCACATTCCGATCGTTCGCGATCTCCTTCCTCGCCTTGTTACCCTCAGCCTAACGAACTGGTTGGCCCCTCGTGACGTCGCGGCATACGCCCCCCTTCGCAGCCTCACGCTCTCCGCCACCTCATGGCCATTTTCCTATGATCACTTCCTAGAAGTGATGGCGAACGCTCACAGCCTCGAATACCTGGAGCTGAACCTGGACGACCTCGAACTCCCCGATATGCCAGCTGATATCATGGCACGCCATTCGCCCCGCAAGCTGCCTGTCGTGCTCCCTCGCGTGAAAGTTGTCAAGCTAGAAGCACCGCTCGAGCTCGTGTTCGACCTCTTCGCCTCGATACACGCGCCGCAGGCCGTCACAATCAAAGTCGGCAGTTATGTCCACGGCGTCGACGAGGACCCCGGTCCCGTCGCCGCGCGCCTCCTTGCCCCCCTCCTGCAGTTGGGGTACCCGTTCCTGCGCTCGCCCAGCTCCATTCTCATGCGCTGCCGGGACGGAATGTTAGGGCTGCGCCTTCAATCTGCAGCCGGAAGCCTGTTGTGCTTCGTCGAGCACCAGATCCTGATGGAGGAGAAGTGGCCTACCGTCCATCTGGCGCTGAACCTCACCGCCCTCATGGACGCTTTCTCCGTCGCCACCGTGGACGCGCTCGAAGTCGAAGGCCGCCCGGACAGGGCCACGGCGGACACTTGGCAACGCGTCTTCCAGGGGTTCCCACGTCTGCGGACGCTCCATCTCGTAGGAAGGGGCACCCTCGACTCCCTCCGGCTCGGCCTCGAGCGGGCGACCACGGCCTCAGTAGAGCACGGGGGTGCGGTGTGCTGTCCTTTCCTCTCGGAGGTCACCACGGACGACAGTTCTGGCACGTACATATTCTATGCATCCACGAGGCTCTTCAGAGCCATGCGTCAGGCGCTGGACGTGCGCGCCGAGCACTGTGGCGGGCGCGGTCTCCAGAAGCTCAAGCTGCACCTGTGGCCCGCGAAGGATCTGGACAAGGTGGCTGCAGAACGCCGTGACGCGCTCGTGGAAGACTTGAGACTGCTGGTGGGCGAGTTGGAATATCGTGAACATCGGCGAGGGTAGAATGGTCCTGCTTCATTCTCAAGTGTTTGCGATGCTGCTACTTAGACTGCCGTGTATACAAGGCTGGAAAAGAAAATGGGGGTCAGATGTCTCCGGCGGATACCGAAGGAGGATATCCATTCCCTTTGGGTGGGATCCAGCACGCCACCGTCAGTCCTCACTGGAGCACAACGGAGCGGTGTGCTGTCACGGCGCCCTCTCCGAGATCACCCAAGATCCGAAGTGCTGCAACTGCACCTATGTATACTTAACATAACGTAAGTGCACCAGACTCCGACTCAAGCTGGCGTCAAAATAGCAGTAAGTTTCCTCTAGGCTCTAACCTGGACATCGATGATACCCCACCTTGTACGTGCTTTCACGCAGTTGTGACTATTGTTGTACCTTGTGCCTTACTCGCCTCCCCTTCCAATTCTAGGAAGTTCACCAGATCACCTCGGTCGAGCTCTCTGACCACTCGGGCGAATCGTGGTACAGGCAGCTGATCAAAAACGATCGTTCCCCATCCATTCTTCGTATGTGACGTTTTGTTAATGTGACACCTTCAATGCTAATTTACAGCCGGTTTGGTCTTTTGATCGGCCTAATATAGCCCTTTTGAATGCACGGAATGTCTAGTGACCAGTTGGCGGCTGACCAGCTTCAAGCCGAAGCTCCTTCGAACGATACACCACACTTTAACATTCTACCCCCGGAGCTATTTGTAAAAATCCTTTCAAACGTCTATGCGCTCATTCGGAAAGCCGAAATACCATGGGACAAAAATTGGACAATCCTGTACTAGCTCGTCGGCCGTCGCTGGCGAGATATTATCTGCTTGACCCCCCTTTGGCAGGAGATATGCGTCTTCTCGAGCCCGAGGTGGTTGGAATTCTGTTTGATGAGATGCGCTAGTGCACCGGCAACGATACTTGTCTTTCGACCCACCCGTCCAGAGGAGACATATGCGATGCTCCGTTGCTACGCACCGTCCATCAAGGAATGTCATATTCACTCCCTTATCGCCCTCATGGTGGGCCTCCCTTCTTTACTCGCCACACACATGCCTGTACTCGAAACTCTGTCGATCGATGGGGTCTCATACTATGGTGATGACCCCGCCGACATCCCGATGACTCACGAGCTTTTCCCCGGCCTCACTACCCTGGACCTGTCCAGCTGCACGGCCCCTCTCGATACCGCCGTCTATACTTCACTCCGGACCCTCAGGCTAGTCTCGAGCTTGTGGACGATTTCCTACAGCGAGTTCCTCGGTATAATGGGTCAATGTCACGCGCTTCAATATCTGTGCCTAGACGAAGGCGTTCTCGACCCATTCGGCGAAGAGATTGCAGACCCCACGATGCCAGCCCACCTAATCCCCAAGACGCCAGTCGTACTCTCTAGTCTGAGGCGCATGAAACTATCCGGATAATCCGGAACCCTGTTCCACCTTCTTGCCATGGTACACGCACCGCAGGCTACGAAGATTGAACTCACGAATTGCCACGACGATGACGAGTCGGGTCCTCTTATCTCCCGTTTCTCGCCCCCAACCCTCAGCTACGGTACCCATTTCTGTCCTCATCCCACATCGTATCCCTCAGCTGCTGGGACGGAGCGCCATTCAAGCTAACTCTTCGATGTGGACCCCGTAGAAACGCCCTGTTCTCCATCGATTACGGGACGTTCCACGGCGAAGAATGGCCTGGCAACGAGAATCCTCAGCCCAACCTCATCGCAACCATGGATATCTTCCCTGTCGCCGCCGCCGATACCCTCGAAGTGGAAGGTTATCTCGGCCAAGTCGCGGTAGAAACTTGGCAACGCGTATTCCAGACGTTTTCGAACCTACGCACGATCACTCTCAAAGGGAGGGGCACCCTGGACCCCGTCTGGCATGGGCTCTCGCGTGCAACCGCGTCCTCGTTGGGGCGCTTTGTTGTCATCTTCTCTCCGAGATCTCCGTGGACGGTGATGACTGCTCGGATTCCCTCTTCAAGTTTTTCGCCACCTCAACGCTCTTTGAGGCTATGCGTTCAGCGCTGAGCGCACGTGCCGATGCCGGTAGTACCCGGCAACTGAAGCTCAAGCTATACCTGGAGTATACGCTCCAGTTGTGAACCGAAACTCACCGCCAAGATAACGCAGTTTTGGAAGACGTGAGGGTATCGGCTGGTGAGCTGGATTATCGGGATTGGCGGGCACAGTACGATGGCGTCCATGTACAAGTACAGTGTGCACTTGATATAACGGAATACCTTGTGCATTGTCCTGAGTCGAATACTGAGCTTCGGCTAACGTCATATATTCTATTTTTTTTGGAGAACGTTGTTGCAGAACGTCCTTAATTGATTGCGTCGCTTTCCTTGACCCGCCGTCGTAGCTTAAAGGCAAGCCTCTCGTTCACACAAATCGTTTTCGGCGCGTTTGACTGAGGCGATTCGGAAGGACGGGGGTAAACTTGCATAGACGCAAAGTTAGCGACTTTTCCAACCTCTCTATCCAGAAGAAATGTCCCTAGTCAGTTGCAGATAAAATAAACAACGGTCGCATATATGTACTACGTGAACGTGAAGATGGACGTGAATCGTGAATCGTGATAAGTCTGACAAGACGCGTGCATAACGATGCAGCCGTGCAAGAGGCGGACGGGCATGGACGTTTGAAGCGCGGAACCAACTGCGCACGGAGGGTAGATAGATTGTCTGAACCAATGATAACTAGCCGTAATAGATGGGTGGGTAGTAGTCTCTCGCGAATGTCCATGCATGCAGGCATATGCGTACCAAGTGGATATGTGGTGGGCGGGGCGATTAAAAGAGGTGGAAAAAGAATGTAGCTAACGGGCTAACTAACTACTACTGCGAGCGTCGTGTGTCAATCAATGCCTGATCGAGGTCCAGGTCCGTGTACATCGAGGGGTTCGTGACAAGAGTCATACTACAGAAACACAGCGGCCATGTCCGAGACGAGAACTAGAGTCCGTATCCCTGCCCCGCCTGGGGCGGCGCCGCGCCCGGCGGCAGGTTTGTGTACGTGCGCGAGTAGCGGTTCTGGTTCGGCTGCTGCGCCTGAGGCACCTGGGAAGTTGGCCGTCTCCCCTGCTGCCTCGATACCCTCCGCACGCCGCCAGGTCCGGGCACAGGCCCGTTGTCGGCCAAACTTACACCACGCCCCCCTGGCGCGCGTGCATAGTTCGGTGGCGTCGGCGGGAACTCATCGGGGTCTGCGACGAACGGCGCGGACGGGTCGTCGTACCCTGCTGACTGAGGGGAGTACTGGTACGCGCTCTGCGTCTCTGCAGGATACTGCGCGGACACCGTAGATTGGCGAAGCACACCGCCGCTCCGGGACACACGGGCCTCGAAGCTTGTCGAACGCTCGTAATCCTCAGACGATTCTTGCGGGCTGACGAGGCGTTGCTGCGAGCCAATGTCTGAGTTGTAGCCGTCTTCGCTTGATCGTGAGAGCGCGACCGTTGAGACAGATGGTGTCGTACCAGGCATTGTTCGGCTGACGGACAAGGGGGTAGGGAGCATGAGAACCTGACCGGCACTGTCGTTTCTTGGTCGAGGTGGAGGCGGGCCGCTACTGTACGATGACTCGTACGTGCTCTGGTCGAACTGCTGTGGCTGCGGCATTTGCGGTGCCTGGTAGTCAGAAACCAACGAATACCTGTGTCCATCAAGCCTGTTTCCTAAGTCAGTCTAAACCTTCATAAACGCGCGCAACAGCGACTCACCTCTTCGGCGACCCACCTCTCGGGTCGTACGCCGTGGAGTCCCTCGACTGCGTCCCACTCTTCCACCGCCTCTCGCGCTCGAACTCCGCCCAGCGCTTCATGACGATGTGCGACGAGTCGAACTCGCCCTCCTTGTCGCCATGGTTGCCCTCGGCCTTGTCGCCCGCGACCTGGCGCGTCTGACCCCACGAGAAGTCGTCGAAGTGCCAGAAGGAGTACGACGGCAGGATGCCGTTCCAGATCGGCAGCGAGAGCAGGTACACCATCATCCAGCCCACGTACGCGACCTTGCGCGACGTGATGACGATCAGCAGGCCCGGAAGACCGAGCACGATCGCGAGCAGGACGAGCGGGATCGTGGTGTTCGGGCCGCCAGGGATGATCGAGGACACGATGAGGTAGATGGTGAACGAGATGGCGGCGGGGAGGACGAGCGTGCCGGCAAGCTCCATGCCGACGACAAACTGCATCGAAAAGCAGAACGTACCACACAGGTCGCGGACAAGGAGCAGCTCGGCGAGGTTGTGGATAGTCGAGTTGATCCAGCGACGGCGCTGCGAGAGCAGCACGCGGAAGGTGTCGGGGACAACGGTCTTGCAGACGGCTTGCGGACAGAAGACGTTCTTGCGTTTGGGGAAGGTCTTAAGCATGAGCGTGGTCAGATAACGATCCTCTCCGAGGAGCAACAGGTTCTTCTTGTGCAGCGTGTCGACGACGTTCTCCGAGTAGTGCTCCACGACGTCCGGGTTCGCGAGGACAGGGACCCAGTACCCGCCGTCGCCCTTGGGCGCTTTGATACGATACATGCTGAAACAGCCGGGCAAACAGGTGACACCTCCGAACATAGACTCGAACGCCTTGTTCAAGTGGTGCGAGATGTAGTACTCGAACACTGCAAACAAACGACAACACTGTGGGTGCATGTATGCGCGGTGATGAACGTGGAAACAAACCTTGGATCATCGTCACCCACGTCTCCGCCTTGTTCGCGATCTTCGTCTCGCCGCAAAGGCCCATGATCTCGTAGTCGTTCACCATGCACGACACCATCCTGCTGAGCGAGTCGGGGAAGACCTTCGTATCCGCATCGACGCACAACACGAGCTCGTAGCGGTCTGGGCTGATACCGGTGACGCGCCAGATAGAGTTGAAGAACTCGTACTCGAACGTGGTCATGCGCTCGTCGAACATGACCTTCTGGAGGAACGCCATGAGGACGATCTGCGAGTCACGCTTTCCACGGTTACCCGGCTTCGCATCGTTAACCTCGAGCGGGTTCCCGATCTTGGAGACGAGCACGACGGGCACACGCTGCTGCTTCGACCGCTCGACCGTGGCATCGTCGTAGTCGTAGAAGCCCGCGAAGACCTTGGCCATGTTGTGACGCTTGTGGCCGTCGGCGATGGCGACGTACGAGTGCGCCTCGACTTCGTTCGGGGGGACGACGAAGTCCCTCATCATGGACAAACAAATCTCGGGAGTCGTGGCCGTGTTGCCTGCACCCTTGACCATACCGTCAGCGATGATAAGGATGATCTTGTGACTGTTGGGGTAGTCGGTGGTAGCAAGGGAATCCAACGTCGTGCGGAGACCCTCGACAGACTCGGAGTAAGCCGTGACAAGACAGATGGTATGGCACAGCGGGTATCCAAACGGCTCCCAGTCCGGTGCCGGTTGAGGGACGACGTTGTGGAGAGGGAAGGGGCAGGGGTTATCCGCAAAGCGCTGTGAATCCGTGGCGAGGGAAGTTGAACTACGGGATTGGCGGTAGCCAGGGGTATCGGAAGGCGAGGGCTTGAAGCTCTTCGAACTGGCGCCCCCGTAGATGCTGGCCGTCGTGCTACGCTTGTAAGGCATTGGTTCCAACATACCATAGGCAGTCGAAGGACGTCCGCCGACACCTTTGAGGACGCTCTCCGACGGTGTGAAACGAGAGGTGCTGGGAAAGAAGGTGTTGCGCTTGTTGTTCTTGGGGATACCGTTCTTCTGCACGCTCGGGCGGTACTGGCTAGGGGCGGGCCGGTAGATGTCATCTGTCCAGTTCTCGATCTCCCGTGCGCGGCGCATTCGCTCCTCATACGTTTCGCGCTTGAAATTGCCGAGCTTCCAGGAGAAGAACCAAGCGAAGAGGACGGCCATGACGAAACGGATGCCAACGACACCGACGATGAAGACGAGGGAGACGTACAAGACGACCTGGGAGGCAACACACCCAATGCTCTTCGTGTCGACGAATCCGACGGTAGCGATCTCCTGTAAACACTTCCCGACCGAGCGCTGGTTCGTACGGAGGAAATACATGCTCAAGTCCTTCCCGTTGTAGGTGCCGTCCGGGGTCTTCATCTGATCGAAGAGATCGAGGTAATTGACCTCCGCTTTGCTGAGCCAGTTCAGGAGGCTCAAGTCGATCACCGTTCTACAGGCATTACGTCAGTGATCAACAAAATTCCCCACGGCAGGAGGTCTGCATACGATTCGAACACAGCCAGGTTGCGCGACGAGTTGCGGATCTGATCCCAGGTGTAGTACACCTGGCCTTGCGGCTGCATGGACACGAGCTGGTTGCGGGCGGTCGAGGTGGTATGGCACGTCGTGTCTTTATCGTAATTGGTGATGTTGACGCCAGAGGTGCCGTACTGGTTGTAGATGTTGCAAGGGAAGTACCAGTTGAGGTTGCCGTTCGTGCCTGTGATGGTTGAATTGCTCGCTTTCGTAATGAATTGCGAGCATTGACCGTTCGTGCTCTGAAACAAGAACGAGATGTCGGCGCCTGCAGCGTTCCAGCCTCCCTCGAAAAGCGGGTTCGAGTTGCCGTTGAATGGGCCAACCTGAGGATGGTGGAATTTGCTGAAGTCGTAGTCGTAGCCGTGGATGATGACGGACGCAGTGTCGATCTGACCGGACTGGAAGCGGTTGGGCTGTGTGCCACAGACGACCTCGGTGAAGCCGAACGTGATGAAACCGACGATGGCCATGAGGCTGAGGATGATGAAGAGGAGCCCGATCTTCTCGCGCCATGCTCGTTGTGCCTCTGGCGTGCGGATGCCTGCCCGACGCCAGGCTCGAAAGGTGCATTCACGAATAGAAAGTCAAGATCGAACACTCACCGCAGGAGTTCAAAAGGAATGGCGGGACGAAACACGTCGCTATGTAACAGTAAATGAACCAGGCATCCTTGGGGCCGGGTCCGATGTTGTCGAGGCAGCCTCGGGACTTAGGTTGTTCGACGGGGTTGGTGGCTCCAGCGGCGGTGGACCTCTTCCGTCGCAGGGTGCTCCGCTTGAAGAGGGCGAGCCCCGACTCGTGCTGGTCCTCTTCTCGCCCGAGCAGAGACTTTCCGCGACGGAGCTGGCCTCTCTGGGGCGCATTGCCCGTCGCTAGAGCGCGGAACATGGGGGAATGGGTACGAGAGGAGCGGTGTGAAGGGACGGGTACGCACGGGATGCGACGGCGTTGCCACCGTCGTTGACAAGCTGTTGGGCGTGATTGCGGTAGTGCCACTGCCGGTGGCCAGGATCGATCTTCTCCCTATCGGGGCGAACGAGGGACTTCTTCCTGCCCACCCTGCCGTCCCCGGAGCCACCTTCGACGTCCATCGGGGCTGGAGAGGTGCTCTGGTAGGCCGAATAATGCCTCTGCCGGTTCTGGTCTAAGGGATCGTGACGGTCGCCGACCTCGGTGCGCTGGAAGGAGACGCCTCTTGGGGACGAGAGGCCTGGCTGGGGGTGGGGCGGCGGGCGGTATGCTGAGGCTGGCTGATCGGGGTATGCAGGTGAAGCGTAAGCGGCCGAGTAGGCGGGGTAAGAGGGCGGAGAGTGGGAGTGAGGCGGCGGCTGGGGTTGCGGCTGACCCGGTGGCCGGGCAGAGCGCGGGGGACGCTGGCCGCGATGGTCCATGGCGGGGGTCGTGGTCAAAAGAGCGACTGGCAGCGCCGGCGACCTGACCGCCACCGTGCAGATGAGACCGCCTCCAGCCCACTTGACAACCTCCCTCCCCGTCCATCCCGTTTCGGAAAGATAACCCCTTATCCTTCACTCTAATAATCACACAGTAATTCATTTTTGCTGTCTATTGATTTCCGTTCCCCGCATTTATTTCCATTCCTCCTCTGTGCCCCCTTCAATTCCCCGAGCCCCATCCCCTACCGCCAGCAACGGAGACTTCACACACCATTACACATCTTCATTCTGACCAGCGCGTTCATCAATCGAAGCGTGCTATGTTGGAGGAATCCACTAGGAGCCTGAGCGGAGAGAATCTCAAAACCGCACGTCATGAGTCACGGTATATCGCCATCCCTTCTTCCAGTTCTCGGCTGGGGAGGCATCCAGTGGCTAATAATATGAAGTCACACGCTGTCCCCAACATGGCCGTTCGAGGGGACGATGCTCCTTGCCAAGCGTCTCACGACTACATGCCTCCAATGCCGCAGCGGGCTGGCCACCCCGAGCATGCCAAATACGACTCGCAAGACGCACGCATGTCAATCCGACCAGCACCTTGCACGGAGACGGTCGAAACGCATGCGCCTTATACCGGTGTCTGAACAAGTCATTCCGAGCGCACGAACGCGACGCGGGTGGCATATTACAACGCATGATACAGGGTGGCGGAAACGGCACATACAGGTGACACCACGTCCAGCGTCCTATTCTCCTCTTAGGTGACATCGCGCATGGTGCACTTGGGAACGCGCATCGTGTGTGGGAGCGGTGGCTCCCCGCCAAGAGTGTCTGTGCGAACCGCAGAACTTCACAGAGGTTTGCTCGGCAGCTGTGTCGGCAGGATGCCATAGCGCTTTTTAATAGTGACCCGGTGACGTGAAAACTTGTCATCCGGGGAGAACCGTGCTGGAAAATGACCGCTGTGAGTCGAGCCGGATGGACGGAGACCTCAGAAAGGGAGGGGGGGGGTGCAGACCTGGATGTGCGGACTTGGTGATCTTGCCCGAGTCCGTAATTTTCTGGAGCAACGCGTCGGCATTCATCTGCAAACTTGGATGCAACTTGAGACGTACTTTGAGAGTATAAACTCTGTTCCCAGACTCGTCCAGCGTGTACATGAGGTGCATGATGAGCCAGTGGAAGGAGGAGATGACCGTCGGTGGTGAAAATCTGAAGCGTGACGACGGACCGAACGACGATCTCGAAGCTAGCGCCCGTCATTCGGGTTATCCCTTAGCGCCCAATAATAATAGTTCATTAAATAACCACATATTGAATCAATCTATCGTCCGATCAGCTTAATCGTTCATGTCAATAATGTTTTTTGCGTAACACACGTTTGACTCAGAGTTCAGCATTCAACTCAACCTCCGCTTCTAGCTTCTGAGAGATCTGGCCTCTCAAAGTGAGACCTGCTGAGAGCTTTAAACAACGAACTGAACTTCGGCGTACATCGGCTTTAGAACCGAGCTCGACATGACGTCAGTGATGCCCCCACACGGCGTGGCATGAACAGCAACTCGAGAGACTGTTTCAGCATTGTACTTCGCCGCGCGGCACATCCCCCGCAACACGTTCCCTACAAGCACAGCGATTCCTGCTGTGCCGCACATCTGACGACGAACGAGTCTCGAAGACCCCAGCTTTCGATTCCTGCGAGATGACCGAACCGGCATCCAAGACGTGTGCTATATTTATCTTGGGCAGGTTCGATCGCTGGTCGTCCAGACTCCGGACGCGAAACCGGCCGCGCAGTGTTAACCTTCTCCTCAACTTCTGGAAACGTGTTATAAAAAGGCACTAGATCCATCAGGACATCGTACCCCTCGTAGAATCGTAAGCGACACAGATACGTGGTCAGGAAAAGACAAAACTGCTGGGGAGAGGCTACTGACATCCTCGGGGTCGGCGGTGTGTCGGCACCCAGGTCGGCATACCCCTGCGTTCGGAGTGTAAATTGCGGACATAAAAAGGGTGTGTGGATATGGATAGAGCCCTTAACTTGTGAGTAGCTGGAGGACGTGAATAAGCTTTGTGTATCCATTGATCACCGAAGGACGTTGTGCAAAGGACCCACAGTCACAGGGATGCTGGGCACGAGGTCAATTTATCCCGCAAGGTGGATCAGAATGGCATCAGAAGTGGTTAAACGTTGTGCGATGGAATAACTAATCGCAGACATATGTATACATCCGAGGCCTTGTGCATTGGACCATTACCCGTTAAGATGGTTGTACGAAGAGAGTGTGCACATTGCATACTGCCACTATGAATTGAAGGTGTGGATATCACTCGAGCTTCGGCATCATGAAGCCTTCGGGTGGACCCCAAGCCGGCCCTCACAAAATGGCGGCCCCGTGCGGCCAGGAACTCGTAGTGATTGCTCCCAATCGCACTGCCACCCAGTGGAAAAAACGCTATTGTGCGGTAGAAACAAGTAGAACCTCAGAGGGAAATATCGGAGCCAATTGTGGCGTTAGTAGCCAGAAGTTCGGCGGCCAAAATACTGTCGTGTCGCCTGGAATGAGGGTCAGTTTTGTTGCGGCGAACATTAGAGGATACCACCGCGGATCACACACCTAATGAGCAGCGGTTTACCCAGTACAGTAGATAGTCACTGCCTGTCAAACTCGCGGTGGCGAGGGTTTGGCAGAACCATGTTAGACACGACGGAGTTCTACGGTACGCCCCGATGATAGGCCTGTCGAAAGCGGCGGGCGGTCAATGGAAGCAACGAACGCGCCAGGGGATCCTCACTGTAATTGACAGCAAAAGACTTTGCTCGGGTGGCATTTGCAACATGTGTCTGATAAAGTCTCGCCGGCGGGGACACGCCTCCCACAATCTTGCCCATCTGCCTGCCACTGCATCCCCCACCTGAAAGGGCTCGCATACAGCGCCATGAAGTCTAAGGAGGAGATCATCGCTCAGTTCAATGAGGAGGTGAACATGACCGCCGAGGAGCTCGAGGCGTGGCTGGAAGATCCGAAGAGCGCGAAGGCGGGGACAGGTGTGGGGATCGAGAGTGGGCACAAAATTGTCAAGATCCTTAAGAAAAACCCCACGAAGGATCCAGATAAGTACGACGATGTCGGTGGTGTCCCTGTATCGTATTCACACCCGACGCTGACGTGCAACGCATAGGAGGACCTCGAGCACATGCGCAAAGTTGTCGGGTTCGTTTCTGAACATGTAAGGATGCCACGAGGGGCGCATATACTCACAGGGGCTATTCATTTAGGTACAACAAGAGGCACCTGGCGCAGGAGGACCACTTGAAGGAGACGAAGACGCAGGAGGAGCTCGAAAACGCCAAAAGCACCATCAGCCTGAAGAACTGGGGGCATGTGAGTCCCGGAGATGCATCTTGGATCTCGGTTGAGTAACTGACCAGTGACCCGCTTTTCAGGATCCCCTGAAGACCCTGGACGAAGAGCACGGCGAGGAGCGCAGCGCGGACTCGGCCTCCGATGGCCATGAGGGCCACGACGAGTCCCAAACCCAGGCAGAGGGAGACGAGAATACTCCGGCGGAAGGAGGCGAAGTTGAAGTCGAAGTTAGTGGGGAGGAGGAAGTCGAATCCAAGCAGGCGAGGAAGCGCAAGCTTAGTGGCGAGGAATGCGTGTCCGATGAGGGGGTTAGCGCGGAGGGGCAAGCGTCTCCCAGCTGCGGAGACGACCAAGAGCTCGAGACAGTCGAGAAAGGAGGCGTCTCAGAGGGGAACAACGGTCAGGACGAGCCTCCGCGCAAGAAGGCGAAGAACGATGCCGCGCCGTAACGTAATAACTGCGCGCGACATATCGGACTGGTCGACTTGCCTGGCGGTTTTGACCGGATGCGCTGGGGGAAGAGGACTGCTTTGACGATGTAGAACAATGTGTATTTTCCAGCGAGATGGGATGACGGATTGAGAGTCGGAGAGGATCCGTGGGCGACGCCAAGATTGAAGGGAGACTCGGAGTACCGGTTAAGATTGACATTGCGTCATCATTACCATACTGGGTGCTCGGTTGGCGGAAACGAGGGCTCCACCTTTAATGCGAGCGAATGTGCAGCAGCCGGTTCTGCGTCCTCCACGACCACCCCTGCCAGCGTACCCGCCATGCTCCGTTCCCTCTCTTCACGGCTGCCTGGCTCGCGGCCTTGGAACGGCGGCCCATATGACCTCTTGCCGACGAACAGTTCAGACTCGCGACATAGTCACGCTCATCGTCCCTCGTCCAATGGCAATCCCCTAGCGCGCTTTTGCACAAAGCCCATCATCCGCCTCCTCCTCCTCGTCCCACTCTGCTTTCTCACTTTCCACTTCTTCATTGGCTTTGAGTACCTCGCGGCAGAATCCAACTTAGACCCGGATGCCAGCGACCCCAATCGACAACCGCCCCTGTATACACACTACTACCTCCAGGAGTTGCAATATCCGCAGCACAATCCTAACCTGCCGTATCCGGAAGGCGGACATGGACGATATATCTGGTACGCGAACCATGTGCATGGTGAGTCGTTTGTGACGTGTTTGCGGGGATTGCGTGGGTGCTCATGTGGGGAAGGGTCTGGATGGGGGAACGCAATGCAGGAGCACTTGCTCAACGCGTATTTAGCGCATGAGTCGGGAAGAGCGTGAGGATTCACAATGAGTCCTGTAATGGATATATTCGTTGACCGCCACCTTAGGTTCGTTTATAACAACTACACTTGGAACACGGATGGGTCCGACTACACCGACTACAATGGTCATCTTATTCCTTCACGGATACCCATAGCCGCTCTTCTTCGAGGTAAGTCTCACCCCGTGCGGTCTCATATTCAAGGACATATATCCGACCTCCGCCGGCCGTTCCGCGAGAGCATGTCTCCCATCCGTGGCCGACATAAAATAGTGCCGGTTGGTCGTCGCGCGAGGCCGGACGTCCTTCAGGTATTATTTGCTGCATATAGCCGGTCCCAATTACGTCATGATTTGCAGGTCCTACCGCGGGAGGGTCATGGCCACCAGGCGACCCGGCACCGCGCGCAGTTGTCAAAGAGTACTGGGACAAGGTCTGCCCCGAACCGCACGCCATTATGAGCGATGAACTTGTCGACGCCGCGGTCGCAGACGCCGACGAGGTTTTGCGAACATGGGTTGAGAAACTTGAGACGTTGCCCGGCTGCGTTGAAGTCACAGGGACGCAAATCTGGAGCATCTGGTGTGTCCCGCTTACCGAGTCAGCCACACTCAGAAATGTAGATGCTCATCGCTTCATCCGCGCATACAGGATATTCGGGAGCAAAAGGATACTCACTATTTGGCCCTCGTTCAAGAAATCACCTGTCATCACCCAGTTCCGTTGGTCGCAGCTCATCGAAGACGGCTTCGTGAAGAACCGCCAGCTCTTCATGGACACCAGCTGGCTCCGCGACTTCTTCTCGTCCCCCGCATACCCATACGAACCCATCCCCGGCCTGCTCGTGCTCCATATCCGGCGCGGCGACTTCCAGGAGCACTGCATGCACTTTGCGCGCTGGTCTTCACAGTGGAATGGCTTCAACCAGTTCCCAGAGCTGCCCGACCAGTTCGTACCCCCGCCGGCGTCGGGGCCCGGCCAGTTCACGGAGGAGGGCAAGGACATCTACCTGCGCCACTGCTTCCCGGACATCGGGCAGATCGTCGCGCGCGTGGCGGAGGTCCGCGCGACGCAGGCGGGCAGGGGCCTTAGACACGTGTATATCATGACGAACGGGAAACAGCCGTGGGTCGCGGAGCTGAAGGGGGAGCTCGCGAAGCTCGGCGGGTGGGACAAAATCGCGAGCAGCAGGGACTTGCAGCTCAGCTGGGAGCAGCAGTTCGTCGCACAGTCGATAGACATGCTCATCGGGCAGCGCGCGCAGGTCATCATCGGGAACGGGGTACGTCACATTTTCTGTTATTCGGGCTGGATGTTCGCGAGCTGACACGCGGTCTTTTTTTTTTTTGTGTTTGGACGTATCGGTGCTAGTTCTCGAGCTTGACGTCGAATATCGTGATGTTGCGAATGGCGAAGGATATCCCTGCAGACGCGAATAGATTCTGGTAGACCTTCGTCGCTTTATTTGTACATGTGCGTTGATCATCACACCGTAGAGCCTTCATTATAATTTCCAGGTTTTTTCATCTTCGAACGCTGTTTCGCAGCATGCATATGCACCCACGTGCAGCGCTCACCAGCGCCACAGGGCTGCTACGTTCTTACAGCCTGCCCCTTGCCACTATCTTCATCGCCCTCATTGTGACTGTCGCGGCCAATCGCCCGACTGGGCGCAAACTGGCGCGGGTGCTGCGGGTCAGCGTAGACCGTGCGTGCGCCGGCCAAGTTAATTTGGTATGCTTGTGCAGCTGGCTATCCACCAAGTGGGCTCCTCCTGAGTACTCCCGTTGGTATAGTTATGTCCGACCTCGTCGCCCTCCTCGCCTGCTTATCTATTTTCAGGCCCCGGGGTTCACTTCTGCGGGGGTGTGCTGCGCGAACGCGATGTGTTGCGCGCTGTGAGTGAGGTCTTGTCGGTTTGCAGGCACAGGCGGGTCAACGAGCACCACCTGGGGTAGTTTGGTTTCCCCGCGTTCGAGACTTAGTGCTCAGGCATCCGCAGGCCTGCTGCCTGCCCATCTTAGGGCCAAATCTAATCAGCGGATTTTAAATTACTGTTGCTCCGTCTGCGTGTCTGAAATTTGTCCAGTGTTGTACTCGGAACCACCGAGCACATTCACGAGGGCAGAGTATCCCAGCTCTCCAACCAATGCATTCACGTTCTCCACGAATGCATCATGCAACTCGGAGGTTTGGCCCCACAGCTCATCCGTGTACTGGAGGTACAGCTGGGACTTCTGGAGGCGGGCACCACCAGCGTCGGCGCGTGCGCGCAGCACCCCCGGGATGAGATCGAAGAGCGCCAGGGTTGCCTCGAAGCTGAAACGGGAAGCAAGCCGAGGGCGGTCGTCGACGACGATCTCGGAGAGGGAGGGACAGCACACCGCCCCGTCGCGCTCCAACGAGGACGTCGTCGCGCGCGCAAGGCCGAGCGACAGGGCGTGGAAGGTGCCCCTTCCCTGGATGTGCAGTGTGCGGAGGCTGCGGAGCGTCTGGAAGGCGCGCTGCCATGTCTCGACCGCGACCGAGTCGGGATACCCCTGCACTTCGAGGGTGTCGACGGAGGCGACGGGGAAGAAGTCCAGGGCCGCGACGAGGTTGCGCTCCAGGTTCGCGTTCCCGGGGCACTCCGTGTTGGACGACATCCCGTAGTCGACGGAGAGGAGCGCGTGTTTGTCGGGTCCGCACCGGATGCGCAGATGGAAGGCGTCTCGGTCCCAGCAGCTGAGGGATATGGCGCGAGGAGAGGAGAGGAATGGGTGCCGTGTCTGTGAGTCGGCCGCGAGGAGGCGTGTGGCGAGAGGGCTGGCCCCACTGTCGTCGTCGATGCATTGGCTGAGTTCGATCGTGGTGGCCTGTGGCGTGTGCACGGTCGCGAGGAGGTGGAAGAGGAGTGTGCGTTGTCCGGTGAGCTTCACGACCACCCTCAGGCGAGGAAGGACGACTGTCTTGCGGCGCGGACCGCCCGTCGGGATGCTCGCGAGCCCCTCGGCGAATGGATCCAGGACTTCTTCGTCCACGCTCAGGCGTTCGAGGTCGCGGCATTTCTCCAGGACGTCGAGACCTTCGTCCTCATGATATGGACCAGTGAGTGACAGGGTTTCGAGTGCAGGCATGGGGATGGCGAATAAAAAGGGGAGGCCAGATAAGATAGTCCAACCTGGGGACGTCGCAGTGAACGTGGTACGCTCTGATGGACGGGGTGTGACGGCCCAGCGTCGCAAACGTCGTTTCCGGCTTGGTCGGGTGCCAGACGTGTACCGTGGCAAGTGCGCCTGCGCATCGCCTCAAGCAGAACTCCAACCACTTCGCATCCTCGTATACAATTATCTCCTGCCAAAGCGAGGGGGTCGAGGGGATGACATCTCGCCAGCGACGGCAGACGAGCTGGTACGTGAGAGTCCAGGAGCTGGCCATCCAGTATCTTCCAGATCTCGGCTCTGCTAGACGGATTTCTTCGACGATTCGTACCAACAACTCCGGGGGTAGAATGTTGATGAGTGGTGTGTCATGTGGAGGACTCCGGGCTTGAAGCTGTGCCGTCGAGGCCAAGCTTTCGCCACTAGGTCAAAACTCGTCGTCCTTAGACATTATGTGTAGTGGAGGACGGACTGGATTACTTTGGATCAGCACAAAGGTTATTCGAATAAGAAAATAAAACTGCCACTTACGGAGGGTTTATGATAGCCCTATACGATGACACTTTGAACGCGACCTTCGAGTTGAACGAATCCCACCCACTGGCAGTGACTGGCACCACTTGCTACTGTGGAAACACGCGATGTTAAAAGGGGCCATTCTACATCAAGTGTTTTAAGGACGTACTGAACACAAATATTTCAGAAAACCTGACACATTAGACTTGAAGTAGCTGAGGGACGGCGAGACTCAGTCCAAGTACTCACTGGACAGGAGCTGAGTCAGTTCAAGCTTGAAGGAGTTGCTCGAACCAGGCCCGGACGTGCGCAGGAACTGCACCGCCACATAACGGATGGGCGCCACCACTGCGCCAAGCGGACCGCGGCGACGGGACTGGCGATGAGACCGCAGATGTCGAAGTCGCTGGCGAAGTGCGCATTGCATGAAACGGCGAAGGATGACGCGCATTGAGATAACGAGGAAATGCTGAGATCAAGAGCCTAGGAGTGGTGGTTGGAGTCGTGACGTACAGTAGTTCAAAGAATACGACGTCAACCGCAATAGCAACTGGGCCCTGTAAGCCCATAGGAACCATGCACCGATGAGTCTGCGTCTTCGCTCTCGTCTTCGTACTCCGGGTCGTCCTTACTCTGAATCATTCTCACTGCCCTCAGCCCTCCTGCCGCTCCCGCTCCACCTCCTCCGTATACCCTCTCGAACTTCTGCAATTCCGGTGGTTCTGGGATGTCGAGGATACGGTCGTTAGTATTATATATGAGGCTCAGGTTGATGACTGCATAAGCGAAATGAGCATAGAGAAACTCGACGGGGATGTCTGGGTAGATCGCCACCCGGCGTCGGTGGAAGAGGTCGGGCAGGTACCGCCATCCCGTCCCCACAAAGTATGTGACAAACGCTTCGCCGGGACTGGGGCTAGGGCTGCTGTCGGGATAGAAGACGAAGCCATACCGCTCGAGACATCGATGCGCGTCTGGGCGCAACAAGATACCATTCGCGGGGTGGTGGATATCCCATTCTACGCCCTGGATGCTCCTGCCTCGGAGATGGTACTGCATGTGGTTGACGGTGAACCAAGGTTCCTCCGCGGGAGGGATGAGGTAGGTGCGCTGCGCGGCTGTGTGTTAACACGACCCATAGGCCCGTGTTTAGATCGTGAATATGACCGCTATTGGACGGAACAACGCACAGTCTGGGTACCGCGTGATGGTGCAGACTACGTCCCTCGACGCCACGGGGTCCAACATCTCGCCCGAGGGCGAGTAGAACCACGGCACTGGGGAGCGACGTCGCCGCTCCAATGGGACTGCCACCCGGGCCCAGCGGTCGGGAAGAACAGGGGGGAATGTGAATGCGGAGAACGTCTTGACAATTGGGTAGTTCCCGTTGGCTTGGTTCTCACTCGGACCGAGGAAGTAATAGCAGTCGACGTCCATGTAACTGTCATTGATGGGGATGCGATTGAGACCTGCTCTGTCCGATGCGAGGAAGTCACCTTAACGGTTCGCTGCATGATTTGTGAGGACGCGGCAAGCATCGAGAACAAGGGGACGGAAGACGCCATAAGGCGTCGCGGTGGAGCCAGTGGAGAGAGCAGGAAAGGCAAACAGGGCACTACCAAGAGCTGGGTGCATGATGTGGATTTCTGGAGGAGGATATAGAGGTGAGCCTTCATGTGGCATTGGCTGTGGAAGGTGTTCTTGACTGTTCATGGCTGGAAGGAGCGGGGAGGACTATCAACCGCGGATCGAAACAGGAGTCTGGAGTCTAAGAGGACAGTGTCGAGGACAGGCTGAAGAGCAGGTGTTCAAATAGAGCCAGGTAAAGCCACTGTGGCTACCCGCGGCTGAGCTCGGAACGGAGCGATGTCACTCGATCGAGGTGTCCACAACACATTCGCTTGCAATGCATTATTAAATGCCCCTGTTGACTGCCCGATGGGCAAGTCGCGGCCGTGTGGAGTAACGTCGGGATACGATCTAAAAGAGGACAACTTGACGAGGTCGGAGAGAATCGATGCACTGAGAACTGATTGGATATGGTGCGGGACGGGAAGCCTGAGGCAGAGACTGCTCGTTTGCAGGAACCCGAAATGCGTGCTACTACTAGATGCAAATCGAATGCCAAAGCGCGGCGACACGTGGCAAGCGGCAATTTGAGCTCCATTCATGGAGGAGGTAGTGTGCCGAATAGGAGTGAGGCGAGCTGCGGTCAGATGTTGGGGTCGTCGCCGAACTTGGAGAGCGTGCAATGCACGAGGACGAGCATCGATATAACGTGACTCGAGATGCAGAAGTGATGGTTAGAGTCACTAGTCCAATGGTCGGGTCGTGGTCAAAAGGAGAGGAAAACTGGAGATATCACGGTGTCAGCAAAGCTGCGGTATAGAGAGTACATGAGGGCGAGAGGAGAGGTGGCCCTGGCTACTACCGAGGGTGAACCGGAATCATCCACACCACCCGCAGGTTTTATAGGAGGAGGCATCTCCCATGCATTGCACCGGGATGCTGTTGGGGCCACGTGCATTCATTTGAGAACCGAAGGAAGGGCATATTCGGGACCTTTGGGCTCGGATCTCCGCCTTAATCGTCCGTTTGACTGTCGTCTGGAGAGCGTTCGAAGAACAAGTTCCTGATGAAGAGGAGGTCGCGTAGCTTGGAGAACCTCTCGAATCCGCGCCTGAGACGGGGAGTATCGACTTCGTTCAGAAGCAGCGTCACGTCGTGCTGATTGCCCGGTATCCGTAAGTAGCACGGACAGGGTCTAGACGGCCTGGAGGAGGAGCACCCAGAGGCATCGCCCGGCCGTCCGTGATGGCAAACGTCGAAACATTAGCCACGAATCGGAGCAATATTATCGTACATGCATGTTGTGGCACTGGCGTAAATTGTCGTACGTGCTCTTCCGGGCCTCCATGGGCGAGACAAGGATGCCAAGGTTGATGGGACGCGGGACCCGATCGCGTTGCAGTGCGGAGGCCGCACGACCTTCTCTCAGCAGGGACACGCAGGGATGCACTTGCCGCTCGGTCCTGCTGGGGAGGGTGGCCGTATCGAAGCCTTCATCAAGGAGAGAGAGCTCAGGATGGCGGCGCCGTTCTCGTCGCATGCGAGGATGAAAATCCGTTGGATGATCTACGAGGGTAGAACTGGTGCACGAAGCTCATGAGATAGCTTTCCCCGCAAAGATTTGGGGATTCAAAAAAAAACTTGAAGTAAATCGCATTCTAAAGAACCGGACGACACGATCAGCTTGCAAGTATGGCGCATATGAAAAATGCTAACCTTTTACATTGCAAGAAAGCGGGCGAATGATCGAAGTGGGCATGGACGGATGGGTGAAGGGGGTTTATAGCGACCCTGGTGAACGACGAAGAGGAGATGGTTCACCTGCAGGTGGTTCGTTATTGCTACGGAATCGTAGTGTACTACTAGTAGACGCTTGTGCGCTTACAAGCGTCTGTTTTCATAAGACGCCGGTGAGATAATACCATTACTGTACTAATACCACTGTTTTGCGGCCGTTCTGCTGTTGTCGACTTGCACTGTGCTCTTCCCTCAGATTACTTGGTGTATGTCACCCTGTGCTACTGCTTCAATTCGTTGTCGTGCTTCCTGTGTCTGGCAGCTAGTATCAACGAAATGGCGACAGCTTGGTGCAAGCCAGTCCAGAAAAGTCACTAACACACACGGACGTCGAACAGATGCCAGTGGCATGGCTAATTTGCCTCAGACTCGGGTCCCGCTTCCTACTACCATCACTTAGCGGAAATTTTCAGTCTGGGCCCGAACGTGAGCATCGCGAAGGCTGAGACGTGCTGTTTGGTCTACATGTGTCTCCTACGAGACGGAGCCGCGCGATCATAGCCGATGCGGACGGGTCAAGCAATACACAAGTGCGTTTATCGAGTCTATTCTGTCAGTTTCATGGATCATTTCCAACGTGCTTCTTCCTTCGGAAGACTTGTTCGCGACGGCATCGTCGTGTGTAGCTCCGCAGCCGAAGCGGTTCTCGGATGTCGGGATAAGGACTGTCGGTCCCGGTCGACATCATGAACCCCTACAGCCTACTGCCGGTTTTGAATGTATTACATTATATCGCTATGCGGGCATGTTTAAAACTCTGTGGCGTTCACTATACGTATATTTTGATTCACACGTCTAGTGAATGACATGGGCCAGGATGGGTTCTGTCGGTTCCGACAGCAGCTGCCCCGTGGTACCGACGTTCTGGGAACGTTCGAGCTCATGAGCCCCAAGATATTCAGGCCCAATTCAACTCTCTGAGAATCAGAGCGCAGACCATCGCCTTCGTGACGACGTAGGCCGGATTATGATGCATTCCGTTGCCGGTTATAGACCACATGCATCGTTCCGACGGTTCTGTTTCAGAAATGTCCTGTTCAAAGCAAAGATCGTCGGAGACAGCCTTGGCGGAAAATATATAAATGGTCAGCTTCTGAACAGACTGTCGGCCTTTGACTGCCTTCCCCTCGATGTGGCGGTTGTGTCCCAAGTTATCTGCGCTCTACCACAGACTCGTAGTAGCAAGCATTGTAATGCAGTCTGAGCAATGGCGGTCACACTGAGAATCTCGACTCGGCACAGTCCAGTTGGCCTACGGTAGCGGCATGAACCTTCGGATATCAGAGTCTATCCGCGGGTGTTCTCCCTTGTCCCGTGTGTTGCGTTTTCAAAAAAAAATTGCTAAGTCCGCGTCGACACAGTGAAAGCCTTGTGTGGAGCGTGAAGTCCCGAAAGTCTATAAAGGGCCCGCGTTTCTCGACCTAAGGCCCCCCATCCGTTGTCGTTCTTCCCGGTGTTCTCACCACTTGCCCATCTTCATTTCCTTACTATTCTTTTACTTCTTCCTTCGCCTTTATCACCCTTTTATCCTTCGACCATATAACCGTCTAATCCTCCTTTCTATCCTTCATCCTTATCACCCTTTCATCCTTCATCATGGCTGCTGCCGATTCCCTCCCCGACCTCACCGGGTGCTTCCTCGACGATCGTTACGAGCTCATTAAATTGCTCGGGTCCGGGAGCTTCGGAGTCGTCTACAAGGCGATCGACTACGAGGTCCCCGAGGGCTACAACAACGTCGTCGCGGTGAAGATCCTCCGCAAGGTTGGTCGGAGCGCTGCCCACCTCGCCAGCATCAAGCGCGAGGTCGCCTTCCACAGCACCGTCGCGGCAAACGAAGGCGTCGTCACCCTCTTCGACACCTTCGACGACGCGGAGTGGTGCTACCTCGTCCTCGAGTTCTGCGGCGGGGGCGACCTCTTCGACCAGATCATCACCAAGCAGACGTACCTCCGTAACGACGAGCTTCTCCGGGAGGCGTTCCTCTCGCTTGTGGACGCCATCCAAGGGTGCCACGACGCTGGGATCGCCCACCGAGATCTCAAGCCGGAGAACGTCCTGACCAACAAGGACGGTTCCCGGTGTTACCTGGCGGACTTCGGTCTAGCCTCTAACTCACCGCTGGTGCACGAGTTTGGTGTCGGGACCGGTCTGTACATGAGTCCCGGTGCGTCTTGTTCATCCCAGCTGTCTGACCCTCGCGCTCACGAGATGCTTCAACAGAGTGTGTCGGCGAGTTGACGGGGCGGCAGTCGTACGACCCGTTTCTCAGCGACATCTGGTCCCTGGGCATCATCCTCGTCAACATGATCACGGCGCAGAACCCGTGGGCGAGGGCGACGCCTAAGGACGACAACTTCTGTCGGTACCTCATGGACCCGGACTTCCTGTACAGAGCCTACCCCATGTCCGACGGGGCGCACGACATCATCCTGAGCCTCCTCGAGCTCCACCCCACGCGCCGCATGAGCCTGAGCACCCTCCGGCAGGAGATCCTAGCCCTGGACACGTTCTTCCGTCCGGTGTCCCCGTTCGAGCACGTTCTTGTCGAGCATGAGTATATCACCACCTCCATCCCCACGCTCGCGGCGAGGGCGACGATTCCATCGGCCTTCGCGACGGAGTCCGAGTCCAGGTCCCCGTCCGAGGTCGAGTACGGGTACAAGTTGGTATACATGGCACCCGAGATTGATATCCCGCGCGCCCCCTCGGCCCGGGATTGCTCAGCCGGCTCTGCCGCCGACGCCTCGTACTCTCCTCCTTCCTCCACCATCCCCTCCCCATCGTATTCTTCTGTTTCTTATTATGAAAACTCATGCTCGAGTGAACGTGCTTCTTCTGGGATGTCGGATGCGGAGGAGGTGATCACGCCGGAGGGCACCTCCACCACCGTCACCACTGCGTACATGTTGTGGGACAGGATCATGGCGGGGGCTCATCTCAAGCAGTTCCAAAATCAGCAGGACATCCGCGGCTACTACGAGGGCTGGCAGAACGGCGCCATGGCCCAGACGTACCAGCACCCCAACTACCCCGAGTACTACTACTACGTTAGCTACTAGACTATCTCCCCCCCTTCATGGACATACTCTCATCCACTCCCGTTCCTGTCCCCCCCCCCTACCATTCCCCCTTCCTCTCCCCCATCTTCCCCCCGGTTTCGGTGTATTTTTTCTTTCGGACTTGGATGGACACTTCGCGTGCCCTTTGTACCAAAAGTCGTATAGGCGATGCGGGCACCCCTTATATGGCACACTAGATAGAGTTCGGACTTCGGACATGGACCACGGACTTCCAGTGGACTGTGCGTGGACACCTACCCACCAATCCTCCTACGTATACCGCATAGATGCGTTTGTATCGATAGCATCGCAACACAAAGAATTTCGTTTCCCTAAAGTTCACGACGAACATGCGTGCGAAGTGATCTATTGAAAGTTAGCTTGGTAAGTTCCATTTGAGAGACCGGCTTCTATGAGCAATGCGATGCAGGAAGAAACATCGCGTGGACGAACTTCGAGGCTGAAGCCTGCTCAGACCGGGTTGCGAATCCACAGTGCACTGTTTGGAAGAGGAAATGCGCTCTTCCACATAGCATATGCGCACCGTACATCTGAGATGTATGCAGCCTCGCAACCGATAGACAGTCCTGGGGATTCAATGGGGTAGAGAGCCCGAAGGCTGGCGCGACATGTGGGCATCTCCCGCAACGTCCGTGCGCCTATCTGCCCGAACCCACAGCATTACAGCGAAGCAGACAGGCTAGTAACTTGACGAGCACTAAGTCATACCTGCGAAGGGCAGGGCCGAAACCATGTTACATTCGAAAGTGCCAGGCGTGGCGACGGTCGCAGACACGCCGCGCCGGCCCATACTACGAACAAACACGATCCGGGCCCACTAGGGCATCACTCGGGCCAGTGCAGGACAACTATCACTCTCGAGGAAGAGTAAAAACCTAAAGAACAACGAGCGCGCCCATCACCACACTCCCCAGCACCCCGAGCGCACCGACGACGGCCGACCGCGACACGTGCATGCCCCCCGCTGCGCCGTTCCCCTTCCCAGTACCCGTGCTTGTGCTTGCAGAGCCCGACATCGTGCCGTTCGTCGAGGCGCCGTCGGTGCCGGTGCTCGATGCGGCGGCGTTGGACGAGGAGCTGTCTGCGGCGAGGACGGCGGGGGCGGCGGTGTGGAAGACTTGGCCGCCGAAGGTCGTCGTGCCGCCGCCGACGGTGCCGGTGGCGAGGGTTATCGCCGAGCCGCCGATGGAGGAGACCATCACGACTGGGGCGGAGTTCGCGTCGGCTGGTGGGAAGAGGAAGGGAGGGATATCAGCATTGGACTTGAAGGTGCAGTGGTGGAAGTGAGACTTACTCGCGATGAAGGCAGTGAGATGTGTCGCGGTACCGATGGACTTTTGCGCGTCCATCACGCCCAGGGTGGCTGCGAGGCGGCAGGAAAAAGAAGTTAGAACATGGACGCGTGTTATTTCGGAGGAGATTGATGTGCGTACCCTGGATGTCCTTGAGCGTCGAGGATCCCACGTAGGACGCGATGCCGTCAGAGTGGGCGTTCACCCAGTGGACCGCGTCGCTGAGGGTGACGGTACCAGTGGGGAAGCCAAGCTGGGTGGGGATTGGCAGCGTCACTAGAGGGCAATTCAAAGTCAGAACGCAGTTGGCCCGAGGGTACTGCGTTAGAACGCACCCGCAGACTCTGTCGCAGAGGGGCTAGTAGCCGCACTCCCGGAAGCCGAGCCAGAGCTCGAAGCAGCTGGAGCGGCCTGCGCTGAGAGAGAGAGGGCCGAGACGGCAAGGAGCGCAAAAGTCTTAGCGTACATGGTCGTGTCGAAAGGTTCAGAAAGTCCTGCGGGCCAGCCCAAGAATGCGAACAACGAAGGAACGGTGGTGGGAGGGCGAGGCCTCAACGAAAGTGGGAGGGATGTCCGCGCTGCATCCCTCCATCGCCGTTGTTATAGCACGAGATGCAACGCGCCTATTGCAGCAGCTCACACCGAGCTGTGCTAAGCTATCTGGCGTGGACGTCGCCGATGGGCAGATAGACCGCAGAGGCGTAGGCCGCAGTCAGGGTGTGAACGCCTTCGACTCGGAAAGGAGTGACGACGACCTTGCATTATACACCGAGCTGTGTCGGGACCCCGGGATGGCCGATACGAGAACCTGATAAAGAGTAACATGAATAATAAATGATTAGTACATGCCTACAATGATAATAACAATGGACCAAAGGGTTCGGCCGCTACTCAGCGCCGGATACGCCACACCGTCGACGGTCGAGGTTGCGTGGGAACGCTTGTAAGCTGTGGTCGGCTTCCTTGTAGTTCGATGACAACCAACACTTAGCGGAAGGAGCGACCATCAAGCCTGCGAATAAGGGTATCAACGAAGTCCCTCGAAGCACGTAAGGGTGTAAAAGCGGTTGTCCACCTCATGTGAAGCACCGCAAGTAGTAAACCGCCTGGAGAAAACGCTGAAGCAGCGATTACTATTGCAAGCAGATGCATTTTACCGACACCTTCTCCAGAGATGCAACAGAGGGTTTGGGAATGGCACACTAAACAACGACACACCGAGCAATGGAGGGCTACAAATTGCGACCTCGAGCGTCATCCCGCAAAATCGGATACAATGACAGGATCCAGAATTAGTCTAGCAGAATTTCAGAGCAGCGGCGGTACGATTCGGGCGTTAGCGCCAGGTCGTAGTCAAGGTTTGCGAACCTGAGGAGGGGGCGGTGTCGGAGCGGTTCGGGTCGGACTCCCATACAATCTGTAGCGTAAGGCCCATACGTCGTGCCTCAGTCATTATATGCGCGCCCGTATGAACATATAGACTTACACTTCCGTCAGTCTCCTTCCTGATGAATTTGTATTCAAACGACGTCCCAGCAGGAATGGCCACGGATGCTGTCCATACGGGGTATGACGCCGCAGACAGCGCGATCTGCGAGGGGGAGGTGCAGGGTCGATCATGCACCCCGTCAGCCGTCTGTGCTGGTATGGAACACATATGGGCCTCATGCAAGGCACTCACCGCGCTCGCTGGGTCCCAGTTCCCGAGTTGCGCAATACTGCCGGCAACGAAGATGTTCTGCGGCGCCGTATCAAACTTCTTGTCTTCCAGGTGGAATGGAGAAAAGTTTTCTCGACGCACCTCTCCGAACGTGGTCGTGGCTGTCTCCGCGAAATTGATGACGACACTACCGCCAGAGCCGCCGTTCCCAGAACCGAACCCCATCGCGCCGGTGTGGACAGCGATGGAATCACGAGCCGCAACTGTGGCGCTGAAGGAGCCGCCGGACACATTGAACCTAAACAGATGCATGTCAGATAGAACGAGTGGCTGGCGGCTGCTGGAGAGCATGACAACTCACGAGCCCGCGGTGCAGTTCCCTCCGGAAAGTGCGCCGTGCACGACGTCACAGTAAGACCCGTCTGGAAGTGATGTAGAGAAGGTCGCTGGCCACGCCGAGTCCGCGTTGTTGATCGCGACGAAGCCGAGAGCACCTGAAGAACAACATTCCCCGTCAACCATTCCGTCAATAATGATATTCGCATGCCGACTGACCCCGTCCGAACGCGATCTGTTGCGACTGGGGCGACACCCAGTTCGTCAGCGCCGCGTTACCGACTTTGTTCCTGAAGCCGACCATGCCCGCGACGGCAGTCCAGCGGTGTTGGCAGAGCCACCCGTTCGCGCCGCCGCTCCCCGAGCAGGTGCCGACGCCTCCGTTCGGCGCGCCGGCGTCGGTATTGGTGAAACCACTGTAGCTCGAGAGGATGGTGGGTGTGCCATAGGGGTGTGCGAGCGAGAAGATCATCGCGGACACGTAAGTGTTCGATGGGGAGTTGTCGTTGAGCGAGTTTCCATTCTGAACGAATCAGTCAGATTTCGACGGTAGTGAAGTGGCAGGTCCTCTTGCATACCCGCTCTGTGTCGTGGTTCGTAACGAACACGTTCGCGCCCGAGCCATTGACCCAGCCTGTCCTCAGTTTCGGTAAGGTAGAAGCATCGTATCAGAAATAGTCGATCGTACCGAGGTTATCGAAGCTCTGCAGGCTAGATATTCCTCCGCCAGAGAACGCATTCAACAGTGCCGTAGTGTAACGGAATCTATGTTGAAATCGCAATTAGACCAGAAATTTAGGGAGGGGGGAGGCACAAGCACTTACTCCTGTACATCGCCTTGAACAACACATTAACACAACATTATGATAAACGTCGCATGGCGAACAACGATGACGTACCATTGCCCGTGTACTCATTTGGCGTGATTGGCTCTCCAGCACCGTAGATAACCTCTTGCGTGATATATGGTGTGGAGTTCAACAGCGACAGGATAGCAGCTATATCCGTCGTGGCGATGTCTGCAGCATGGTCTGCTCAACTTTCTGAAGATACGGAAAACATTAGGAACCGACGCACGTTTAGCGGCGTCGAGACGGAAACCGTCCGCGCCCAAAGACAGCAGATCGTTGCCGTATTCCGCAAGTCGACCGCGCACGTAATCGGTCTCGGTCGCGAGACTGCAAGAACGGATGTGGTGCAAGTGAGTAAAACACAGGCCAATCAGCGTCGTGGATACCTATTGATGAAGCATGCAGTATGATGAAACACTCACTCGGCGAGGTTGTCGAGCTCGCACGTTTGCACCTCGACGCGGTTGTCGTAATTGACGATGTCGTCACCGGGCTCCAAGCCGCAGTGATGGAAGTCCTGGTACTGATAAATGCCCGGATAAACGTAGTGGGTGTACGACGAGCCCGCGACGCCCGTGCCGCTGTCCGACCCCGTCATGTGGTTCCAGATGGTGTCTGCATGTGCGCCGTAGGTATGAGAGATAAGGTTAGCGGTGGCTATGCTGACACGGTGGAGGGACCAGGGTGCTCACCGACGATAACACCGACGCCGGCAGCGTGGCAGGTGGAGATCATGTTCGCGAACTGGTCCCTGTTGCCGCGCTTGGAGGTGAGGATGTACGAAACGGGTTGGTAATCCGTCCACCACTGGTCACCGGTTACGTGCTCCTGAGGCGGGCTCACTGTGGGGCATGAGTAGCGACGCGAAAATCATGAGCAAAATCAATGATGTTAGCGACGCGCCGTGGACGAACCTTGAACGAACCCATAGCCAGCGGGACCGATGAAGTTGGTGCATTCGGCGGCGACACTGTCCCAAGTCCACTCGAACATCTGGATAATGACCGTCTTCTCGGTAGTGGGTGCACGTGTGGCCAAGGACGTCCTGTCCCTCGCACTAGCAAGGAACGGACGCCCTTGGACAGAGACGCAAAGCGCCCCTATAGTGACGGCGGCGAGCCAAGGCCAGGTCCACATCGGAAATTTGAGAGCAACTTGAGGGGGGAAAGCGAGGAACCGAGGACGGGTCTTGGGTAGTCGAAGGAAACGAGAGTCGGAGACTAATATAGTGACAAGATGATATCCCAAATTGGACGACTGGCGGTAAGATTGTTGCGCACCAGGCGGAAAATGGGAGATCGGAAAGGAAGGATTTTCAAGTAGGGTTCCATCACGACAGGAAGCTCGAACGCGACATCATCTGGTCAGTCCGGCGGGGAGGTGAGAGCGCTAACCTCGGCCCCGGTGCCCCTCGCGAGACGCGAGTCTTCCACACTCTCGCAGCTGACGCAAACGCCAGGGGAAATCGTCCTGGGACGAACCAATGGGGCCTGGCGGCGGTAGAGATGTTGCACGGGGTGCATTTGGGAAGAAATGGTCATGAGCGGTTCGCCTTAAATGCAGAAGAGGGATCAGCATCGATCATCGGACGAGGTTTTAAAGCGTCCGCACCGGAGGACATGCCGCGCCGCAAGCAACTTTAACACTGTAGCATGTGCTTGCAACGGGCTCTGGCCACAACGCTCCGAGCTCGCGCCAACGGGAATCACAGGCGCCCATGCGCACGCGTGAAGACGTGGAGTGTGAACTTGGGAGCCTCGCACGATCCTCGGATAACATATATAGCAAGGTCTATATCTACCATCCCCGCCGTAGCCTTCGTTAGAAAGCACCCGAATCCAATAGTCATTGACACACGCACCGGGAATAAACGCGGTTCAGCCAGCGAAAATCCTACTAACACTCTTGAACCCGGCCCATAGATGATAGACCCTCGCATCCCGGGTTACCGTGACATAGCCTGGGAGCCCATCCCTTAAGAGGCGTTACCCTTTGCGGCCCCGTGTGTACCCATCACTTCTGGATGAGAATCCAACTCGTCCCACAGCCTGCCCAAACGTCCACGACGTCACCGTAGCCTCCATCGGCCGGAGAGTGAGCCGCGCCTCTCCCGCCTAGATGTGCGCTTGCGGCGGGCGAGGGCGGCCAAATCCTCACCGGGAACTCCGAATCCGTCGTCCCGCCAATGCCCAAGTTCCCGTGCTCGTTCCACCCCCATCCCCACACCTCCCTCGCCTTCCGCCCCTCACCCTCCAGACCCTCGACAGAGGGCGAGACGTCTACCAAGGACAGGACATGCTCGCTCCCGCACACAAGATTCGCGACCCGACCCGTCTCCGTCTCCGTCCCCGTCCCCGTCTCCGTCCCCGTCCCCGTCTCCGCCGCAAACGGGAACGCGACCTGCGCCAATCCGCCCGCGTCCGCCGCTGCCGCGGGGCCGCGCCCGAGCTGCGCGTGCGTATTGCTCCCCGTGGCGACGACGCGCCCGTCGCTCAGAAGCACGTACGTCCCGTTCCACGTACACGCGACCTGCGCGACGTCGCCGAGCGTAGCGAGCCCCTCGAGCTGGCCCTTGCGGTTCGAGCCGAGTCCCACGAGCGCGCCCGACGCACCCGCGTACACGGTGTGCTGCGTGCCGAGCGCGGGGACCACGATGTTGTCATTTTGGTCGGACGGGGAAGTGCAGCGGAGTACGACGGGGGACGGGCATGTGGGGAGTGGGCGGCCGGAGGGGTCGAGGAGGGGCCCGAGCTGGCCGTGTCGCGACGCACCCCAGCCGACCAAGTAGATGAGGGACGATCCGTCGGGCTTGCGGAGGCAAACTTGGGCGAGGACGTGGTGCGGGCCGGCGGAGAGCGAGAGGACGGTGACGATGCCAGTTGGGGCGTCCAACGCACGGCGGAGGTCGACGACGTGGACGGGGAGTCTCGTCATGGAGTTCGTCTTGGAGTTGGGCTTGGGAGTAGAGCGCGGGGACCCGATGCCGAGGTTGCCAAAGTCGTTCCCACCAAACGAGAGGAGGATATCGCTGCAGCCCAGACATGAAAAGACGACGTACGAGGTTTCCCAGCCCGCGGCGATGAGGCGTACGGTGTACCCTTCAGGTGTTAGACCGACTTCTTCTAATCGTAAATCGAGGGGACAGAAGACTGTCTCGTTGACCTCGGCCTCCCCATGGTAGCTTGGTCCAAGCTGACCTCTGCTCCCATCACCGCACCCCCAGAGCTCCGTCCTCCCACCGTCGTCGTCAAGTAGGAGGGCGAGGGTGTGGTTCGCCCCGCAAGCGATTCGCCGGACAGCGACGATATGTTCTGGGAGTGATCCTGGAGTAGCACCGACGAAATTGCAAGGCATGAATTGGTGAGCGTCGTCAAGGTTTCCGGTAGCGAGTTGGCCACGAGCATTTGAGCCGGCGGATAAAAGAGAAAGAGAACGCATAGATGTCTTTAAACTGCAAGAATCAGGAGTAATGTGCGTTTTCGCTGCATGTAGGAGTCCTACTGTTTCTCTAAGCCGTTCCAGAGAGCAAAAAGTCAGGCAGTAGAGACAGGAGAGGGTATATCAAGATATGTTTTCGGAGAGATGCTCATTGAAGAGGAATCAAAGCGTCGATCTACATCCGATTTAGGCAGGTGAAGCGCTCAATCATTGCATGACGTAATTAATATTCTTCTACGTAGTCCCTGAACAAGGGGTTATCGTCGCTGACCGGTGACCGGTGACCATTTGAGCTTCAGTCCTGTACTACCATCCTCCTACTCTTTTTATACAAGACTGTTGTCATGTCTTCTGCACCACGCTGGCTCGAAACGCTGAAGAGCGCACTCATGCACCCCGACAACAAGAACAAGATCAGTGGGTAGAATTAGCTGGAACTATCAGCAGATCCACCTGAGTTATGTTGTTTGCAGTTTATCAGCTCGCTACCGTCGATCCAGATGGGCATCCCCGAGTGCGCTCACATGTGCATCGCGGTTTCATGGAACCCGAGGGACACCCAGAGCTTCCCATCCTCGTATCCACTACCGACGCACGTACCCCCAAAGTCACACAGGCTCGCTCAAACCAGCGCGTCGAGCTCGCGTGGTGGATGGAGGGCACCCAGGAGCAGTTCCGCATCTCCGGCTTCGTCTATGTCTTCCCGGCCCCCGCCCTCGACAGCCCGACGCCTATCCCGGGCGACGCCGCGGCGCTGAGACTCCTGGAGAAAGCCGGCTTCGACTTCGAGGCGAAGAGGAAGGAGGCGTTCGATAAGATGACCACAGCTATGCGCGCGACGTGGTTCACCCCGTACACGCCGGGCACTGTCCTCCCCAGCTACGACGAGCAGAAGGCGTGGCCGAGCGAGATTCCGCTTGAGCAGGACGCGAAGACTGACCAGGAGAGAAAGAACATCGAGGTCGCGTCGCGCAACTTCGCGCTGGTGTTGATCGAGCCTGTTCAAGTCGACTGGGTCTCGTTGACCGTTCAGCCAATGACGAGGGTCAGCTTCACGAGGGAGGGAGAGAAGTGGATTGAGCAGCAGTTGGTTCCGTGAGTGCCTTGTCCCGTCTGTTGTCACAGATAACTTGTGTAGAGTGGAGGAGGTTATGTCCTAGAAGTTGTACACCATCAACATGTATCATACACATCACTATAAGATATGCAAGAGGGGCGTCTCGGAAGGTCCTAGACCGGGTAACAAAGGTCCGATTGGTATACGCAAACGAATGAACGAAGTGGAAGTCCATCAATCAAATCCTCCACCACGGACGGGTCCGCACGACAGCCTCACCATCTCCCTCCTCCACCTCGTTCTCCCTGATCACCTTCATGAACACGCTTTCCAGGCTCGCCTTCTCCACAGCGTACTCCCTCGCGCCGCCCTCCGCGAGGATCCCAAACAGCTCCGCCAGAGACATCTCGTCCCCGATCGGGACTTCGAAACGCGTCGCCACATCGTCGGCCATGCGTGCACCAGGTATATGCGACATCAACGTCTGCGCGCGGACGAGGTCTTCGCGCGTCCGGCAGGGGAAGTGCACGAGATAGCGTCCGTAACGCTCTACCAGCTCATCTGTAGTTCCAACGGCTACGATGCCGCGTTAGAGTTGGTATATGCGCGAAATAACTGCCGCCGACGTACCAAGCATGCGCTTCGCGAGGATGCCGACCTTATTTGCCAGCGTCGAGGCCTCCTCCATGGAGTCTGTGGGGATGCAATGAGCAACCACGGGGGAGTGGCAAGCGAGGAACGCACTCACGTGTCGTGATAACGATCGCCTTCCCTACCGCGACAGTTTTGAGCGTGCTCCACATGTCGCGCTTCATCTTCGCGTCGACCCCAGTGGAAAACTCGTCGATGAGGATGACAGAAGGGTTGCCTAATCATCAGCCCCCACGCTAATCAGCGACTCCGACTCTGGCCAATAAACGTGCACGCCAGCCAACACCCACCGATGAGCGCAATGGCGAGCGCGAGCTTCCTCTGGTTCCCTCCCGACAACTTGCTCGCCAGCCGGTCCGCATACCGATACAGCCCGCACGCGACCATGACCGCGTCCACGTCCCGCCCCACCTCCTCACCGCGTCCCAGCCCCTTCAGCCGCGCATACACGGCGAGGTGCTCGCGCACGGTGAGCTGCGCGTCGAGCGCGGTGAACTGCGGGCACACCCCTAAGCCGCGCCGCGCCGCGCGCGTGCTGCGCACGACGGAGTGCCCGTCGACGCGCACGTCGCCTGCGTCGGGCGCGAGCTCACCGCGCACGATGTTCAGCGCCGTCGTCTTGCCCGCGCCGTTCGGGCCCAGCAGCGCGAATACCGTGCCGTGCGCGACGCCGAACGAGACGCCGTCGACGACGCGCGTGCCGTGGAAGGACTTGGAGACGTCGAGCACGCGCAGCGCGTCGGTGCACTCGGACGAGCGGACCGCCGCCGCTTCGGCGAGGACGTCTGGCTTGGGGGTGACCATCGCGATCCCGGGGGCATTTGCCGCGTGGGCGGGCGTCTTGGACGGTCGGGTGCGGGAGAAGAGCTTTTGTTTCCAGAGGGAGCCAGAGTCAGCGTAGACGAGGATAGCGAAGAGGAGGAGGCTGGAAAGGATGAGGTAGAGGATGGGGCCACCGTAGTGCGTGATGCTGCCCAGGGACGAGGCGGTGATGTGCGAGTCGCCCTTGCAAAGGAGGTTGAACATGTTGATCGAAACGAACGCCGCACGGAGCTATTGTAGCTATGGTTAATCTATGTCAGTTTTGGTTTTGTGTAGATAACTACGCACTACGTTCGGGACGGGGGATATGAGCGACATGGTAAAATCTAATGAAATGTTAGCGGAGAGTATGTTACATAAGGAAAAACATACGGATAATATTCATATCCTTCGTCGTCTCTGTAGACTTGGCATAGGTCAACACCAAGAGGTACGCTGCTAGGTAGAGCTACAGACAGAAGTGAGGTGTTTATGTCAACGGGCATAAAAGATGTCGAACGTACACCGAAGATGATGACTTGGTACGCAGCGAGCACCGCAAATGCGGCCAATGAATTCGTCAGAACCAAAGAGACACAGTAGGCGAAGAGCGTCCCAGTGATGCCATACAAGACCATCACAAACCACTATCATCACCGGAAATCAGCTTGGATCTATGAACTGTAGCACAGAAGGGGACGTACGAAATACCCTAGTCCCGTAAAAAGAGTCGACTTGGCGGCGAAGATAATCACAAGGATGGTCGCAGCGACAACCGAGAAGATCGAATCGAACATCAGGTGTCCGAGCCAGAGACCAGCAGGGTTCGACAAGCCGTTGGAGAACTGCATCGCCTGCACAGACGACCGCCGCTCCTGCGCGACGTACAACGTGAAGAAAGCCGGAAACACCGCCTATCCTCCCAACACCGTCAGTCCGAACACAACAGTAGCATTCAATCGAGGGGGTATTGTGTCACGCACCATCGCAGCACCGAAGAACGCAACCCACTTGAGTGGGGTCAAGCTGCCCGCGCTGATGGTCGAGAAATGCCCATAGCTCGGCGTGATGAGCCGCGGCGTGCCCGTGCCCGTGCCCGCGCCCGTATCGTTCAACGCCCTGTTATATAGCAGGTTCGACACCGTGTTGAGAAACACCGGGCCCGCCGAGCCGAAACCCGCGGACCACGCAAACAGCGCCGCCCCGCTCTGCAGGTCGACCGAGACTCCCCCGTACGCGAGCGTGTCCTCGCGGAAGCGGCGCCGCACCTCCGCGACGAAGCTCGCGTTGTCGGCGAGGGGCTGCACGTGCACCGCGCCCGCCGCAGGTCCGAGCGCGCTGAGCACGTCAGGAGGGGCGGCGAGCGGGCGGATGGAGCGGAGCGAGGAGGAGGGGAGGAAGAGAGGACTTGGCGGCGAGTCGGTCGTCCGGACCGCGCATGCGCTTTCCTCGCGGGGAAGGTAGCTGAGCGTCACGGCTGGGGCGATGAGCGCGACGGCGAGCGCGAGGAGGAGCGACAGCCAGCTCCGGCGTGCGACCAGGACGCGCTTGTGGAAGATCGTTAGGGCCTGACCGAAGATAGTGCGCTGGGAACCGGTAGTGAGCTGCAGCTTGCCGCCTGGAAGTTCGGGGATGTCGGGGATGTCCTCGTCTTTCTCGGCCTCAGCATCTTGCGCCTCGGCGGCTTGCATGAGCTCCAGGAAGATGTCCTCGATGGAGGTCGCAGATACCGCGTAAGAGGCGATCCTGTAGTTCGCCTTCTCGTGTTCGACAAGGTCCAGAACTTGTCGGACAATTCCTGGGTCAGTGGTTTTTAGGTGGTAAGCGAGTTCAGCTGGGCCTGCGACCGATGTGTACGCGTCAGGGGCGATACTGTGAATTGCTTTCAGCAGACCCGAACCGGACGCCAGGGCGCTCGCCGAGGGGATGTGGTAGGTAACCTTCATTGTGTATCCCTCGCCGAGAGTGGACTTGAGCTTCACGGGGCTCCCATGTGCAACCAGCCTTCCCGGGGCCGCTAGTACGGCGATCTCGTCCGCCAACAGGTCGGCCTCGTCGAGGAACTAGACCTCAGGGGTGAGAACACGAATGCGAGGCACAGAGAAGGAACACGCATACATGTGTCGTGAAGACAATGGTGCACTCCTCTCTAACGGAGCTCAGCGTCTTCCATATCGCCCGCCGCGACAGCGGGTCGACCCCGGACGTGCACTCGTCCACCAGGACGACTGGATCGCAAACGCACGGTTAGATATCATCACGAACCAGGCACAGGCAAGCCACGCACTCTTCGACCCGCCCACCAGCCCGATCGCGAGCTGCAGCTTGCGCTTCTGGCCGCCGCTCAGCGCGCCCGCGGCGTAGTGCACCTTGCCCGCGAGGTCGCAGGCGAGCAGGAGCTGCACAACGTCCTCCCGGTCTGCGCCCTCGTCGACGCGCGGCTTGACCGCCTTCCACAGGCGCAGCGTCTGGTAACACGTGAGCTCGGGGAACAGGACGTTCTTCTGCGGGACGAGCCCGATGCTCCCGCGCGGGGGGCGCGCCACCCCGCCCTCGAACACCACCTCGCCCCGTGTGCGCCCGGTGAGGCCGCCCAGGATCGACATCGCAGTGGACTTCCCGGCGCTGCGCGTAGAATGAACCACATAAAACAATGTCAGCCAGATACAACAGTGCGCTTGGAGTGCAGGTGGAACGCAACGTGCCCGTTTGGCCCGAGGAGGACGAAGATCCCATGCTTTGGGATGTCGACGGAGAGGTCCGAGATGGCGGTCACGACGCGCTCCTTACGCTTGAACCTGAAGAACGACGTGCGGAAGTCCTTGCCCAGGTTGCGGACAGAGATCGCCGTTCCTGGGGGAGGAGGCGTCGGCTTGGGGTGCTTGCTCCGACGACCGCAGCATCCCATGAAACTTGATATCGACCCGGAGGGGTTCCGGGCGTCGAACAGCATGTGCTCCCACAGCGCGCCGACCATTGGCCACAGGAAGATGCCGATCTGAAACATCCACATATCAGCGCATGAATGGCAAGAGAGGGGCCTGATGCATGATAGCTGACCAACGTCGCGAGCAAGAGCGGCCACAGCGTGAGACCGTACTCGGGGTCCGGCACGGTTGCGGACGTGCGGACGAGGTTGATCTCGAAGCCGGCGGCGCAGCGGATTGCGATGGGGTAGAAGAACGGCGGGAAGAAGAGCGTGACGATCGACGCGGTGAACGTCGGCGCGTCCGTGTAGAGCATCGCGACCACGACGAGCACGAGCGTGAGCACCGTCGAGACGATCGCCGCGAGCGTCGGGCTCTTCCCGAATGGCGCCATGACGAACATCGCCCAGCTCGCGAGCGAGAGGCCGGTGAGCACGTGGATCGCGACCATGAGCCCGACGCTCGTCCCGCTGAACACTTTGGCCTGCCAGATGATGGCGATGATGATCCACGCGGGGAGATACGCGAGCGAAAGGCTCAAGTGCCACGAACTGTCCAGGCGTCGTCAGGTTGCGGGTCACAACGGGTGAGAGGCGCACGCACAGGACTCTTGCTGAGTCAAGCAAACCCATTGCTTTCATGTGGCTGGTAATTCCAAGTGTTCGTTCGGTGGTGGCGGCCCCGGGAAGTTGGTAAGAAATGCCGACATAGCAAATGAAACTGTGTGGTATGAATCCCGATATTTGGAGAAAATGCTGCACACTGGACTTACAAAGGAAGGACAAGAAGACTCCCGACGAAACCAACATAAGCTGTGAACAAAAGTTGTCCAATAATATCTGATACATGAGGGGCGTACGCACCAAGCCGAATACTGTCATACTGCTCGTCGTTAGTGTATGGGGTGAACGGCCATTCAAGAGGCGTCGCTGGAGCAACCCCAGTTCCAAGCTCTATGATGCTCTATAGATGAAGGTTCAGCTCGGGTATGACTATATGCGCACCACCAAGCCACCTACGCTATCGATTGCCCACTGTAAAGGCAAAATTCGCAGCTCAAAATCGCTCCTGTGGTTCTTGACGTCGACAAAACCGAGGCTACTGTCGTAGCGAATGGTGTAGTTGAGCGTCTGGTTAACCCCCGCCGCGGGGATCCCCTCGAAAGATACGGCCGCAAAACAGTTCGACGTGCCCAGGAAGTTCTGCAGACACGTCGACCCGAGCTCGTCTACCGCGACTTGTCTCACGGAGCCAAGCTGCTGTCCCGAGAAACCGTTAAGAATGCGCGCCATGATGTCCTTGGGAGATGGGTTCGCAGTGCCATTCGTATTGTCAGACCAAATGAACGCCAGTTCCGGGTCATATACGTCCGCCAAGGAAGCGATTGGAACAAAGGTGCCCAGGCCGGTCTAGAAACGGAAGGCAGCACGTCAGTAGTGCAATTACCCCCTTCAGAGACGAGAGTCATACATTGTTGGGCTTGGACAGGAAGACTTGAGCGTAGGCCAGAAAGATCGCGACGGCGATCGGCATGACGAAACATCGTAGCAAGTTTACCTGTAAAGGCAGAATCAGTAAGCTGGGCCTGCCCGGGATCGCGAGGTACCGCAGTCTATGGACAAACCAGTGGATGCCTCGCTAAAACTATCCAGTTCTTGACGAACAGCGCACCGAACTGGCGACAGAAGAGGGGCGCCATGGCGAGCTTGAGTTCCAGATGGTGCACGGTGTGACGTCCACTTCCCACCCGCTACTTGAGCGTGGAACCTGAAAAGGTGATACAGAAGCCAAGTGATGCTCAGTGGAGTCGCCAACTACCATCCACGCTCTTGGCTGCGCTTGGGACGGGCGATGCAGAGTACACGTCGTTGGCGACTTGGAAGCCCGGGTTTTGTGAGTCGTGGCTGTCGGCAAGAACAGGCCCTGCTTGTCCAGGCATGTTCACGCCTTGTTTCACGCGTAACGTGATAGAACGTGATACGTTTGCGGACAGAAGACTTCCTCACGACTGCGAGGGGAGACCGCAGATACCGGCACAACATCGGCGCATCCTCTCTGGAACGCTGGAGCACGAAATCAAAGACGGCCATCCACGGCATACATGTTTGTGCCCAGATGGGTGGAGAACCAGATGGGCATCAAACGTTGCCATTCAGATTCAGCACCGTGCTCGGTGTTCATCTCGTGTTCACTTGACCATATCCACCGACGTGAGGCACAACCGTTGAACCTGAAACTTTGAACGTACTGTTGACGGCAAGTCGTCAGTCGCAGCCATTGATTGCTTGTATCTTCAAGGAACGCGTACCATCTCCTAGGGGAATTTGAAGAGAGCTCATGCACAAGGTGCCACGAACGGCATTTGTTGGCCGTGTGGTGGCGGCATACAAAGCTCCGATTGAGCCGGACCTTGCCGTTTTCGGGGTGGCGGTGCATCAAACATACACGTGCTGCGGGCGTCTCGCATTCCATATGTTTAACTTTGACACTGCCGTCCGGTGGGCGGAGACAGCAAGGGCAGACAATGAAAGAGGGCAACGACGCCCATATTCATACTGACAATTCGTACGTGAGATGAGGGGATGGTATGAATGTTTCAGTCAAAGATGGCGGTTTGTATTATCGTACATCGACGAGACTCGGAGGTAAGTACTAGTTAGCACTTAAGGCTTGTGGACCTCCCATACCGCTGCACTTGGTACGCGGAAATACATACGGCAGACAACCATACGATGATTTTGAAGATAATCAAATACATACATGAAGGAGGAGAGCCCGTCAGCCATGTTCGACACGCCTGTATTCGGGTGACTAGAAGTCGAACTATTTCATCGCAACTGAGCAGACTTGCAAGTCATCCAAGCCATTGATCCCGCACGATTCGGAGATGTCGACACCTCATCAATATTTCGGCCAGCCACCTCGGAGTCGAAAATCGCGTCCCAAGTCCCGGCGTGCCGGCATATACGGCTGCGATTCTCGGACAAGATCAAGCCCGGGCGATGGGCGTCGATCCGGAGCTCCAATCCGTCCATTAAGCTTAACATATGAGTTCTTGTCGGGTGCGGAACCCGAAATGTCAGTAGGATTATGAGTTCAAGCATCAACGTTAGCGTTCGACGTCGGCAGCGGAAGGCCAGTGCATCTTACCTTACGCACACGAACCGAGAATGGCAGAGCGGTTCCCGCAAGCGGCGACGGCGAACTGGGCCACGGCGGTGAAATGGAGGGAGGGACCAATAATCGCGGAGGGAGCGCGGGGCGCCCGTACATAGCGAATTCCATTTTGACGACGGGGCCGGGCTTGCTGGTGAGAAGCCGAAGTCTGAACGACGGCGACATGGTGTGGCCATGGCCCGCGTTTTACGTAGCACTGCGGGTGCGATACTGTAACGTCATAACGTCATCACGTATGTGCACGGCGTACACAGGAGCGGACGAAGTGCGGGCCCTATCCACAACGAAACGAAACGAAACGAAACGAACGAACTTCGTGGCTAGGACTCGTTCTCGCGTGGAGGGGTGGGGCGAATCGGTGCGAGAGTGTGTCAGGAACCGGATACTTGTGAGAGCTCGGAGTCATGAGTACAAAGTGTAGCGGGGATTGCGAGACCTGCAGGTATGCAGGCAGGCGAGCATCGCATGCTCGAGGAGAATCATCGAGCACATGCACCCCCCATCAGGTGGCTTGGCAGTAGCCATATCCGTGCCCGCCAATCCCTCCGACGGAGTTTGGTCGTTGGACGGGTGGCTGCAGCCGGGCACTGGCAAGCGTTATTCATTCAAGTCCGGACTCAGCGGTGCGGGTTCGAGCCGCCGCGAGGCCGCGTCTTCGCATGACTCGCGATGATATGTGGTCGAAGAGGGGATGTATGTCGAGCCAATGGCGAAGACGAAGGACGCACCTCGTTGCCCAACCAAGCCCAAATTGGACACGCACCCTGCCCTGCTGCGCAACATTCGGCGGGAGAAGACATACGACAGATTGCATTGATATCGCCGGCGCATGATACATGAGGCCTGTAAGTACCCTTGCCTCGTGTGTTGTTCTCGTTCGGACCGGGGTTTGGAAGGCAGCATGAACAAAGGGTCGATATCAAGTACGAGCGCGAACCCTGCAGCGATGCAGGACGTGGACGTGGACGTCGCAGCACAAGAGGCGACAGAGCCCGAAAAGGCGTCATGAGGCCCAGATCTGATCGCTACTCACCTCCTGATATAGGCGCCCTACTGCTGATTGGGGCCAGATAGCCTCAAATAGCCTTCGTGACGCATTAACTTACCCTGAACCATGCTGCTTACGGTTTAATGTACCCTTAAGCAACGCGTAACTCCAATGAACGGCGAAATCCCTCCGGAAACGCCTTACTGGCACCGGCACCGGCAAGGCTGGGTACTAGCACTTCCAGAGTCTCGACCATTCGGATATGATTGCGGGACCGTCGGAGTCCATACGATCTCCTCCTAAAGCACGACAAGGGCCCCAGTAACGACGCTACCCACCACCGCCGCAATCCCCCCCAGCAGAACCCCAGGCACCGCGCGGCCCGACCCGGCATGGCTGCATGACACGAGCCGAATCAATCAGTCCTCGAGGCAGCAACATGCGTAGAACGACGAAGCACTCACTTGACTTTTGGGGCGGCCGTGAACGCCACGCCCGCAAACGTCGTCTGGAACGCGCCCGAGGCCGTCCCGGTCGCGACCGTGATGGCAGAGCCGCCCACGGACGACACCACCACCCGCGGCACCGCGTTCGACTCTGCGAAAGGTTCATCACATGAGCGTCACTATCATCAGGGAAGGGGAGGCGGACCGTACCCTGGATGTAGACGGAAAGCTGCTTCGTGTTCGTGCCGACCGCGGCCGTCGCCTCCGCCAGGACCATCGCCGCTGTGTCCGCACGGAGTCAGTACTGCTAGTGGGCCGTGGAGTACTTATCACTGTGATGGTGAGCGGCGCACCTTCGAGGCCCAGAACTGTACTATTTCCGACTAGGACCACGCGTGGCGTTAGCGTCCGGGTAGAAATAAAGAATAATAATAATAATGCGCACCGATGGACGCCACGGCCGAGGAGCTCGCCTGGAGGAACGAGATGGCCGCGGTGGGGTCGATGGTCTGGCCGGTGGTCTGCGTGGGGTCTGCGGCGATGTGAATGAAACGGTCATGGCCCGTGAGTGAGGCGACGGTGCTCGAAGAGGCAGGACGCACTGATAGGGAAGCCGATGTTGGCTAGTGCAGTTGCGTTTGTCGCGTTCAGGTTCCCGACTACGTCCGGCTTTAGATGACAAAAACAGAGCCCAGGACAGACGAGACTCACAACCAGGGATTGCAATGGCTTAAGGAGAAGAACGCATATGATTAGCACCGCTGATAGAACGGATCATCAAGGGGGGCGGGCTTACTCTCGTTGCTGCCATCGCGCTTCACCAGGTTGACGACAGGCACGGCACGAACCCCGGCCAAAAGAAAAGCAAGAGCACAAGTAGCGACCGCCTTGAAGTACATGTTGAAATCGCCAATAGAAAACCAGCACCAGGCTGCCCGACGAAAGGAAAAGGAGGAAAAAGAGATGTCCGCTGAGAGGGAGGCAAGTGGGGCGTATGTTTCACGGCGACGGGAGATTTTAGAGCATTATTGTCACCGGGCCCTATGTACGGCGGCCTGCGCGGCATTACAAGCGGGAGGTTCAGGCGATGGCCCTTTGCATGGCGATGTAGGCAAAGATAGGTTGCCGCCATTCTTAGGACAGACCGCAGTAGGACACGGCTTGCCCTCGTTCATGCACGGGCCCGCAGGCCCACCTGTAAATAGCGCATGAGACCGATATATCGCTGGTCATATGCGCGCGATGAGCTCACCGTACGTGCAGTGGGTTGTGTGTGCCTCCTTGCTAGTCTGATATTTTGAGCGGAGGAACGTACCGACTCGGAGCCAACTATAGCCCATGTCGCTAGAGAGACCGGCGACTTTACGCCCTGGGAATACCACAGTATCGCGGCGCTACTTCGATGATGTCCACGCCCATCCAAAGTGCTATTACCTATAACGAGACAGCGCCACGGCGAGAGCGGTGCACGCAATCTGATCCAAACCCCAATACGCTCGTCAATGTATAAGAGTCGGTGCAGACAAGCGGCAGATGCCTGGGCTGGAACACGATCAACGCCAGCCTGAGGCCTGAGTACTTGAAGTGCCGAATGCGTTCAGCTCCCGGCGACACCTGCCAGTGTATGATCCTGAGCACAGCCAGGCTGTCAGCGCAAGCAAGCGTACACAGCAGGTTTCCGCCTCCGCCTTCGCCGACGTACATACCTGACTGTCGATCCCGATCCAAAAGGCCGCCGCCTTCGATTCCTTAAAGCCGAAAGCGAACCAGGCGGCATGGTGTCATTGCACCACGGTACAGGTTCACGCACGAGTCAAGGAGACACTGGTACTGCGCAAGGTCTTTTTACCACTGTCATTCTCGTTCCCTTCCCTCAGTCGCGCTTTCGATCTGAGCCTATTGAGCCGTCCGAATCGCGAAGCGCCTTCAAGCAGCGAGCTTCTCGGAGAGGATCGGAGCTTTAAGTCACCTGTTCGAAGGTGCCGTTTTCGTTTCGGCCGTACTTAGCATCCTGTAAATGCTCTGCATAGAGTCTGAGAGACGTGAACACGACAACAGCAGCATCAAACCACCCGTCCGTCGCGGCTGTCCCAATGCCAGTGTCACTCCCGGCAGGGGCGGTCAGATAGCCTGAGCATTCTTTGAGAGCCCGGGATCTGCGCAGTGCCAGTGGTGCCCGCCCTGCCAACGATCATGGCGACCGTGGCCGTGGCCGTGCCGGATTTGCACGGTGGGGGCCGCCATTACGCGCACCCGTCCGACAAGCTCGAGTCGCCCCAGAAACTCGTGGCGCACGGAATACGAAGTCGACGTCGAAGTCAAAATCGAACGCGAAGAGGCGCATTCTGTTGGGGGGGGGGGGTCCCTCCTCTATAATCAGAACGGCCAAGCCGGCCGACGCGATGTCGGTGCTGAGCCCAAGTCACAGGGGACGACCCATGAACGAACGTAAGCACTTACTTACCCCGGATTCCAAGCGGCCGCCGTGCCAGCTCTCGAGGGTCTCAGACCTAGACCGCAGACCGCAGACCCTGGGGTTCAGGCTCAGGGAACAAGGATCAGCGGGTGCCCATCGCAGTCGTAGTCGTTTCTGCATGTTCCGATTCGTCGCCCGTCGCCCACTAGAGTTTTGGGGGGAGAGACTGCGCGGAACACGACCAAAACGTTCGCCTGCGAGCGCGACATTGAAACGGCGTCAGAGCGACTGGGAAACGAAAAGGGGTGGGGGGTGGGGGGTGAATGCCTACCGTATCACCGTCGTCGTCGACGTCGTCATCCTCAACCCCTCATTCGAGACTCGACTCTTGAGCTTCCGACTCCCACACGTAATGTTCCAAGGCTGTATCGCCCATGCGAGGCGTAATGCAGGGGCTGAGAGCCCGCGGCGTCTCGAGAGCAGCTTGAGAAAGCCAGCCAGCCCGCCGGCCCATCGGAGGAAGCACCGCTGCCGCAGACGGTTACTCGGACAACCACGCACACACGCGCGCATTCTGCAGAAGAGGGAGAAGGGAGAGAAGGAGAGACTGGTGATGAGGCATGACGGCATGGTGCATCGACGCAGCACCGTCGCGAGCCCCCAGCTAGCCGCATGACAATAATGAACGAGCTTCGCGACTCCGTCACGGGAGTCGAGGGGGGGAATTCAGAGATAAAAGAAACGCAGGCGCCCATGCCGTACGCTTGCACAGCGTTCCGGCAGAACGCTGTGGCGTTGGAAAAGGGCAACCCGCGGCCAGTTCGCCGCGAGACTCAGACTCTGCCGGGACCGCAAATGGGCTCGCGGGCCACATGCGCACGCGTACGCGTGTGTGCACAGTGCAGCGCGCGGCCGTAATTGTGCCTTAACTTTACAAGCTTCAATTTCTGCCCCACGCGCACGTTTCGAATTCGAGACTCGACTCGCTCTCAGTATACGTACTTACTGGCTCCGACAAAAAGAGCTTGGAACGAACGGGAAACAGGGGGCGGGAACTTGAGCGGCCCAGCGCCGAGGCACACAACAGGGCTACAGAGATACAGGGATCCATCGACAGGACATCGCCCGAGATCCCAGCGCGCGGGCGCGCACCAGAAGCACACCTCGCAATTGACCAAGCTGAGGCCCTTCGCGCATCGATCCCCAAGAACACGAACTTGGAAGAAGTCCGATGCGAGCTCCAGGGTGCTTCGCATGCCGTAACGGGTCGGCACGGGCTCCAGAACATGTACTGTAATACGCCGCCACACCCTGACAAACCCGCCGACAGACGTCGATGTCCATGTCGACGCCAACCCTGACTGCCGGACCTAAGTTACCCCAGGTGTATGGCACGCACACGATTGGCAGTCAGAGACAGAAACGGTGAAAAACACGCGCGCGCGGTGCGAACGAAATGACCATTCCGAACCAAGCCACCGTAAGTACTACGTATGTACAGTACCAGTACTGCGCGGCACATTGCGCACTGTAACCAACCTATCACGTACAGCGACGAGTAACGAGCGACGTGAACGAGCGGCCTGAGAGCTGGTCTGAGCGGACCGAAACGAGCGACTTCTGCACCTCTCCATCTCTTCACTTTCCCCCCTTTCCAACCTCCTCCCTCCCCCTCCACGCGGTTCCCACAGACCCCTGCCCACACGACACGATATCCCCCACAACCCCGCTCCACGACGACGACAACGACGGCGATTAGGGACCCGGCGACGCCGTCTCGTCACCAGGTCGCGGGTGGTGTAGGGTAACACATTACGCGCCGTGCGACGCGGGGTGCGTAGGATACAGTAGAATTCGAATTTCGAATGGCGGTAGACAGAAACGTGCGACCGTCGGACCCGCGCGTGAATGCGTCTCGCGCGCGCGCGAGAGCAGGGTTATGATACGGGGCATCCGCGGCGCGAGCGGTGAGACGAGGGGAAGGCGAGGCCGTGCGTGGGACGCCGCCAAGGGAAAGCGAGCGATGGAGCGACGGGGGATGGGGGAGTGGGGAGGGGGGAGCGGCGCGGACGATTACGGAGGGCGAATAGAAGGCGGGTGGGCGAAGAAGAAACAGGAATTTGACAGCAGCGATGAGCGCGAGAGCGGGGGCGTGATGATGACGAAGGCGGGAGGAGCATCGCGAATCGAGGAGGGGAGCGGGTGAGGAGAAGGGCGTTGCGGAGCGGTTGTGGTGGATGTTCGATTAGTCGTTCTGATGTCGAAGGTACGCATAAATAGGGAGCCGTTCCGCAGGTTTCTTCTTGTCTCGACGAAGCGATGAAGAGCGATGTGCGTTCCGAGGCGGGTCGGGTCGATGCAATGCGGGACGACGCGAGCGCGCGTGACTGTGACGGAACGCGGGCGGACGAGGAGACGAGACCTGTCGGACTGCGGAGGAAAAAGTAACCTAAACAAGATATATGCATAGAATAGATTAAGGTGTAAAACGCCGAGCACAAGGGTGGACGGGAATGCGAGCGCGAAAGCGAAGGTCGTGAGTTGGTCGTGAGTTTTTCTGGCGAAACGTCATGTGCGGAGCAGAACTGGATGGATGGATACAGATAGAGCACAGTGCGATGCGGGGGAACTCGAGAAGATGGGATGTGGAATGTCCGCTTCGGGCACAACGTTGTACAATCGGCGAGACGCGAGACGTGTGTGACGAGAGAAGATTAAGCGCGCCGTGGGGACACGCGCGCGGGGGAATAAGCAGAATAATCCTAAAATGCATGCTCAGATGTCAGTTCGTGGGGGTTTTCATCATAGCGCGTGAGGCCATGTAGAGGATGTTGTCGAATGACCGCGTGCGGGGATACGACGCTGACGGGACAGGGTCGCCGCGCTGTAAGCAGGCAACGTGTTCGGTCAGCGATGCGCTCTGCCACCACCAAGACAGAAGCAAAGCCGTGTACGTACAGTCATGAGGCGGAACGCCGGGATGCCATTCGCTTGACGAAGCTCGACGCCTTTGACGGCACACGCAATCCTAAGGTTGGGGAGCTGGGGATGCCGTTCTCCGCCGTGCCAGATCTGGATCGTCACGACACGGAGGTCGTCACTCTTCCTGATCGCCTGGATAACCGGCTGAAGCGGGGTGTCTGCATCAACGCCAAGCGCGAGGTGCTGCAGGCCATGAGGCAGGCTCTTGTAGAGCATCGGAGCCGCCCAGGCACTCTCGATCTTGAGCTCGCGAAGCTGGGTGCATTGCAGGACCGCCGCAGCCCCCTCGTGGGTGCCACATGCAGGGAGGGCCAATGACTCCAGCACGGCACCATGCTCGGACACGAGGTACTCGAGCATATCAGGCGCCGGCTCACGCGCGAGGTCGAGCACGCGGAGAGACTCGGTGGAGTTGTGCAGGAGCCACTGCATGAACTCAACAGATGGTGAGACCTGGAAGTTCGTGCGGAGCTCGCGAAGGGCGCATGGGAAAGGAGCGACGGTTTCGTGTGGCAGGCGCGGAGTGGTCCCGCTGATGTCGAGGGAAGTAAGGGACGGCCAGACATCGAGAAGCTGGAGGAGCGAATCGCTGTTGTCGGACCAGTCGCTGAACTGAAGCGCTGAGATCTGGGGTCCAGCCCGAAGGATTGCGAGCGTCGTCTCGTCGAAGGACGGGACGAAGCGCTTCATGCGTGACTCGTCCGGAGAGCCAATGATATCGAGGCCGGGGGCGCCCTCGCCATAGAGCCCGACACTGAGCTCGTAGAGATTGGGGCAGAAGGAGACGGCGCGTGCGAACGACCTGTGAGAAAGGCGGTAGGGCTGGTTTTGGTCGAGAACGACCTTCATCCGTACAACGGCATCACCCAACATGCAGCCCCGAGGAGTCGCGGGGTCAACAGCTTGCTGGAAAGCAATGTATGCGGTTTGGGTGGAGAGGGTAACGTGACGGAAGAGGAGCTTCTGGGCCACGGTTGACCAGCCCTTGCACACGAGAGCGGCGTTCTTGAGAAGGGCATTGTACGGTGCGACTTCCTGGTCGTCATAGGCGGCCTCGAGGATGGTCATGACGATTTCAATAGGAACGGGGAGTGATGGGGGTTTGGCGGAGCGGACGATGGGCTTCTTAGGGGCGTAAACGGTCGTGAGGTCAACTTCGACATCGTGCTTGTTGGTGGTGGCCTATGAGGGAGTGTTAGTCAATAAGACGAAAGAAAGGAAGGACTGACACGGTATGGGAGCCAGAGAAGCGCGTTCACTCATCCACCACTCATGCTGCCACTGGGTCCAACCGGCCAGAGGAGATGAAGAGGACGTACCGAGGCAAAGGGCCAGATGAATCCAAGGTAACCCATAGTTGGAGGCAGACCTGTGACGACGACAGATGAGGACTGCGGGATGCACACGGATGTCGCGGACGGGCACGGGGAGGGGTCGTAAAAGTCGTGAAGAGAGGGGGTGGGTATATATAAGAGGGCGACATGGGATTTATATTGTGAGGAGGAGGAGAGCGAGACGCCTCCGAGTCCGAGCCCGAGCCCTGCCCGCCCACGCCAGCCGGGCGTCTCCTCGGTCCAATCGACGATGCGGATCTTGCTCATCCTCCGACCTGCCCAATCTGGATATCTCGCCCGGCAGGCACCGGACGCCCTGCAAAGCCTAAAATATTATTTGCCTCCATTCCAGTGCTGCGAGCGCTGCGACCTCGGCCTCCCAACGAGCATCCATCCATGTACCACGCCCACCCTGTGGTTTTCTGTGTGCTCGTCCCCCCGCCTCTCACCGCCAGCCCATTCCGTCCCACACGTCGACACCATCCGCCGCCTCGCCTAAACGTCATGTCACGGCTCCCCAATAAGTAAGATGAACAAAAAGGATGTCCGCGCAAAGCGGCCCGCATCCCTGCGGGTGGGAGGAGATCCGATCAGACGTGGAAACGCATCCTCCCTCCCAGATTTTTCCCAGATGCACTCTCGATGTGGTGAACAAAAACATTACGCAGCCCGCGCCCCGCCCGTGCTGCCTTCGATCCGTCGCGCCTTCCGGACAAGACAGCGACAACAATAACACTGAATCACCCGCCCTCGCCTCCATCTCTGCGCTTCTAATATTTCCCACCACTCCCCGGAACAGTTAACCCTCCTGACTCGCTGCTTCCAAACGCGTCAATGACTCTTACATCTCCCATCTTCATCTTGTTCGCCGAAGCACGCACGTCAATTATGTTCTCCACAGCCCGACCCCGGTGTCGTCTCGGTCGACGCGGGTCGGACCTCGGAGCACCGAATATCCATGCCCACATATCCGCGCCCCCGCGTTGTCCCGCAACGCCAGCGACACGCCCGTCGCGCGTAAGCGTGCCCTACATCGCCGAGCACGACCGCGGCGGATCCTGCAGTGCGCCGCGACGCCCCATTCATTCCACGCGCGACATTCAATCCCAGCTCAATCTAATCCTACCATTGAACAGTCACCCAAACCATCCTTGCCGTGCCCCCAGGCCTGGCGATCTGGCGACCAAACGTGCGACGGTCAGGGAGATCTGCACCGCGGGGGGCCGCCCCTGCGTTTCAGGTTTGTCGCAATATTGAATTTTCCCACATCCATACCCTGCTCCGCGTGCCACGCGCCCCCCAAGCCACAGGCGACAGAGGATTGAGATTGGAGGACCCTGAGACCCTGCGCGCGCGACGCGACGCGAGAGACCGCAGTGGTAGCCCTCCCGCTCCCGTCCCGCCGCCCGTTCTCGCCGACTCTGGGACGCTGCGAGGGCGCGGGTGATGCGCACCGAACGTACGGCCGCCCCGCCTATCAGCCCAGTACCTTGTATAATCCTCCGGGCTGCCGCTCACCACGCTTCCCGAGGCCCAAGCCTGACTCACCGTGACGTACACCCCATTTAGTATTAGTATTTGCAGCAGCCATCCACACAAGCGACGCGTGAACTTCGCGACTTCCTCGCGTGCTGGCACCGCACGCTGCAGCGCACACAAACGGTACAGCAAAAGGACAAAGACAAGGACAAGGACAAGCGTCCCGGCGGCATTAGGGAGGGCGACGGACGTCGCTTGCGCTTGCGCTCGCCGACGGCTGACGCGACGCCCTCAAACTCAAGCTCAGCTCTGACAGACTCAGATTCGGACTGTAACGCGTCATATTGCCGACGCCCAAGCGCGTCAGCGCGCGCCGCGTGTCCCTGTCTTAGAAGCGCGTCGCGACGTCGTGCGCCGGCTGATGGCGGGTCACCCGCCGGACGTCCTCCCCCCGGCTCGTCCTTCTCACTGTCAGTGTCACACATTCATGTGGACACCCGCCTGGCTCGTTGCTTCGGTGATTCAGCTCGAGACTGGCCCAATAGAAATATGCGTAGTAAGTGCGTCATTCAATGTTGCAGCGTACACCGTCACGTATGGACCATATCTACATTAGCGTTCTGGATCTCATTGGAATCCGCCGCGTAGGGCACATTCGCCGAACCTGACGACACGGACCTTCCAGTGGGTCGCCTCCGCGACGACGTCGACGCCGACACCGCCATAGGCAAAGGGGCAGGAATAGAATACTGAACGTCACCTTGGCAGTTTGGAACCCCGTCCTTCGCCCAGACATCAGGCTGAGGATAGGCGTCCGGCAACTATCCCGCGCGGTGGCCCCCACCCACTGGCTGACCCACGCGCTGGCCCTAGACACTAGTGGACAGTGGACACTGAGCACTGGACAGCCGCATCATGATTCATGGCAAAATATTGGACGTGCGTCCCTTCCAAGGACGTCGACGCGCGCCGAAAGAACGGTACTTACAAGTAAGTAACTCACTTCAAGTGATGTGCTCACGCCCTCCGAATCGGGAGCTGTCGCGCGCACGTAGGGTGGACGCGGCGTGGGTATGCCCGACGCCCTCGCAGGGGGCCATGTGCCAAATGCGGTCGTGGGGCGCGCGCAGATTGATTACAACTTACAGCATTAATCTCCAGACGTCGACGCATACGGTGATGCCGGCATGCCTACCCGGGTCGTAACACCGGAGGCCTTCTCAGCATCCCTGAGGCCGGCGTAAGCGTGCGTGCATAATATTTTCTTCCCTCGAAGCTCGAGCTGGGAAGGTTGAGGTTGGACTCACCACGAACCGCTAGGCTATTACCACAGCGCGTATACGGTGCATAGCCCCCCAGGGAAGAGCCACAAGTGGCGCCCCAGAAGCCTGGTAGCACACGCCCGAGGGCGCCCCAAATCTCCTCGGAGTTCCTCAAAACAAAAACATATGCATACGTGCTATGCCTGTTGCATGCATATGTCATACCCCCCTTCCGCCGCGGCAGCCCCCCAAACGCGCACAGGCGCATCCAGCACGCATAAGGCCAGGGGCCGAGCCCCAACTCGACTATCCGATATAATCCAAAGCCCCAAAGCCACTGCGCCCGCCGCCGGGGCGCCAGCCAGCTGCCCATGTACAACCTGCAGCGAACCCTGAACGCGAACCCTGAGGCGGACGGCGACTCCGAACGAGTGCTTCGCCCCCACCTTCGACGTCAGCTCGCCGCCGCGCGCAGCGGAGCCGCTGGGCCCCCATCGCACGCCGCACCCAAATCCTTCCAAGTATCACGAACCATGTACACAACGCTCTAGAATGCAGGCCCGCTAGCAATGGCGTGATATGTCCGTTCTGAGAAACCGACCTGCCCCGCCCGACACAGAATCCGTAAGCCCGCCCCACGCTTGCCATTCCCAGCGCGATGACGCGCTGCGGAGGCTCAAGTGTGACGAGTCGGAGAAACTCCTGCTGTGTTATCTGTATAGAACAACGCCAATTGTGGATGACGGGGGACGGCCACATCACATTACTTATGAATTATGGACGTCGGACGGAGGATGGGGAGGGAATGGAAGGCGGAACGGAAAGTTGGAACGAGGCTGCCTGCAATGCTCGCCGATTCCGAATTTCGAGACGCCAGCAGCTGTCTGCCAAACATCGCAGCCCTGCCGTTGTTCTCCTCTCCTCCCCCATCCCGATGTCTGATATCCAGGGTTCGAACTTCGCCGAACAGCACGCTTCGCCAAGTTCTTCTTCACCGATGACATCTGTACACTGCACACCTGCGGTAAGTATTCCAGATTTCCAAGCACAGGTCCTCTCGCCATCGCCTCTCGTTCCCCCAAGTTCTCGCCTTCTCCACGTCCTTCTCCCGTCCCCGAACCACCGCAGGCCCATGACCCGGCCCTACGTCCCCCCCTCCGGATCATACACATACTCGCCATACACCGGCACCCACCTCGCCTCCCTCACCTTCTCGCGCACCTCCTCCTTCGTCCACCCGCACTCCGGCCCCGCGCTCCCCTCCGCGAGCGCCTGCTCGACTACGGCGACGGCGACCTCGTAGTTCACCGCGGGCGCGTCCCCGAAGTCCGGCAGCAGCGCCGCCTCGGGGTCCGCGAGCGCCGGCGCGAGCGACGCCAGCCGCCGCGCGCCCGCGATGATCATCGTGTCCGTCAGCGCGCGCGCCTTGGCGAGCACCGCGCCCAGCCCGAGCCCCGGGTAGATCAGCGCGTCTGCCCGTGCGCGTGCCAGGGATGCGGGTGGGGAATGGACGTATTCGGATGGGCGGTGGGCGCGTGTGCGGGGTCGGAGACGGGCATGCGGGGGACGGTGGCAAAAGCGTTAAATGGTTCGAGTGTGATTGTGGGTGCGCGCGTGGCGAAGGGTCGCCGTCCGGGACGAGACGATGTGTGTTAGTTCAGGGTCCGGCCGTAACGCACGACGCGCGGGGACGGAGCGCACCCGGTTCGAGGGAGGTGGGGTGAGGTGAGGGGCCGCGATTCGCGTTCGCGGTTTGCGCGGGGAAGACACCGTCAGTAGCAGTCCTCGCTCGCGAAGCACGCTGAAGCCCCGGATCGGGCGACTCACTGTTGCACTCCGCGACACTGAATCAGACGAAGAAGAGGATAGACGGCGGTGAGTACATCAGCTCTCTCTGCTTCTCTTCCCCACCAGGAGCCATCCGTGGCCCCGACGCCGCAAGGCGTCCGAGCTGCTGCACGCTCCCGAGCGCCACACTGCACCCAAATAGCCCCCCCCCCCCCCCGCTCGGCCGCTCGGGGGCGCGCATCCGCGGACGGACGCCTTGCGAGATCAAAGCCCCCAGCATCGCCCCCAGGGAAGGCTAATGTATATCCAAACTTGAGAGGGGGGGGGACGGTGACGCACATGTACTCCTTCCCGTTCGGCAGCTTACACGGCGGGAACGGGCTTCCCGTCGCGAGGAGCGCCTTCCCGTCCGTCCAGTCGATCGCGTCCTGCGGGGTGACCTCGTGCAGCCTGCTCGGGTTCGAGAGCGGGAGGATGATCGGCCGCGGCGTGCCCTCCGCCATCGCGCGCACGACCGCCTCCGCGAACGCGCCCCCGTGCGTCGAGCACCCGATGAGGACCGTCGGCCGGACGCGGCGCACGACCTCGAGCAGGTCGACCTCGCCCGCGGCCTCGGGCCACTCGGCGTCCGGGCGCACGAACTCGTTGACCTCCTCGCGAATATTCTCGGGGCCGAGCGACTGCTTGATGAGCCCGTGCTTGTCGAGGAGGTAGAACTTCTTGTTCGCGGCGTCCCTGTCCACGCCGTCGATGGCCATTATGCCGTCACGGAGCTGGCGCGCGATCCCTAGGCCTGCAGAGCCCGCGCCGAAGATGACAAAGCGCTGGTCGGCGAGCTTGGATTTCGTCACCCCCACTGCGGACATGATGCACGCGAGCGTCACCGCGCCGGTCCCTTGCCTGTGCCGGATAGAGGCGTGAGCATCAGGTAGTGCATATGACTTGTGCGAAAGGAGCGGGGGAGCTCGAGGGGAAGCTTGTGAAGAGTGGGTAAGTATGAAACGGAATCGGGACACTCACACATCGTCGTTGAAAACCGCATGTGAATCGCGGTATTTGTCCAGGAGCCGCTTCGCGTTCGTTACCCCGAAATCTTCAAAGTGCAGGAGGCAATGTGGGTGGTGCTTGCGGACGAGCTGCACAAATCTGGGGCGCCGCAGCGACAGCGGTGAGAATTGATGT